>CM048914.1:6449750-7049750 GCA_026686955.1 Epinephelus cyanopodus
GGTAAATAGGTGTGTCATTTAGCTTTGTGTGGTGCAGGAGCGTCAGTCATATTGCCGACGTCATCGAACGGCGCACGCTGACTTATTGTTGCAGTACTTGGAAAAACATGGCAGATGTCACAAATCTACAAAACTCCACAGGGCAGCTTTAAACGCACCAATACACACCTCAACAATCAACTGTAGTAATGACTCATAATATGTTATAATAGTCCATGCAGTATAATAACTTATTATTGTATGTGTCAAGTAAAGTGGCAAACATATAATAATGTAGGCCTATGCTTCATTATAAAGTTTCATTGTCGGTAATAAGTAAAGTGTGATGCATTTTCATGTATTTTTAAAAAATCTATGCTGCTTCATAAGTAATTAGTGTCTATCATGCACTAGAATACTTTGAAAAACTTTTTAAATAATAAAGTCTGACACCCTCTCACATCTAAAGACAATGTGTCACGAGTCAGAGAGTTTTTAGTCACAAAATAAGATTTTACAAAAACCAGGCATCTTGCAGAGCCACCATTTGCAAGATTGTTAGCTTCAAAAAGAAATAGAGGGGACAGAAATTGTTGCAGCTCTCAAAATCCCCAGTGGGTATGCTAAATGAAATAGCTAGCTAGCTAGCTTTCCCCACTTCAAACAAGGTTGCATAGGCTAACGTTAGCTACTGGAATGTTTGCAATAGCCTACAAGCTACCCGTATACTTCAGCCGAGGATTTCTTACTTCAATGATATAAATGTTTACATGATGGAATTTTTGAAACCAGCTACAGTTAGCTCGTAGGCTGCTAGCAAATATTCCATTAGCTAACATAAACTTCCAAGTAGCCCCTACAGTGGTTAGCTAGCTAGCTACAGCATAAGTACTTTTTAACCAGATGTACGGTCCTGTATGTGGAAAAGCATCCCCACAGACTGATGTTGCCGCCACTATTACTGTGGGAATGGTTTTTGTTGGGGCATGGGCAGTTTACACTAGTGCTGCACGATTAATGAAATCACAGTTGCAATCGCGATGTCAGGCTGTGCGTTTACATAACCGCATAAAAGGCTGCGATTTGCGATTTAATGTAAATGAATGTTGACTGTGCCTGTGGACGTGACAACCTCTCCTGCAGTGTGTGTAGTTTGTTGTGTGCAGCAAGTATGGCCAAGTGACCACCCGGTGTGCAGCAGTGACCAACACAGACACTGAAGAAGAGCATGAACAAGACCAAAAACAGGCTGAGTTGGTGGAAAAAATAACCCAGCGCCTATTATATGGTGATGCTTTAAATTCAGGTATGTGACGTTGAACAGAAAGACATGCTGTGTAAAACTTTAAAAGTGAAAGTCGCCATGTCCCGCAGCAACAAGACCAATATATATCAACACTTGAGACAGCACAGAGAAAAGTATGAAGAATGCATGTGAGAGAAAGTTAAGCCGAGTAACGTTAAAGACAAAGAGACAACTGAAAGCCACCAGAGCCTCATAAAACAACAACAAAGCACAATTACATACATTCGTAAGTACATCATATGACAAGACCTCAAAGAGACAGGGAAAATTACGGACTCCATAACAAACTATGAAAAACTGAGCAATTTTGCTCGGCCCACATGACATGCTGCTGTGTTGTGCAATGGCCTATTCATATGCTGGAATTTGTCATTTACGTGACAATGCCATATTGTCCACCAAAATCGCAATCGCACATTTTTATCAAATCGTGCAGCACTAGTTTACACATAGCATTTTGAATTTTGGCCAAACCCTGTCCCACATCTGAGCTGGGTCACTCTCGTGCACTCTGGGGCAAACCCGCTGTGTTTTATGTTTTTTTCTTGAGTAATGGCCTCTTTCTGCAGCTTCACTTCACTCTCAGTGATCTCTGCTGCTCCTTTAAAGTGACCGTTTGATGTCTGGTGACTTCCCTCGTTCCTGCTCAGATGCAGTGTCTTGAGGTAAGTTTTTGCCTTGTCTAGAAAATATTACTCACTGGGATACCCAAACACTTGGATATTATTTGGTAGTTTTTTTAAAATATTTTTTTCACGCCTATTACTTTATCTCTAAGTTCCTGAGAATGCTCTTTGGTCTTCATTTTCACAGCTTTCCTTCAGTCTGACCCGTAATAATTAATAATTTTGATGTCCCAAAGGTGGGGATCAGTTGTCCCCATTATGGCAGTATTTCTCATCTGTGTAAAAAAAATAAAATTAAATAAAATTAAATAATAATAATAATAACAATACACTGGATTTATATAGCGCTTTTCTGGAAAGCCGTACAAAGAACAACAACAAAACAAAGAATAAATAAATTAAAAAATGAGTAAATAAACAAAAATATAATAACAAATGTAAAATTAAATACTGAAATAAAAAATGATAGTATGGTTAAATAGGCTACATAAAGAAATGTGTAAATAAATACAGAAAAAATAAATGCATAAAAAATTACAGGTATAAATGAATAAATACATAGATAAGTAAATAAACACAAATTATTTCACCACAAAGCATACTTTCTAAACTGGTGGGTCTCAATGTAAACACTGACAGTTTCATTTGATTATAGTAATATCGACAACTTAATATGGCCATGATTAATTGATATTAAATAGACAGGGTTTGACATCAGTTAATCAATAGTAAACCAATATTTAATTACGAATAGCCTACCTAAGTAGTGTAACACTGCTGGGCGGTAAAGAGGAACAATGGTTTTACTTTATTTTACTAAGCTTATTGTAGGCTATTGATAATATCACGTGATATTGTAGGGACTGCTGAAAAGGGGGGCTATAACTTTGGCTCTGGCGACACGCACGCACGCACGCGCGACCTCATCGCGCATAAACACACATAAATAAGGAAACGTGTGGAACAATAAGCGGACATAACAAGAGAGCAGTCACAGGGCAGTAACGTTTAAGTGCTTCAGTCTTAAGTAGAGAAAATTAATTCAGTTGTTGCACACAGCAAGTTAATCTAACGTTATGTTATCTTACAGTAAGTATTAAAAAGATATGAAATAAACTTCGTTCGTGTGACGGCCCGCGGCGTCACAAGACCCAGCATCTGTCTATCGTAGGCTATTGACTTGAATACTGAACCAAACTAAATGGCCCGGATTAAGTTGAAGAGAATAACCAAAGTCTCCCTGTCAGTATTGTCAAACTATGTTCTTCTTCTTCTTTCTGCACAAACCCAGTTTTCCTGCTGTTTCCTCTGTTCGCCATGAACTTCCTCTAACTCTCGACAGTCTTTATTCAGACACACTATCTCTCTTCACACAACTTTACAACAAGTCAAAAGTTTCATAACTCACCATGTCCTGTAAACACAAAATACATGCAGGAATCAACTCCTCATAACTAAATTTGACGCATTTATGTGTCCACTGAGCGGAGCGCGCATGTCCATATCCTCTTGCCTTCTTTCTGTTTTTTTTTAACAATTAAAGGGCCAGTACACTGCGCAGTGAGGCCGTGCTGCAGGAAGTACTCACAGCAAGTCTTTTGTTGTTGTTGTTTTTTGTTTTTGTACTCATAGCAAGTAGCAATACCAGAGTGTAAAAATCAAAATCGATAACACTCATGATGACTTAATGCATGAATCAATGCTGGCTGTTGTGAATTCCCATCGCTAATCCTTAATGAATGATTAAGTCACTATGACTTTATGTGATTAGTTCACACTTAATCATCAATAACTGAGGGATGTTCATTCACAGTTTGCCTACTTCTTATATGAATTACTATGTTGTATTCATTTAAAAAGGAAACATTAGTATAAAGGGTCCAAAAACTAAAAATCAACACTTGAAATTGATTGTTTTTGTAACCATCAGATTGTACATTAGTTTTATGTTTTTGTTTTATGTTAAAAACAATACAAAACAAAACACAGCTGCAGAGCATCCACACCAAAATATATTTGTAAGACAACAACTGGTCGGTCAAATCAAGAATCTGCAGGCCCACTGCAAAGTACCACATTAGGTGTGTTACGGTGTGGATGGTGCGCGTTAGAGCATACATTGACTTTGGATTTTAGAGACACCAGTAAAAACTCCCCATTACAATAACCTGAACAGGACAGACAACAAAAGCATTTTCAAACATTTGAGTTTATATCTTTATTTTTATTTCTTTTCAAATTAAATTTTTATTTTTAATTATCTATTTATAATACTAATGTCCTGAGAGCTCCGAGGGAGGTGGACTCATCCTGAAGTCAGCTGATATGTTCCAAATGTTTTTACTTAACTTGGAATCTGTGTGTAACAGTAAAACTGTCTGACTGTAGAAAGCTCTGAGGGCCACTTACCATTAGATCCTCACTGATCCTGGTGTTGATTTGAATAGGTCTAATTAATGAAGTTACTGGTGCTGCGCCACATGCATAAAAGACACACAGTGTCTCTGCCAATGTGGAGATGCACAAATTGATCCTGCTGCTGTGTGATAACTAAATATTTAATAAACTCAAAAGAAAGGAAAAATAAAGTAAACACAGTGAACTAACACATATCACTCAGTGGTGGTACTAAAAACATACAGAATCTACCCAATCACATTTTGAAGTGTATCAGAGCAAAGTGAAAGAGACAAAGCTCAACATACATTTTGGCAACACAGTTTGTAATACAGTACATGAGGTTGCAGTTAGCCCAAGTCATTGCACCAGATAGCTGCAAACCCCCATAAGTAGGCCTGTTCATAAGACTGAAGGCAAGCTTCTGGATAATATGACTGAGGCAGCTTCAATATGTTCATAATAGTGAAAATCACTGCTGGGCCCAATATGTGTGTGCGATTTCCGGACTTTTGTTTCTGGCTTTGAGTGAAAAGCATGTATCCACTTGTGGTGGGTCTTCTCAGTAAAATGCTCCTCTGGCCAAGAGACATGAGTGTTGGCCTGAGCAAGTGAACATCACCACAGTGACAAACTTGTCCATCTCAGCTATGCGGCTGAAACAGCTGAGAAGCCCTGATTGTATAGTCTTTCTAATAAAACGAATACATTTATGTGTCACTGAGGGGCAAATGTTTTTGGACGCGTGTTCTGGGTAAAAACAATAAACCAATATCCAATGCTGAGTTGTCTTTGAGTGTGGTGACCCATTTATTTGCTCTATTTTTATGCTCACCTTAGCACAGGTAAAACACAGGTAAATCCACAGGTAAGTTTTCCATCATTAAATTAACTTTAAACACAGTTAAGTTTCATTCATCAATTTGTTTGTTGAGACGCCGCCACCCTGATATTGACTTCCACACCTGGGGGGTATTCCATCAAGCTCGCTTAGCTCAAAGTCTGGCTTAAATGGCCAAGTCCCGCTTATGTTAGTGAGAGTTCAGTTCCACCAATGTGGCTAAGATTAGCTCCAACTTGGTAACCATGGAAACATGGTTCTGGCTAAGTCAGACACTTGGAGCTAAGCTCTGACTTTCTGTTCCATCAATCTGAGCCTCAATTCTGTTCCATGAAAGTGGTTAACACGAATGCCAGCCTTGTAACCATGGTGACTTATGCTGCCGGCCAAACCTGGTCTGGAGCAGGATTAAGGTGAAGATGAACTCCACTAATGTCCAAAAGACATGTCTGTTTTGCATTTACATACACAATGCACTGATAAAATAATTTGTGAAACCAAAACGTGCTTTCCATCCACTTTGGAAACTAAGCAAAAAGTGCATTTGGTAAGTATTATGATTTTGTAACAAATAAGTCTGTTTTCGTTTATCTTGATTTCATCCTTATAGATAAAGATGAATTAAATAAAATAAAATAAATTACAATGAATAAATTTAAAGGTATGATTAAAACACATAGAGGAAGCCTACATCAGTCACCTAAAATGTCCTCCAAATGACTGCACCAGGTGGAGACTATTAAGCAGAGCAGTCAAGACAGGCAGAGGGACACACATTCAGCAGAGACAAAGACTAAGAGAACATGGCATGTCCATTCATTGAGGATGAGGAGCCAATTGATGAAGGGGCACAAATAATTCAAAGGGCCTTCTTCAGGCGACCACCAGCCCCGAGGGTCTTCCAGGAGAGGACTAACCCACTGGAACAAAGTGATTCTTTCCTGTGGGAGAGGTATCGATTCAGCCGGCAAAGCATAGTGTTTATGCTTTGCTGGAGGCACACATAAGGAAGGTCACTCGCCGCAGCCAATCACTGACCCCTGTGCAATCTGTATGTATTGCACTGCGGTTCTTTGCCAGCGGTACATTTCTGTATAGTGTTGGAGATGCTGAGGGACTAAGTAAGGCAACTGTTTGCAGAGAGGTAGGCCTACTAAAATAAATAAATAAATAAAAACTTAGATCAGTTGGATTATTTCTTACATCACCAAACATCATACATAGGTTGCAAGATGACATTACATGGATATGAATTAAATACATTAACAAAAAAAGACCTTTATTACAGGTAAGAGCAGTCTGTCTTGCCCTTAAAGAGTTCCTCAATATCTTCATCACCTTCCCAAGCCATCATGGGATACAAAGGATCAAAGAGGGATTTTATGCAATTGCAGGTATGTGACATTTAAATGCATGCAATGTGAAGTTAAATGTTCCACAGGTTGACATATTGCACTTTTATCCTTTTACATAGGCTTTCCCATGTCCTTGGCTGCATTGACTGCACGCATATCCAGATCCAGGCCCCACCTGGACCTGTGGAAAGGGACTTTGTGGATCGAAGGAATAACCACAGCCTGAATGTGCAGGTACATAGCCCACGGAGCTACTGTACATGTCCCACTGCTAGTGTCCAGTGTCACTGATGTCACCCTGCATGCTGACAGATGATCTGTGATTCTGAGTTGCTCATCACAAACATCGAGGCCAAATGGCCTGGCGGTGTCCATGATGCTAGGATACTAAGGGAAAGCCATCTGGCACAAAGGCTTGCACAAGGTAAGACAACCTTCATCATGTCTCAACACTAGTATGGATGAGGGTCTGCAAAGATGAATGAATGAATCATGTAATTCATAGCCACTGTTTTCTCACCTTGCAGGGGGGTTTGAGGGGGTCCTTCTCGGGGACAGGGGTTATCCCTGCCTCCCATACCTTTTAACCCCATATCCTGAGCCAAGGGCTGCAGCTGAGGCAGCCTTTAATAATGCCCTCAGCGCCACCAGGGCACGAATTGAGATGGTTTTTGGCCTGCTCAAGTCCAGGTTAGAGACTGCTTTGATCAACCTTTAATGCAGAATTTTATTTTAACATATCTTCTTGTTCCAATCTCTGCAGGTTCCAGTGCTTAAAATATCTAAGGCGGGCTCCTGACCGGGCCTGCGACATAGTGGTTGGGTGCGCAGTACTCCACAACATAGCCACCATCCGGAGGGAGAGGCTTCCACAGCTTCTACCCGAAGACAGATGGGAAGAGCCTGCCCCTGTACAGGAACCCAGAGATGGGAGGATCCTGAGGAATCTGTACAGGGACACCTATTTCTCTTGAACCCAACCCCCCTATTTTGTTAAATTCCTTGTCATGTCCATTTATTGAGCCTAGCCACTTTATTCCCCCACCCCACATTGTATGGCCCATTTTCACAAACAGTGCGTCACAAAGGGCTTCACATAGCAACATGACATCCTCTACCCTTAGACCCTCACTGAAACAAGACAAATAACAAGACCAAATGGCTTTTGAATATTTATTGTCCTGAGTCACCAAGCTGGGGAGACAGAATGCTACAGAATTAAATACTGTAAAAACAATGACCTTATTCTCTCTGCCTGGATTCATACTTACATCCTTTTCCATCTTGTTGATTTCAAGTTTTAATTTTTTTATCTGCAGTTGTTTATGCTGGATCTGCAGCAGCTTACCTTTGTAGAGCACCTTCACATCCTATGATCAGAAAATGTGTCAGAGTGCAGCCAAAATGCAGCTACTGGTGATTTTGAAAACGGGAAAAAGAAAAGAATGGTAACTCACTTCACTCCTTCCGGTTGAGGATGGGGTAGTCTGCTGCAGCAGGATTTGATTTATTAATTTTGACAATGCAAACAACATGAATAATATTTAACATTCAGACTTACATCTTGGAGTACAGTGTCTTCTACAGAAAGAGTCTCCTCTTCATCTCTGTCCTGGTGATAGTGACTAGGTCCTTCACCCTGGAAATGGAGGAACATCAGTTAGAGGAGGCTAGACAGCATTTCAGTCACAGGTTGGGACTTACAGGGTCTCCTGAGGGCCCTGCTGCAACTTCCGGGGTTCCGATAAAGTGATTTGTCCCTCCGTTACTAATAGAACAAACATGTTAACAGTCAGCAAAATCAACTGAGGGGCTGTCGCCATGCAGCGGAGGGACAGTGGTTGACAGTGCAGTACCTTCAACAAATGCGGCCCGTATCTCTGGATCAATAGGAGAGGAAGCACTCCCCCCCTGAATCCCATCAATTTTGGGGCCCTTGTTGGAGCTGAGGGCTAGGGATTCGGTGTCAACTCCTCAGGTGGTGGGCCCCCACCAGTGGCTCCCAGTTGAGCTTTTTTCTTGGTTGCTGCAAGGAACATAGTCACAGCTTTACACTCATATTTATACATTTCACATTATTAAAATTATTATGCATCACTGACCATTTGTAAGGATGTTTTTATATTTTATTTTGACCTGTTGCCAGGTGCGTTTCTGGCCTCCGAGGTTGCTTCTGTTTGGACAGTAGAAAGAGGTTAATTAAAGACACAGTGAATGCTGATGAGAGTTTTAGTTTGTTCCTCATCCTACTGCACAGACATAAGGTAAAATGAAGGAATTAGCTCCTTTTTATGCAGCAAGAGAATCAATTAACCCCTGCAAACATTTAAACAGCGCTCCTCTGTTGAATAGGGGGAATGAGGTAAATGAGATAATACATGAGCAATTGTGTGATAAATGTTTTGCATATAAAACAATTTGATTATGGCCACTTCAACTCAGATTATAAATGTGATTAAATCACTATCTGTAGCCTACAACTTGTCGTAGTGAATTTCTTTAATTTTACAGCCGAAATTACAATTATCTTTTATGTTGAACATAACAATTAACATTGAGACGGTTATCGTCTGAAATAATGAATGGATGAATCACTTACGCATTCAGCCTGTCGGCAATTGTCTTCCATGCTGCCTCTCTGGCTTTGTTTATTGGAGCGTGTTACCTTTTTTCGTATTATCTCCCGGTAATCATCATATAGTTCCATCAGGAGAGTTTGTTCAGCAGCAGTGAAACTCTCTGCCCGTGGTTTGGTGGCATTCTGAGCCATTTTGCAACACTTTCAGCACTCGACTTGTTGGGTCTTTTTATATTCCGCGGGGAGGCGCTCAGTGTGAGGCTTAACAGGTGAGGCTGGAATTAGCGTCAAGTGGAGCCAGCTGATCTCGTTTGATGGAACGGGTTGGGGTTTGGTTTGGAGTTGCCGTTCATTCAAGCTTCAAGATTACACCATAGTCCCGATTTTCTTAGCGACTTTGATGGAATACCCCCCTGCTGCTCATCACCTGTGGCTTACTTCTATGTCTTTTCTGAGCTAATGCTCCACCTAGTGTTCAAACAGAAAACTACATACAACAATGCAAATGGTCACCTGTGACACCAACATAAAAAATAAACAAAAAGTACATTGTGGTGCCTCTTGCCTGGGTCCCGTAGAGTGTCTTGAAACAGCCCTGATTGGAGAGAGGAAATGAAAACTGTCAACAAACAAAAAAATATCTGTCAAAGGGTAGGAAGACTTCTGTCAACAAATAAACAAACAAAATGGCTGTTGACAGAGAAGGCGACTTAACGTCAACAAGCAAACAAAATGACTGTCAAAGCAGCAAATGTAATTGGACATCGAGGCTAATTTACCTCCATAAAAGAAAGGTAAATGGACTTCAACAACATATGTGAGATACATTCTATCTCATTCACTCATTTCATTTTTATTTTTTTAACCAAACCGGTTCCCCAGATACAAACATTTACTGGTTGGTATGGTATTTTTGCCATTTTTACAACCAAGGGAGTGAAAAATGTTTTTTTTTCTGGCAATTAAATAGTATATTTTTTATATCTTAAGGGTACAGCACTACTTTCATACCCAGTCTCACTCCCAACTTTTCAAATACAGAGGCATAGTCAGTGGCCCTCTGCATCAAATATCCACACACTGAGGTACCTGCTGCTGTAAACATGAGCTGCAAGTTACGGAAGCGCATTGCATTCACTGGATAAAAAAAAAATTAGACACCTTATCTCGTAATTACGAGATCCTGATCTCATAATTACGAGAAAAGATCTCATAATTACGAGATCCTGATCTCGTAATTACGAGATCCTGATCTCGTAATTATGAGATCAGGAAAGGTGCCACATTAGCCACTGCTTCGCTCAGAACCACATACTGCACATCCACGAAGGGGCGTCGGAACTACTGTAACCAGCTGCCACTCGGGTGGTGCCATCTTGATCATATCCCATATCTTTATTATACTGTGTATATATTGTAAATTACGACAGAGTATTACATTAAGCAAGGACAACAGTGCGCACCATATATATTTTGATCTATATAATTCAGATTTATATTGTTTGGCATTAATTGGTGACAGAAAAAAACGAATTTCATTCTGCAGGGAAACGTGTGTCCTCACTGTGCATATTGAATCTTGAATCTATGTTTTATAAAGACCCTGTGTGCGCTCAGAGCTGTGGCACAAGTTACGCACTGAAATCTGGCGGAAGGAACGAAAAATAAGAAGGCTGTGTGTGACATGCGCTGATGAAGTGATGAGTGATCGAGATCGATTGATTTCAGCACCACGGTAGTGACCAGCTCCTGTTAAGATATAAACACAATGAAAGCGGACAAGGAATTACAGAACTTGTCTTGAGAAACAGCTTTCAAATTATTTGACAGCTATTTCTCAAGACAAGTTCTGTAATTACATTAGTCACACACAGCCTACTTATTTTTCGTCTTATTATTTTCTTCGGGCAGATTTCAGTGCGTAACTTGTGCCACAGCTCTGAGCGCACACAGGTCTATCTTCATCATCAAGATTCAATATGCACGTATGGACACGCGTTTCCCTGCAGAATGAAATCCGTTCTTTTCGTCACCAATTAATGCCAAACAATAAATCTGAAGCATAAAATAGATCAAAATATATACGGTGCGCACTGTTGTCCTTGCTTAATGTAACACTCTGTCGTAATTTACAATATATACACCAGTGGCGGTTGCTGGTCTTTCAAACAGGGGAAGCTCACTTTAAGTTTATATCATAAAAGTTGTCATATTGTAGCGAGACAGTAACTTATAAAAGGAGCATTTAATTGAAGCTGTTTTTCAACCACACTCATGCCATAGAACCACAGCAAAACACACCTCAAAGATTTTCAGATGGGTGAAAAGAACTGTTACTTTTCCCCACCCTTTGCACCAAATCAATCTGTTGATCTGCCCTGCTGTTTAACTCTAAATTCAAATTGTCTGCCATTATGTGCAGCTTGCTAGCTCGCTCGCTAGCTGGGGCTGCTAGTGTGACCGCCTGTGAGTGCTTTGGGACGGTGGAGGGCTCACATCAGCACCCGCTGCTCGTTGGGGACAGTAACTGCAGAGCGACAGAAGTCAGAGTCTCCAAACACGAGTACAGTCTCCAACAACACCAGAAAAACATGCTAGATTTGTCGCTAGTCGTTTTTAACAAAGAAAAGTCACTAAGAGGCTTGGAAAAGTCTCCACATCAACTCGGAACAACGGAATGAAACTTGAAAATCGCTCCGGTGGTGGTTTATATTTCAAGATCGCTGATTCGCTCATTTCGCTGTCAATCAAAAAGGGATTCAGCCTCACAGATCATCCAATCATCATGCAGAAGCCCAGCGTCCAGGCCAGCCGAGGCCCGCCCACTGCCCCATAGACCCCCAGAGACGCTGAGCGTCCGATGGGCGGGACAAAGCCGAGCATTTATCCAATGACTGTCTAGTTTCGCTGCAGTGGAACAACTCACTCTATGCTTCCCTATTGAAGTCTTTGGACGCTGAGCTTCTACACTGTTTAATGCACTGTGACGCTACGTGAATGAATGAAAAGAAAGTCGCGTCAGTGACCTGTGATAAGTAGCTGATTCTGAACAAAAGTTGAACGTGTTCTAGCGCATATTTAGTCAATGAAATGTAAACACAACAGTACATATTTGACCACTTATTTTTTGACATTTTAGGGGAAGCTGAGCTTCCCTTGCAGTCTTAGAGTAATCGCCACTGATATACACAGTATAATAAAGATATGGGATATGGTCAAGATGGCACCACCCGAGTGGCAGCTGGTTACAGTAGTTCCGACGTCCCTTCGTGGATGTGCAGTATGTGGTTCTGAGCGAAGCAGTGGCTAATGTGGCACCTTTCCTGATCTCATAATTACGAGATCCTTATCTCGTAATTACGAGATCCCGATCTCGTAATTACGAGATCTCGATCTCGTAAGATAAGGTGTCTAATTTTTTTTTTATCCAGTGAATGCAATGCGCTTCCGTAGGGCAAGTGACTATCATAGCATTAAGAGTGAAAAAGTCAGCATGGACATCCAGTATCTCACTATCACTATCCTCATTCATATTTTAAGAAGCTACAAATTATATTCAGCCACAAAATAATCCTGAAAAGTTGTAAATCATAACTCACAACAGAGAGTTGTTGCATAGCGATGATGCACCGTCTCATTGAGTTGCATTAATGTGAACCAAAAGACACAGTATGTAATAAGTATAATTTGAAACGCCACCCCTTACTCAGACCTCGACACATATTGCCACTTTGTCATGGACTTTCTATGTCGAGATATGACGTGCAGGGTAGCCTGGGTGCATTTGTTGCTGATGTTCTGGGACATCATGTCACCGTCAACCTGTAACATGCATTAAATCTTTTCAAAACACTCTTTTGTTTTCACAGGAAATGTACAGTTTGGACACAGTCTCTTTCGAAATAAAAATACTGTGTCGGTACAACACAACAAGTTGACTTTTAGCTGACACTTGCACGTGGTAAGGTTTAGAAAGTCGGTCACTGTTGGACCCATCCATCACCCCTCCCGCCCACTGTACTTGGACTTTTGGTTCCCTGAAGTCATGCTGTTATCCCACCGTGCTTCCCCCTGATATTGTTGGGCAGTATTACACATTGATGGCGTCTGGCCGCGTGTCATTCCGAAGTGAAAGGATGGCTTTTTTCATCTGTGTCTAATGCAGAAGTCACTGCCCTAAGCAGCGGTTTACAATGACTTTGGAATGAGAATGAGTTGTAAAATCTTACAGAACAAAAGTTTTAGCATCAAGATACCCAAAGTACCAGAGTAAAAATAGCCAACTAATTACTTTATACTGTCTTGTAGTCCATATCATGGCAAAAACTATATCTCTGTTGCTGGGTCCTTAAAGGATTAAGGTGGGTTTATTCTATATTTTATAACTGGCAACAAATAAAAAAAATAAAACCAACATATAGCATTCATTTGTCTTCCAATACTTTCTTACTATCCACCCTGGCACTGAGCCTGAATCTGATTTACTCCTAATGAACCTGTGCAACCTCAAAATATAATTGGGAGCACTGGTGCGACTGTAAATAATTCTTCTGGTGCGACTATTTTTCCCCCCAAGTCGAATGTGTCATTCACACATTTTTAGTGGCTATTGTTGTTTCTCCGCTAGTTGCACTCATGGAGGAACAGGTCAGGGAAGCGACCAAGCTGGGAATCACAGCCATGCAACTCAGAGTCCACAGTGGGGAGGAAATCCGCAAAGACGGCAACACTCTTTCCCAGACATCATCACGGTTCAGCTACAGCTACTACTCACATACAATGTAATGTATACAGTATAATGTCGACTTTTTGTTGCTATAAAAAAAATCGATTATGGTGCTTCTTACATTACAGTAGGTGCTCCCAAAATTTTGCTGGCGCTCCTAACCTTTTGAAGTTAGGAGCACCAGTGCTACCATGTAAAAAAAAGTTCATTTCAAGCCCTGAACAGGCAAATAAAATATATAGTTACTCTATTTAAAAAATGGGGGTAGAAAGGCTGGTCACTGTTGTTTTGATAACAGTTAGAGGGAAAGAGTGCATTTGTTGGGGACTATTTGTGGCAGCAGATTAATCCACATTTGGTGCTACAGTGAGTACTTGAGGCAGCAGGACAGTGTGTGGGATTGTGACAACATGATCTACAGTGTGTGTGTTAAAGGTGATGAAGGGACATGTCACCCAGTGCAACACTATGGCTCACTGATATGTTCTGGATAGTTTTTGGACAACAATGGTGCTCTATGGCACAGAGGAGGACGATACATCAGGCTTTGATACACACACAACACTTGTTTTTCACTGTTAACTGTGACTCTGAACATGAGATGTGATGACAAGAAGTAAAACAAACAATATCAGAATAATTATCTTGTAGCATTTAATACCATCTGCTTCCAATTTGATGATGTCATTATTAAATTAATTTATTGATTCATCAACTAAGAATTTCCCCAGTAAAAACTCTACTTAGTATTATCACAGTTTCAGTTTTAGCAGCAACAAGAATTCTGCTTCATCCATTTCACTGATCTATTTCCTCATAGCTTGAGGTGGTTTCACGTCTCATTTAACCACAGAGAAATAAAGCCTCACCCGGCTCATTGCTCAATTATCTACCTTTAGTCTGTTGTTTACCACAGTCAATAAATAGCAGCATTTATAATGAGCATTGAGACCCTGGATGTGATTCTGTCACGACCAGCTTCAAAGAAAACCACATTAGTACAAATCAATTGGGATCGATGCTGAGGGTGGCCTGCGTGGTCACACTTAAATGTTTTCACTAATTGTTTGACCAGAGTGATCGACTGAGAGTCCTGAGGGGCTAAGTTTGTGTCCCATCAGCCATTTTACTCATCGACCTGCATCAAAAAAGAAAAGATGCAGCAATGTCTGTGACTGTTTCATCCACATAGGAAATACCTATGGCTTGACTGTCTCAGTGTGAGTTTAACCAGTAAGACCACAGAATTAAGTTTGTTGTGTACGAGTCAGCTGTAACAACAGAGCATGACGTATAAAGTTTGTAACCAGGCAGACACATACTGTCCATTGTCAAAGCTTAAAAAGTTAGGAAACTTAAGAGGGTGTTTCAGAAGGTTTGTAACGGAAGCCGAATTATTTGCGGAGGTCTCCTGCTCCTCAAAACAAATGGACCCACTGATTCAAAGCAGTAAAAACACTGAATAAAGCAGTTTCATGTTACAAATCAGTGTTTCTCTGACACTGTTAGGCATGTTGGACACGGGCCATTGACCTAGCACTTGATGATCTTTGCTCATCTTTTGTCTCTGATAACTTCAGCAGGTGGCTTTTACCAGTAGCCAAACTGTCCACAGAGGTCTTTTCCGCTCCAAAACAAACCAGATAATTTAAAGCTGTGAAAACACTCAATAAAGCAGTTTGACATTACAAAATTCTGTGTTTTTCTGACACGCTCGCTTTTTGCGAAAATGCTGCTTACTAAAGTGGCCAAGATGAAAATGCAAAAATGCAAATGGTTCTATCTTGGTGAAAACTAAAGAAAAAAAGGACTCTAAAATAAGACTTTTGAATTTTGAATTGGTCAGATATTTATACATTTATTTGTATTTTGCACTTTATTTGTTTAACAGTTACTGTGATAAAGTGGATAAAGTAGACATTAGCCTTGCTAATGGTGGTGGAGAGAGGCACACTGAACAAACTGATGGACAACTGCAAACTATGGACAATAGCAGACACCCTCTCCACAGCCTCCTGGAGTGACAGAGGAACAGTTGCAGCAGTTGGCTCATCTCACTGCATTGCAGAACAGAGCGTTTCAGGAAATCCTTCATTCCCATGGCAATAAGACTGTTTCACATCTCCTGAATCCAGTCATACACACGCTTACATCACATTAGTCACAACTGCACTGGATTATGGAATGGACAATTTTATTTTATTTTATTCTAATTTAATTTCTATTTGTGTACTTTTATTGTAACTTATTTTATTTCATGACTATTTTAATGCCACTGTGTTGCTGTTGATGTGGGGAAGTGTGGTTGTTTTTTTTGTCTTTTCTGAGCTGCTGAATTTCCCTTCGGAATAAATAATGTTCTTTCTATTCTATTTCTATTCTATTCTATTAAGCCTGGCTATTAACTTAAAGAACTAAAAGATGTCATCCCCAAAATAGCTGTCAAAATCAAACAAAAATTTATCAAAGTCACAATCTCAAATATCTTTGTTTAGTTGTGTGTGGCAGCACCTATGGCTGTAAGTGGTAATTGCAGAGTTTGTGTGTGGCTATATTGTGATATGCAGTCCCATTCAGAGCTCTGTTAGTCCAGATTTGGTTATATAAAAAAGTCTGCATCTGGATCACGATGATCCAATCCAATATTGATTTGAAAAACTGGCATAAAACTAAGATGGATCAACTGATCCCTGGACAGTAAAACATGTGATTTTCCATTAAATTTTTCTGAAAAACTGTGAACATGATGGATACTGTAATGGCAAAGTTGTTGCTAATGACAGTATAAAGAAGAGAGATTGTTCACAGCGGTTAATCTCCTTTCAACTTGCTGTTGTGTCTCGCTGTGTCACCATGGCAATCACAGAAACTAATCCAGCTACAGCTAATTTACATGTATTTGAGCTCCTTGAATTAAACACCTGACCTGCAATGAATAAACATCAGCTTCAAAGTCTGATTATCCAGTCTGGATCAATAAACAATATTAGTTAGCAAAACGTTTTTGATTTTAGTCTTATTGATAACCATTTCCTGTATTTTAAGCTATAAGATTCTCTTTTGGCTGTGTGATGAGAACAGAGAAGGTATACAAAAGCAGCCTGTGATGGATGTAGCTGGAAACTGCTCACTATCTGACAGCAGCTTCTTTTCCTTTGTAAAAGTGTAATATTATATAAATATATATATATATATATATATATATATATATATATATATATATATATATATATATATGAAATATGAACAACAAGGATAAAGTTTTAGGATCTAACCATGTTTAGTTTTCTGATGTTGAGCATTGCAGCCTCACAGGGTATACACACATTTCGTCTTGTTTTCAAATTTCTCCCGTTCCTCATAAACTATGGATTTAGCAGCAGCAGCAGCAGCAGAGCAGCAGCAGCAGCAGCATTTCCCGTAACAGTGTGATGAAACAGGATTGGTATGGAAAAGAGAAAAAAAGATGAATGATTGCTTTCAGTTTCACCCAGCTGGATAATATTAACACGCTTTCAGAACCTTGTTTACTCTCTTGGTAGAAACATTCATCTCAAGCAGGCAGCCAGGAGGCCAGAATTACGCTGTGACTTATGAATGGCAGCGGACCATTTCTGTGTGTGTGCTTGTGTGCGTGTGAGACGGCTGATTGCAGGTTGCCTCACTGGCAGGGATTTCAGAGCACAGTCACATTTGTTTTTGTTTTTTTAGTCAAAATTTATGGCGGAATATAAAAGATTACAACCGCTTTCCTCTTCCAAACATTTCTCATCATGCCTGAGAGGTAATTTAAGGAGAGATTGAGGGAGAATTTATGGGAGGCCAACATAACTGAACTTAGACTTTGCTATAATTACGCAATGTAAAGCACAAATACTCTAAAAGTTGTTTAAACATTTCTTTCCCTGTAGTAAAGACACTCTTTCTCAATCTTTCTGCACTTGGCCCAGATCTACCATCATGATACCAGTCATGTCAAGATTCTGTTACTGTCCTGTTACTTGCATGAGAAAGTTTGTGACCTTGCCGCCCCATTGGAAACAGTTAAACAGGCCAGCACCACTCACCCAAACTTTCTCATTTTACAGTTAAACAGTCACTAAGATATGTTTCTGAAAAACATTTGAGGGGAGAAATGGCAATGCAGTAACACAATCTTGATTCATATTTAAACAGCGCTGCCTAGTTTGACCGCAGCTCATGGGGTGACTGACAATTGATTAACTCTGTCTCACTCTGATGTCATTGAAATCCAGTGCTTGGTCAGTGACTTCCAGCGTCAGACACCAACAAAAAACCCCATCCTTTCATGTCGGCATGATATGCAGCCGGTTGCCGTTATTGTTTAATGGCACCTGGCGGCGTCAAGGGGGAAATACAGCTGGACAACAAGTGGATGAGTGGGGTGGGAGGGAGGGATAGTGGATGGGTCCAACAACCACCAACTTTCACCTGGATGGCCGGTGTTTGCTTCCCATAAAATTTTAAAGCTAAGCCCTGTTCTTTTTTCCTGAACCCAACCATGCATGTGTGTTAAGAAACAGTTTGCAGTGTTGTTCCTATGTTGTGTGTTTCTTTTGAAAGAGACTGTATGCAAACTATACACTACCTGAGTAAAGAGAAGTGTATTTTGAAAACGGACAATGCATGTAACAGGCTAAGTTGGCACGGCATCCCAGAACGTCAACAACCAACACACCCATGGAACCTTGCACATCATATCTCACTGTGAAAAGTCTATGACCAAACGTTGATATGTGATGAGGTCAGAGTAATACTGTGTTGAACTGACACCTACTTTAGAGAGAGCTACTTTACTTAAGCTCTGATTGGTTGTTGCTGCCACACCGCAGTCTGATTCTAGCAAATACCATTAGAGGCAGTAGAAAGAGGAGGAGGGATGTGATTTTTTTCACAGACTCATATACATCTTTCAGAATAGGGACAATTTCAGCAAATATGACACAAAGTTATTAGTTACATGTGTCTTTAAATACAATTTTAGGCACTGTACTTTTTTCTAGTAATTTCAAATTCACACTGAATTCCTGAGTTGAGTTTAAATCAGTGGTCTGGTTCTAACTTCGGATTTTGTTTAAGTGGGGCTGTTTGAAGTATTCAGTGTATTTCCTAGAGTAGATAGCAGTCAACACATCCCAGTTTGGAGAAGTAGGCAGGAGTACTGGAACAGAAGCTAAGCAATTTACTGCTTTGGATGGTTGCAGCAGTAAAATGTATTTTAGCCACTTAAAAAATCAATTTCAGTTTAAGTGTACTCTATATTTAGAATATTTTCATCTCTTTACCTTGCTGTCAGACAACCCGGCAGAGCTTCCACCTTAATACTACACACAAGCGCAATTGTGCTGCACAGTATTATGCTGCAGAAATGCTATTTGGGTCAGGCTTTCATTGGTTTCTGAAGGCAACAACAAACACAAGATTTAAATTACCGCCTCACAGTTATATGCCTCCATGAACCCATCAAGTTGCAATAACACAAATACATCATCCACCAAATTTGTATTAGTTCACCCTTGAATCAAAGTGGATGTTTGTTCCAAATCTTAAGAAATTTCATCAAGGTGCGCTTTAGATATTGCACTCACAACGAGACAGATGCAAGGTCATTGCTGACCTTGACCTTTGACCACCAAATTCTAATCAGTTTACTGGCAAGTCCAAGTGGACATTTGAACTGAATTTGAAGAAATTCCCTCAAGGTGTTCTTAAGATACTGCATTCACAAGAATGACGGATGGACAGACAGACAAACATTATGAGAGCATAATGCCTCTGGCCACAGCTATTACCAGCGCAGAAGCATAAAAAAAACTGAATTCAAATACTTCTTCTTCTTAGTTAAAAATATTGTATCTGTGTTGATTGTAGGGCTTATTGGCAAAGGAAGCACGAAACAACTTCCACCATTCACCAGACAGATTTTTCTTTTCATGATCTGTTATTTTCCCTTTCAGTGTTTATCATGGATATTATTATAAATGTTTTATATCCAGGGAGAGGAGAAGAATCTGTTGTCTTTCAGCAATAAACACATTTCAACTGTCTATTCAGTTACATAGTTGCTGAAAGTCACTGTGCTTCAGGTAAAAACTAATGTCTGATGTGAGATATATTTACAGTACATAATTTCCCTAAAACATTCAAGCCCCTAAACAGTTTTCACTAATTATAAAGACTATTAGATTAGGTTATTAGATAATTTATCTAGAAACAGAACAATGCTACGTTCAGATGTAAATAATGAATAAATAAAAAAGTCAATTCACACACTGTACAAATGGAATGAGGACTTTAAGGAATTTGCAGAAGTTGTCAAACAGTTTATTTTAAGGGGAAACATGCGGAGACTAAGGAGAACATCACCATAAAATAAAATAAACTAATCTCTGCTGTGCTTATTATCCTTTATTATTTGGACAGAACATCACATTACCCGTGCAAACCCAGCTGTCATCAAACACTGACACTGCTTCAAATGACACCAGAGAGAAAATCATGTCTCATTTGTCTAAAAATGTGTTTCCTTGTGATTCCTCTGGACGTGCATCTTTTTCTTGCATCTCTACTCGTATCTAGCATGAATGCGAGTGACTGAGATGCAACAGAAGAAGACAGAAGTGAGAGAAACATGGATGCAGTTAAGAGAAATGAGATGCATCTTTTAAGAATCAGATCAGCTCTGATCATGGCAATGAGACCCTTCCAGGCCTTTTTACTCATTTAGAAAACTTCCAAATAAAAAGACACCTCTCCTCTGTGTGTCACAATAACCACACACATGCTGTTTGACTGACAGGATGATGTGTAGGAGTGCAGAGCAGACACGTGTGTCACACCAGAGATGGAGACCCAAATAAAGATAAAAAAGGAACTTTTCTGAACACATCTTTCAGAGCCTGATGCAAACCACTGAAATCACTCCAAAATCGAACAAACAAACCAAAACACGTCACATTGCTGACAACAAAGTCTTTCTATTTTTGTCCTGTGATATCTGCGAGGCTGAAAACAAAACTACAACAGAACCTTCATTAAGTTGATTTTAGAACCAAAACTCTTTATGGTAGCTTCAAATGCATATGAGATAGTACACTGAGTCAACTGGGAGGACAACAAAGAAGTGACTTGACAGTCAGCAACATGATACAATTCTGTGATCTACCACCAGACACATTACTATTTAAAAACGGAAAATATTTGTGCAGTCAGTCTTTATAATTGAGGTTTGAAAAAGACAGTAGAGAGATCCCAGTGCAGGGATCCAATTTAACCAACAGCTGAACTGCAAAACCACAAAATATCTACCCTCTTTAAGCCCAGTATCCATGAGAGGAACGTTTAATTTAGACATTCCTGCAGAGCACACTTTATGTCCAATGCAGAAAGCTGAAATTCTGAGACATAAATTTATCTTCTACTCGTAATGAAATGCATGTTCTGACTAAGACAAGTGGACAGTAAAGGCACGTGCCCGACTTTATAACAGAACACTCCAAATATGCGTCCTGTCCCACCATGTCCTCATGGGTCCAATATCCAAACTGTACCCATGAAAAACCTATGTGAGGACCTACAAGTCACTGTCCAACAATCACTGTTGCTTTCTGCTTTAGAACAAATATAACCTTAGTTATGTTTTAATTGCGTGAACTTAACAATATGTTTATCATGTAGAAATAATTTGTATTAAATGTTGTTATTGAACAAACAAGTTTCGCATAATCATCCCATGTCAGCATTGTTTTGGGTGATAAGGCTGCAGATTCAGACCCCGCACAATATAAATTGTACTACATGCAAGGTATGCTAATGCTAATGGGAATGTAATGGAGACCTGAACTCACCACAGTACATCAGCTACAGTACAGTGCAGAAACAAGAGCATACACTGTAGAAATAATGGGTCTCATTCATGAAACGTGAGCAGAAGGAATTTGTGTGTAAACTGTTCGCAGACGGAAATTTACGTACATGTCCGCATTCATCAATACTTTAGTAGCTCCGATCTTTTCGTAGCTACTAACAAAGTCTACTCCTGCTCCTGACCACTTGTAGTGCTTGTGTAAATTTAGTAAAGCACATAAATATTGCTTGTCACTATTGGAAATTAAAATTTTAACTCGTATTGTGCTCTGTTATGTACACAATACACAGATGCCTTTGAAACACGTAATCTAAACATGACAAAATATTAAAAATGTAAAACATTTAGTTAAATTAGTTGGCAATTAGCAGGATTAAGATCCAAATTGGATTCATGATTGTGAATTATCTATGTAAAATCGACTCAATAGATCACATGTTCTTTCTACATGATGAATGATGATAATAAAAATATCCGTAAGGACAGCCGGATCACAGCCTGTTCGGCCTCAGTGCCTGGGTTCAGCAGGGGCAGCAGAAGCAGCAGGAGCAGCAGGTAGTGCAGGTGGTGGAGCCATAAAGGAGCACGCCCCAACTGAAAGAATTATTTGAGACAACACGGTTTTTGTTTTGTGGCTTTTTGATCATGTGAATAAATAAATCTGATTTGAAAATGTTTAATTTATGTTGTATAAAACAGAGCTTCGGGCTATTAAGATTCAAATAATTTGAAGACAATGCATACAAACTGCTGTAGGCTATATGTTATCCGTATCATTTGTTAAAATAAATGTTAAATAGCTCTACATTCCAACAGCCGTCACTGATTTAGAGTTTATCCATTACACACAAAACATCTCTGGTTTCCCGTTCCCACTTCATTCAGAACCCCACAAATGAATCTTCTGTTTGTTTGGTGATTGCTGTATTTTTGTGTGTGTGCTTATGCGTTTCTTTGCCTCCAGTTTCATATCAAACCATTTACGCTTCACCTCTGACATGGTTCTTTGTACTACGGAGACAACATTAACAGCATCTGTTACCTCCCTCCAGGCCTTTGCTTTGCCTGTCACACCATCACTAACTGAAGAAAATAAAATGTTTTTTCTTAAGCCCATTTTACCCAAAATTATTTCGATCTCCGCTTCTGTAAAATTCTCTCTCTTTCTTTCTTTGCGCCATGACTGACAGGTCGACTGGATTCACCTACACCTCCTTATATGGTGGTCATTGGCTATTCATGGGCGGGGATTTATGCTAATTGCGGATTACCGGGAGCGCGCTGTCACTTTACGATGGATTGGAATTCATACACACGTGTTTATGATCAAATCTGAGTTTCCTGCAACATTCCTGAATCCGGAGTAGGTTTTTAGTAGAATAGACTTTTATGTGCAATTCCTTAAATGGAGCTGCATCACGAGGACTAGACCACGCCCATTTAGGCCTAACTTTTTCCCTGCCAAAATTACAAAAACTGCAAAACCCACTTTTTCAAAGTCCTCCTATGGATTTTGTCCAATCTGCATGAAACTTGGCACGTACACTCCCGACATAGACTTGATCTAGAGTTGAGAGAACAATTTTGCTTTTTCAAAAAATGTGCGACTTATCAACAAACAAATGTTTGTAACTAGCTATAAAATTGCAAACTGTTCCGTATCTCGGTCAAATTAAATGCTATCAACACTAAATTTGAAAACATGGTTGGCATGTCACTGTGAGGGAGTGAATCAAATTTGGCGAATGTTGGCCATCAGGGGGCACTACAAATATGGGAAAATTATATCTCCTAAAGGGCTGCGCCAATTTTTATGAAATTTGGTGGCTACGATATAGGGCCATTCCTGAGGCCATATATTGAAGGTGGTCACGACTGGTCAAAGTGGGCATGGCTTATTACAAGATAAACAACAAACCTTTATTTCAGCTGAACTATTGTACTGAGAGCTGTGAAATTTGGAGAGTACATGTAGAATAGGACACAGACCTCCCATACCAAAAATTGCGCAGATCCTCCACTACATGGTGCTACAACAGATGCAAATGCGTTTTTACCTGCAACTTCCACATTTTAAATCACATATTCATGAACTTTATATCCACATATTCCCTGAATGGAGCTGGATTTTCTGACATAGGCCACACCCACTTCTGCCACAGGTTTCCTTCGCTAAGTCGCTACACGTCCAAAACCTACTTTTTCAAACTCCTCCTACAGATTTTGTCCGATCTGCGTGTGACTTTACACAAACCATCTGCAGATGTCTCTGATCAAAAGTAGAGAGAATTTTGGTAATCCAAAAAATACACATATTATTGCATATTTTTGTCAAAGTCACTGCTATTAACATCAAACGTTAGTTTTTCCAGAGGTTTTCCAGAGGCTCTGTGCCAAATTTGGTGCAAATCAGGCAATAGGGGGCGCTAAAACAACAGAAAGATTAAATCTTTTAAAAGTTGATTGGATTTGTAGCACATTTGTTGAGCATGATGTGGGGTCACTCCTGACATAGACCGTGGAACCGGGCGGACCAGGGGGGCCATGGCCCGGGTAACTTTTGTACATAGAGGGCTGCATTGGGACCCGGCGGGGTCAACACAGGAACTTGGTGCACATGCATGAGCATTTCCACTCCATATTTATTCATAAATGGACGAATATGAACCAGCTTTCATACCAGTTTGCCGCTTGCTCCACCTGTCTGTCTGTCTGTCTGTCTGTCAGCTCCATCTGTCATGAGACGAACATGAAAGAAGACGTGCAGTTTATTGTGTTTCACCGGCAACAAGCTGTCATTACGCACGACTGTTACACACAGCTTCGCGCTCTTTATAACTCACTATGTGAAACTATGCTGCATAATAAAGATTTGCCCCCTCGTAATTTTTAACCGCCCCCTCAGTAACTTCATCCTGGCACCGGGCTTGCCTTAATGTCGATTATATAAAGGTAGAAAAATAAATAAATACAGAGGAGAATAAAATATGAAACAGCCTTTATTTCATTAAAACTAAATGGAAACAACGAAATTGGAGCGCTATTCCTAACCAGTGCGTCAAAAGACATACAGACCAGGGGAACGAAACAATCAACCCCATGAATGAGTTTTGTGGGAGTGGGTGGAAGTGTAACACACATGTTGCGGTTGCGTGTGGTAATGGTCAGAAATTCAGCGGGAGCGGGATGAAGAAAACAGTCCCGCGCAGGGCTCTACTCTGACAAACTATTTTATATGAATAAAAGCCTAAGTTGTAGCCTATCTGTGTTTTTACGAGCCAAGTCACCACACACCTTCACTCACTCTCACCAACTGCTGCTGATAAAAAACTCCCACTGACTGCTGCATTTTGATTTGATATTAGTGTGCCTATCAAGTGCAGTTTTTATCAATACGTCATGCGTGAGCGTCGTGAGCTAACGGCCGTCACCTGCACTGGCTGCATCTGGGAAAATGAAGAGACAGAAGCTGATATCTGATTTTTTCAAGTAAACAGAAAAAACAAAATGATCAAATTACTCCAGCTTCCACTGTGGCCTCATCTGTGCCTTTATGTATAAATAGGTTTGGCCTGTTGTTTGTGAATATTAGAGTGGGATCAGAGGGGTTAATCTGAGGAAGCATGTGTTCATGTTTGTTGTGGTCCTGATTTTCTGTGCAAATTGTGTTTGCTCCTATCTGATCCTTCTCTCCCTCTCCCTGCAGAGTGAGTGCCGAGGGGCGGGGCGATCTCCTGGAGCACTGGACTCCCGGCACACCTGCAGCTCGTTCTGCCTAATCAGCCAGCTTCTTAAGCCACACTCTCTTTGTCTCCAGTGCTGGATTATTCTCTTTGCTCTAGCATTACGCTCGTGCTCTCAGTGATCTCCTGCCTCCCGCCATGTGTTTATGCTCCAGTGTTCGTCTCCAGGTTTAGTGAGTTTTTTGCCTTGACACTCTTTTTGTTGCACTTTTGTTCTTGCTCTTTTTCCCATGTTAATGGTGATTTTCTGTTTAGCCTTTTCTGTTGTTACTTTTCCCTCAGAGAGAGTTTTTGGTTAATACTTTGTTTGCTCGTCTTTTTTCTGTGAACTGATCTTTTGTGGCTACTTTGTAAATAAACTGTTTTTTGATCTTACTCTGCAACTGGGTCCTGGCTTCCTTGTCTGGCATGTGTTCATGCGTGTACTGTAGATGCGACTGTGTGGTGTTGCAATAAAAAAAGTGCTCTGCAATGTTATTGCATATGTAACTCAGACGTTGGCCTGTGTCCTAGCGCTCGCCCCGAGCCCGTTCTCCTTTGGGGCTGGGTTGCGCGAGGAGGCTTGGCCCCCATTCATAACTGCTTGCAGTTCTAGTTCTAGGTTTTAATCAATCTGGAAATCCATCGGTAAAAAAAGCTAAAAAAAAAAACTTTTTTTTTTTTTCCTTCCTTTATCTCTGGAGGCACAGCCCGGAGTTTTTCGACTAACAGATGTGCACGGGCCTCGGCGATCGCTCATGCCCTTCACTTCCGGCAGTGCCCCCAGGGAATTGCTGTGTTGTTAACAAATACTTTGGATGGAAAACCAGCAGAGTATTTATCACATTTTTCACGTCACTATATCACCATGTAGACTAATCTGATATTTGTTAAGTCTATAAACACAGTGATTGAACAAACGTTACTATTTCTATGTGCACGTTTTGTAATTAACATGGTTATTGTAGATTAGCTGGGTTAACCGCTAACCGCTGTTAATGTTAGCTGTTAGTGGTGTCTGTAATAACCATAGACTGTATAAAAATAAAGTAATAACTCAATAAACTCTTATATGCTCTTGGCTCGGCAAATGGTAAACAACCTGCTGGCTTCTCTACATGTTGCTTCTGTACGCAGTCAGAGGAGCCCAAATGAATACGCCGCGATGCTACACTGACCTGACGCTTACGTTGCAGCCAGTGGAGCCCGGCCGTAAGGTTCTGCTCATTAGTAATTAACTCTGATGTTGGATGTTCACTCCTTCACACAGATAAGTATTGAAAAATATTTCAGGGCAAACGCGAATCTCTGAGGACTGGTGGTGCTCCTGTGGTTGCTGTGACTCCATGCCCACAGAGGAAGAGTGTCTGTGTTGCAACAAGTGGGACCTGTTGCCCAATATTCATGGTCTTGATGTGTCCTGGGATGATACAGAAATTACCAAACGCTGTGTAACTATGTTAGAGGAATTCCCCCCTCTGATCAACAGGGCAGTGCTGGATACCTTTTTTCATGTGCCCAAAATAAATTGGAAGAGGTGGTCAAAACCACAGGGAATGCGCTTGTAGTGGTCCTTTTTTGGAACATTGTAGTTTTACCATGGCAGACCCACATCAAGAACAGCTTCCACAATTGCCTTGTGTTAGTGCAGCCAGATTCTTTTAAGATCTCAGGTGTCTTTTTTCCTCAGATCAAGGAAATGAAGTTATGGAAAGGAATAAGGAATACGATTTTTTTGAGTATTCAACTGCAGTCTCTGAGGGAACTTTTCACACAGAAGAGACATAAAAATAAAACTAAGACTAAAAATATAATGCAAACTCTAAAGTAACAGGGACTTAAGTTGTGTGCGTTTGCCGAAGTGAAGAAATGTCTGAAGATTTGTCTTTAAAGTGGGCTGATGTTGTTGTTGTTGTCCTCCTGCTGACAGACTGCTCTGATCCTGCTTCACTGTGCCTGATGGCACCCAGCACTGCTGTGCACCCTTGGGCGACTGAGGATGCACTTTTGTAGTTTTGTATCTTTTAGCAATCAGCTGGCTGCAGACAAACAGGGCAGCAGCTGTGTTCCCCTTGTAATCCCCCCACCCCTACACAAAATGAACCCTCAGTCAGGAGGGACGACTCTGTAAGCATCTTTGCTCTAGATGAAGACTAAGATAAGAGTTTTTATGATCCTACAGCACAAGCCGACTGTGATATTTCTTTCAGAGAGTTGTTGGATCGGATCCACGACCTTGCCTATTGCTAAGGTTTCTGGCTTTCAAAACTCACTTTGTTCTGGAACTAAAACCTTCCTGCCCTGTGGTGTTCAAACGCAAAACAAAGCTTCCAGCAAACACATTTCAGGTCCAAATGATAAAAAGCCTAATTTTTCAGCCAGACAGGAACACCACCAGCTTGGAGCACCACCAACAAGGATGGGTAACATTTTATGACACCTTGCTTTTAAATGTTCATCAGACTGCAGTTATTCTACAGTCTGTGAGAGTTTAACATCATTACGCATCATAGTACAGAGATTGTGATGATCTTACGCTGGAATTCCACTGGATGTGTGTCCATTGCAGAACTGCTGTGCTGGTTATCCGTTGCGTGCTCCACCGTCTGTCAACACCCACCAGCTACGTTTCTGGTGTGGAGCAGTGCAGCTCCGCCGGATGACCCACGAGATCTCATGGATTCACGCATAATCACGCAATATAACAAGATGCATATATGATATGCTGTAAAGCCCTGTGAGGCAAATTGTGATTTGAGATCTTGGGCTTTATAAATAAAATTGATTGATTGATTGATTGATATATTATATGGGTCATATATGATTTTATGGCTTTGCACCTCCACGATTAACATCACCTCGTGGTGTCAATCGGGTGAAATGATGTCTGAAAACCTCTGCCCTGTTGACTTTCAGGCCTGCCTCCGTCCATTATGACATTTTCAAGGTGTAATGCAGGAAAATAGCCTATAATCTGCCATGAACACTGTATGTTTTATTTTGAAAATTAACCGGATGTTTTATTTTGTTTCTGTGCACGACTTCCTGCCCCACACAATCTGCTCTGTGCTGAATTGCTGCATTGTGCTCAGGCATCCGGCAAAAATAGAAGTCCTGCATATCTGTTGCGGAGGGCTCAGGAGCGCAGCAGCTGTGACGGAGCCAGAACACAACACAGCTGCAGCCAGTGGAAGCACACACATTGACTAGAATTGAGACGAATCGGCTCTGCTGCCGTTCCGGAGTGCAGGCGCAAACCCTTAGAATCTTAGAATCACGGTGACGGGTTGTATAAAAATTTCATTTAGACATTTTTATAGATAAATAATTTGTACACACTTACAAACTATTATTTCTCCAGCAGTTTTTGACAGGTTTAAGGGGCGATTTTACGAGCACACACTAACTGATCGTCATTTGAAAAGATCTTCATCTCTGTTTATGATCTCAAAAACTTTGACACCACAAATAACTAATCTAAGACAACTAGGATTTGTATCCAGGTTCATTGTAAATTCTGACTTATTCATCCCACTGTTAGGAAGTGGATAAATAACTTTACTAAAGCCTGAATTCAATCAATTTCTTAATCTGCAACATGTTATCCTGGAGGTTTAAACTTATGTTCTCTTACAGAGTCAGTGATTAAAACTAAACATTCACCTCTGTCAGAGAAAACTGATCTGAGTTCAGACTGTTTACTTACAGCACAGCTACATACAGCTGCCTCCTACCTGCAGCTTCAACCCATAAATCTTCTCAAGTCCGAATTGAGTCCTATGGGGGATCAACTGTGAAGTCCAGCGACCACTGACTTCTTGCTCTGCTGCCATTCATTGGCTAACGAGTGGCGCTAACTGCTAACAACTGCTACAACTAACAAAGTCCACAAATCCATTCAGCAGCTCCACCATCCACACACAGATGATAATTTACTTCCAAATTACAGCTGACAACTCACACAAACAACACATTCTCACTCCGACCTCATCGCATATTGACGTTTTGGTCATGGACATTCCACATCCACATACAACATGCAAGGTACCCCTGGGTGTGTTTTTGACATTCTGGGACACCGTGTCAAGTTCTCCCCTTTAAGATACACTTTGGTTTTCAAAGAAAATTTAATGTTTACACACAGGCTCTTTCAAAACAACATCGGTACAAACAGGGTTAGCTTTTGGTAACAAAATGAAATGGACAGGTTTAGGAAAAAAAGAACAGGGTTTGGCTTAAGAATCTAATAGGATGTGAACTACGCTCTCTTGGGTGAAAGTTGGTGTTTGTTGGATCCATCCACCATTCAGACTTTTGCCGCCTTAACTTTTGTCCCTGTCCTGCCGTGATCCCCCAGCTACATATCATACGCTAAAGGGCACCTTTTTTTGTTGGTTTCTCATGTTGCAAGTCACTACCAAAGCACCAGATTTCGACGACTCTAGAGTGAGACCCTGCTCCCACCAACGACTGATGCTGCTCCGGGGTGAGTGTTTTTCCTGGCAAGTGAAACATCCTGGCTCAGACTATTTACTGGAGTAAACAGCCTGTCACTCCTGTAGCATTAGAAGATAATTACAAGCGCAGCCTTTCTCTGCTTTCGATGTCTGATAGTCCACCACTGACATCTTTGTCACGTCTTGTCAATGAAAATTAAATGTAGATTTCGTAATAGTTTTTAGTATCAAGATCTATTTTTAGCTTGTCATTGTCTCGTTTTCATCATGGAATAAAAGTCATCTACGGAACAATTTCATCAGTTTTTAACATTGCTAGCTACTCAGTCACAGAAGTGAAACCAAATGGTTGTTACACTGAGAACGGTTGCTTAAGCTGACCTTCCTGTCCACTCATATGTATCTACATAAATCTCAGTTGTTATATGTATGAAAATCATTATTAAATTTATGTAAGATAGGCATATTGTCTGTTTTTTGAGTGGCGCTAACTGCTAACAGCCACTGCTACAACCAACAAACTCCACAAATCCATTCAGCAGCTCCACCATCCACACCATCCAATACCAGGTGAACACACAAGGGAAGCCTATTCACCTGTGAGGAGCCAACTGTAGGTAGGTTGGAACCACTGAAGAGTTGAGGAAACAGTAGTGATTAGTGGACTCTGTGGCACACACACAAAGGCAGAGTGTGCAGCCACATGGCAAGGTAATCCACAGCACAGGAAATCACAGGCAGCTGAGCAGGTAAACTCACAACTATAGCTGGCTTGCAGTCTCTCCACCTGTGGAATAGGTGAACAGAAACAAGGAATGTGGATGCACAGCTCTTGGTCGAGGAAAGGAGGCTGAGTGGTTTACCAGGGATCAGACGAAGCAGGAAAGTCAGAGACAAGCAAGGTCGGCAATGAGAAAGCAGTTTGGGAAAGTCTTGCATGGGTATGACATACAACAATCTGGCAACGTGAGCCTATGAAGCTTGAGTATTCATTGTGGCACGGAGTAATGGGCCACAGGTGAGTTGGCTTGATAACAGTAGTGTGGTGGACCAGCAGAAGCAGGAAATGTGTGGACAGGCATGGACAGAATGGACAGGTAGGTGTGGTGTAGATTCAGGGAAAATCCACTAGGCAATCTATTGAGTTAACTGAGAGAATGGCATGTGTGACTGGTCAGAAGTGCACACTGTGACAGTTATGAAGGGCACTTGTGACCAAAAGGTTGCCAGTTCAGTCCCTCGACCAGCAGGATAAAGCTGGCCCTTCCCTCATTTTCACCACTGAGGTGCTCTTGAGCAAGGCACCTAACCCCCAGCTGCTCCAGCGGATATTAATATGTTGGCAGATGGTCTTCCAGATAATTTCCATATAAACATAAACATTGATAAAACCTGTATTCTTGTTTTGCAGTTTTCTAACACTTTTTTTTAATAATGTGATTTTAAGAGATTATATGACCATGCACAAATGTACAATATACAGTACTATGTGTAATGTATAAACCCTGCATTAAAGTAACCATCATTTAATACGCAGACATTGTATGTTCATGAAAAGGGCTTGTAATACTACATTTCCTAAAGTACTGCTTCTCCTAGATGAGTTTTTCATGTGATGCCTCTGTTGCTGATGTAGACTCACTCACTCAACTCAGGCCTCCCTGACTTTATTACTGAAGATAAAGAAGACATCAGAGTTTCTAAAGTGGTTTAAGCGAGGAGGAGGAGACAGATTTATCCCTCAAAAGAAAACAATAAAGGCCTATCTCCCAGCAACAGCGGACAGCGTCTGGAAGATTTGGTCAATTACAGAAGAAGAAGTGGAGAGCGAGGCGGCTTTTGCTCCTTCTCAGCACAAAAACATAAACAACAAAGCATGTTCATCTGCACTCAGTCCATACAGTCCACACAGAGAGGGGGAAAGACAGGGGAGTCTAACATACAGACATGAACTCCCCTGAGTCTCTTCCATCTGTTTCTGGGTTTCCAGACTCTAGTCAAGTGGAAGAACACAGGTCAGGTTCACACTGCGTCTTTTCAGCCCTGATAAACAGATTGTTGCTCTGTGTTGATCCACTAACGTTCCTTAAAATTCCAGACGGAGGTGATGGTGCCACGCTTCAGTGCCATGTTTCATTTATTCAGTTAGGTCTGTACAGTGCGTCACCTGGGACAAAAACTGTCAGCCATCCAATCAGAGTGAATGTTTTTTACAGGCGAGTGTCATAAGAGGATTTAATATGAAGACAAGATGGCTGTAATCCGCACATTAACTGTAAAGAGAAACTGTTTATAGAGGACAATTTCATCCTTAATCTCTCTAAATCTTTTCATTCAGATTAAACTACAGAAGGATTTAGAAGTTATGTATGAGTCCATGTCTGTGCACTGGTGTTTGCAGACAGACTGAAGCCTAAATGCCGCAATTAAGGACACAATTAAGGCAATTTAGTAACTGATTAACAATGGTTCAATTTATTGTTGCACTGAAAAATTACAGCAGATTATTTTACACCCTCACAGAAATGTCAGCATTTGCAATGATAAAAAGATAAACAAATCCTCCATCACTCTCAAAAACCTTTAAAGGCCCATTTATGCTCCCTTTACATATGAAAATGTATACGTCTGTTTCAAACAATGTCACCATCACTGCCTTCATACTTCCATGCATCCTTTACATTGGCATGGATGTTAACCAATATATCCACCTGGTGGCAGCCCAGAGTCAAAAGTTTATGACAACAACAAACTCAAAAACAAACATGGTGACTGTGGAGGAGATATTGATAATGTACCTCTTGCATAAAAGACAAAGTCTCTAGTAATCTTTAACATCAACATAACAGAAATCTTTAACAAAACAGGTGTCATTAGTTTAACATTAATGATGGCTCCGTCCTATATTCAAGTGTTCTTTTGAGAGTAATACAGTAGTGAGCCATCATCAGCCATCATTAATTCTATCACTAAAAAAACTTCCACTGACCTGAGCTATTATTTACTTAAATCTCTGAACTCAACAGGCTTATATTTGGGACAGACCTTTAATTCCCTTAGACTAAAGTGTTGCTCAGCAAAGATGGGAAAATATGCTCATCGCACTTGTAAACGAGCTCTGCTTTTGTAATGCACTGTTGCCCCAAACTATTCTTTTGCTGTTTTTTTTCCCAGCTCATATTTAAAGTATCTGTTTAAGCTGTGATAATTGGGACTTGTCTTGAAAGTCACAGTATGTAAAGTGTTTTAGTCAAAGATCCGATTCTTGTAGTGTGATATTTTATTTTGAAAGCCCCAAACGGAAACATCCTGTCTCATTCTGTGTGTCTCAACAGTGTGAAGCTCCAGCAGATCACTGAGCGCTGTCTGTGATCTTAGCGGATGAACCGTCAGACCGGGGGTGAGTTGATATAAACGCAGCAGGGACACGTTACTAACAGGCTGTGTGCTGATTACTGTTGAACAATTGACAGTGAGTGTCCTAGGATTCCCCAACTACATCTCTAGTGGTCCACAGTTTGTTTTTGTACATGTTGTCACTGTGGCATCAAGCTACAATTTTAGAATCTGAAGCTGTGGGTTTCTTATCATGACTGTGGTCATATGTAGTTTCTTCAGTGATGCAATAGTTGTAATATTCTCTAATTACCTGTAAGGTCTCTATTTCTGAATTCTTTAAAATAGTCTATATGGGCTAATGTTTCTGTCAAGAAATATGCTGTATTTGGTTAGTAATTTTATGCTGAACATATCTTCCATGCTATTGTTACAAATCTTTTAGTTACCAGTAGTTGTCTGATATTTCTACAGTACTGTATAAAATGAATTGTACTTTTAGATTGTTTGAAACTGATGGATGTTGCAGCTTGTTTTTCTTCTTCCAGAGATATTATAACATTTTTACAAAAATTCAGTAAAAAAGATACATAAAATACATACATTAAACCAGTCAGTTAACAGAATGAATGACTAAAAAACACACATCTGACATTTAACCACTCTTGACACCTGCATTAGTCTGGTTGTGATGTGCTGTCTGATGATGTCTATTTGAAAGTCCAGTATGTAGGATTTAGGGGGATATGTTGGCAGAAATAGGACATAATATAATGGGTATGTTTTCTTTAGTATATAATGACCTGGAAATAAGGATTGTTGTGTTCTCCTTACCTGTTAATTATGGAGTTAGATCAGTCTCAATATTAATAAATGCACACAGAAGGATTCACAAATACATGTTAAGATTTATATATAAATGGCTCTCTCCACAAAAATATTTTCAATGCACACACATATATTTGGCATTTCATATAAATGTAAAAAAAAATCCACAAATAACCAAAAAAGCTTCACAAATGTATTTCTGATGCACACACAAATATTTATTGTTTTAAATATATGCAATAAAAATCCACAGATATATGTATTTTTATATATTCTATTTATTTATATATTGTATTTAAAAAGTATTTGCAATTTTCATCAAAACATATGTGGATGTTGATACATACAAATGCTTTTATTTTGTGAACCTCCGCGCATTTGTGTGCCAATCAGATGTCTCCTCCTCTTCAGCCAATCACATGAGCGTCCCGCCACCACCCCCAAGTGGGGTATGTTTTAACATCGTAGCGTCAGAAGGTGGCAGTAATGCACCACTACATTGTTTGCCGACCGCCAAATTAATAAGGAAGAGAAGAAGAAGAAGGTCAAGCTGTATGTCTATGGTCAAGAGGTCTAGTTTGCAGCATGGCGGCTGACGATCGTGCACCTGTAAGTGTATCCACTTGTTGTAAATCATGACTCTTTATTGAATTATTAGTGATTGGTTTTCCTAAAGTGTATGGAAGCCCAGTTAGTTAGCAAATTATCTGAAATTTGCTTAGTTGGTATAATTGCATCGTGTAACTGACGCTAACATAAGAGTAAGATACATGTTAAAGCGTAACGTTACGTTAAAGCACAGCAGCACCCCATGCAATTTATCTTACTCTTATGTAAATACTTTTTAATACAGTATATAAATAAATAAAATATATAAAAATATATATATTTGTGGATTTTTATTGCATATATTTAAAACAATAAATATTTGTGTGTGCATCAGAAATACATTTGTGAAACGTTTTTGGTTATTTGTGGATTTTTTTTACATTTATATAAAATGCTAAATATATGTGTATGCATTGAAAATATTTGTGTGGAGAGAGTCATTTATATATAAATCTTAACATGTATTTGTGAATCCTTCTGTGTGCATTTGTGAATATTGAGACTGATCTAACTCCATAGTAAATGACCTGTTCATATCTACATATGGAGCAGGTTTTTACTAAATGAGATTGCCATGTTTCTACAGCAGCTCAGAACAGACATAGCTAACATTCTTGTTTTTGTAGTTTCGCATCAGCCACTCTTGTAAGAAGCCAACTGCGATGAGCAGTGCAGGAGTTATACTGATTTGTAAAGTGAAACTGCTTCATTCAGTGTTTTGTAGTAGCAAAAAAACTCAAGGTCCAGAGCCGTGCCAGAAAGTTTGTGACCTTGCTCTTTTCTTCTCGAACGGTCTTTCTTTGTCTTCCATTAGATATCAAAAACTCAAATACTCAGAGGTAAAAAAAAAAATCACTGGAGACATGTAGAATCAGATGCAACTGAGTTTAATGTGCTCGCAGGCAACAAATACATCACAACTCAATGAGTCAAGCTCCGGAGCAAGACTGGAATTTCTTTGTTTGCGCTCGCTCTTTTATCGTCTGCTGCAATGTTTCCTCAGACAGAGTGCCCAGAGAGCGCTCTGCCACTCCGAGAGTGCGGTGTAATGTAATGTGCTGATGTTGGAGATTGACTGATTTGTAATGTGAAACTGTTTTTCTTTTCAGTGTTTTTTTTTTTTTTTAACTACCTGGTCCATTTGTTTTGGAGAGGAACAGACGTCTATGGCTAGTTCAGCTCCTGAAAAAAAAAACCTCCTGAAGGAACTGAAGGAATTTTATCTGCTTGCAATCTGCAGTTCACTGCTAGATGCCACCAAATCCCCCTAAATCTTACACATTTTACCTTTAAAGAAACTGGACGGAAGACGACCAAATATTTGCGCATATTAACACACTCTCATTTTGATTTCATATCAACTCTGTCAAATGTTGAAGTGTTATTGGATCTTACTATAACTGCCAGCAATGTTGGTTTTGACTCTCTGTAGTTCTTTTAGCAACCAGGAGTAATGTAATGTTTTCATTCCAGAATTTGGTGTTTTTGGCTGGACTGTAGCAGTGCTGAGGTCAGCCTTATAAACACAATAGTCTGTCACTGACCCCACTGGTCAGAGTGAGTGATAAAGTTACACCACCAGTCTGCGTAGTTTGAGCTTCCCCATTGGCTTTTGCTCTTTCAGAATGACTTGGCGCTGTGGATGCCTCCAGGGACATAATGTGTTTGTTGTTGCTGTGCGATGAGTTGGTTACTCTACCTGCAACGCAAAACACCTCATTTGACAAATTTAAGGGAACTCTAAAGTACCGCAGTTTTTGGTGCCATGGTTTCTTTCTGTATAAGTTTTTATTTTCCTATATGTTTCAAACATGCAGTGTTTCAGTCCCATTTGGTGTTGAGATAATTTGATGCATATGTCATAAGAGTAGCATAGTGTGTAGGATGTAGAGGGTGTGTGGTCAGTGAGAGCAGTCCTATTTTGAATATTTCATGTGATATGCTACTTCAGTAGACTAAGAATGAATTTTACTGTGACCACTACACAAAATTACAGATGAACATTTAAAGAGGAACTACACCCATTTTCAAAATTCATACATATGTTTTGATGGTCAAGACAGTAAAAATGACCAAATCAAAAAACTAGAGTACTAAAACCCAAACTTGTGATGTCATATGGTATGAAATCTCGAGCTGCTCCATTGACAATAAACTGAAACTGAGAGCAGCCAGGGGAATGTTCTATGGCTACATTTTCAGTTTCAGAACTAAGAACACATTGAATTCATTTGTGATCTTGCCTCTCTAGTCCTTAAGCTTAATTACTTTTCCTTTATAGGAGATTTCTATTTACAGCTAAAAGGCACATCTATGGGCTCCACCTTCGCTCCAGATTTTGCCAATCCGTTTATGGTTTTTTTTGAGTACAACTTTGTCTTTAATCCTGACAGGAATCCTTTTTGTCAAAAAATCCTTAAATGGTTCAGATATCTTGATGATATATTCTGCCTGTTTCGAGGAAAAATAGAAGAACTTCTGGAATTTGTGTCATCTTTGAATGGTGTTTACACTGATTTAAAATTCTCTCTTGAATATGACCTGCAACGTGTGTCTTTTCTTGATATGTGGATTGAGTTGAAGGATGGAGGCCTCATTACCACACTGTACAGGAAACCTACTGACGGTAATACTTTCCTTCTAGCTAGCAGTGCCCATCCTAAAACCCTAAAGAATGGCTTGCCTAAAAGTCAGTTTTACAGACTGAGACGTCTTTGCCATTCTGATGAGGATTACACAGAAAAATCTTTAGAAATGAAACAACGCTTTCTAGAAAGGGGTTACTCTGTTAAGTGTGTTGAGGAGGCCTACCAGGTTGCTTTATCTAAACCTAGATCTGTCTTATTGACAAAGAGTATCCAGAAAGAAAAACCTTTTTCTGTAACCTGCATTACCACCTATACTCCTCAGGCCCACATTTTTAAGAATACTATTCTTAAATATTGGCATATTCTGACCTCAGACCCAGCCCTCATTCAACACTTCAAAGATCCACCACTTTTTGTCTATAAAAGAGGACCTAACCTATGACTCAAATTGGTTAGAGCCAGTATACTACCAAGTCCCAGACAGACCCTCCTGGCTCCCCTTAAACAAGGAAATTACCCTTGTGGTAAATGTGCTCAGTGCCACAATACATGGAAAACTAATACTTTTAACCATCCCAGAACAGGGAAAACTGTGTTTTTGTACTCTTACTTTATGTGTACATATTGTAAATAATTTCAATGTATTGGTGTTTCCTGTTTGTATTATACACTTGTGTCCAAGGCTATTGAAATAACTTTATCTAAGACTACAGTTCCTTTTTTTATTGGGACTACAATTCCCATGATGCTTTTCTAGCCTTTGCCATGTTTGACACAGGTGTCTGGCATTTTGCAATCAAGTGATGTGACTGCCTGAACCCTTATGTACAGCTGCATTCACTTGTCTTGTATGCCTGAAGAAGGTCACAATGACCAAAAGCTTGCATTAAACTGATATATGCACATTGTTTGAGTGTGCGGCTGCTGTTTTGTTGTTTTCTAAGAACTGAGAACACTACAATAGAATAAAGCTGATTTGGGTATAAAAAACAAAACAAAAAACACCCCATGGGTCCACAAAATCAGACTCCATAGACTTTGTCTATGGTCCCGATACTCAACTTATGCCCTTAGGTCAAATCTGTCCTGGTGCTGGGTAGCCCCCCAATCATTTTCTATTTGACAATGAAAATTAATTGATTCACACTGGGTTTTTTTGCAGTGTTAATGTGAATACAGAGCCAGAGTGCATAAAAACCCATCAAAATAGAGCTTGTTTATCAAAAGTGCCAGGAGAGGATACCACAGACCCCGTGACAGAGGTCAGGTCTATGCCCCAAATGTCCTCCAAATCCTAGAGACACCAGTGCGTGCACCTGACCTGTGCCAGGCTGCTGCGTTTGGCCCGTGGCCTCCAGTCATTTTGCAAAAGTGGCCTCCAGGCAAAGTAAGTTGAGTATCCCTGATCTATGGAGCAGCTCCAGACTTTACATCATGTGACATCACAAGCTTGAGACTTAGGTCTCTGGGGCTGTGTTCACAAACATTCTGAGAATACTCCCAGAGAACTCCTAACTTCTTGCTTAGGAATGATTTAGGAAAGGTCTCAGCAACTCAACTCTACGCAGCTCTAAGCAAGGAAGGGACAGAAACTTTTATCTCAGTGAGGAGGTGTGGTTGACCCAGTCGCTAGGTGTGATCTGATCTTCTGTGAGCCTGTAAGGTGGGGACACCCAGTGGAAATGAAATGAACTGCTGACTGTGAAAGTGTTGTCATTTATATTGTGATCACTTTAATGATGGAAGGTTTGATAGACCCAAGTCATCTCCGCTGCGCTGTTGCATTTTTTTTCCAGTTTTTCAATTATGTTGTGTTGTGATCATTTTATTTCTGGCACTATAGCATTAGGTAGGAAATGTGTGCATATCCCTGATGAGATTTATCACAAATATTATCCCTACATGACCTAACCTTTAGCATTACATTTATTCACTGTCATCCAGCATTGGGAGAATATTTCTCCTACCTCTCTGTGTTTCTGCCATTCTCTCCCCGCTTAAGAAACACTCAAGCCTTGTTAAAGTCCTCCTCTCTGATCCTAACAGTTTTTCACCCCTGGACCTTTTAAGGTCTAGGATTCTCTGCGAATAACCTTTATCTGTACAAGGACCTAGTCCTAACACTGAGGGGAAATTCTAAGGAAACATCACAATTCTAATAATTTTTTTTAGAATTTCGTCACTGAGTGCAACTCTTAGCACTAGAAGGCTTTGTGCATACGGACCCTGGTTTCTGGCTTTGAGAGAGAGTAGCTCATGTCAGAAGATATCAATTGAGTGAGGCCATGGGAATAACGTATTGGAATTCTTAATTTAGGTGGTGTTCCTGTTTAATGTCCAGGAATTCACATTATACCACTGACTATACCTGTAACAGTTTGGCCACAGTTTAACACCATCACCATACACAGTCTGGTCCAGCTATGTACCAGGTTTAGACCATGTCTTGTTACCTCCTGATCAGAATCAGGCTGCATCTTCTAAGTTATCTACATGATCTTCTAAATGCATTCTGGCCAGATCATTATATTTTGATGAAACCAGTTTTATGCCATCATTTCCACACTGTGTCACTCCTCTCTTCTTCTTTGCTGTACGTAGTATGTTAGGGCAGTCTATAAAAATAACAGATATCTGTGAGAACACAACAGTTTAACTCCCAGCTCGATAGTATGTAACTGGTAAATCTTGTTTGTTTTTTTTCTTAAGGTTTGTGTTCTGAACTCTGAGTGAATCACAGATCACAAACAGGACTAACTGTGTTTTTCCAGAAATTTCAGACTGTTCCATTAACTAGCTAATCTCCAAGAGCTATTTTATTATCCTATTATATTATTATTCTCTGATGGAATCCTAAAAATACCCCCTTGGTTTGGAGAAACAGTAGAATTGAAAACTGAAACAGATCTGTGTAGTTTAGAGAAAAGATCAGTGGGCATTGGCGTGGTTTCTCTCAGCAGTCTGACTGTTGGATCTGAGTGTTTTCTGTGTGCTTGGCTGTGATTGTGACGCCTGTTTGGCTCCCTGCTGTCAGATATCTGCTCTGCTGTATTGTTATGTGGATCAGTGCCCAGACTCCATAAACTCTTGTGTCTATTTAGTGCATTTTTCACACTATTATAAAGTGAAAATAGATTGAGTCAGCTGTTAGAATGACTCATGTAGAGTGTGTGTGCATATCAATCAGCAGCTTTTAGCTAATTAAAAAGACAGGACATGAAGCCAGATGTACAATGACGACAGAAGGTATTCTGCATAGTTTTGTTTTAGAAAATGAAAATTTAGATTTAGGGCTATTATCTGAAAAAATCTATGTTTGTTTTCTTTGTAATAAACATGAAATTGATTAATTACTTGTAAAAGCTGAAAATACCTTTACATGTATATGACCAACTAGAGATGTCCAGATTTGTCGTCATTGGTATTGGCCTTGTTGCCTGCCAACGGCAAGTAAGATTACATTCACGATGTCAGTAGCTGATATTTTTCTGTTGTGTCACATCAGTTTTGTGCAGGCTAAGAAGCAGAGCTTGAAACGAATAGCAAAAAGTTTAAATAAGCAGGTACAAGAATAATACAGTGACCGGGTCTGTGATCTTACTGTTGCATGACAAGATGGGTCATAGCAGCCTGCCAGTCGTCCTGGGGATGACAGAAAATGTCCTTTCCCAGAAGAAAGGACACAATAAAATCGCTGCTGACACATCAGAGGGTTTGCCAAATTATTTCCCTGATAATGCTACATTGTGAACAATGAACTAACTACTAACTTATCTGTAATCGCAGAGATAACAAAGGTTGGCAAACATTATGCTGAATGATTCAGAATGAATACTGTAGCACCAAACTAACGGAGAGACACTCTTGGTAAAGATGGTAAAAAGGCCGTTATCCTTTTCTCATATTCTGAGCCAAAAACCTTAACTTCAGTGGCACTTTATCTTGTTGTCTTTGATGGCGACGGCAACGAGATGCAGTTCACAAGCGTACACTGTGACCTGTAAATTTTGGCATGTAATTTAAGCTTTTCATCGACCTTCTCAACAATAAAACGATGAATATATCACTCCAATGCGTAGTTTAGGCCCTTTTGGTTACTTCTCAATGACATCTGACCGTTATGTCCCCAAAAATCATCAATTGCCTCCTGCGAAATGCCGTGTACTGTGACACCTGCTGTAGCGCCGGTTACTGAATGTTGATAGGTTGTCTGAGTGAGTGGCTTAGCCATAGGTCAATTGCCTGCTCTCCAAGACACTGGGATAGATTGTAAAAATAATGTACGTAGCTACTGTGATGCCACCCATTGGTCTGTGGACTCCTATTTTGAGGCCCCAAGTTTGGCAGCACAGCCATCACCATCTTGTCTTTTTGGAGTCCGGATGTGACTATATTTGGGCGAGAGTATGCAAACTGTCATGTCAACGTGGAAAGTACTTGAAACATCTTTATGATGAGACAAGTATGCCTTTCTGTGAATGTGTAGGTTTTTTTTGGTTTGTCATGTTCCATGTGCTGGACAGGTCAATGTGAAAATGTTATGATGGTTACTTCTGTTTTCATCTCTTACTTATTCAGTCTCTCTTTCAAAGTTGGTGCAGACTAATATGGATCGATGTTTGAGCGCTGCTTGGATGGAGACGGATGGTATTTTGTAGTGGCTTGTCATAACATCTCACTGATAAAGGAGCTAAAAAATAGCATGTTCACCGGAGTGTTGTGCTTCCATCAATGCTGATTAGAGCTGGATCAGATAAATACCTGTGACTACAGCAGAGTCATTTGACCTGGGTGTCAATGCCAATTGTAACCTTTCCCATTACATTAAAAAGCTAGATGTTAGTGGATGTAAGCTTTTTTTTGTGCAGTGGAAAAGGGGCTTGTGAAAAAGTAGTGATCATAATTTTGGGTGCAGCTACTGTAGATACTGTAAGCTTGTATCTCCAAATGTCAACCTCAGGAACATCCTAAGTTTAAATTGAAGAACACCTGTACTGACTCTAGAAATTTGCTCTTGGAAAAACTGTAGGTGTCAAAACTGTACTGTGGTTGCATATTTTAACAAAAACTCAGTTCTTTTTTGCATTTTCCCACAGACAGTCAGCTTGCCAATGATTCATGTGCAATGAATTGTTTTCCTACAAAAGAAATTTCAGCTGCAAAAAACACTTTAACTAATGTCACAATGATCAGTGTGTAATGCTAAAAGCAGCAGATTAATTTATTAATAACAGCAGGCATCCAAATATTAACTGATGTTTTTGTTCCAGTGACTGCAGGTTATGATTAAGTCAAGATGATAATAACCTGCAGTGTGCTGATAAAAGTCTTCCTGGACAAACAGCAGGGTGGTGCACTTTCTTCTTTTCTTCTATCCCCTCCGATTTCTGTTTTGCAGTCTCTTCCCTGTTTTTCCTGTTAAGTCTTCTATCACTTCATCTCACTCTGTGCCATTCTTTTTGCTCCCAGAGGGGTTGAGTGGGCACATTTTCTCATCTCCATCTTTGTCCTCCCTCTAGAGGAGGCAGAGGGGGTGGAGACTGAAGCAGACCAAATCTAAAATGTTGCAAATAGGTTTTTGATGTGCTAGTTTTGGGGACAGATGTAAGAGGAAATGATCCATCTGTACTTCACTGTTTGGAATTTACCTTATTGGTGCATCCTAGCCTGGCTCGCCATCCACATCTCAGATTTTTATTCAGTGATTCATATGGTCTGGTGAGGAGCTCAATGATGGCTTTTTTCTCAATGGGAAAAATGACCAAGCCAATCTGATCTTTGAAAAGGTCTCAAAAATACTTCCAGACAGTGAGAGGTTGCTGCTGCCACCTCCATTATTTTCAGTGTAGCTTGCTGTGTGACCATAGCAACCAAGGAAGATGATGCAGGAGCTACTGTGCTAACTGCTGCTAACTGTGCACGGTGAATTATACACCTCCTCACCAGCAGTGAACAAACATATTTAACAAACACAGTTTTGGGCTAATAGGCCATGTTTATAATCTTACTTTGGTTAAAAGGGCAGTTCACGACGAAATCAAAAATACATATTTTTCATCTTACCTGTAATGCTATTTATCAGTCTAGATTGTTTTGGCATGAGTTGTCAAGTGTTGGAGATGGTGTAGAGATGTCTGCCTTCACTCCAATAGAATGGTACTAGATGACACTTGACGTATGGCGCTGAAAGTGCCATAAAATACATTTGAACACCTGCCAACCATATCACAGAAGGCAGAAAGAAGCAGGCATCCACTCATGTAGGAGAGGCTTGTGCTCACAGAGCTTATTGTGAGCAGTTTTATATAGGAGCTAGGAATGCACCAATATACCAGTTGTATGTTGTGTGTTTTTTGCTGTAATATTCACTTGTTGACCGCCATCAGCCTGCTGTTAAATAAGATGATAATCACCAGTGGCAGTTGCCAATGGTTTCTGTTGTGTCACGTCAGTTTTGCACATTAAAAAGCAGGACTCCAAACTAACGGTGTCCCCGTGATAATATAAAATGTGTTTGGGACAAACAGAGTATTTTCCTGGGATGCTGTCAGAAACAAAATGACACAGTCAACTCACTGTCAATACTTCAGGGGACGCACCCTATTGTTTCCTTGATAATGCTACATTGTGAACAAGGAATCAGCGGGAGAGATACTTAATGCTAGCTGATAGCTGTTAGCAGCTGGTGGCTGGAGCTCACAGCTCACAGAGGTTGTAATGACTGAAATTATAATCCATTCAACCTCTCTTCAGTAAAAATGAGTGTTAGCTGAAGGTGAATTATAACTTTCATGATGTGTTCAAATGTAATTCTGTCATCTCTTGAATAAATACAATTGATGGAGAAATTAGTTGTTTTCACAGCAATATAAAATAGATATTAGAGGGGGATAATATATTTTATATAGTAAAAAGACTTGAAGCAGTCATTAAAAGAATCATGTGCAGAGGTTTTTGAAGGTTTTATAAACACATTTGATTGAATCTTTGCTTATTCGAAGGTTGTGCGCTGAAAGACTGAATGACTTTAAAACAGTTTTTTTTTTTTTAAATGAAGATTTTTTTGTTTTTTTTGGCACAAAAGGATGAAGCATAAAATGTATTGGCCCAGAATTTTACAATGGGAGCATCCCTAGTTGGAACTATTAAAGAGGCAACAGATAGGATTCAGGTTTTTTTTTAGCTTGGCGCCACCTAGTGTCAGCAGTGTTGCTCGCACTGTCGCAACGACCAAATTGAGCGTGGGGATCAGAGATAATCAATAAAATGTAGGCTGTAAAGCCACTAGTATATGTCTATGTATATGTAGAATGAGAAGGTGTGTGGACACACACACATTATCAGATTTAACTGAAGAAAAAACAAATAGTAATGCAAATAAATATACCAGAATGCACAGTACCAGTACAAATATAATCACTGTCCGAGGGCTGCCGTAGAATGGCAACGAGGATGTCAGTCGACCAACACTTGCTACCTGCTCCCTGGTTGCGGTGATTTGCGATGCTGGCCAGCTAGGAATGAACTAGCAGCCAGTACAGTACAGTCCTCTCTCGGCTAGCTGACATTTAGCCGTGTTACTTACTGATCCATTAGAAAGAAAGCTAGCTGGACATTATTTTGAAGCCTCCCTCCATCTCTTGAAAGCCTGACTGAGGTTTACTCTTTTTTTTCCTCTTCTTTTATCACTCTCCTTTTTGTGCATCCTCGCCTCCTCAGATAGATTAGCTCGTTTTCTTTTGGGAGGCCGTTTTTCACTTATCTCCAAACTTTGTCCGTCTGCCTTTGTGCTCCTGACTCAACTATCTCATGCCACGGCCAGTTCCTCGTAAGGACCAGCTCCAGTCCCTGATTGGCTGACCAACCAGTTTGGCAATACATGACGCATTTCCTACCGTAAAGCAGATTTTTTCTGCGAAAATTCGTCCCCAGTGGCAGAAGCTTATTGCAAAGTCACTGAGTAACCTATGTAAACACTGATTGTTGAGTCTGATTTTACTGTGTATACTACCCTGTGCAACTCACATTATTTTCATAATGATATATATAGGCAAAAATGCTGTCTGTTGCTTCTTTAAGGAAGTGTGCATCTACTGCTAACTCACCAAGTACCACTGAGCTTGCTAATGTTGCAGCTCAGCCAAGGAGGTCAGCGTTATGCATCTTTCACTGTGACAAGCATGAGCCTCTTGTTCATGAGTAGATGCACGCTTCCCTGTGCAGGGTGATATGATTGAAAGAAAGGATTTCCAACATAAAACTTCTCTCAAGCTCTGTGGATTATCTTGAGTAACCAGGTCATTATCTAAGACATTGCTGTTGAGTTTTTCAAATGTAGTTTTTGGCGCTTTGAGCACCACAGGCCTAGTGTCATCTAGTTCCATTATACTGGAGAAATGGTAGACATCTCTACGGCCGATATCTCCAACTCTCTGCAACAAACACCAAAACAATCTAGCCTGATAAACAGCACTACGTGTATGAGGAAAAATTTGTATATTTGATTTTGGGGTCATCTGTCTCTTTAACCTGCTTTTCATTCATGCCATATTTCTAACCATGAAGGTACACTGATCAGCCAAAACATGAAAACCATTGATGGGTGAAGTGAGTAACATAGATCATCTTGCTCCAGGGCAATGTTCTGTTGGGAAACCTTGCAGACAAAATAAATCCCCTCATGGCAATGGCACTTATTGATGGCAGTCGCCCCCTAGCAAGACATTGCACCATGCCGTATAACAAAAACTGTTCAGGCATGACCTGAGGAATGGGACGAAGAGCTGAAGGCGTTGACCTGACCTCCAAATACCCCAGATCCCAACCTGATCGAACATTTGAGGGACCATGTGGGCATCTGTGGTAGTGCTCTGAAGTGGTTTAGATCCTATCTGGCAGACAGAACTATGTGTGTAAGCCTTGCTGGTCTCACTCTGCTCCTCTGTCATATAGGGTTCCACAGGGTTCAATTTTAGGGCCCCTACTTTTTTCATTGTATTTGCTTCCTCTGGGTTCCATTCTTAGACAGCATGGTATCTCCTTCCATTGTTATGCTGATGATAGTCAGATTTATGTGCCACTGAAGAAGAGAGATGCTTTCTCCCTACAACTGCTTCTGTCATGTCTTGATGACATTAAAGCCTGGATGGCCTTAAACTTTTTAAATTTCATTGAAAAGAAAACAGAGGTGATGGTGTTTGCTCTTGTGAAACCCCCCCTGTTGATTTGGGCCCCTTGGCACCATATGTGAAGCCAACAGTTTCTAACTTGGGTTTTAAGATGGACAGTGGTTTTAAATTGGAGCGTCAAATTGGTGCAGTGGTTAAGTCCAGCTTCTTTCACCTTAGGCAGCTGGCAAAGGTTAAACCTTTTCTTGCACAAAAGCACTTTGAAATAGTAATCCATGCCTTCATCACGTCCCGGCTGGATTACTGTAACACACTTTATTTTGGAGTCAGCCAGTCTTCCCTCGCACATCTCCAGTTAGTTCAGAACGCCACTGCACAGCTACTAACTGGAGCACGTAAGAGGGAACACATTAAGCCTATTCTGGCCTCCCTCCACTGGCTGCCCGTGCACTTTAGAACTCATTTTAAGATTCTTTTATTTGTTTTTAAATCTTTAAATGGTCTCGCCCCGCTTCACCTCTCTGAGCTGCTTTATCCCTACACTCCTGCTCGGTGCCTCAGGTCAGCTGATCAGCTGCTCCTGCATGTACCGAGGTCTAAGCAGAAGCTCAGAGGGGACCGAGCCCGTGGCAGCCCCCAGATTGTGGAATGGTTAACCTGCTCACATTAGACTGGCCCCCTCACTGTCCGTTTTTAAAACCAGTCTTAAAACCCATTTTTACTCCTTGGCTTTTAAACCAGCATGAGACTCTGCTCTTGTTTTACTGTTTTATTGTTTTTATTGTTTGTCTTATGTTTTTATTTTTGTACAGCACTTTTTTTCAACTGTGGTTGTTTTTAAAGTGCTCTATAAATAAAGTTGAGTTGAGTTGAGTTGAGTTTAATTCCTGAGCAGTTTTTGTGGTGTGGCATGGTGTCTTGTCCTGCTAGGGGGCCACAGCTACTGGGGAGTGCCGTTGCCATAATGGGGGTTACCTGGTCTGCACTGGTATTTAAATAGGATTTCCCAACGGAACATGAACAGAATGACCAGTGTTGTTCAATTCACCCGTCAGTGATTTTAATGTTTTGGCTGGCAGGTGTATAACCCACTTTATTACACATTATCATTTATCATTGTTGGAGTGAACAGATTAAAACCAAAAAAAAAAAAAAATCCAAATTGATGCAGCAGAACAAGAGACACTGGCTAATTTTTCTGCCTGTTCTAAACCCAACGCCTAAATTATCCACAATGCAAGTTGATTGTTAACTGGACAGTCAGAAATTGGAGGTTTTTACACTAGTAGTAGCTAATCTATCGGTTCATCAATTCAGTGATCCAATATAATTAATGCAACATGAGAACATCAGTGTATATCGTTAATTTAAAGTTCCCATGGCACATCTGCATGTGTACCTCCTTCATTAACATTCAAACAGTGTTTGCAGCACAGCACCAGGAAGATAACGGTAACAGCCAAGAAAAAGACGCGGTGAGGTCATTATCTGATTTCGACTCATATCGATCACAGGTCCCTGAATTTAATAAAATCCAAAATGTTTCGTGGCAGACTTTGTGATTTCAGCAAATATCATATCATTGTCCAAGGAATCGATATATATCATGATGACTTGTGATTTACACGCCTACTACAGATGTCTCACTCCTTTCTAACTTCACACCTCCAGATTTTTTTACTTTCAGACCCTACCAGACATTTATAAGACATCACACAGCTCCCTGTGGAGACAGTAAAGGCTTTATACAAAATATTCACACATGTAGTAGTACCCCCAAGCACCAGAAAACACACACCGATGGGTGAGGTCTATGGAGTCCTGCTTTAGAAACCCTAGCCAGCGTCACAGCTCTCCTCATGGATTCCTATTATATTTTTGTATAATGTCCCAGAAAATTTTGTCTCCTCTCTGTGTTGATCTGTTGTGAGACAGCCTCAATGCACTACTAAAGTTCAAACCCAGTTTTCAACCAAGAGCAGCACTTTGAAAATGTGTTATGGTTAAGAACATTTCTTCACTATGCCACAGAGGAATGAGAGTAATAACAAAGAAGTTGACAAATGATAACATCATTTCCAAAGTTGTGTGTGTGTGTGCATATTACTGGAACAAATCCAGGCAGTGTTGGATTCAATATCCCGCTCAAGGACATTTCAGCAGTTAGTTTGAAACCTTGATCCTCCGGGAGGCAGCAGGACAATCTTCCTGCTGCTGCTTTATTCTTCTTCCATATGCTTCTTGCATACAGACATCATATCTTTTAACAAGTCTCTATCCTCAGCCACCAGATGCGTTAATATCTCCCGTCCTCACGGATCCTCTCCCTGAGTCGCCTCTCCGTAGTCTGTGAGCAGATTCCTGGTGACGCCTGGGTCCTTCGGGGCTCCGCTGATTGGCAGGGCTCTTAATTGCGACCACCTCTTTGTGAATAATAGATGCTCGTCTTGCTAAGTGGAGTGATGAAATATTAAGAGGCCAAGAACATGCAACGCAAGTCTATTTTGGAGGAGTACAAGACAAGGAAACAAACTGGAGTAGGATGGGAAATCAAAGAATCTCCTCAGTTCAGCAGGGGGCTCATGTTGTTTATGCTCGGCTCCAGGCTGTCAGATTAGCACGCTTGTCTCGCGCAAGAAATGGAGGTTGGGTCCAGAATTAAAAAATGACTCTGTTTGATTACTGTTGGGCCCCTGACACAACAAAATAATTGTGTTTGCTTCAGGAAAATTACATTTATTTGAAGATATACACAACTGAAATCTGTCTTTTGAGTGTTAAAGGCGTCATTACCACCTGGTATTAACACATGATCTTTATTTGGATATCCTAGCTGGATCAGGAAAACCATGTGTTTAAGACCCCCTCCAATGAAATCAAGCTTTGTGCCAGCGATAGACTTTTAGGTTGTCCGTCCGTCCCATTCTCGTGAATGCAATATCTCAAGAACACCTTTAGGGAATTTCTCCAAATTTGGCACAAACATCCACTCAGACTCAACAATGAGTTGATTAGATTTTGGTGGCCAAAGGTTGAGGCCACTGTGACCTCATCCCTCTCAATATTTTGAACACAATATCTCATGCATACCTTGAGGGATTTTTTTCAAATTTGGCACGAAACATCCACTCGGACTCAAGGATGGACTGATTAGAATTTGGTGGTCAACGGTCAAGATCACTGTGACCTCATAAAACATGGTTTTAGCCATAATTCAAGAATTCCTACACTAATTTTGAGAAAAATTCGCACAAATGTCTAATAGAATAAAATTATGGAGTGATGACATTTTATATCCAAAAGGTCAAAGGTCAGTGTCACATAATGCATAAAACACTTTTTTGGCCATTACTCAACATCACAAATCAAGAACAGAAGAGGAGACATGTGGTCAGTTACTGAATCGGTGACACTAATCTTGTGACTGCTTCACAGTATTAACAACATTTTACAATGTGCTTCATCTGTGCTTCAAACAGATTTGCTAAATGGTGCTTTGTACGTTGCTATCAGACACTGAGGGGCATTACAAAGCATTGGTATTTGATAGGAATGCAATATATTTGATTTTTTTGCCAATATCTCATATGCTGATATACAACAACTAATTTGGCCGATAACCGATATTGATACATCCATTTTTAATCCCCACCTATGTTTAGTGATCATCAAGTCTTTTCTGTAGTGGAATTAACATATTGTGCATGCATGCATGCTCTTATCTTGATGGCTCACCAGCAGATGAAGACATGAAATACAATCCTTTTAATGTATGTAATATTCATTCATTGTGCAAAACAAGAAAAAGCATGTTGGCCATTAGCGATGATGTGCTGATGTTATCCTGCATACCTAGTATTTGACCTGGAAATGAGAACGAGTTGCGATATACCATGTCAGCACCATAGCTGAGCATTTTTCCACAGTGTAACTGCAGTGTACCAATCAAAATTTTGACTTCCAGGGTTTGTTACATCACAAACCTAAGGAACCAATCCCATCAACTTGTGGTTTGGAGCTTTCCATATAATTAACATAATAATATGGAGAAACAAGGGGTATCATATGAGAACCAGGTGTAGCTGTGCATTTGTATTTTGCAAGTTAAGTTTCAATTTATCTCATCAGATTTGGCAATTGGAAACAAGTTTTTATCTAACATTAACAACACATTATTGGCTGCTTGATAACGTAGTCAAACCAAAGGCTCGTGATCTGTTGTTAAGTGTCTTAACAGGCATGCTCAACCTGCATTTGTGTAGCTAAAGGGTAGGTGGAGATAGAGGCAGAGAATAAATTGCTTATTTAGATTCATGCATACTAAATGAGGCAAAGGTGTAGAATTACATCTAAGTCTTTTTAAGGCATGAAGGGATTTTTTATGGAATAAGTTCCTTACATGTAATTTTGATCAACAGAGATGAGTTTTTAGAAGCCTAAATAATGTCAGGAGAGGAACTTGCAGGTGTAAATGCATGCAGTATGTTGGTAGTATGTGTTCCCATTCACATCCCCTACAACGTCGGCACAACACCGGCACACAGTCCATTTTTACCCTTTCTCTGGTAATGTTGTAGCCCACCGGCACATCGGGAACTGGCACGTGGTTCTTCCAGCTCCGGTGTTTAATTGTGGTACTCGTAGTGATTAATTCGCACACATCGCACACATCTAATCACAGGGCAGGAATTATACCACGGCCAAACAGCCAGTGCCGTAATGCCCCTACTACCAATGCAGCCAGTGTGACATATCCTGTTTTTTTTTTTTGTTTTTTTTTTTAACATAAACATGACAATTAGCAAGGCTGTGGCTAACAAGTTAACATACTGACACTCCTCAAACAGACACACACATACCGGACAGCCTCTGGGTCCTTAGCCACTAATGTTAGCTCATGTACAACACAGGTACCACACAAAACCTTTTACAGAGGGTCATAATGTGCTTCTAGTGACTGTCAAATCGCCAGCGAAAGTTGTTAACACTGCCTGCTCTCATGAGACAAAGATCCTCTGAGAAGAAAGATGGTTCACTCTGCTCTGCCACCAGGAACAAACTGGGAGGCAAAGATCCTCTCTGAGGAAGAGGACTCACTTTGCTGCAGGGTTCACCAAAACGTTGTTTTTGTTTTTTTATTTTAATAAATTGAACACACATTAAAGAACATACAAGATCCTGCAGAGAATTAATACATATAATACAATACAATAAATGTTGTCAAATTAAATGAAGGAAGAGGATTTTTTTAAGGGCAAATTAAATATTGGGGATTTATGTAAAAATATACATAGAGACATATAAATAATTACATAATTAAAGATATGTAGGCTATGTTAGGTGAATACACCTGTCAGTGACCCTGAACACTGGCACTGGCAAAAGAACTGGAGTTGGTCCCCAGACGCTGCACTGCGGCTGCCCACTGCTCCCAGTGTATACAGTAGGATGGGTCAAATGCAGAGGTCAAATTTCGTTTCAATGTATGTTATGTGCTGAGAAAGGACAATAAAGAATCTTCTTCTAATAATAATTTCTTAATAACTAGGAGATAACAAAAGAATACAGAGATTTCAAAGACTTAAAAAATAAGGGACATGAATCAAAACAACAAGAAACGAGATATATCCCCAGTCATGCACACCCAGTTTTAATAAACTCAGTACTGTTTTTCAACACATATATTGTCTTCATTCAATGTAATTAGCACATATTGTTATTGCGCCATTGGTTTTGGCCTTGTTGCCCCACATTTTAGCTGTGATGCCCCAATAAATTTGTATTTATCAAAGGCCAAAGTGGCCTTGCCCTAAAAATGACTTAATTCTAGGCCTGTAATCGTGTGTTTCCTCTTCTGTCTCTGTCCCCGGAGGGGCCAGTTGCAGTGTGCTGCTTTTTTATGTGCTGCTGCCTCCATTGGCTGAGTGTCTCTGCTGAGGTAAGATATAAGTCATGAGCAAAAAAATGCACCACACAGCCAGAAAAAGAACCTCTTAGGCAGGGCAAGTAAGAATTTAGATGGGGCAAGTAGATTTGCGGGAAAGTAGGAAAAAACCTTAACGATGGACCCTGCATTCTGTTTGTTGTACTAACCTGAGCATTTGTCTATTCTGTCTCATGTGACAGGCAAAAAACATAGATCTCAGATCTCTGCCTCTGCCTGCCCATATCTGTGTCCAAGACTGTTTCTTTATAGGCTATTACATTGTTATCATGCTATTAATAATGTAATAATAATAATAATAATAATAATAATCTCATAGATTTAAGACTTAAGTCTTGTAATGTTATGTATGCAATATTATGTAATATATTATGAAAATTTATTTTCATAGATGACGACTTTACTCTCAAAATCTAAGATTTTTTTTCTAGGCCCTAATCCTTCCTCATAATATTGAGAATGTAAAATGTCTGTTTTCTGATCAAAATACGATTAAATTATTTATACTTTATTCTAAAAATGTTTTGTTACTTAACAGCGACGCTTATACTCTGTCAATTACTTATTCATGCTAGCAATGTCAAACTTTGCATCAGTGTTAATGGATAAACACTGCTTGTGTGAAAATGCATAATGAACAGGTAAAATATGAAAGACCTCAGCTTATAAAATCTTGAAAATGCTTCAGAGCAAGAGTGTAGGGTCATGTGCATGGATGCATACTGTGTGTGTGTGTGTGTGTGTGTGTGTGTGTGTGTGTGTGTGTGTGTGTGTGTGTTTGTGTGTGTGTGAGTAAACCATTTCAAGGGTAATGAAATCAACGAGATTGTTCTTAGCTCTCCCACACCTGGTACAGGACAGAAATAGATGCCATGGCGACAACTACACTGAGTGCATGTGACTGCCGTATTCAAACATGCTTCATTTTGTGTGTGTGTGTGTGTGTGTGTGTGTGTGTGTGTGTGTGTGTGTGTGTAGTGTTGTTGTAGACTGTGGTGAGTCTGTGTACTATGTAGGCCACTGTAGCTCTGCCTCGTTCACTGCACACTAAATTGGTTCTGGAAGTGGATGCAGTTTTAGTTGGACTTGTCAGAAGAATTTAAAAAAAAAAAAACTAAAACAACAACATCAGTTTGTAATTAAATTATTCCTCTCACGGTTAGTTTATTTTCTGCTGCTTTTGTAGACACATTACAGCCAAGCTTTGTGTCCTGGCAGGTGGTCTAAATTACATTCTATCTTAATTAAAACGAAAAGTCTTAAAAAGTGAGCTGCAGAAGCTCTGCTGTACCTGTGTACTGACTGAACCCCCACAAAACAAAACAATGATAATTCTGCCATTGTGCTTTGCATCCATAATGAGTCCTGTCGTATGAAAAACATTGATATTTGGGAAGTATAATGTTAACCCATTTACATTTTCCCCACTAAACGCAGAAAGGGGAACATTCTTATTCCTTGTGGGAAGGTGATTTTATAAAAATAACTCTGTGTGCCTCCAGAAGTCATAGTGAAACATTAGTATGCTCCAGATGATGTTGGAGACCTTTGTGGTATTCATACAGATGCCCCATTAGAGCAAAAGCTGCAGCACAGAGAACAAGAAAGACACAGCACTCACCGGAGCAGACTGGAGCTAAATGACTCGAGTCCGGCAGAACCTCTTCAGTGTTAGTGTTATGTTGGAAGAGATGAAAGGAAAGCCATAATCTCACTTCATAACCTGAGAGACAAAAGGATCTCTGTACATGGTGTGTTTCTGTAGCCCAGGCTTCAAGCTGAAAATGAGAGATTTACTGCCAAAATTATAATAAGAAAATAATAATCATGTAGATTACCTGAAAATATGAATTTCTATCATCCTCCTTTTTTCCTCCCAGTGTCCTACCGGTGTAATGGATGTGTGATAAAGACAGAAAGAGAATATGTTACAGTCTGTTACTAAAATAGGCAAAAAAAAACCCATCAATAACAATAATAATAATAATTCAACTAATTTTTAGCCCTGTGATGTTAAGCTTATTGTTAATTTATTTAGATCAATCAGACTGTGTTTAAAAATTACACCCATATATCACAAATCTAGATAGATTACTAAAAACAAATTGTTCCTTGGTGTGATTCATTTTTTGTCAGGGACAATTTAACAAAGTCAGGGTTAGGCAATGTATCATAATATGAGACTAGATATCTTCTTAAATTTTGGATATCATAATATCGTTGGTGTTGTTTTTTCCTAAAGGAAAAGGCTGCATTACAGTAAAGTGATGATACCGAAGATTATTTATCAATAATGTCTTTGTGTTAATATTCAACCGTCAACCCCACAATATCATCACCAATTTTTGATATCAAGATATTTGGTCATAAGATATTTGGTCTATTGTGATGTGTGATTTTCCCCATGTGATTTCCCTGCCTAGCTGTAGTTCAAATACAGAGCATGAGCAATTGTTAATTTTTTAACTCGTGGGGATGTCTTGAGAACCAGTACTTCAGCACGAAGTCAGTGGTGAAATTCTGAAAATGTGATGGCAGTTGTTTTGTCCAGCAGTGAAGGTATGACGGATGCAATCTTCAGACACGACACGGCAGCGTATACGCCTATGTATAAGTGTTCTAGTCTGTTATTAAATGCCAAAGGAAGAAGAAGAACATCTAGCACAGAATAACAACAATAACGTGGAAGATGGTGACAAGTGCAGCTGGCTACACTGACTTATCAACCAAAACTGGGTTTTTCTTGTGTTTTTTCTTATGCACAGCTGCAGGCTGCAAAGAATTCATGAAGCTTCTTGCTGGATAGGTTGTGGATGAAATGTTACTCAGTGAGTGACTCAGTGTTTTAGACAGAGCCTTGGGAAAATAAAATTGATGTTTTTTCTGGTTGCTAAGAGTGGAAAATGTATAAATTTGGGGAAAGTGCTGTTTTTTTTCTCCTCATAAATATTTAGCCTAACTTTGGACTGTTCTTTAGCCTTCTTCCTGAGAAACTAGCAGAACATGAATTCGATTTCCTAGGTCTTAATATGTTCCCTCACCCACAAAATCTCATGGACCCACACAGACTAGTACTTCATGTTTTGGGCAGATCATGGGATTAATAATAACATTTAAATGTATTTTATTCTAAATGTTTTTAATGAAGGGGTGTATAAGTACATGGGATGTATTTTGTTTTAGTCTTTTACTATGGTATTTAATTTGATATGATAACCTTGGAATATCACCCGTTTTGGTATTTACTGGTATTGGTATTTACTGCAAAAAAATGTCTGGTATGGTGACATGCCTTGTCACTATTTTGTCTACTAAATAAAATATACAGCTTTCAGTAACATAAATGAAATGGCTTTAAAAAAAAGTTGTTTATGGAGATGTGAGGAAGAAGATGTAGAGAAATTCTTCTACTATTTGGAATATTTTCAGATATTTAAAAAAAAGTATTCTGGTATGTTATTAACAATATTTTGGAGTAATGGCAACAGTGCCACAAATGCACAGTGCAACATCCAGATGGTATACAGCACAATATCCACTTATCTTGACTTTATTTTCAGTGGGTGAGTGTTGAGTGCATTTCAGATTTAATAACTCAATAATTAGTTTTGCTAGAGATAGGGATAAATGTTAGCAAAGTGGTGCATCATCTCATCAAGACCAGACTTTCAGTTTTGCTCCATATTGTAATTCAGATTTACAGCTCAAGTGAATGTGTGAAATCTTAATCTACAGTGAGTGTAACGGTTGTATCTTTTCTGTTGATGTGTAATCATCTGAGCTGAGCTGAGCTGAACTGTTGATGTCAGGAGGAACACATCGTCGTCTCCCTTCTCTTCTTTCACAACGTTTATAGAAAATAATGTGAAACAGCATTAAAATGAATTTGCAGTAACCTCTTTTGCATGCAGTGGGAGGGCTGTGAGCTCTGGTAAACTCTGACAAATGAACAATGTCGAGTTTGTGAACAGAGGGCCTGTCGACAGCTCCCGTGGGACCCTTTCTCTCCATCACCAGAGCAGATTTTAATCAACAGCAGCTGCAAAGGTTGTGCTTTCCATGCTGAATGGGTTTGACAGGGTTTTGAATGATTGTGTCTGCCAGATCGCTGCAGTTGGTGGAATTAGGGCCGATAACTCATAAACAAGCTGTTTTACACATTCACCCCCCGACATGGAATATTTGGGGTGTGTGGGTCAGGTCTGTTTGCTAGGCTTATAAGCTTTAATGCAGAAACTAATATTTGGACAGCTTTTAAGACATGATAGTGAGCATTAGGGAAACTTTTCTCAAGTGTAGAGACTGTGTGGATACAGAGAGAAAAACTCTGATGTCACCTCCTGTCTGCCCTGCTTCTCTTGCTTCTGTAAATCAATTCAGTCTCTTAATGTGGGTCTCTCTATAACTGTGGCTTTACAACTACCAGTTTGATGATCTTTTACCAGGTCTTGCTCTCCGGGTAACTTAATGGTCACAATGTTTCCCAAATAGGCCTAGTATATGTTGTTGTTAGCATGTTTGTGATGTCCACTTTTAGATATGAGGGCATCGCTCTGCACCAGATTTAAATGACAGGAGGACCAGAGGGTTTACAGAATTACAGTAGGTTATTGGCTGTAATTACTACTGAGATGAGGGTGAAAAGTGACCCACATACATGCTCTGCACAGGACTAAAATCACTCACCAGCTCCAGTAATGATAAAATCACCCCATCTCCCCTAGAGAAATAAATCCAGTTCGAATGGGGATTTACTTTTATTAGAATATTTTCTATTGTTAATTAGACACATTGAGTGAAGCACACAACACACTGTTGAGCAAGTAAAGTGCTGGATTTTGTGTTGGGGAGTTTTTATTGTCTTCTTAGGTACTGACCATAGTGTTAGTTCAGGCAGGACACAATGTCAAGCTCAGCTCACATCCCAGCTGCATCAGCTGATCTCACGCAGCCCACTCAACTGATGGAGCAGCTGACTGATGGAAGGGATTCAGCTGATGGATCACATGATTCTGTCCATGCAACCAATTGACAAATCTCATTCAGGGCACCCTATTTACACTGCATTGGCCTGCCTATTGTTGCTGCTTTCTCTGCAAGCTGCTTTGCAACCCACCTCCACCCCAGCTCCTCCTTTTCATGTTATGTCTCACTTACATTTCTGTTTGTCATTGACATTGCTCTATTCTGTTCCCGGGGGTCTTTGCTGCTACTCTCCCTCCCTAGAGTGAAATTATTTTAAGCTCGAAAAAGAAGATACAGTAGTTCATCAACTGCTTGCAATGTTTGCAGTGCAGACGTTTTGCGAGGCAGCCTTAACAGAGCTACTCTCAACACCTCAAACTTGCGGAAGCATCTGAAAAAGCACGCCAAGGAATACAATGAGTTTACACAGAAAGAGCAAAACATTGCTACAGCGAAGCAGCTAACCCTGGAGGATACTCTTACACGAAAAGAGAAACTTCCTCGTAAAAGCACAAAAGCTATCACAGAACAGATCACCAAATTAATCGCATTGGACAACCAGCCCATTTCTATAGTGGATGATATTGGTTTTCGCCGTCTTTTATTTTTGTTGGAGCCAAGGTATGCCCTCCCCTCCTGACACTACATGGCAGACAACGTGCTGCAGGTGCTGTACAGTAAGCTTCGTTCCCATCTGCATGGTCTGTTATCGGACGTGCCACAGACATTTAGCTTTGCTTAGTCTCACTGTCCACTGGATTGACTGTAATTTTGAGATGAAGACTGCGGTACTGCACGCAAATGAGTTCTGTGAATCTCATACAGCAGAACACATCCAGCTTGCAATCGAAGATATGATGAACAAATGGGAAATTGACAAAAACGGGTGCATGTTGTATTGCGGGACAATGCAAGAAACATGAACAGAGCGATGAATGATTTGGGCGTGCCCAGTGTGGGCTGGCTTGCACACTCACTTTACCTGGTTGTACATGTGGGTGTGCTTTCACAGCGTAGCATCACGGACGCTCTGGCTAACGCACGCAAGATTGTGGGCCATTACAAACACTCACCTCAGGCCTATGCACGTCTGGAGGACATCCAGGTTGCTATGAATATGTCAGTCAAGCGCTTACAGCAAGATGTACAAACCAGATGGAACAGCATGTACTACATGTAGACACAGAGTCTACTGGAGCAAAAACGGCCTCTGAGTGTTAATGCATCTGAACACAGCATCCCTATACTGACAGTGAACCAGTGGACTCTGTTGGGGAAGGCAGCCCAGGTGTTGGCTCCCTTTGAAGAAGTGACAAAGGCAGTGAGTGCTGAGACCTATGGTGCAGCTGATGTGATCACTACCGTAACAATGCTGAAATGTGTTCTTTCTCAGGAAGGCTCTGATGACGAGGGAATCAAGACCATGAGGTGTACCCTCCTTGAGGCCATGAAAACACGCTTCAACCACATTGAGTCTGAGCCAATTTTCAGTGTTGCCATGCTTGTGGATCCTCGATACAAAGACAGGCAAGTCCAGTAAATACATAGTAATGCACTTTTTGAATATGCTTTCAATTGTTTTACATGTGTGTATATATATATATATATATATATATATATATGTATGTATATATGTATATATGTGCTTTTTAATTATTAAATATTTGTATTGTATTGTTTTTAGATAGCATATTATTATGGAGCTGTTTCTTATGCACTAAATGTAAACTAAACTACTACAATAAAAGTACACACTCTATCTGTATCTATATTTTCAGATACAGTCTGAGGCAGGCAAGGGCTGCGCTCATCCTGGAGATGGAGAAATTAGAGGGAGGCAGGGCCATCCATGAAGAGCCAGGGCCAGTGGCTGTGGCAGAGCCTGTGAGAAAAGCACCACATCAAAATGAAGCACACTGCCAATGCTGCAGTGTGCTTCATTTTGATGTGGTTGATGTGTTTGATGAGATCATAGAGGAGATGGAGGTGGATGCAGGGTCTACCTTGATAAGCAAACCATCCCAAGATCATCCAGTCCACCACAGTTCTGGAAGGCACATGCTAAACAGTATCCTTTACTGGCTGCTGTTGCTACCAGGTTTCTCTGCGCGCCCTGTACGAGTGTGGACTCTGAGAGACTCTTTAGTGCAGTCTCAAACATCCTTACTGAAATGAGGAATCGGATGTCCACTGACATGACTTAGAAGCTTATGTTCCTTAGAAAGAATCTTCACCACATTTGGTAGTGAGCAAAAGAATGTGCTTTTTTTTCTTTATCTGTGGGCACAAACCTTGTTTGAAGCAACACTTTCAGAACTGGACCTACTTGATTATAAAAAAAAAAAAAACTTCCTTGTGATTTTATTTTATTTATTGCTGCTACTTCAAGTAGAAAGAAACAGATTTTTTTTAAGTTAAGCTGCTACAAGACTTGAGATTTAGGTTGTTCTCTTGTTGTAGGCAAGGCCTATATTAGTTAAATATTAAACAGATTTTGTTTTCATTGAGACAAAGAATGTATATCACATCTACCACTTGCAAGTGGAATTATTTCGCTGTGATAATGTGTAGTTGCACTTCAGTACGGCACTATTTGATGTGGAGCAAGTGCCTCTCCTACACACATTGCCACATACACTGTAGTGATGTCAAACTACCTCACAGCACATCTTATTCTAGTTTTGTTGAATGTTGCGCAAGTGGAAGAGGTCAAAATTATTTTCTTGACTAAAGGCCTGATGCTTTTGTTATTTGTTTTTGTGTTCAGACTGTTAAGATCTGGCACCTACCTCCTAATGGCTCCAGTTATTTGCTGTATAAGCCTAGTTCTTAATAAAAAAATTAAATAAAATAAAAATACTTGAATGTGGGCATTTTTTCATGTAATTCATCTGTGAAGCATAAGCTGCTTTGGTATTAATAACTTTAATGCAGGCCTACTTGAAGTCAGCACTGCAACTGTGCAAACTGTATCGGATCGGAATATTGGATGGGTATGGGATCGGTATTGACAAGACAGTGTTTATTAAGTATTGGAATCGGATCGGGAGCAAAAAAACAGCATCGGGACAACCCTAGACATATTATCTCAAAAAAAAGAGAAAAAGTTGCAGCTGAATTCATTTTCTAGATCAAAGTACTGCCATACTGCGCTGGTTTTGCGAGAGGACATCTCTCCAATTTCCCACCATGCTGTTTTAAACTCCATACAGGCCAATAAGGAGCCAGGCCATCTGGAAATCGACAGACTAAACAGATGGGCCAGTCCGTGAGTGTACTCAATGATGGAAATGTAGATTTTGATGTTCATAGGTCAAAGGTCAAGGTCAATGCAACCTTGCATCCATCTCATTCTTGTTAACAGAATATATCACAAAAGCCTTGAGGGTTTTTTTTTCCAGAATTTGGCATAAATATTCACTTGGACTCAACAATGAACTGATAAGGTTTTGGTGGTCAAAGGTCAAGGTCACTGTGACCTTGCATCCCTCTCATTATTGTGAACATGACAACTTAAGAACACCTGAAGGGAATTTCTTCACATTTGACAAAAACATCCACTTCGAGCGAAAAATAAACTGATTAGAATTTAGTGGTCAACGTTAAAGGTCTAGGTTAATGTGACCTCACAAACTTTTTTTTCGCCATAACTCAAGAATTCTTGTGCTAATGATGACAAAACTTCACACCAGTGTCCAATAGGATATGATAATGAAGTCATGACATTTTGTATCCAAAAGGCCAAAGGTCAACTTCACTGTGACATCATAACATTCTGTAACACTTTTCTGGACATTAATCAATGTCATATCTTAGGAAGAGAAGAGGAAACATTTGGTCAGATAGCTAACTGAATTGATGACACTCATCTAGAAACTGTGCTGTGTGTAAAGAGCTTCTGTGCTCCTGGGGGAAGATGTGTGTGTGAAGCATCCATGTTTTCACAGATGTGGATGTCAGCTGTAAGAGAAACTTGACTGGTGTGTGGAGGCATACAACTTTACATCTGCCAAAAAAAGATTGCAATCACTGTATCTCTTTTGCTTATTTCTTCCTGTAAAGCCTGTTAAGACCTTGCAAGTGAGATTTGGTTGTAGAATGAATGTGACCAGGGCTGGGTCAATACATGTGAGTCTCAGCGATTGTTTACAAACCTTTTAGCTTAGACGTTTCTGTGTATGTGAATGTCATGTAAGACTTTCCATTTGCTGTTGGTGCACACAAGGTCATACATCTTACATTATTATTTTTCTTAAATTGAAAGAAATGGGTAGTCATAATAGACAGAAGCAACCACTCTGCATCAAAAGACAAGGAAAAAAACCTAACCTACAAAAATGACATCAAATGAAACTCCAAAGAATGAAAATGTCACACTCCCTCGCAGACTGTTTGATTGACAGTTGATCTTTAAGAAGTGAAGTTCACAAACATCACAGCAGTCAGCAGTTGGTAACAAAGATGGAGTCAAAATGTTTGTGTCTCAAAGTGTTGTTTGAGTTTCCACTGTTCTTTATCTCTAATTGAATGCAAGTGTTTTCCTAACAAAGCAAATAATCAAATTAACGATGAGTAATTGTGACTGAAAGCCACGTGTCCATTCTCTGCCTCAGGAAAAGCTTTTCAAGGTACTTTTCGAAGCAGCTCTTGCTGGTCTCTAATTCAGCAATTATGTTGAGAGATCACAGGGCTGCTTCATTATAAATACTCTACAGTGCACCACAGAAACGGAAAAGGACTGCAAAGTACTTTGAGATTAAAATTTCTGCTCCCCATCTGTTCTTCTAAAAAGATATCTTACCATTATCTCACCATGCACGTCCTGCCAAGTCCCTGAATAAAATATTATCTTTATAATTTTTCATAATGTGGGTTTTTATGTTTTTGGTCCATCTTGAAAAACACAAAATTGCATTTGTTTAATGTGATCAAAGCACACATGAAAAGGAAGTTTGTTTGTAAGGTACCTTTTATTAACAAAGCAATTCAAAGTGTTTTCCATAAGACAAAAATGCACTAAGAGAAGAAACAGTAGGTGCGGAAATAATGTAGGTGCAAAAGTTTCTATCCTGTTGTTATCAGCTTTGCTAAATTTATACTCTTATGTCTATTTTGCTAATCATTCTCACTCCCAGTTTGTTAAATACTGATGCTTGGTCAGTGGTCGCAAACGTCAAACTATAGCCAAGCATTACCAAGCATTCTGGTATGGTCCAGTTCAGTTTTGTATGCATTTTTTCCATTTCCATTATCAAGAATTGTGAATGGTACAAATAGCACCTTTCCCTACCCTCCCCATTTTTGGTCACCCCTCTGTTGGGGTACCTAGCACACAGGTCTGGTACTAAAAGGGTGGAGCTATGAACACTGCAGTCTGTTGATAGGTCAATAGCCTACGATCACTCTTGCTCAGGGCTGAGTTGTGGCTGGTTTTGAAGCTCATGTAATCACTGTTCATACCATGAGTCTTACATTAGTAAACTATAACTATAAAATGAAATGATAATTTGCTGCCTCCAGCAGCAGCTGTAGACTGGGAGGAAATAACTTAATTCACCAGGCTGACTGCTGTCAACTTCTAAGATGTAACATTAACTGTTGTTGTTACTCAATGCAAGAATTCAAAGTAATCAAATTATTGTGTTACTTTTTTGAAAAGTAACCAGTTACTTTACTGCATTACTCCCTGAGTAAAGTAACTCAAGTACTTTTAAAATACTTCCAACATTACTCCCTGAGTAAAGTAACTCAAGCACTTTTAAAGTACTTTTGAGTATTCTACATTTCCTATTGGGCAATGGACCACAGGGCGCTAAGCCTACATTTTTTTGTCCCCACATTTAAAGTTATGGGCCACTTGCCCTTCACTGAGATCCAATTCTCCCATCACAGCCGTCACTTTGACCAGTAGAAACAGAACGATCTGCTGCTGTAGACAACTGTATGACAACAACACCCCAGCGTTTTTTAATATTTCCTCTAGGGATGTTACCACACAGAGTAAAAGGGGGAAATGATGGTGTGAAACAGCAGAGGCACTTTGTCAACCCGCTGAGTTAACGTTACTGTCATTAGCATCAAGCTAGCAAACAATGTTGCATCCTCACGGTCAGACATAAAGTAATAACATTAACAAATAGCAGCAGGGCTTTTACTCACCACAACTGCAGAGGCTCCCAGCTTCATTTGAAACAGACTACATTATAGACGGTCCGTTATATATTAAACCCTCTGTGTGTTTATATATTTACTTTTTATCTGCTCCCGTTGGCCTCATAAAGTTAATGCATCATGCCATCATTTTAAACTCAACACTTCCTGAATTTGTTTCAAATTAAAAGCCCCTTATAACCTCTTCTGAGAGAATCCCTCCATTTTCTCAATAGGCTTTTATTGTGAAACATTTGGAGGAACTTGGTTGTGGAGGATACAGTAGCTTGAATGTTTGCGTACAGAACTTCAAATGTAGCTCCTGCCATCTGCTGATGCTTTTAGGTGACTACAACAACATGTTGGCTGGCACGTGAACAGACACAGTGACTCAAATAATAGTGAAAGTGATAAAAATAGGACAAGAATAACCGATGACATCACACACGCCGTGAAAGACGACCAGGGATAATTGGTGAGTACCATCGTGTAGTGAGTCATGTCTGTCGGCCAAGTCATGACACAATTTTATGACTCCACATTCGCGTAATGTGACATAGTGACTTTCAGAACGGGCAGAAAAGTTGTGTAGTGTGTATCAGGCATGATGCAAGTCTTGAGTCTGACCTGCCTGTCATTGAGTCCTCCTCCATCTATTAAGTCGTGGGGATTTTATTGACGATCCTGCGGAATGGTTTAGACTCCACTGTGGACAATGGCAGCATTTCTCCGACCACGTAGTGAGCCACAAGCTTCATGACTTCTTTCGGACTGATAGGTTTAACGTTATCTCCGTTATTAGAACCAAAAGACAGTCGTTGCTGTTTCAGAGCTGAAGGACCAGCGTTCTAAAAGTAACGGAAGTAACTGATGGCTTGTTTGAAAATGTACTCAAGTATTTGATTATTCAAACAGCAAACTAACGCGTTAGGTTACTCGTTACTGCAAAAGGTAATCAAAGTACTCTTTACTTTGCAACGCGTGATACCCAACTAGTTGGGAGTAAGATTGGGATGTGTTGGTGATGCTTTTTGTGGTTGCGTTGGACAGTGATGGCGTGTGGCTGCAGGTCACTCTTGGGATAAGGAAATCAACTCACCAGTCTGTAATGTCTCCTTTCCTGTCACTTTGCTAGGTGGCGAAATTGAGGATTTCAAATGTAAACATCATCAAACATGAAGGAAAAGATGGAGAAGATGGGCATGAGGTACAATCCAGACCACATGGACAAGCAAGACCATCACTGCACTCCATATCATACATTGGAGGCAATCGTGGACAATTCAAGCACTGGCACAAACTAGCATCCTGAATCTGTGTGTCCTTTGTTTTTTCATTTTTTCCATTTCTAAACCAAATCAGAAAAAAAGAACAACAGAAATTATACGTTATTTTTTATTTCTTTGTTTCGTTATTGTGATATTTGGATAAATTTGGGGAATGCTGGGAGATCTGTGGATGAACTTTTGAACTTTGCAGAGGAGCGCTCCATTCTCAACTACTTGTAGCCTAGTTATGGCTGCACTTCAACTTTATGCAGACGTGATATGTGAACTTTTTAAGAGTGGGAAGACACACGCAGAAATCAGTGACATTTTGCAGCGTGAAGGGACTGTCAGGAGATTCTGCATGGAGCACAACCTTCACTAGAGAAGTGTTTTTTCAGATGCCAAATTGGAAACGGCTGTGGTTTCTGCAATAAACAGGGTATGTACTGTATGTATGTATAGAGTATCCATCCTTATAATTTCAATATCACTCAACAGTAGTCATTAAAAATCAAATTATACACAGTTTTATTAATTTTGCTCCCAAACTCTGTCATTAAAATAAGTCCACATGCTGCTGGGCTAATTAATGGTTACCGAAACCTTTTCACATTCAAAGTTTAGAAGGCTACAGTATGGCTGCCTCCCTCTCACTCAATGAAGTCAACTAATTTTCAGATACAGACCCAATTGGGCTCAACTGTTCCCTACAATTAGCTTTTCTTTTCAGCTCATTCATAACAATTCTCTTTTAGCATAATTAGCTCTGTATGGCTGTGTAAAACACACCTGCTGTGGATTAAGTGGGAGCAGTGAGTTGACTGGGTAAAGTGGTGGAAGACATTACATTTCTGCAAGCTTAACTTCTGTTTGTTGAACAGGTGTTTGAGAAAATGCTCATAATGTCTCCTTTACTCGTGGATTTAGTTGCACTTGTGGATAATGTGAATTGCTGCCCTTGTCTCCCATTCCTAAACTGCTTTTAGGAAAACAAACAAATTATCATTCTTTTTTCAAAGCAGGGTCCACACAGTTTGCTGGTGCAAAGAGTCTAGATGACATGTGCTACATGACTGAAAGTAAACAGTTAAACAATATGATTACTAGTCCATACCCATTGGTGGCTTTGTCACCTTCTACCTATGCCAATCCTCAATGCCTGTGTGCAGTTTCACATAGATTGACCATGTCAGTTAGTAGAAAAACGTGGGACAGTTAGAATGACTGACTGACAGAATGATACACTGACAGTTTCTGTGATTATGTACAGCATACCATACCATGACTTAGTCATACCAAAAATAAAAAAAAACAAAAACAAACAAACATTCAGCCACAGGGGGAGCCACAGCGAGCCATGTTTAAGCATTTTTCTGTTGTTATAGTGCCAATCAGTTGCCAATTAGAGTTAAATTTCTCCAGTCACCTTGAGGCGACCTGTTCTACATATCTACCAAGTTAAGTCAAAATTGATACGGCGTTTAGGCCTAGATAGGAAATTAGCTCTCTAGCACCCCCATTTTGTTTTATGGGGTCAATAAAGGAGGGGTCCCCTCAGATTATGTGTGGTCATATGCCTACAAAGTTGCGTGGTGATCGGTGAAACCCTTGAGATGTTATACACCTTTATGTGATGAGCCACGCCCTCCGCAATATTCATTGCCTTATAGAAGCTCAGTTTTAGTGAGTTTTTTTCAACTTTTGCCAAGAGAGAACTTTAGATATTGGTCCCTAGATTATGTTCACCAAGTTTCATGCAGATCGGTCAAACTTCCAAGGAAAAGATTTTAAGTGTTTTTCAAAAAATTCAAAATGGCGGAAAATCCATATAACTGGAAGTTCTTGAGGCAAATTTGTTCCTCATGAGGAGAGGCATCTCTGTGCAAAGTTTCATGTCTCTACAACATACAGGACATGAGATATGCCCATTCAAAGTTTGCAATTTCAGTCAGTTGCTTTAGCGCCCCCCTTTGGCCAATTGATGTAATATTGCTTAATTCGCATCCTCCCATGACCCTCTACCACTGTGCCAAATTTCACATGGATTGACCAAGTCAGTGAGGAGAAAAACGTGGAACAGACACACAGACAGACAGAGTTTTCGTCATTATATAGTAAGATAGGTTATTTTTTTGGTAATTACTGATCTTAAACTACAGCTTCCCTGATCATTCACTGTCACACCCACAACAACAGAATACTTACTGATGTTGAACTTAAGTGAGGCCCATCACCACCCTCTTTGCCTCTCGTTCTGTTTGTACTGTATTCCGCACTGTTACTAGCTAACATACAGGGCTGTAACTAATTACTGCAGAGGCATATAAGGCTATCCCCCAACCCCATCTTGGCATGTCAGATCACACAACTGTGTTGTTAACCCCAGCTTATAAACTATGCTGAGATGTGGAATAGCAACCAAAACACAAGTCAGGGTGTGGTCAGATGGAGCAGTTTCTGCACTGCAAGACTGTTTTAAACACACTGACTGGGAAATGTTTAAAGTAGCGGCTGCTCAGGGAGAGGACCATGTTAACATTGAGGAGTATGCTGACACTGTGACTAGCTATATTGCCAAGTGTACAGAGGATGTGACTGTGATTAAAACCTTTAAAGCAAGGACAACCCTGGATGACTGCTGAAGTACATATGCTACTTAAGGCCAGAGATGCTCCCCCAGCAGGCTGTTGAACAGCTTCCTGCCACAAGCTGTCCGGGTACTGAACTGCCCTGTGTCCAGTTGAACTGTTAAAACTGTGGCTAATTTGCATTTTATATTTATTCTGTCTCTTATTTATTCACTTTATTAGTTTTTATTCAGCCGTTTTATAATTATATTTTATCCAGTGTGTTGCCAAATGAAGTGATCCTATAAATGCCCTTTTGTTTTGTTTTTACAAGCAAAATGACAATAAAGATTTGATTGATTGGTTGATTGATTGGTTGATTGATTGATTGATTGATTGATTGATTGATTGATTGAACACTATATAACTTTTACCCTGTTTTTGCACCACTAGACAGTTTTTGGAGTTCCACACAACAATCAATCACAAATTGGCACATGAGTGCTATGTGTGAACTTCTCAAAGAAGGGAGCAAAGGCAGGCCAATGCATCGTAGATGCATCCAAGATAACCAGCCGAAAATATCTGGTCCTGTCAGGGACCTGTCAGCAAACTATAGCCAATTAGAGCGCAAAACACAAAGTAGGTTGAGGACAAAAACAGGTGGTGCAGCGGCACGTCTAAAGGTGCGCGTATGTTTAAGAGAGACAGAAAGTGACAGAGAGGGAAGCAGAAGGGGGGATGTGGACTATTGTACTCACAGTCTCTGTAAGTTATTAGTCTAATAACATGCACTTTTTTGTGGCTTTCTGACTTTGATATTTTCTAGTAAGCATCCTCCTGAGCCGGGGTTGTGGCTTGAGCCATGCTTTACATGACACACTCATCGGGAATTCCTCCTGGTGCAAGATCTTGTAGTGTGTGACCCCCTATCACCGGTCAGTCAAGTCAAGACTCCCAATCACAAGACAGGAAGTTATATAGTGGGAATAGTACAGCGATCTGAACACTTTGAAACTTGTGTAACATGAACTGAGCCTAAGAGAGGTGCAGGATAAGAACATGAATATGTTCTTGCGTAAGGCGCAAGAAATCTCTTGTCATTTTTGCCTAAAGAATACATGAATGCATCCACTGCTGTGCTACAGATGTCTACTCTCTGTGTGTTGAGGCACAGTCTTTGATGCCCATGTTAAAGAAAGCTTCTTTGTCAAGCCGCAGGTCTCCTCAGGCAGCTTCCAGTACTGTGCTGAGAGCCCAGGGGAGCTGTGAAACATCCTCGTGTGAGAAGCAAAAAGCATGAATATTAATATAATTGCTTAATGTTTAACCCCTCCACCGTAGCGCAGCAGTAGCGTGAAGCTTGTATTTCATCTTTTGCTGCTCCACAGGAACGAGAAGTGGAGAGAGATCAGTGAGGAGCCTGGATGTAATTGGGTGATTTACTTTGCTCCGCAGGGATTCTATCCATGAATCGATGAGATGGCAAAGGCTGTAAAACACTGTAAAGAGCATCTGCAGGGAGTCATCAATCATGAGGCGAGAGTTGTGGAGCATTCTTAAGGACATCTAAGAAAGAGGCAGGAAGAGGTGGTGACTAAGTGTGAGGGGCTTTATCGGATAATTCTGCTATATTTCTTATTTTAGTAGTTTTGTCCATAATTTCTATCAGTAATACTAACATTATACCAACTATGTTAAAGAGAAACAGTCCAACATCTAAAGTTATAGTCAGTGCTTATAAAATGTGTTCTTGATTTTTGTCTGAAATAAAGGACACACTGTTTGATGGTAGACTTTCTGCAGTACTTACGGTGTTTATGGGGTTACACAGGCATACACTAATTACACTATTTGTCCACCACCCCCATCTTTGCTTTGTCTTTTTTAATGATACACAGTCAGATGACACTATAATTATAAACTAAAAAGTAGCAGAGTGACTTCCAGCCAAATGCGGGTGAATTTTGGCCAGTGATGGGTGAATTTTATCAACCTATCCATCAGGTAAAAAAAATTACGGTTCAACTGCTGCATGAAAAGTTGTCTCAATCATGGGGTGCTCTACCTAAGTAGTGTAGTGTGTACTTACTGCATCTTCATGACTAATCCTAGTTAAGTTTTTGTTCTTCATCTTCTTGTTTGTATTAACTGGCAGACTGCAAACCAACCAACCAAATGCTGTAAAAGAAGAGGTAGAAAAAGATTCACAAAGTTGAGTAGTGTTAATGTTAATGTTAGCATGGGTGTGCCCATCCCCGTACCTGGCGTACCCTGACGTTCAGTTCTGTTCTATTCTATTCTATTCTATTCTATCCTTACAAGCTTTTATTTAGCTTAGCTTTAGTTAGCTTTAACTAATTTAGCATGTTATATCTTGTGTGTGATTTATCCTGGCTTCATATGAGTAGAGGAATGTAAATGACAGGGTGATACAGAACGAGTGAAAACAAGTGCAGAGACATGTTTTGCTATCACAGCATTACACAATAAAGGGAAAAAAATAAATTAAAAAAATGATGTTGTATTTGTGGGGGAAATGTGTACAGCAAAAGACAAGTGCTTTGTCTGTGAATCTTGCGAGTTATAGTGAAGCAGATTTGTGTACTCAAAATTATCGCTACTAAGTCAGGTTTAATGTGTGCTTTGTGTGGGTTTTGAATCAACTAAACTTTACAGCACTTCACAGAAACCCCACCACTGACTAGTATTTTGGAGGTGTAAAAGTAGAGTGACAGGCACACCACTGCTCAAGTATAAATGCTCACAACAGCGTAGGCCACATGCATAGGCTACAGCGTAGGAGTATTTTAAGAACAACGTGGCAACAAGTTACTGGTATACAGAGAGTGGCTGATGTCACAGAGCCCACACAAGAGGAGACAACTCCAGGTCATTTACTAAAAGTAAAAAGGCATTTAAAAAAAAAAAAAAAAAGATAATTATTATTATTATTATTATTATTATTATTGTTATTATTATTATTATTATTATTGTTAATGGTAACAATAATAAAAACTTTTTTTTTTTTTTCTTGTGCCTATGTATTTAGTTTTTCTGTATCTGAAGTGTGTGTGTGTGTGTGTGTGTGTTTGTGAGGGAGAGAATTAAATGTTGATAAACATTATATGAAACATTAAACTGAAACATTTAATGAGAATAATAAGCATTATTTGTTTGTTTTTTTCTTTGTACAAACGAAACACCAAAGTTAGTTACACACAAAAGTGTGGCTGGCAAACTGTATGAGTGGCTGGTAGAATTTAAAATGGTGGAAGAAAAAGTACATTTTCAACACTGGTTGCAGCACAGAATGGGAGTAGTCAAATTTCACTTTTTAAAAGATGAGAGAAAAGAAAGTTAGCTAACAGACCATGGCAAAGGATTTGGTTGCAATGTGAAAACCAAAAGCATCTATTTGGCAATATTTTGGATTTAAACCAATGCTAATAGGGGATGGATAGGAAAAGCAGTTGGATACATCACGAAGACATTGGAGGTGTGTGGACTGCCTGCAGCTTTTTATCACACAGCTCACTGTGGCTGCTCCCTCTGTTTCCATTGCTTCCTGCAAGATTTCAAACTGATCTGCTTTCAGCAAATGCTGAAAATGATTGTTCTTTGTTTTTTTGTAGAGGTCCTTTTAATGAACCATAGCGGTAGTGCTAATCTCAATGACAAACACATCGCATTTCCTGGGATTACTTCAAAGTAGTCAATAAAAGTGAAATCATCACCACTGAAATGATTTTAGTAAAAAGTGGTGGCAGTAGGAACTGTTTGGTTAGCATTTTGTTGTAAAATATTATCGGTAACATCTATGTTGTCACAAGTTTCTTGGCTGTGGGAAAATGTCCTCACTGTGACCTATTTATTGGTAACTCTGATGTTTGATATGCATTGCTAAGAATGGAAACTATGACAGGTACAGTAAAAGTAACATTGGAACTTAGCAAACAGTCAGTTAAAACAAAGAGGGAGCTTAGACAGAAGGCAAAGCTCTTGATTTACAGGTTCATCTGTGTTTTGGACCTCACCTATGGTCATGAGCTTTGGCTAGTGACTGAAAGAATAAGATCGCAGATACAAGCACGTCAAATAGGTTGCCTCCCTTGGCTTAGAGAAAGGGAGAGGGGCTCGGACATCCAAAGGAAGGTTGGAGTAAAGATGCCGCTACTTTGCTTTGAAAGGGGTAAGTTGAGAAGGTCTGGGCTTCTGATCAGGATAAGTCCTGTCTGCCTAATGTTTGAGGCCCTATCAAACTAGAAGGAGACCCTGGGGTAGACCCAGAACATACTGAAGGGATAATATATCTCGTATGGCTTGGGAATGCCTTAGGATCCCCCAGGAGGAACTGGAAAGTGTTGCTGGAGAGAGGGACATCTATAATACCTTGCTTAGTTTGCTGCTCCCACGACCAGGCCTTGGATAAGTGGATGAAAATGATAGATGATGGATGGACGGATCTTTTAAGGGAGAGACAGTGAGAAACCACCATTGACCTAGAGCCCTTTCATTCTCTTTGATTCCAGCTGACATCCAGTCTTGTGACTGATTCCGCAAAATGTGAAACGGTAAGAAGAGGTGTGCAGCGTCTCTCGCCCATGGCCTTGCCCGTGCACCAGGTTAATTATATCCACAGTGGGTTTGAGTGACAGCATCAGAACCTGGCGTGACATGGAGGAAAAAAGAGCAAGTCATTATTTTGTGAGCACTTGGCACTCGGAGGACTACTTCTTTTCTATTTTCTGTTTTCATCTTATTCTCACTCCTGCAGTCACAAAATTGTCAGTTTGTTGGATGTGCGTACTGTTGAGGGCGTCTGAGGTTACTTATATGAGTAAAGAGTGAAATGCTCCTCTGTAAAGATTTTGCTACCTCGCTGCACCTTCAGGAAGGAAAGATAAGCAATAAGCTTTTCCCGTGAAGGTGAGAAGGGGAGATTTCTGATTTATTTTGACATTCTTTCATTGCGCTGGCCTCTTGTCAGGTTTGTCATCTCTGAACTGCCAGAGCTATATTTCAGGTAGAGGATTTTTTTTGTCACTCTTGCCAGTGGCTCACTGCTCCAGCCTAATGAGCCATCTGGGCTTGGCGATGTACTTTGGCACCAAAGCCACACATGTCCTAGGAGGGATGACACCAGGCCACATGGCCTCAAACCCAATAAAATGCACGCTGGGTAAAACAGTTAATAATGCTGTTACTGCAACATGTCTACATGTGTCTCCTCTGCAGTGCATGTTTGGTAATAAAGGAATTTAATTTTGGACCATCTTGACCTGAGGGCAGTCACACCATCCTCACTGACTTATTTAAGACATGGAACACATAGTTGACTGGTCCTGTGTGAAAATAAAGACCTTGTAAACGGCACTAAGTTGGTTTTTCCTCTCCTCGTCTTCACCTGAATGTGGCTCTATCTTCCTCCTTTCCTGTTTGCGTGCAACCAAAACCAGTCATCTTGCTGTTACAAAAATGATTCATGACTGTTTTCCGACCTGCTGCCTCTCTGGTTAAGCTTGGTTTAGGGCACAAAAACTTTTTGTGACTAAGGGAAGGAAAGGACCGTAGTCAGGGTTAAAAGAAACCAACTTTGAGTGCTGGATGTTAACCCTGCATCCACATGCATATCAAAAACACATTTTTACATTTTTATGCCTCAGCATGGCAATAGCCACACCTGGAGCCATATGTTTTTGGGCTGTCCGTCCATTTGTACCTGCAGCCCATTCTCGTGGAAGTTATATGTATAATTTTGACACAAATGTCTACTTGGACTCAACAATGAACTGGTTAGGTTTTTGGTGAACACGAGTGCGATACAACGCAAGGATGAAGATTATCCAGTGGCAGTTCATTTTAATGAGATGAGACATGACGTAGCCTCCCTCTGCTTTTGTGGGATCGAACAGGTTTCGTTGCCACCTAGGGGTGGAGACCACGACTTGCTCCTAAAAAGAAGGGAAGCATTCTGGATTTTTACATTAGAGACACTGTCTCCAAAAGGATTGAATGATGAATTATTGTTGAATGTAATGTTGTAGATTGATCGTTTATCTGCTGTCTTACCTGATTGTTGTATTGGTCCACTGCAGGGAGAGTCAGCCATCTGGAGCACTTTTTGCTGTCTTTCCGCCGGCCCTTGTTGGTGCATTCTGGGGCTATTGGAAATGCTGAAAAAAATCTCTCCTTTCTTCAGCCTTGATACATATAAACCTTTTTTTCCCCTTATAACTATGTGTATATTTGCTATTTATTCGACTGCCTACAGCTTTTAAAAAAATCAAAAATATTGTTGTACTTTAATACTATTAATTTTATTACTTTGAAAATTGGCACTAATGCCCTTGTTTGTATATTTCTATTTTTGTCATTGGACAGTATGTTTCTAAAAATTTTTCGTATATAAGACACTGTGACATGGCTGTTTATTAATGACTGCTGCCTCTGACCGGTGATACTCATCAGTATTGTTGAGTCCTCCAGTCCTCTTATTGGTGATATATATATATATATATATATATATATATATATATATATATATATATATATATGAAATGTTGTGATGCTGCCTGAAATGCCTGAAGAAGGTCACACCAACCGAAACGTCGCTTAAATAAAATGAAAAAGAGTGAGTGATTTCTCCATACTTTTTAGATTTTGGTGGTCAAAGGTCAAGGTCACTGTGACCTTTTTTTGTCTCATTCTTGTAAACAAAGTATCTCAAGAACACCTTATTTTTTATTTTATTTTTTTTATTTGGTACAAACATTTACTTTGAGTCAAGGATGTATTGTTTAGAATTTGGTGCTCGAAGGTCAAAGTCACTGAAACATGTTCTGGCCATAACTCATTCAGATTCAGATGCAAATTATGACAAAATCTCACACAATTGTCTAATAGGATAAATGATGATGTGATGGCATTTTATATCCAAAGGGTCAGAGGTGAACTTTACCCTAACAACATAATGTTCTTACAAAGCCCTTTCCGGGCCATTATTCAACATCCTAACACAGGAACAAAAGGGGACATTTTGTCAGATAAAAATCTTGGGTGCTGCAGGGGGGAAGACGTATGTGAAGCATCATATTTTCACAGACATGGGTGTAAACTGTATGTGCAACTTGACTGGTTTGCAGAGACAAACAACCGTGAGATGGTAATTTTAGTTTGTCTTGTCGTGTCTTGGCTACCTTCTGCTCCACTAACCTTGTAACTCAGTGCAGCCTTTCATTTAGCACTTATTTCAACAGCCTGTCTGTAAAACTGGAACTCATTCCCAGGGTTTACGTCAGTTCATTTGGTCCAGACTATGGAAAAAAAATACTTTAGTGCCTTTTAGTTCTGTTTAAGTTTCATACCAACAAATGAACCAAGGGGAGTAAACATGAAGTTAAATATAAATATGACATAAAGACTGCTAGGTGACTTATTCATTGGACTTGGTAACTGTCATTCTGCATCATCAGTACTACATTGACCCATGTAAGGAAATCAATCATTCCAGTGACTGCTAGGTGACTTATTCATTTGACTAGTTTGGTAATTGTCATTCTGCATCATCAGTACTACATGGACCCATGTAAGGAAATCAATCATTCCAGTGACTGACAGCAGCATCTAATGTTTATATTTATTTCTCTGGTGTCACAAAGAGCTCACAGAGAAATAAATGATTCTTCTATTAGACTGCAAATTAGCCCTGTGTTATAAATAATGATGGTACAGGATGAGAAGAGCAATCTGTTGTGAACTTTTTAATTGACAATTTGCATAAATATGGTCAAAGCTAATATAAATCTCTTGTGAAATTGATTTACCTTTGAAAGTCCTTATGATGTGATTTTAGCATGATTTCTCTTTCACATACCTAATAGTTTATGTTTATTGGACTTAGGTGACTTAAATGAGGCTTTTCAAGGCTTTTCCAGGTTATTACATCAGTCCCTCCAGGATTTCACGGGCTGTTTTTGGGATTGTTGCAGTCTGAAACTTCTGGGAGGGTGGCAATGATCATTATAAGAAAAGTGCCATTAGAGAATCATAAAACAAGGGAAATGTCTAAGTTCTTAATATATACTTAAGATTTTGTTTAAATAATGTCACAGAAAATAGATGTAGATATTATTTGATTTCATTTCCACCAATCTTTGTCAGATAATTTTTTTTTAGATTTCAATCAATCAATCAATCAATCAATTTTATTTATAAAGCCCAATATCACAAATAGAATTTGCCTCACAGGGCTTTACAGCATACGACATCCCTCTGTCCTTTGGACCCTCACAGCGGATAAGGAAAAACTCCCCATAAAACCCCTTTACCGGGGAAAAAAAAATGGTAGAAACCTCAGGAAGAGCAACTGAGGAGGGATCCCTCTTTCAGGACGGACAGACGAGCAATAGATGTCGTACAGAACAGATCAGCATAACAAATTAACAGTAATCTGTATGACACAATACAATAATCTGTATGACATCCCCGGTAATGACAGTAGCTTACAACAACATTCATGAAAGTAATAATATTGTCGTTATAGTTCTGGCTACTGTGGTACAATATGTTGAAAGTATATATTAGTATCTGGCAGTATACATGTATGATAATAAGCATATGTGTATAATAACAGTAGAAGTATGACGAATGACTAATGATGGCAGCAGCAGCAGCAGCAGCAGGAGGCATCTGGCAGGACCACGGCAGCAGCACAACCACACACGTCACACTATCCAGGCACCGCTGCAATACGAGTTAACCTGAGAGACAGTGGAGCACAAAGGCTCCGGAGAAGAAGCCAAGTTAGTGACATCCAGAATGGCCGAGTAAACAAGATACAGTAATAGGATACGCGGGAGCGAGAGAGAGAGAGAGAGAGAGAGAGAGAGAGAGAGAGAGAGAGAGAGAGAGAGAGAGAAGGTGTCCGGTGCATTATAGGTGGTCCTCCGGCAGACTAGGCCTAAGTCAGCCTAACTAGGGGCTGGTACAGGGCAAGCCTGAGCCAGCCTTAACTATAAGCTTCATCAAAGAGGAAAGTCTTAAGTCTAGCCTTAAATGTGGAGACGGTGTCTGCCTCCCGGACCGTAACAGGAAGATGATTCCACAGGAGAGGAGCCTGATAGCTGAAGGCTCTGGCTCCTGATCTACTTTTATTTTTCAGGTCATTTTGTTGTTGTTGTTTTTACTTTACTCTTTTGGCTTATTTTTGGGGTAATTTCTTGGATACTAAATTTATGTATTAAAACTTTTTTAATATCTTGCATATATTCCGGCCGTTATTCCGGATTTAAAATGAACTGTAATAAACTGAAGCTTCTGTGCTTTGATTACCTGCTGTGAAACAACATGACCCTCATCCATTTGAAATTAATGTTAGTTCTTCTGAGCTCATTTTTTTGAAAGTAATGCAAAAGTAGTGTGATAAGTAGGTTATTATTCTACACAGAGAGAAGTATTGTAAATTAATATTACTTTCAAACGAAGGCAACAAGTTAAATATAATATATTTTGAGAGTAACTACTAACTGAACTTTGAACTTTTAACTTGAACTTCGAACATGAACTTTGTTCATGGTAAACAGAGAAACAGAGAGGCTGAGTGAATTAATATGCTGCACGCAGCTCTGCAATGAATTGAGACTGTACCTGTGTTTTTTTTAGTCGAATAAATGGACAAAATTTCAAGGTTGCATGGAATTCACAGAGACTAGCTAGCAAGAATTGTTTCAACTGCAATATTGTGACTTCCTGAATATAAGGAATAATATATAGACTATATTTGTTGTTTGCAACTGCTCTACCAGTCATATCGACATTCATTGCCTGTTCACTGTTTTGCGCTGCTCCTCATCTTTCAACATTTCAACATGTAAGTACATTTTATAAACAGAATATAATTAGCCCTAAAATATTTACTGTGTCTTTATCTGTGACAATTAGGTGGTTAAGAGGTTTGAGTCCCTGTGACACCACATATTTTGCAAATCAAGCCCAAACACAGATTTCAGGATTAAAACAGAGAAGAGCACGGTCACAAAAAATATTTTTAAAATCTGAGAAAACTGTCTATATGAGCAAACAGATGCATTTATTCTTTCTGTGACTTTTGTCTCTTTGTCTTGCGTTCTTACGTGTTCCATTACCAATTTTCAAAGTTGCATAAAAAAGGCAGGCTTGTGCAGGCAGTTTGCTGTTATGCTCAAGCTCTAACAGCTCCATTCAAAGACATAAATCTGTCTGCCAGGGAGTTTAAACAGTCGTCTCTTAGCTCCGTCTCAGCGTCTGCAGGATAATTCACATTGGGTTATTGTAAACACAGAGGCACTGTCAAGTGATTTTTATTCCCCCTCTATGTGTCTGACTCACACTCTGCATCCGTGAACCTTCATCACACTCACTCTTTGTGTGTTTACCTAATGGAGCGATGTATTACACCGGCTCATTCATGCAAATAACACGACCCTGCTGTGGTTTGTAACCTGATAATTTGCACAGTAATCTCACTGGAAGTTGTCCTCAGCTGATAACTGGTGGGTGGCTGGCTGAGTCTCTCATTAGCTACTGGAAAAACAATCTTTTTTTTTGACATGCGCTCACACTGTTTTGTATGTAGATATATGCTGCTGGCTGCAGCTGCTGGTTAATGTGCTTTGGTTTCACAGTTTGCCTTTATTAACTGTTTATGAGGTGAATGACTGTGTGTGAAGCGTGATAGATATATGAAGCTGATAACTGAAAAGCAGATGAATCTGCAAGCTCATGGTTTATTTGCTCTGGCTCCCTCTGCTTTGAATGGACTTCCAGCAGCCTGAGACGTAACAGGCCAATTACAATGTTTAGCTACTATGGGCCGTGTTTGAGATAAAGACTGTTAAGAGTAGCGTAGTTAGGACATTGTCAAAAACAACCAAGATGTCTGCACTTGATGTGGACCATTCTGTTAAAGGATAATTTGGCATTTTTCAACCTGGATCCTATTTCCCCATGTGAACTGATCAAAGTGACTGATTTGAACAACAGTTTTTGAAACTGGTCCAGTATTGAGGAAGCCAGCAGTGGTTGGCAGCTGCAGAATGAGCTGCAATGGAGGCACACGAACATTATCACTGTATGTCCATTAAAAGTGGTTATTTTTGACACAGAGCAGCTCAGATTGTTATTATAAGTGTCTGAAGTGTCCCTTTACCTTTCACTTGATCCAGTCTGTTTGTTAATGCCTCATTAAGCAGAAATCTCTTTCTGAAACATCATGAGACATCACTTGTTGCAGGAAAACAACAGTGGAAACCTGTGAGTTCTGGAGAGATATAGTAATCAGAGTAGTTTACAGTGAATGTAGTTTAGTGTTATTCAAAAGACATTCAGTGTCTGGATGATTATTTACCTGATTACAAAAATGTGGATGAGGCTTTTGAATTTGTCCGCCCCCAGTATTTATGTGAGTGGGGCAGGGGGGCCATGGCCTGGGTAACTTTTGTACTCTGACATAGGGCTGCATTGGGACCCGGCGGGACCCCTGAGCACCATTAAACAGTAGAAGAAGAAGAAAAAGAAGAAGAAGAAGAAGATGAACACAGAAACTTGGTGCACATGCATGAGCGTTTCCACTACATATTTATTCATAAATGGATGAATAAGAACCAGCTTTCATACCAATTTGCTGCTTGCTCCACCTGTCTGTCTGTCTGTCTGTCAGCTCCATCTGTCATGAGACAAACATGAAAGAAGACATGCAGTTTATTGTGTTTCACCGGCAAACCTATGTTGCATAATAAAGATTTGCCCCCTCAGAATTTTTAACCGGCCCCTCAGTAACTTCATCCTGGCGCCGGGCTTGCCTTAATGTCAATCACTGCGTGATTATATAAAGGGAGGAGAATAGAATGAAACAGCCTTTGTTTAATTAAAAACTAAATGAAAACAACGAAATAGGAGCGCAAACAAAAAGATATGCAGGCCAGAGGGACGAAACAAACAACCCCATGAATCTCTTTATTAATAGCCTATAAAATGACGTGTTTTCTCCTGTGGGATGGGAGAAGACACAAAATCAATGCATCTCTATTATTGTGCGGACATAAATTCTCAGAGTTTTGCGGGAGCGGGAGGGAGTGGACATACACATTGCGGGAGCGGGCGGGAGTGTAATACACACGTTGCGGTTGCGTGTGGTAATGGTCAGAAATTCAGCAGGAGCGGGGAGGAGCCGGATGAAGAAAACAGTCCCGCGCAAGGGACTCTCACCAACTGCTGCCGATAAAAAACTCCCACTGACTGCTGCATTTTGATTTGATATTAGTGTGCCTATCAAGTGCATTGTTTATCAGACGTCATGCGTGAGCGTCGTGAGCTAACGGTGGGCACCTGCACTGGCTGCATCTGGGAAAATGAAGAGACAGAAGTTGATATCTGATTTTTTTCAAGTAAATAGAAAAAACAAAATGATCAAATTACTCCAGCTTCCACTGTGGCCTCATCTGTGCCTTTATGTATAAATAGGCTTGGCCTGTTGCAGAGGTGTATAAAGTACTTGAAAAAAATAACTAAGTAAAAGTATAAGTACCATAACTGAAAATGACTTTGGTCACCTATAAGAAAATTACTTGAGTAAAAGTCTGAAAGTAGCTCACATTAAATGTACTTAAGTATCAAAAGTATCTTGTGAAAAAATATGCTCAAGTATCAAAAGTAAAGGTACAAGTACAAGTATTTTATAGTACGCATGAAAAGAAGCAAAACAACCAAAAATTATTCTCCCCTTGTTTTTTTTATTTCACTTTTTCAGGCGAATGAAATGTGGTATAGAATACAACTCAAAAAATAAACAATGTCTTGCAAAATTTAACACAAGGACCACTTTTTCACTTTTTAACTATGTTGAGGGAATCCTCATGAACTGAGGCACACTACCACACACACAAACTTTCTGGTTCAAGTGGAGAAGTTGAACTTGCGGTTCATCCTCAGCAGAAGCTGATTTTCAAAAGTGTCCGCAGCTAGCCGTGCTCTTTTTGGGCTGAAGATGAGACCTACTATGCTGAACAGCCTTTCGCAAGCTGCAGAAGCAGGCAGAGGTGTGTTGAGTTTGACAGACAACTTGAGAACCACAGGAAACGTCTTGAGAATCTTGATGTCATCTGTTGAGTAGGCCAGGTACAAATCAAGCTGCTTGGTGGCGCTTGGTGTTTTGTGGGAACTTTTCAGTATGTGGAAGAAATCTCCCTCATCAGATGAGCCAGATCCAGCATCTGCTGAAATGGAAGGATCCTCCAACTGCTCCCTGATGTAGTCCAACCCTGAAACACAAGGAGGGTGACACTAGCATTAGTACAGTCACATTTTTATTGGACAAATTTAATTACATTTATGACATTTTCCATAATTCTAAAGGAATAAATAATATACATTGACTAACAACACTATCAGAAACAAAAGGCCAAAATTAGCACACAAAAAAGAAATAAAATAGAAAAAAAAGTTGAGACAAATTGTGAAAATAACAGATCAACAACCAAGGCAGTGTGAGCTTGCAGGTTGCCTACTTTCACAAATTCAGGGAATAGATAAGGAGAGAAACACAAATTTAAAGTCTTGACTCTGACAATTAGACATCTTAGATATTGGCTCAACTTCTATTCGATGAGTAATGAAATAACATAAATGTAGTAAACGTACATTAAATTTGTAATTTAATGAATATTTTCTCCATGTTGTCTTACCGGTTTTCAGTGTAGCATCATCTTGGATCCAGGCCGTTTTGAATTTTGGGATGAGAATCGCTGCAGCAACTAATTCAGGGTCTCTTAACATTTCACCAAAACAGTTCTGGATGCCCACTTGAATGGCTTCAACCAATGGCTTGCAGTGCTTCAGTGCAATCTTTATTTTTTTCCCGTTTGCTGCTCAGCAGGGAAAAAAGTCGGAAGAAGCCATCCCATCTGGACTTCTACTTCTCCTTGGAGGATGTTGATGGACAGGGCGACAGGGCTCATGGTGGTGTAGTACTCTTTGAGGAAAGTGAGCTCAACTGGATGGAACCTGTTAGGGAGATAACAAACCACTGTTTCACAATTATGCATGAATATTGTACCCAAAAATAAAAAAATAGATAAATACATAATTCAAACTTACATTGGAACCGTCAATTCTACACAGATCTCTCTCAAAGCTGGCTCTCCCTTCTTTCTCAGAATCTTGAGGAGCCTTTCCACAGCCATAAACATGGAGTTCCACCTGGTGGCGTTTGGTCGTAGCAGCTGGAGGGAGCAGCCATCTTCCACAGCTTCAGCTGCTTGGCAGGATCTTCCACACTTATTCCACAGCCCATAACACTTGCTGAATGTTGAGCGTTGCAGTTTTTTGTATCCATCGTTGGCTGTTGCTTTTTCAGCATCAACTGTAGACAGAAGTTGAGGAGATGACAAGCACATCGTTGATGTTTTGGAAGCTCAAACTCAAAGCCATCATTCTCGTCTAGGACCGAAGTCATGTCAACAAATTCCACTCCCTCCTCCATCTCATTCCCTTCCTCATCCTCTTTCTCTTCCTCTTCTGCTTCATTATTGTTTTTGTCCACACTAAAAATTTGAAAAGCCTTCAGGAAGTTGGAGCCATTATTGGTTGTTGTCCTCACAACTTTGTTCCTGATGCCATATTCAGAATGGATGTCATTGAGTGCGGTGGCCAAAACATCAAAGGTGTGGGAACCTCTTAGCTGTCTGCAAGCTAGGGCTGCTGATCGCCTAGTTAGGTCTGTAGGGTTCACCCAATGGGCAGTCACACCAAGGAAGCCTCTTCTCCTAACTGACCAGCAGTCTGTAGTGGTGGCGATGTGATCCACTTTACTCATCTCCTCAGTTAACACGTTTTTCATAGTCTTTGCTAAATCTTCAATCCTTGATCTCAGGGTGACCTGTGTGATGACTTTGGCAGTAGGAAGGAGATCTGTGAGAAGCTCTCTGAAGGCTTTATTTTCAACAGTTGACAATGGCTGGAGCCCGCTGACAACATGCTGAACAATGGCCCTGTCAACTGTACTCTGAGATATGGATCGGGTATCCAGCAAGGTGGTCTGTTTGATGGTGGAGGTCTCAGCTTCCGAAGCCCTCTTTCTTTTCTGTGAAGTCAGCTGCTCATATTTTTTTAGATGTGCTCTCTACATGAAAAACACAAAAGTAAAAGAAATAACAATATTAGTTTAAATGATACTCAAGACATCATTCAACAGTTACCACAATGATAGGTCTGGATTGTTCTAACCATTTTCACCCTGGTGTCCCATTTGTGGGCATGTCCAACATTGATAAAAAAGAATGTTGGTCAACTGTCAACTATATTTTATCTTTCAAAAATACCAAATTGTTTAAAGCTAAAACATAATACAGCACACTGAGCTTGGACATCTAATTGCTGTACAGCAAATACAATTTAAAAAACAAAAACAAAGCCATTTTATTAAACGGCATGCTATTTTACTACAGCTCCTATGAACAAACAACAACAAACAATAACCCAATGCTTAACTTCAAGTTACTGATCTTGTATGATTTGAAAAAGGTGAAGCACTTGATATTAAAAATGTATCATGCAGGAGGAAAACTGCCTCGTTTGAGTAAGTTAAGATGCTAACCTTGTTTTATTGACACTGCTGCAGAACAATTTTCCACAAGATATTATCTACGGGCAAGTTGCTTATGTTATTAGCACATAGCGTTAGCAACTTGCTTCTTACTAGCACGTAATGTTGGCTAACGAAAAGGCCAAAATGTTGGCTAAAACTATGTAAAACTATTAGCACATATTTATTAGTGCTGGGCCTTTAACGACCGTCGATAACGACGCCGTTACCGATGGCCGGTAACGGCGTCGTTAACGCTCGTTAACGGCCCAGCACTAATATTTATACTCCTCCTGCCACATGACATGACATTGGCAGCAATTAACTTACTTAATTCACTTACCTCAATGTGTTTCTTAAGGTTGGATGGAGAGTTGTTAAATGCCTTTATCTTGTGGCACTTTGGAAGGCACAACATGCACTTCATTCGGTAGGTTTTGGGATTTACCCCCATCCCGAGTTAGCTGAACATTGTTGCCAGGTATGACCACGGGTGACTGTCGTCTTCTGCCGAAGCTGTACCGTCATCTGTCTCCCCCTCGTTGTCGACATGTTCTGCAGCTGCCATGTTTACAGTGCTGCAGATCTCTGCCGCCCCGCGCATCCCGCCCTTCACCTTAATGTTCGCAAGAGTACCGTACGTGGTTCTTCTCGTCCTCTCGGACCCGTGCATTCCAGATATCTCTTTGATTATTTTAATTTGTAACGAGTAACGAGATGGCAAATGTCAAGGTAACGAAGTAAAAGTATATTTTTTTTACTTTTAAATGTAGTAAAGTAAAAGTAAAAGTCTTGATTAAAAAAAAAACTCAAGGAAAGTACAAATCCTCAAAAAAACTACTTAAGTAGTGTAATGAAGTACATCTACTTCGTTACTATACACCTCTGGCCTGTTGTTTGTAAATGTTAGAGTGGGATCAGAGGGGTTAATCTGAGGAAACATGTGTTGGTGTTCATGCGTGTACTGTAGATGCGACTATGTGGCGTCCCAATAAAAAAAGTGTTCCACAACGTTATTTAATACATCAGTAATATTGTCTGTTTCAATGCATATGCATAAAGTTATAGTTGCTACAAATGGATCCTAACGCTCCTGTCCTTACACTGCGCATGCAGACCTGCTGGTCTGCAGTGATCACAGTGATGACTACTATCTATCAAAGAGGAGAAGAAATCCGTACTTTCTTTTCCTAAAGAAAATTGCTGTTCCAAGAGTGAATTTTCCTGCTGCAGATGAGTGGAGGTAGGCCAATGCAATTAGCTAATGTTATTATGTTTACATTTCATTATATTACACATGAAAGCAGGGCAGGATAATGGCAAAAAAACAAAACAATCAATAAACGTTTGGGAAGTTTTTTTTTCCTCTGTTAAAGGGTTTTTTCTACCTTATCCGCTTTGAGGGTCCAAAGGACAGAGGGATGTCATATGCTGTAAAGCCCTCTGAGGCAAATTGTGATTTGTGATATTGGGCTTCATCAATAAAACTGAATTGAAAAAAAACTGCATTGAATTGAAAATATCTGAGATGTGGGTGTGTGTATATATATATATATACACACACCCACATGTACGTGTATATATATATATATATATATATATATATATATATATATATATATATATATATATATATATATACAGTCATGGAAAAAATTATTAGACCACCCTTGTTGTCTTGAATTTCTTGTTCATTCTAATATCTGGTACCACTAAACGTAATACAATGAACACAACAAAAAATGCAGCTGGTCACATAATACTTTATGTCCTATTTGACATTCTTAAGCTTAATTGATTCCCAGGGTATATAAGAGGCCATTTCATGTCACAAGCAGCACTGCACATGCAAAGGCCTAGAGTGGTTTCCTGCTTACATTCAAGCCGTAGCACAACTCAGAAGTTGTCAGCTCTCACATAATGCCTAAAACAAAAGAATTATGTGAAGCCACAAAGGCAGCCATCTTGGCACTGCTGGAAATTGGCATGAGTGAGAGACAGGTAGCGAAAAAACTGAAGATCTCCAAGACAGCCGTTCATTACAACAAAAAAAAACAAGCTGAACATGGCACTACCAAATTGCTACCTGGCCGTGGCAGGAAACGTCTTTCTACCCCACGAGATGACCGTGCACTCATCCGTTCCTGTGTCAGGAATCGTCGTCAGACCTCCAGGGACCTTAAAAATGAGTGGGCACTGTCGAGAAATGTGACTTGTTCGGCAAGGACAGTTCGAAACCGACTTGTTGAAGCTGGTTTGAAGTCACACAGAGCACGCAAGAAGCCCTTCATCAATGAAAGGCAGAGGAAGGCCCGGTTACTCTTTGCTCGAGACCACAAGGATTGGACTGTTGATGATTGGGCTAAGGTTCTCTTCAGTGATGAATCCAATTTTGAATTGATGCCCACTCCAGCCAACTTACTGGTTAGGAGGAAGCCTGGAGAAGCTTACAACCCAGACTGTCTTGCCCCTACAGTAAAACATGGGGGTGGATCAGTCATGATCTGGGGTTGTTTCAGTCTGAGTGGAACAGGGCAAATGCAATTGTGTGAAGGCCGAATGAACCAGGTCATGTACAGGACTACCCTTGAAAACAGTCTTCTTTCATCAGCTGGAAAACTCTTTCCTGCCTCGAATGACTGGATTTTCCAACAAGACAATGCCCCTTGCCACACGGCAAGGTCAGTTAAAGCCTGGATGGAGAACCACAACATTCGCACCATGCCTTGGCCTGCTCAATCACCAGATCTTAATCCAATTGAAAACCTGTGGAAAATCATCGAACTCAAAATGGAGAACCACAAGCCCAAAAACAAAGAAAATTTGTTTGAATTTGTCCAACAGGAATAGGCTGCTGTGACAGCAGAACAATGTCAGAAGCTGGTGGAGAGCATGCCAAGACGCATGGCTGCAGTCATCAAAAACAATGGTTATGCAATCAAGTATTAACTCTTGTGTGTATCGTGTGTTTAAAGCAAACAGAAATGAAAACATGGAATGCTTAAAAGTAGTGTTTTTGGCGGTACAATGCCATAGCTATTGATGTAAGAATTTAAGTAATTTTGGTTATTATCAAGAAAACCATGGAAAATGAATAGTTCTTAGTTCTTAAATTAAACTCTCATGAGCTATTTTTGTTGTTATCATTATAATTGTCCAAACAAATGTACCTTTAGTTGAGCCAGGCATTAAAATTAACAAGAAATTGAAGAAAACAAGGGTGGTCTAATAATTTTTTCCATGACTGTATGTACACATACAGTACATGCGCACATAAACACATATACCTATACACATATACATGCATGTACACAAGAAAAGACACGTAATAATAATAATAATAATAATAATAACTTGAATTTATATAGCGCCTTTCAAAAAACCCAAGGCGCTTAACAAACAGAAAACAGACAGTTTAGATCCAGGATTTATTTGTAAACTCTTTCACTGTGCCATATAAAATGACCTGATGACCACTGCTTCTGCATCATCGAGCCCATAAAGCAAGTGCACTAGAGACCTCCGGCAGCAAAGCAGGCTGCTCCCAGTTTAGCACTCTGCTAACTTTAATGGGGATGAAATGATTAAATTGTGCCACTCTTTTAGACTTTTCAAATGTTATGGGACCCAGTGGATCAAATTCTTATAAACAAATCATTTTGCAAGGGTTATGACGCTAGACAAAATATATCTACTGATTTACAGATGTCTCTTTCACAATATAGGTGTATGGGGGAAAAGTCTTTTTGGGGCCAGTGGCATTTCATGATAGACTTGGGAGATGTAATTCTAAAGTTAGGCCACCATGAAAATTGGCTTCAAAGCCTATGGAACTTCCTGGGGGCCTATTGAGACCTGGGCAGATAGATAGAGAGTGACAGGGATCTATTTTCCACCTTATTGGAAATTTGTCTTTTGCTTCTATCACACACAGCAAAGGCACATACAGACTAGAGATGCAAATGTTGTGGATATATCCGCGACATCTGTGGATATCCGCATTCTGCGGGTGGGTGGGCCAATAAAAATTGTAATTAATTTCGGGTGGATTGCGGGTGGATTTGTCAGTTATATTCATATTTAATAACCTTTATTTATATGACACTTTGAAAAGAGGAGAGTTTGCAACAGAGCAAAACATATAGGCTAGAGTAATTTTTACTTTAGAAATGTGACCACATTCGAAAGTAGCCTATAATTTTTTAATTGTTTAAGTCAAGAAAATGTGACCATATGAAAAGTGGCTGGACATAATATAAATGTAAATACTGTACAATAACTTAATGTTTGGCGCAAGTTGAGTAAGGGTGTGGGTCTCTAAAATTTAGAAGATAATTACGTCAGGTGGGTGGATGATTGATGAGTGCACGAGGAAACACCATCCGTGCATCTCTAATACAGACACATAACACAATACACCATTAAAAAAAAAACTATATATGGTACAATAGTGCAAATAAGCACGTAGGAGCAATCATTTATGTAGATAATAAAGAGAGCACATCTTATACGAATATAATAACACTCTGATGTTCAGCAGGTGTAATTTTTACCATGTTTTGCATTTCAGTATAGTGTGCTAGCATGCTAACATTTATTAATTAGCTTAAACATAAGGAGCACTAAGGCTAAGGGAATGTCATTAGTTCTGCAGATATTTTGCTACAAAGCATAGTGCTGAATATAGAAGAGTGAGAACAAAAGATTCAATAAATGCATTTAAAAATGACTTAATGACGCAGAACTGGGATGACAACAATAACGACAACATAAATGGTGCATATGATGAATTCATGAGAATATTCAAAATATTATACAATAAAAACTGCCCTATAAAATTGTTTAACGATTAACCAAAAAAAGATCACCATTGGATCACAAAGGGATTAAAAAATGCTTGCAAAAAGAAAAACACATTTTATAGAGAAGTTATAAAACAGAGAACCAAAGAGGCATAAAATAAATATAAAAATATAAAAACAAGCTAGCAACTATTATAAGAACATCTAAGAAACAATACTAAATATTAGATGACAATAAAGACAATGTTAAAGGTATGTGGAAAATTCTAAATAGCATTATAAAAAATGGTTCAAGACAAAAGGGTTACCCGAAATATTTTATGATAGACAATACATAAGGGGATAGAATAGAACCTTCGCTGCGTGTCGGGGTTCTGTTCCCCTGTTGGGAGTTGTTTTCCCAGTATTCATTATACATTATCCCGCTTATTACATGGCTGATTATCAGTTAAATAAATAATGTTGTCTGCCTGCCTCCGCGAAGTGCATTAAAACCGACCTGATTCGACAACTTTTGGTGAAAGTCCTCACCCAGGCTTAGTGGACTGAACCGAGGCATAAAACATGCGTAAAATGTCATTAAGCATGACTGCTGAGTATGTATTCAAATCCGTGTTCATTTGGTTTTTGGCAGAGAAAGTCCGTCAGTATAGTTGTAGTACAGTACAGTATAGTACAGTAGCCCATTTTGTTGTCTTTTTTTGTATTTATCTCATCTTTCTCCTCCTCTGACGCTCTTCAGGTGTCAGTTCCTTGTGCCGTTTTTTGCTTTATTTTTTTCTTGCCTTCTCCATTTCTTTTTCATCCCATTCCTCAAAATCCTTGTAGCTACTCTCCAAATAAGTTAAAAGAAATGTTTAAATCAACAATTTCTGTTTGTTTTTTCCCTCGGAAGTTGTTTGACAGCCGCAGTGTTGCAGGGCAGCGTCCCTGGCAACGCTGGGCTACATAGCAACTGTGTAATATCAGACCGCATAAAGCCGTGACTGACCAATCAGAATACAGCATTTAATAGAGCCGTGTAATAATGAGAAATATGACATGAATAAGGTGGTTAATTGTTTAATAAATTCTTTGTTAATGTTGGGTCTGATGTGGCTAAAAGTATCCGTGATGAACTGAGTGGTGGTCTTATACAAAGAAATCTTAGCTCCATGTTCCTTACCGCAGTAGAGGAGAGAGAGATTGTTGAAACTGTCTTAAAATTCAAAAGCAAAAATTCAAGTGACTGTGATGATATTGACATGACTATTGTGAAGAATGTAATTGAGGGAATTTCGAAACCACTAATGTAGATCTGTAATTTATCATTTCAAACCGGTACATTTCCAAATACAATGAAAATAGCCAAGGTCATTCCATAGCAAAAGTCTGGGAACAAGCACCTCTTTGCAAACTACAGACCTGTCTCATTACTCCCACAATTCTCCAAAATATTAGAAAAACTATTCAACAACCGGCTGGATAAATTCTTGGACAAACACAAATTACTCAGTGAAAGATTCAGATCAACATCACTGGCATTAATAGAGTCAGTAGAGGAAATCACTAATTCATTGGACTAAAAACTGTATACAATTGGAATATTCATAGACATAAAAAAAGCTTTTGACACAATAAACCACAACATCTTACTCATGAAATTAGAGCGGTATGGTATCAGGGGAAGGGTACTGGACTGGATGAGGAGTTATCTGACTGACAGGAAAGAGTTTGTGAAGTTGGGTGATTTGTATTCAACATGTTTGGGCATTCCTTGTGGCGTCGCCCAGGGGTCAGTGTTGGGCCCCAAATTATTCATTCTGTATATTAATGATTTATGCAAGGTGTCAGATATGTTAAAACTGGTTTTATTTGCAGATGATACCAATATTTTTTGTTCTGGCAGTGATCTACAACTCCTAATACGTGATATTAACACTAAATTGATTAAATTAAAACTGTGGTTTGATATAAATAAATTAGCAGTAAATTTGGGTAAAACAAAAATAATCTTGTTTGGGAATTGCAGAAATTATGTGAAATTACAGATTCAACTGGATGGGGTGAACACTGACAGAGTTACTGAAATCAAATTCCTAGGGGTGACAATAAATTACCAAATCAACTGGAAACCACATATCAGACATATACAATCCAAAATACCAAGAAGCATAGCAGTATTAAATAAAGCAAAACAGGTCCTGGATCATAAATCACTCTGCATTCTCTGCTGTTCAATAGTTCTTCCATATATAAGTTACTGTGCAGAGGTTTGGGGCAATAATTACCTTAGTTCAATACATCCACTAATCATTCTGCAAAAGAAAGCAATAAGGACCATTCATAAGGCAGGTTACAAAGATCACACAAACTCATTATTCTTACAATCAAAGTTACTAAAACTCAAAGACATCATAGAACTGCAAACAACAAAAATCATATTCAAAGCTAAAAACAATCTACTACCAGGAAATATTCAGAAATTATTCACTGTAAGGGAAGGGGGAAAATAGTCTAAAAAAAATGTGAGAACATGTCACCTTGGCTCTAATTTCTAATACATGAATTAGCCTCAGTAGACTGGTGTTAAGATAAAACAAAAAACACAATGACTAAAAGTTGACTAAATGTCACAATGTTTTGTTGTCTTAAATGTTTTGAATATTTGTTGACTAAAACTATGAAGAATAAAAATAACTAAAATGTGACTAAAACTAATAAGCATTTTCGCTTCAAGTTGAAGAATAAGACTAAATCTAAAATAGCTGTCAAAATTAACACTGGTGCAAGATGAAAAGTCATTACTTTTCATCCTGAATGTGATGACATCAAATGTCTGAACCAATTTCAGTCCATCATATAGTTGGGCCTCTCCTGAATTACAAGCTAACATGACATCATGTCCATTTTATTTATTTAGTCCCTAAATCACAAATTTGCCCTGAAGGGCTTTACAGCCTGCACAGCATACACCATCCTCTATCTTTAGACCTTTCAGTTTGGTCATATCACCCAGCCCTGTCATAGATCTGCATAAACAGACAGAACTTAGATTGGTAAGGTGTCACACACTGAACATTTGTGCTGTCCATCTCCAGAGACAGGAAAAAGATAATGGATCATAAACTAAAGCCAACGCTAATGCTGGCAACAGATTCGCCACCACCCTCCTGGCCTCCCGACAGTGACATTTTAATAAAGCCCCATAATTGCAGGATGTCAGCAGGGGCCAGGGGTCGTTTGAGCTGCGCCACAGTAGCACGACTCTGACCAGATTCCTGGGCTCTAAATCACACTGCTGTGAGATCACCGTGTGCTGAATACAAGATAAAAAATCACACCTAACTTCAAAGCCTGACATTTAGTTGCAGCAGCTCCACATGTGTCCTTGGCGAGCAGAACAGGCCTTGATGGATCTGTGTTTGTATCAGTCAGCCACATAGATAATGCAACAGATTCTTCCTCAGGCTGTTCTGTGTCTGAAAGCTGCTTCTGAATGACAGCAGTTTTCGTTACTGGAATGCATAAATAAGTTTTCAAGGCAGACTGGTATATGTGGAAACATGTTTACTTCTGTGACATGCTCTGTACAAAACAGTTCACTGCCATGACTTCAGATTAATGTGACTTCCAAAATGCATTCACACATTCATGCATTTCACACATTCAGTGTTTGGGGAAGACATGGTTTTTTGTACAGATATGTATACCTTTACATAGACCAGATAATATAGATGCGTCTGAGTAAGCTAAAACAGCAGATCTGTTGTTATCAGCATTAACTTCCTGTAACACAGATTTATTTTACTTTTACTTCAAGATATAAAAAATTATACATTATAATTATATTTTTTGTTATTATAAAGATGAAATTCTCAACACGAGGTCCAGCTTTCTTTCAAGAATATCTCATGGTTTTATTTCTTCATGGAGTTGTTATGAATGTATGTAACCTTTATCTAAACTTGTGAGTACACTGAGGCAAGCCTCATTTACAGTGTCGACGAGCAAGATAAGCAACAACAGAGATAAATAAAATACATATCAATATACAATAAAATACCATACAAGACATAATCAAATCAGTGAAAACAAGTGCAGGCAGAGGAGAGGGAGTTAGTAATTAATGATTTAAAATGACCAAGGGGAACAGGTGAGTTTAACCTTAAGGTTTTCTGGAGATTGTTCCAAGCACATGGGGCATCAGCAGAAAAGGCAGACGTTCCTGGCTCAGTATGGATTCTTGGAGTTATTAATTGTAACCAATTACTAGAGCAGGTATTATAAGTGTTAGTGGACCGAACAGGCAATGTAGAAATGTAAGCAGGAAGTCTGCCAATGAGGGCCTTGTAAATGAATATGAGCATGTGGGAATCACATCTTTGAGCTAAGGAGGACCACCCAACTAAATCATACAGAGAGCAGTGAAGTGTGGAATATGCAGCTCCAGTGGTAAACCTAAGGGCAGAGTGTTAAATGGTAACTAAAGGTTTAAGCGCAGAGGCGGGGGCATGAGTGTAAATAAAATCGGCATAATCTAAAAAAGTCATAAAAAAAAAAGCTTCAACTATTCTTTTCCTGCATGACTTGGAAAAATTTTATTTATTTCTGTGTAGGGAATGTGATGAAAAATTCTGGTATTTAGTATTGCTATGATGTATGATGTGTGTTGCTCATTTAACCCCTACTGTGACAGGAGTGAGTGACACCAAGGTTACGAGCCAGGGAGGCTCAGACACGAAGTGTCCTTGTTAAGCCTGATTTATGGTCCTGCGGCGTACCTACGACATATCTATATCGTACCTACGTCGTTGCCATGACGCCGTCATGAACCCAATGAACTTCTCCGCCACTCCATTTCGTCGCGGTGCAATTCACTGCCAGAACAGTAGGGGGCGTTCCTTTCATGAATGGTTATTGTTGTCTCTAGCAATCTGGAAATACGGAACCGGAAATGCATTGCTACCAAGCAAACCAATCACAGCCCTCTCGGTCTGCACTGGATCTGCGTCGCCTCGACGTGTAGTTATATTTTTTGGGAGGTGCACGTCAGGCTATGCCAGGGGCTACAGTGAGCCTCCTGCGTACCCGCATACCCTACGACGTAGCTACATCGTTGATTTAACGCAGGACCATAAATCAGGCATTAGTCTCAGGAGATGTTGGGCTCTAGCTTCCCGGTGTGGTGCAGGGTGGCGTAGGTTGGCAAACCTTGCGCAGAGCTAGTTTCGAGCAGCGCAACCCAGGCGTGCTCAGTTTGGTAGTTTGGCAGACCGAGGTGTGGTGAGATGGGTGTGACAGTGCAGCAGGGGGAGGTGTCGACAGATCCAGCATGGCGCATTTTCGTGCCAAAAAGCTTCACCGAAGGTGCGCTAAAAGCTTGTCAGCTGAAACCAGGTCTACTGTCAGTGCAGGCAGAACACAGCCGGTATAAGCCGAAGTTTGGCTGACCGGCGGACAGTGTGCACACGTCACCAAAACCTCACAGGCAGGTTTCCAGAATGTCAGGCACATTAATGATGCAATAAATACCCCGAAAAACACTATTCAATGCAACTATCTGCAATCAGCACATAAATGTATCTTTATATCGACTGTCCCGTCACATCTGATGTCAGATCAAAGGGGATTGGCACCGTTTGGCACGTTTGGCACGTGTAATGGAAACCCAGCCTGATTTGATTAACACAGCTGCAAACTAATGAGTTCACATCCCTCTCAGCCAACCACAAACAGCCACAGCATCAGATAGGGAGTATATATTCAGCATCTGTCATCTGTCAAGAAAAGAAACAGAGTGAGACTGTGAAAGAGAAAGAGAGAGAAACGCAACATTGATTTAAAATTGTGACGACCTCCTCCCAGGCTACCTTTGCATCATCAGCCCGTGGAGGTCTGCTCGCAGCTACGTATATTTGGACACTGCGATCTTGGACCTCCCAGACCAAAACATCAGTTTCCTCCTGGGAGAAGTTTGGCTGTCTGACGCTGCTGCTCTCTTCTGTCATGGCAAATTGAGTAAACTGTTATTACGCCTTCGCGCAGCACAATTAAGGGTGAGGAGAGGGGCTCATTTGATTGGTGTGATGTGTGTAAAATCCACTCCACGCCTTCTCTCCTCCCTCTTTCTGACTTGCGCAGGTAGGAGGGATGGAGGTGGGAAAGAGAAGTAGCTGCGCCAGCACGCATGGTGTGCCAAACTTGCAAAATCCGCCTGGCCACACCCAGCCTCGCCCGGTCTGCGAAACTAGAGCCTGTTGTATCTTAGGAATGTCAAACCAACCTATCTACTGCAGGTGCCACATATTTTGACTATTGATGTCCATGTGTTATGGGAACTATAAAGATAGCAGGGCAAGAGGACATCTAGCCACGCACTCACTCACTCACTGACTGTTCATGCGGTTGCATTTGTGTGACTCCATTCATGAATGCTTATTAAAACTCAAGAAAGACAGCTGACATGTGAAGACTTTTTCTTTAAACTGTTTATTAAATAGTTGTTTTGCCACCACAAAGGGACCTCATCTGTGAGCGGATTCTGGAATTCTGGACTGAAGGTGTGAAGACTGTGTGCACAGCGAGAGCCGAGGCTCTTACACCTCAAACTCTCCCACAAAGGAAGGTTGAGAGGAGGGCCTGACATCTGGAAAACCCGGATTCCCTTCACTGTTGAGGTCCAACGAACTTGGTGGCTGTCAACACCTTGCTGGCTTTCCTGGTGAGTTTTGAGGACTGCGCAGGAAATATCTTTTCCACCTCCTGAGATAAGTTGGCAGATGTGCCAGGCACCATTTCTGGGAAGCTGAGTGCATTGAAAGTGGTGAGCTCAGTTTAGGTCAGGGACCTAAAGTAGTGTAGGTACTAACATGCCACCTGATTATTTCATCCATTAAAGGCGGAAGAAAAGGTGGTGGGAAGCTGTCTGGGTTGGAGGAGAAATAGAGACACTTGCTATCACAGTGGAACACACAGAGTGAGTGAAGCGCGTTTTCTTATATTTTCTATTTGCAAGTCATGCATGTTTTTGGGTAAGGGGAAAAACAAAATTTCCCTTAAAGTGGTCACTTTGTGCATTTTTTGAGATTGATTTTTGCTTCCACAAATTTGACTTACTTCTAATACTACTAAGAAAACTGAGAGTTTGATTACAATGGGACCTGGACAGAGCAAAACCTCGAATAAGCCTCAACTCGGCTCCACCTGAACGGCCCCCACTGTATGTTGAACACCATGAACCAGAGGGAGCAGCTGGCCTCTCTGAATCAGCGCTGCTTACAGAGACAGAGTTCCCTTTTGGGGACGGGCGAAAAGTCGTGGCGGTTAAGCAGGATGCAGATGAGACTGTCTCTGCTTGTCTATAACGCCTGCGACAGGCAGCGATGCTGATGAATCTGGTGACGACACTGACCTGGAAAACTAACACTTCAGACACGTGAGAACACTGACACTGACACTTACACAAATACAGAAACACACAACACGCACATCATGATTGATGCAGAGTATGAGCTTGTTTCTGACGCGATTCTGTACCTTGAATCTAAACAGAGAGAGAGTTAGCATAGCAATATGTTGGCAGATTTTTCAGCAGAGGCATACAAACAGATGCCTCGATACACACTGGCAGTTAAAGGTGTTGAACTCTCTTTCTTGGTGGATTCTGGGGCCACAGAATCAGTCGTAAGAGGTTGTGATTTTCAAGTGCTAAACCTGAAATGAATGGGAGATATCAGAAAACAGTTGGGGCTGCAGGAGTAGCAATTATTGAAAAATACACTGCTCCGCTAATTTGTCATGATTCTGAAACGGGGAAGACTTTCAAACGCTCGTTCTTATACTCTGACAAATGCCCTATCAATCTGATGGGACGAGATGTCATGTGCTATATTGGGAATTGTTTTGATTTGTACACCTGACGGCATTCAGGTGAGGAGAGGGAATGAAATGAAGGAAAGTTCTCACTTCTTCCAACACGCTGAGGGACGGTCTGTGTGCGAGTGGAAGATAGATCTCTCTCCCTTTGCTTTGCTACAGCTCCCAGACACTCGCACACATGCCAGCGTCACATGCCTGCACTGCACAGCACACATGGTCCCTATGTCACACACTGACTGTGATTATGAAGACATCGGGTGTAATACAGGACAGGAAATGGATAGGTTACAGCTAGAGTGGTTATGTTGGAATGATGTTGCTTGTGCTGTCTCGGTGAAACTTCCTGATCGATTGCATGCGTTAATTTTGTCACAAAACTCTGATCCACACATCTCACTAGTAAATCCCAACCGTGCAGACCTGGTGGGTGCGGGAGCTGACTGCCACGCCATGCTGAAAGTTTACAACTGATCCTCATATTGATTTTAATGAGGGAATGAGGATGTACAGAAATAAACTAAATTGTGCCATTGAGACTTCCCGTTCAGTAGTCTTTGCAGACAAGACTGGTTTTGATGCTGACGTGTGCATGGCTAAATGATCAAAGTGATCAAAAGGTCTCTCTGGAGGTGGATGTGCAGCCTGTGGTATTTTGATACCCCTCCCCACATTGTTTGTAGCACAGATCACACATATTTTGCAAAACTCTGTGGCATAACTGGAAAACCCTCTTGTAAACCAGTATCTCCGTATCTTATCAACCGTTATTATGTAGGTGTCTGCTGTATTGGATGCTGTGCTGCTGCCAAAACAAATTGCTGTGTGTAAATGTGAAGCTCACACTAACAACACTGGCCCCATCCCTCTGGGTAATGCCAGAGCTGATGCAGCTGCAAAAGCAGCCTCAAAGCTGCCATTGTCTTCAGCCTTGCATGCCACCTCACTAACCCCTGCCTCTACTCCCACAGTTGTGGCTACGGCTGAGGTAACAGACCTGCAGATAAGGGCCTCTCCAGCAGAGAAGGCCGTTTGGAAAAAAGCAGGGTGTGCTGTGGTTGATAAAGTGTGGATGGGCCCTGATGGCCTGCCCTGTCTCCCCTGCTACCTTTTTTTATTTCTTTGCTAAATTGAGACATGGTTTGGACCATGTCAAAGGGGGGAATGGTTGATGAGATACGGAGATACTGGTCTACAAGAGGGTTTTCCAGTTATGCCACAGAGTTTTGCAAAAGATGTGTGATCTGTGCTACAAACAATGTCGGGAGGGGTATCAAAATACCACAGGCTGCACATCCACCTCCATGGAGATCTTCTGATCACTTGGATTTCATTGAACTAACACCAAGTGTAGGGAAAAAGTTTGTTTTGGTGATTGTGTGCATGTTTTCAAAATGGGTTGAAGCTTTTCCCAGGATGCAGCAGCAGTGGCGAAGGCTTTGATGACTCTGATAATTCCCAGGTGGGGAATTCCAACTGTTGGTGAGTTCATGGGTATTGATCTGAGACACCATTGTGCATATCACCCTGCCTCTGGAGGGGCATATGAAAGAGAAAATGCAACTTTGAAACAAACAAACAAACTTGTGAAAGTGTGAGGGGACTAAGATGTCATTGACAAAAGCTCTTCCTACTGTGGTGATGCACATGAGGGCTAGAAGGAGGAGCAGAAATGGATTCAGTCCATTTGAGATCTTATTTGGCAGACCTCTCAATACTGGGATTGGACCCGTTAAAAGGCAGTTGCCAAACACTGGTCACTGCGAGGATGAAATTTCATGATATTGTGCAACCTTGTCCTCTGTTTTGTTTGAAATCCACTAACAGGTGAAAGCTGTTCTGCCCAAACCAGCGGAAGGGAAGCTGCATGATCTCAATCCAGGCGACTACATTGTAGGGAGAGATTGGAGACGAAAGGACTGGAAAGCTCGCAGGTGGAACGGTCCGTTCCAGGTGCTTTGGTGATGGAGACAGCAGTCGGTAGTGATGGGTATGGATTGCTCAGACATCACGTCTGGGTGTGTGGCTGACATGTTTATCAGGCCCTTCAGCCTGGATGGTGTGGCAGGTGCTACTTGGCTAAGTTGCTGCGTGCTGTGACTATTGTTCCTGATTTGACTCATTTTCATACGGACTATGATCACTACTACCCACCACACAGAGCAAGACGAGCTGTGGTAAGGGTGCCCCCTGTGGAGAAGGGTTTTGGGGGTTTCCTGCCATGGTGGGGAACATTAAACAATGTACACAAGATTGATGCTGTAGCTGTGGACTTGGAAAATCTCACAGACAATGTGGCTACAGGATTCAGCTCACTCAAACCAGCAGTACAGGGCCTCAGAAATGTGGCTCTGCAGAACAGGATGGCTATGGATTTAGTCCTGGCCAGCCAAGTGGGGGGTTTGTCACATTGTGGGTACTGATTGCTGTACATACATACCTGACCTCACTGATAACATGACACATGTGGTTACTCATCTTAATGACCTGTAACATCTGGAGAAGAGCCGTGACACTGAGCTCGGAGCAGCTTAAAGACCTGTGGTCCTGGTTTTCTTTGAGTGGATGGAAAGCGTCATTAATGCATCTGTTTGCCCCTGTCGTACTGGTTCTGCTGGTGCTATGCATTGTTATGTGTTGTGTCGTTCCCTGTGTGAAATCTCTGATTACATCAATGGTATCATCTGCTGTAGAGCAATACATGCAGATGCACAGGAGTCACTCGTTTGAGTTCTTCTTCTGATTCACATTAATTTGTTTTCGTTTAGAAATGTTTTGATCATTAAAGTTGATTCATTAGAAGTTTGATCAGCAAATCACATTTATCATGTATTCACATACATACATACATACATACATACATACACTTAGCATTAGTTTAGTAGACACCATATTACTCATTTTATTCATCTTCATTTGCTTTTATAAAAACGTTGGCATGACAGCCAGTGTTCCCTTTATTGGGTTTTACTATTGTGTATTCTCATTAAAGATGACATCCTTTCATTTATGATTATCTTGTTTTAGCTTAGAGTTTAGTTCAAGGGATTTTTTTCCTCATCATATAGAGGTTTTTTCCATTATTAGGTAGAGTAGTCTTTTACCCTCTCTTTCGCCACATAGGGAGGGAGATGTTTGACTTGCCTGTGCTTATGGCCTGTGACTTCTGCCTGGCTTTCATCTCCCATGTTGGAGGCATGTGGTACTGGTGTTTGGCTGGTACAGACGGTACTCGTAAGTCATAAGGTCATTAGATAATGGGGAATTTTCCATGCTCATGGTTTAGCATGAGAATGCTAAAAAGGATGGAGTGAGATGGAAAATTCTGGTATTTGGTATTGCTATGATGTATGATGTGTGTTGCTAATTTAACTCCTACTGTGACAGCAGTGAGAGACACCAAGGTTACGAGCCAGGGAGGCTCAGACACCATGTGTCCTTGTTAGTCTCAGGAGGTATTGTGTCTTACGAATGTCAAACCAATCTATCTACTGCAGGTGCCACATATTTTGACTATTGATGTGCATGTGTTATGGGAACTATAAAGATAGCAGGGCTAGAGGACATCTAGCCACTCACTCACTCACTGACTGTTCATGCGGTTGCATGTGTGTGACTCCATTCATGAATGCTTATTAAAACTCAAGAAAGACAGTCGATGTGTGAAAACCTTTTCTTTAAACTGTTTATTAAATAGTTGTTTTGCCACCACAGAAACCAATTTTTTGTCAAGATTGTCGATATGGAAACTAAATGAAAACTTATCATCGATCCAAATACCAAGGTATTTGTAGACTTTCAAAATAAGAGCCATTTATGGTAGAGATATGAAGCTTATGGCATGTATTACTAGCTTTGGAGAACAGCAACCATTTGTTTTTTCTGCAATAAGTACAAGCTTAAGTTCAATAAATGCTGCCTGTAGGGCGTTAAATGAAGCTTGTAGGTTTTTCATAGCTTATTCAGGGGAGTTAGCGACGCAGTATAAAATTGTATCATCTGTGTACAAATGGGCATTACAGTTTGATAAAAATGAAAATACATTGTTAACATAAATTGTGAAAAGGACAGGGCCTGAAATTGAACCCTGGGGCACACCTTTAGTAATACTCAAAGGATTATATTGTATAGGACCAAGTAGAACTGACTGCTGCCGATCTCATAGATAGTTTTTGAACAAGGTGCAAGCCATGGAGCCAAAGCCAATCTTATCTAAATTTTCAAGGAGCAATGTGTGATCTACTGTGTCGAAAGCAACTGTGTCAACAAACATGGTGCCACAATGATTTTCCTATCTAGGGCATTTACAATAGTGCTCACAACTAAGGTGGTAGCAGTGACAGTACTGTGCTGTAGCCTAAAACCAGACTGGTATGAATTTAAAGGGCCAGTGTGTATTATTTGGCATCGTTTATTATCAAATTTGAATATGAAGCTGAATAATCTACCCATTAATATGTTTATATAAGTGTATAATCATTATAAAAAAAATTTGTTTGGTTTTCGTAGCCTTACAATTATGTTTATATATATATATTATATATATATATATATATATATATATATATATATATATAGCAAGGGCCTTGCTTTAGAGAGGTCACCATCTTGTGCCGCCATGTATGTACGGCAGCCCGAGCGGACAATCCAGCCGGCCAGAGAACGCGTTTGTATAAATAAACCAACGAAGACAGCAGGAGGAAGGAAGAAGGAGGAGGAAACAGCAGAGAGTGTTAGTAGTTTGTCGATAGAGTAGTGAAAAGTGTTTTTAGTTATAAAGTTCACTCCTTGTGATGCACTCTCTGCTGCACTTTTCCTCCTGATGATATATTTTCCCAACGATGGCAGCACCGAATCCCATTCTGTGCAGCAAAATGGGAGCGGAAGATTCAGCCTCTCTCCTCACCCGCTTAGCATCCAAAACATGGAGTTCCTCATCTGTATGCAAACAGGTATGGCTCTGGATTTGTGTCTGCTACAAGAAACTCTTCAAAATGGTCCATTGCAGCTACTACAGTCAGGAGATATTGCTAGGCTAAATAAACAGCTGAGCTCTGTTTACAGGCTATGCAGTCAGTCAGTGTGCAGGCTGGAGATTGGTGGAGCAGAAAGGGGAGGGGGTACCCGCTTGGTACTGTAAACGAGTATGTGTGTATTCAGTGTGTCATCGTCCTTCTGCTTATCCGGGTCCGGGTCGTGGGGGAAGGAGCCTCAGCAAAGAAGCCCAGACAGGCTGAGCCCAGCCACCCTGCGGAGGAAACTCATTTCGGCCGCTTGTACTCGCAATCTCATTCTTTCGGTCACTACCCAGAGCTCATGACCATAGGTGAGGATTGGAACGTAGATCAACGGGTAAATCGAGAGCTTCACTTTCTGGATAAGCTCCCTCTTCACCACAACGGACCGGTTAAGTGCCTGCATCACTGCTGACGCTGCCCCAATCCGCCTGTCAATCTCCCGCTCCATCCTACCCTCACTCGTGAACAAGATCCCGAGATACTTAAACTCCTCCACCTGAGGAAGGACCTCCCCCCCGACCCGGAGTGGGCAATCCACCCTTTTCCAGCTGAGGACCATGGCCTCAGACTTGGAGGTGCTAATTCTCATCCCAGCTGCTTCACACTGCGAACCGTCCCAACAAGAGCTGGAGGTCATTGTTTGATGGGGCTAGGAGAACCACGTCATTCGCAAAAAGCAGGGACGAGATCCTCCCGTCACTGAACCTGACACCCTCCATCACTCAGCTGTGCCTAGAAATTCTGTCCATAAAAGTTATGAACAGAACCGGTGACAAAGGGCAGCCCTGGTGGAGTCTAACCTTCACTGGGAACAGGTCCGACTTACTGCCGGCCACGCAAACTAGACTCGTGCTCCTTCGGTACAGGGACTGGATGGCTCCTTAGCAAGGAGCCACCGACCCCGTACTCCCGGAGCACCCCCCACAGGATGCCCCTGGGGACACGGTCATAAGCCTTCTCAAAATCCACAAAACACATGTGGACTGGTTGGGCAAACTCCCATGCCCCCTCCAACACCCTGGCGAGAGTAAAGAGCTGGTCCACAGTTCCACATCTGGGAGGAAAACCACATTGCTTCTCCTCAATCCGAGATTCAACTATCGACCGGACCCTCTTCTCCAGCACCCTGGAGTAGACCTTACCAGGTAGGCTGAGGAGTGTGATCCTCCTGTAGTTGGAACACACCCCCTGGTTTAAGGTATTAAGTGTGTGTGTTATGCTAGAAGAGTTTGGGACGGAGTCTTTTACCCCCTGGAGTGTTACCGGAGTTTTTGGAGTCCTCAAATAAATGTGCCTTTTTCCAGAACGCTACTCTGGTCTCCTGCTCGTGAGGGAGTCATTACAATATCATAACATGGTTTAGATTTCGAAATAAACATTCACCTCGTCGCTAGATAGACCTACTCCTGAAAAACTCGTGTCTGCACAAGGCTTTTTGTCCCTACGAGGCCACCGTCATTTACCTGACGGGAGGGGTGAGCGAGTGAGCCCTGCAATCTAGAATTTGACCACTGATGTCACTGTTTTCAACGGTTTTCAACCCATTTTACACACTGGCCCTATAAAGTCGAATTTGTAGATAGGAATTTCTTAAGCTTCAGCAAGGTTCATTGAGGACTCTGGCAGTTTGGCCAGGCAGGATAATTTGGAAATGGGTCTAAAATTATTTGGATCACAAGTATCACTGCCCTTATGAAGGGGGACTACAGTAGCTACTTTCTAAATACTGGGAATGACACATGATGAAATGGAGAGATTGAATGTATGGGTTATGTGAACAGCGATCATATCAGCAGAAAGGCGGAGAAAGTAAGGATCTAACTTGTCAGCACCAGTTGCTTTCTTAGGATCAATTGTACGAAGGGACCTCAGTACAAAATCTAGATCAACAGGCTGTAAGTTGAATTGAGAATGATGAGCTGGACGTGGGCAGAAGGAACGTTCATTAACCAGAGATTGGGTTGTTACAGTTGGAGAAGAATGTCAAGCCTCATGATGAAAAAGGTGGCCAGCAACAAAATGTTGGTTAAATGCATCACAGAACCGGACATGGCAGACGACCCAGACCAATTGATACTGACAGATGAGCGGGGTAAAGGTCCAGGTGGCAGGCAGCAGTAGCGCACTTCACCTTTTGCTGGACTGCACGCCCCAGGCATGTTCCAATTGGAAGCTCGGGGCTGCCAAGACTGTCTCTGTGGCTGTGGAGAATGGTGTGGATGAGGAAATAGTGGTAAGGGTACCCACTGCTGCAACAGTGGAGGGGGCTGCATTGGGGGGGAAAGGGACGAGCCCTGCTCTTCCAGAGGGCTAAATCGATTAGTGAGAAGAATTTTACCTGTGGGAGAGGGAAAACGTGGGGGGTGGGCCTTCCTCTTTTGCCTACTACTGTTAACCAAGATCCAGAGGCCAGGAGTGGAGTTACAGATTTTGGGATTGGGCGTAAAGTGACCCAAGGCCGCCGTCTTGGGCTTAGCTCCCTCCTGCAGCCAGCGGGCCTCCGGGCTCCCAGTGGAAGGCTGGTCTGCTGTGACGGTTGACTGGCATCTGAGATGGGAACAGAGGCCTAAATGCCCCCAGTGGAAGGCTGGCTTCGAATGATGGGCTGGAGTTCAGCATCAGCTGGGACAGTGTATAGAGTGGATAACAGCTGGGATGGAGGTGTCCAGTTGAGCTGTTGCTGAAGAAACAGCAACCAGAATTGTGGCATTCAGGTCAGGTTCAGTAGGGGCATGATTAGTGGCTCCCACTGTGACCAACAAGTCCATGAAGTCTTCCTCATCTTGGATGTGTGCTGAAACAGCATAAGACACTAGGACATAGCCAATAAGAAGTTACATAAAATAGAATCCAATATGCCAATGCTGCATCCAAGAATTGCCTACACAGAGTAGGGAAGTGCAAAGTAACAGTATCATCGTCATCATCAACAACACCATCAAAACAATCAAAACAACAGCAGCAGCATCCCATTAAAAAGCATAATCGTAGTCTGCAACAAATGAGCCACAGAATATATAAGTCAAGTTCGACTCCTCCCTGAGCCACATTCAAAATGGAAATGGCTGTAGGGATAAAGGAGTACTTATGTCTTTTACTCTTAACAGGGGGAAATCTGAGCCAGACATTGGGGAACTTCAGCATGCAGACCCCGTGACCCTGGAAATCTTTGGGTTTTGGCAGCAGAAACTCGAATCACAAAGAACGCAAGCAGTTATCCCCATCAGCTTTGGTGCTTCTCAAGCAGTGGGAGTGGTTGACTGAGCGGGCCGGAGTGGTGTACCGGCAAGTCTCTCACTGCGATGAGGGAGAAGTGGTTCTCCAGGTGCTGTTGCCAGCTGCACTTAAGGATAAAGTCCTCATGGAGGTCCATCAAAATCACGGCCACCAGGGGGTGGGCAGGACTTTAGAACTGCTCAGGCAGCGGTGCTATTGGCCGGGGATGTCGTCTGATGTCAAGCATTGGTGTCAAACGTGTAAGCAGTGCCAAGTGGCTAAGGACGCCGGGCCGCCAGTTCGCAGCTTCATGGGACACTTGCTTGCTTCGGAGCCTAATGAAATCCTGGTGATGGATTTCACCATGCTCGAACCAATCCATAATGGGCTGGAGAACATCCTTGTGCTGATGGATGTTTTTAGCAAGTACATTCTTGCTATTCCCACCCATGACCAGCATGCCCCTACGGTGGCACAGGTGCTTGTCACAGAGTGGTTTTCCAAGTTTTGTGTCCCAGCACGCATTTATTCCGATCAGGGTCGCAATTCGGAAAGTGCGCTCATTCAACAGCTGTGCAATCTGTTCAACATTGAAAAATCCCGCACCATATCATCCTGCAGGTAACAGTCAGTGTGAGTGTTTTAACCGCACCCTTCATGACTTGTGCTGCGCACTTTGCCTATCTCACAAAAGCGTGATTGGTACTCTTGTCTACCGCAAGTACTACACGCTTACAACACCACACCGAATCAATCCATCAGGGAATCCCTGTTTTTCCTCATGTTTGGTCGGGAGGCAAGACTCCCTGTTGACTTCTTGCTGGGCAGAGTGTGGGGTCCTGTAGATGGGACAGTGAATGATTGGGTTCGGGAGCATCAGACCCGGCTACACTTGGCTTTTGAGGGTGTCCGTGACAGGCTGAAGGAGGCAGCCCAACGTCGGAAAGAAAACCATGATCAGTCCTGTCAGAGCCGCTTGTGGTGTGACAGGCAGTGTTTTTAAAGGAGTTTGGTAGGAAAGGTCATCATAAGATCCAGGACAGGTGGAATCCTGTGGTGCATTGGGTGATCAAAGCTCCTCCCGGAGCTTCTGTCGGCGCTGCTCCCTTAACAATCCTTCCTCTAAGGAGAGATGAAGCTGTCAGACGACGGACGGCCCAACCTACAGCTGGCCAACACTAAAATCTCCATCATCTACCCAGGCCTGCCCACAAGGTGTCTCAGGCTGGGTCCTCAGCCGTTCAGTCGAATGCTGTGTCTGCTTTCTTTAGACCATGGTCTTGCAGACATGCTCTGTCAGGAGCATCGTCGGGCTGACGATGAAAATTGGGGGGGTGGATTGTAGTGGTATGAGATACCACTGCCACACTGAACACAAGTCTCGGCTTCACCACGCTCTCTCTGGGCTATTAGCCTATCACCATTCAGGCGAAGGGGGACACCGTGCCCCTCCTCCTGATCTCTTGGTTCCTGCCTCTTAGCCCTGCCCACTTCCGGGTCGTTGCACTCGCCGCTCGCTGCAGAACACAGGTATGCACACCTTTGCACTGTATTTACATTCAGCTGCGTTTTATGTATCTGAAACCGTAACCTTTTTATTAGGTCCGACGTCTCACCTGCAGTCGAGGTGATTATCCAGGGTGGTCTATCGCTGCCGACCGCTGCATAGCCTGCTGCACGTGGGATGCGCGGTGGCTGCCTTCCCCTTCTGCAGTGACTCTCTTCACCCCTCTCCCTCTTTGGGCGGACGCCAGTTCTACCAAGCTCGCCACCAGAACACACGGATGCTAGGCTAAGTAGGAGCATTGCTGTTTTATTATGGTCTTTTAGCCATGGCTACTGCTCCATCAGGACTTTCAGCCACCCATCTTGGCTGTGTGTGTGCGTGTGTATGTGCGTGTGTATGTGTGAGTGTTAATCAAGGTTTAGCTTAATTGTTTTGTTTATTTTCTTATTTAATTATTGGTCGATTCTCTTGAATTTCTTAGTTAGTTCCTTGTTTTGTTTTGGGGAATTTATTGTAATTAAGTTTCATTTGGGAGGGGAACTCCTCAGTTTGAGTTCTCAGTTATTTGTGTTGTATCAGTTATGATGATTAACTGTTGAGTTGATATCTGTGGCCAGAGACTCCTTAGTTTCTCTGTGTTTCTTTTGTTTGGTTGATTATTATTGATCTAAATCCATATTTGTCAGTTTATTAATTAATTACAATTTGTTTCCTTATGTTATGGGATATTGTTTGTTTAATTTTTTTCTTATCCTTGAGCCTTGACAGTGTCTCTCCTTTTTCTCCTACAGCTGAAGGCCGACGGAGGTATTGGTGTTTTCCCTGGGTGGTGGTGATCCCCTGTGTGCTGTGTGACTCCTGTTCAAGATTTGCTTTGTGTGCACTTCACGTTTTTGCTGTGTGTTTGGGGTGCTCTCCCTTTTCTTTTTGGACTTCACTCCCCTTGTCACCCCCTCCTCTAGCCGGTAAGCCTCAGTCTGTATCCCCTTCCTTTAGTTGGGCTCTCTTCTCCTTTTTTGGTTATTGTGCCAAACCCTGGGTGTCTTCCTGGTGATAGGCAATGACTACTAGTCAATCAGAGGGAGAGTAGGGTGAGCCATACCTTCGCCATCCTTGGAAAAAATGTATTCTGGGGACACTGCAACCAACACAGGAACGTCAACAAAAGCACGTGGTTCAGTTTAAAAAAACAAACAAAAAAAAAACACTGTGGTTTGGCTCTACATTTACAGGGGAAGCGAACACTGCTCCCGGGTGAAAGTGGACCCACCCACCCTGTGGGGACTTTCGGCTCCTTATATTACATTGTGACAGACAGTGTTTCAATCTGATACTGTTCAGCAGTGTATTGTACAGCTGTGACAGGTGTCATTCAGCCAACGAGCAGCATATCACAACACCGCAAAACATTATGTCCAACCACGTTACAAAGTGACGCCACACAGCTAACCAACAACAAAAGGACATAACTATGAAAACTAACTGATTGAAAAAGTATGTTATTTTTTCTGTTGTGAATATGTTAGAATCTACAATGTATGCAGTCATAACTCTAACCCCCAGTTTCTACATACTCCATCTGCGTGCTACGCAGCGCTGCAGATCTGAAGCGACCAATGGCACATACCCCCGCCTACTGGATGCGTTTCTGGAGCACCGTGCCTCAGAGCAGAGCTGCAAGCTCACACATGGAAACTGCAAGTCACACGATAAAAAGCCCCATTCACTCCCAAAACTCCTGCGATTTTCACACCACAGCTTCTCCTTTCGGTTTGTATCCTTGTAGAAAGGATGTGTGGTGTCATACAAAATACTATAGTTTTCCACTTTAACTATGAGTATGACTGACAACTTGTGTGACAGGATGTGATACGACTTTTAAAAAAAATTGAGAGTTTACAATCCGTAGTCCGTGTATTGTGCTGTATTTTGAAATTTACCGGATGCTGTGTGTGCTCCATTTCCGGTTTGGTGCGATCTGAGCTATGTCGCTTGACATGCTATGGAAGCGCAGTCGCTGATAAATAGTCCTGACGCGCATCTCTGATGAAGCCGAGCACCGTGGCGCTTCTGGGACGCTCCAGAGATGCTGTGCGGCGTGCACTGTGGAAATGAAGCTATTCAATAGAATGGGAGTATATCTCCTACACAGTGCACAGCATGGCAGAGAGACGCAGGCGGAGTATGTGGAAATTGGGGGTAAGGTTGAAACTACATTATTGCAAAGTAAAAACAGCTGAGCTCTTCTAGTTGATGTCTGTTTCTTGCAAGCTTGGCAAATGGCTTTTTTTAAAATTTCATGTAAAAAAAACCAGACCTTTTTCAGGTTGCATTTGATTATCACAAATCGTAAATAACCTATAGTAATTCAAAGATAGTCAGTCCAACAAAAACCTTCGCATTCAGCAGAGTTTCCTCACCTCAAGTAAATATCCTGAGGAAATACTCATATGAAACACACACAGTAGATAGAGGCTTCGGGTCACATGGGAACAGTGTAAACCTAAGTTAGTCCATCTCACTGCGAGATGATCCATCCTCCATGTGTCTTCATGAAAGCCGGCTGGCTGATGAAGCTGCTGCTTGGACGAGTGTGATGGAATGAGAAGAGACGGGGAGGAGATTGGTTTGTCCGGTGCTGCCACAGTGATGGATGCAGAGGAAACCTGGAAGACCAGACCACACACACACACACACACACACACACACACACACAAACAAACACACAACCTGCAGCCCATTGCATCTATATTTAACCATAATATAACACGATGAGGTGATACATTTCAATTCACATGAAACCATAACCACATCACAACCCCATCTTTTCTTGTATTAGGAGAAAGTTTGTGGCAGTGGAGCCTTTCTAGTGATGAGAAAGAAATTCACTTTTCTTCTTCCTGATAACATTTTCTTGGGGCATTTTGTGAAGTTATAAACTCTTAAATGTGTAACATTATCGTCACCAGCTGCTACAACTTTAAGATGGCTGGTGCTGTTTTCACCTTGTGAGCCTGTGTGTACATGTGTGTCCGAGTAACACCAACTGATGTGGGAACTACAACAGAAGCTATTGTATTTTGCCAGGTGTTTATATGTCTGTCTGTCTGTGGACAGATTTGTCAATGCCATAGCATCACAACCCAGCCCTTTCTCATTCCCAAGTCATCACCTATCACTGCTACAGTATGTCAGTGATTTCCTTGTTAGACACTGATGCAAAAAGACACCTTTGTGTTTGTTTTAAATATAAACTTATTGGATAGTAAGAATGAAACAAAAAACATTGACATATGTGAATGACAACAGTTGTGTTCTGGGGTATAGCTGTAATATATCTTTAGGCCACCAGTGGTAGTATTGAGCATACTTCTGTTGAGCAATTTTCTAGTTGGTGATTGAGGAAGAAAATTCCATATGGCCATGCTATTTATTATGCTTAAGCTGGTAGGAGGCCCCGGTGCAGACCCAGAACATGCTGGAGGGGTTATATATCTCATCTGGCCTAGGAATGAGTTGGGGATCCCCCAGAAGGAGCTGGACAGAGTCACTGGGGAGTGCAATGGGTTGCTTAGCTTGGCCTGCTCCCCCTGCAACCTGGCATCAGATAAGTGGATGAAAATGGATGAATGGATCTCCTGCATCAACAGCTCTAGTACATTTATAAAACATGGATCAGGACCTTATTTTAACCGATGAAAATAGGCTATTGCCACTAGACCAGAGACCAGGTGGTTTTTTGTGTGTGTGTGTCACGTTCAATGTCACAGAAAGGATATCAAACAGTAGAAAGCAGTATGGAGACCTGCAAAAACTTAATGGTGCTTACTTCTTTTTCTTTTTCTACATATTTGGTCTCTCTTTTAAACTGAGTGCAGACATATTGGGATCAATGTTTGAGTGCTGCTTGGGCAGAGACAGACGTTATTTTGTGGTGGCACATCATTGCATCTTGCCGCTAAAGGGGTTAAAATGAGTGTATTCAGCCTGGTGTTGTGTTCCCATCACTACTGATCAGAGCCGGAGCTGATAAATACCTGTGACTTCAGCAAAGTCATCTGACCTGCATGTGAATGATGATTGTAACCTTTCCCATTACATTAAAAACCCAGAAGTTAGCGGGTGTTTGCAGGCTTAATGTGCAGTGGGAAAGGGGCTCAAGACACACATTTCTGTGCCAGCTCATAGTGAGTACAATCAGTGTGGTCATTGTTGATGACTACACTTGCTCTGTATGAGTGCATTCCCTTCAAAATGTTATTCATTAGATGAGGCAGATGATTTAAAAAAAAAAAAAAAAAAAAAAGTTAGAATTTTTGCAGAGGGTATTGAAAGCAGCACTACAACAACCGTGAACCCTCATCAATTTCTGACCTTTCTCTGGATAGATTTTATTATCAGCTGCAGCAAGCTGAACATGAAAATTAGAATCACCTGACAGATTCATCTGGATTAACACATGGCTAAAATTACATTTCCTTGTCATGACTCAATACACTGATTAGACCTCTTTACTGTATATAGAGTTATGTTGTTCATGGCAGCATGCTAGTTCAGCTGCCAGAGTCAGATTATATACATATTTATTACACGGCTCTATTAAATGCTGCATTCTGATTGGTCAGTCGCGGCATTCAGTGGTCTGATATTACTGTGTAATTAGACAGTTGCTATGTAGCCCAGCATTGCCAGGGACGCTGCCCTACAACACTGCAGCTGTCCAACAACTTCCGAGGGAAAAAAACAAACAGAAATGGCTGATTTGAACATTTCTTTTAACTTATTTGGAGATTAGCTACAAGGATTTTGAAGAATGGGATGCCGCTGTAGAAAAAGAAATGGAGAAAGAAAGAAAAAAAATCAAGCGAAAAACGGCACAAGGAACTGACACCTGAAGAGCTTCAAGTGATAGAGGAGGAGAAAGATGAGATAAATACAAAAAAGACGACAAAATGGGCTACTGTACTGTACTGTACTGTACTACTACTACGACTATAGTGACGGACTTTTTCTGCTAAAAACAAAAGAACACAGATTTCAATACACACTCGGCAGTCATGCTTAATGACATTTTACACGAGTTTTATGCCTCGGTTCAGTCCACTAAGCCTGGGTGAGGACAAAACTTTAACCAAAAGTTGTCGAATCCAAACGGTTTTATTGCACTTCGCGGAGATGGACAACATTATTTATTTAACTGATAATCAGCAATGTAATAAGCGGAATAATGTATAATGAGCCGGTGAATACTGCCTTCAGGGGAATAGAACCTATTCAACCTGTTCTATTCCCCTGTCGGGAGTTATTTTCCCAGGCACATTAAACATTATCCCATATTTAAACATATATATATATATATATATATGTATATATATATACATACAAGCTGACACACGTAACGACAATTAAAAATACGTGCACACACACATGCATAGCCGCTTTTTTTTTGATCAGTGAGTACATGATTGTGCTTTAATAAACTCATTTGTGTTAATATACCAGCATATATACAGTCATGTTTGTGGCTCAGCATCATCATGTGTAATTAAAATTAACACTTGTCAAAATGGTCATTTTCAACATCCATGTTCGCCTCAATGGTGTGAAACCCAGACCCAGTGTGTGTGTGTGTGTGTGTGTCTCAGGGGTAGAGTATAAAGGTCAGACACTCAGCAGGAATCCTTCGTCAAAGCCTTCAGGTTGATCTGCCTGCTGACCCTGATGACACCGTCATTAAATAACACCCCTTGGCTCTGACATACTGTGTGTGTGTGTGTGTGTGTGTGTGTGTGTGTGTGTGTGTGTGTGTAGTTTTTCTTTTGCCAAATACAACAGCTGCAACAAGCAATGCATCAGAGTTTCACAAGGCTGCTGCTCCATCTTGGCCACAGTTTGTATTTGCATGTGTGTGTGTGTGTGTGTGTGTGTGTGTGTGTGTGTGTGTGTTTTGATCTCACCTGTTGTCTGGCAACCATTATTTCATTCCCAGCAGGTTTGATAGAGAGTCATATTGATTGTTTCCTGGACCTGCCAACTCGTCATTTTTCCCCCATGTTTCTGAGGACATCTCAAGCATAGCTCCATTCAACAGTTTTAAAGATGTATTAAACTACAGGTACATCAATCCTAACCATAGCTTAATGAATACAAACACTGGAAAAAAGTGAAACTGAATTTGTTGGTAAAGTATTTTGGAGGACTCATCTTGATCATAGGGTCATATACATAAATTTATCCAGTCAAATGTGATTTGAGGCGATGAGCCAGCCTCTCCCATCTCTGTTCTTGACTGTTAGCTCATTGGTCATAGTACCTAGCAGAGAGGGTGGATCTTTTTTGGAAAAAAGTTTCTCCCTCATTCTTCCATTCCATTGAACTTCTTAAAAAATGTTAACGTTGAATTTAAACCGGGGTTTTGTAGAATAGCTTTTATGCAAATGACATCACACAACAGCGTGCTGTCCAGATGGAGGGCAACTAGAGGGAAAGAATACCAACACTGCATAAATGCCTGTGATCTATGCTGGTTATAGCTGTTCCAGCCGATAATGGGAAAAATTAAAGGCCAATTGAAGCCCTGGAAAGAAGAGGACATAAAGGGGAAAGATATATAAAGACAGTCATTGGCTAATTTCAAACGTAAACATTAAAGCATCGTATTAAACATGCCTCAAATTGGATAGAATTACAATGTGCTGTGACAATGTCTTTTTGTTTTTACCCATGACCCAGATTTTGAACAGCTTTTTACTAAACCCCTGGAAACAGCTGACCTAGTAGGTAGAAAAGAGTAGCTAAAAGTAGTGCACAATGGTGCATCAATGTGTGGGGTGACCACTTGTCCCCGATTTCCGGGGACCATCCTCGTTCTGGATTATCTGTCCCTGGCTAAAGCTGTCCACTGAAAATGTCCCCGATTTTAGCATTAATGAATGAGAGAAAAAAGTTGTTGCGCGCGGACCAGAACAACAGTTATAACAGCGGCCAGTCGCGCTGCTCTTGACGTCATAAGGAAGCGTGAGCGAGTTGAGTGTCCTTTTAAACCAACAGCGAGGTGAAGTAACGTCTCCCCATACCATCTTGTCTACTTGACAACTGACTCTAGGATTGAGGATTTCCGGGGACCTGGACTCGTTGTGGTATGTGTGAACTGATTTATTTTGTGTGGGCTGGGCTGGCACTAGCTGAGGGGTGTTACGGTTCATGTAGCCTACCATTCTGTGATGAATTCTGTTCACGGTAATGCTATTAGCTAGTTTTGATTAGCTAGCCAGTTTCCAACGTTCCTCTGATAATGAGTGACTTTGTCAGTGCTATTTATAAATGTAGGCTGTTCTTTGATTTTAATACATATACTATAGCATTGAGTTGTTTAGCCTTTCTGATGCTGTTTCGTGGTTAAATTAGTTAATGGTACATTTCAGTGATTACCACTGTTCTGTCAGTTTCGCTCATGTTCTCTTCTACTCTTATTCTATCTAGACTACCAGGTCCATTGACTGGCTCTTCAGGCAAGTTGGAAGAGCGAATGAAAAGAAAAGAATAGGTATTTAAGATTCCTATATTACCAAATTGTGTCTCATTTCTTATGTTTTAAGTATTTCACTTACCTACTAAGTAGCCACTTTAGTCTGTGTTCTTTCAGTTTTGCTCATGGTCTTTTCTGCCTTATTCTATCCAGTTTTATTAAGTGGTTTACTGATTTATTGTTACTACTGTTAAACGCTAACAACAATGATGTGAGCCACATTCCATTGCACTTTTGTCAGAGTATTGTCAGAATATTTGTTGAAATAAATGAAACCGTAATTGTCCCAGTTTCTTTATTTAATTCTGATAACATATTTTTATTTTTATTATTAATTTTTTTTTACTTCCAATCTGGAAATGTCCCTGGATTTCAATTCAGAAATCACCTTAATGTACAGAGATGAAATATAAAAGACAGTCCAAACATTTGCTGGCACATTTACAGCCAAAATCAAGATGGCAGCTGTTTCAGTCATGGACCCAACCACACACAAAATAATTCTAGTTATTACACCCTTGTATGCTTTCACCACTACTATCACTTCCATTGACGTCCCATTTTAAAGTGACTGCGCATGTGTCTGTGTGTACCCGCCAGAAGCTCTGTCAAAAAATGAGTTTTATTCAATTTTAGCCTCATTTTTCAGGATACAGTCTTTAGATTATTGTTGTTTATAACTGCATCGTTTAAACACACTCAGGAATTTAACCATCTGATTTGGATTTTAAGATGTTTTTATGAACCGCTCTCAGCAGTAGACACGAGCGGCTCACATCGGCCTATAGCCACCAAAACACAGTCTTTTAACCACCTTAATTTGAGCCTGCAATCGTTCATGCTCCTTCTACATACCTTCACCTGATATCGGCCTGAGTGGACGGATTACTGAGCTGGATCACCGTAGCCGGGCCCATTGCCGGTAAGTTTTTGTTTTGGAAAATACTCTCGGTTTTCAGTGCTATTGTCCTTAATCACTGAGTTGCTGCTAGACCCGAAAGTCATTGAGTTGGCGTCCTCCACCACTTTGGCTCTTGAATTTAACTTTTAATTAAGTTTTATGCTACTTTTAGTGTTCTACCTTTAGACATTGTCTGTTTTAAAGTGTGTTTCTTCAGCCGGATTGCTGATTTTGTCTATCTGATCGGTGGATCTTGAGTTTTTGGTGCTTTTATGTGACTGGTGCTTTGTCCTGGCAGTCGCACCCGAACTACGTTAGTGTTACACTAATTTTTGGCTACAAATTATTTTTTCTCTGATTAAAACTTGACCAAATGCCATGATAGTGCTCACATGAGAGCGATAGACCCCCGTGAACACTTCAGCCACACCTGAAGCTGCTTAACTGACCTACGAAACATTACCATCAAAGGCCTGAGAGAAACCGTACCTCTGTACTACACCATGGCGGTATATGGTAACTGTAGTGGTTTTTACTCACATTTGAAAGACGACATCTGCTGCCTGAGAAATGAGATCCAGGAAAAGGAGAAGCTGATAGAAAGCTTCATGTCACTTGCGTCTGCCCAGTCGTGGTGGATTTCCTCTCTACAGTCCTCTGCTCTCGCCACCCCGGTGGTCCTGTCACCCTCCTCTCAGGCGTCCCAGGCCTGACACCCAGACTCTGCTGAAACTCTCCTGTGGCTGGGAGAGACGCTGCCGTCAACCACTGGTGCTGACACCGGGGCCTGGAAGTGCTCTAAAACCCCGTGCAGCCAGAGGATATGTGGATTAGATCTGGAGCTAAACCCAAGGTCCTCAGCTCCACTCCAAACCGGTCTGTGCCCTGGACAGCTGTGGTTCATGGCGTAAAAAGAGTCTTGGGTGCGGCTGGATCACAGCACTGCCTGGAGCTCTCAAACCGTTACGGGATCCTGCCCGCTGAGAGATGCCCTGACACCATCTGGCCTGACCTCCTCACTGGCTGCACCTAGTGCAGCTTCCTCTGGTGCCTCCCCTCCACCTGTCACTGCCGGTGCCTCCCTCCACCTGTCGCCACCGCTCGCTGCTATCTCCCCTCCTGGTGCTGAGCAGGCGACTGGTCGGTCCACCATGGAACAGCGGAGTGAGCAACTGGGGAAATCTTCCCCCTACTGACACAGGCTTCTGTTGGAGGCTGTAAATGGGCGCTCTGCCTCCGCCTCGCTCCGCCGTCGGTGATCACCTTGCAGCCGAGCGGCACTCTGGACCTCTGCCTGCTGAGGACAACGACTCCGCCGAACCAGTGCTTGTTGTTGGGTCGTCCATGGTCCGTCATGTCCACATCAGTGGGTGACACACCTCTTGCCACCCAGGTGCCCTCGTTAAGGATATTAACACCTCCGCCTTACAGCAGCTACCTCAGCGCCCATCTGTCTCCACGGTCGTGGTGCATGCAGGCTCAAATGACCTGAAGCTGCAGATGTCCGAGAAACTTAAAGTGGATTTTGTCTCCCTTATTGACAATTTAGATTCTCCTATTAACCTAGCCTACATGTCTTTGGACTGTGGAAGGAAGCTGAAATACTTGGAGAAATCCCATGCTAACATGGGTAGAACATGCAAACTCTGCACAGAAGGCTCTCCCACCCAGGAGTTCAAACTGGGACCCCTCTTACTACCACTGCATCAGCGTGCCACCACATCCAATATGAGTTGAAATTTTCAATACCTGCTGCTGCAGGCTCATCCAACCCTTTTTTGTAGTAACTGTATAGCACTTCCTGTGCTACATCTGTATTTTGGGAATCATAATGATCACATGATCAAGCTACTGTATTCTTGAAATATCTTTGTTCTGTCTTTAAAATGGTAAAATATTTCTTGATGGGGGCATATACAAACATTTATCCAGTGAGATGTGATTTGAGGCGAAAAAAGCCAGCCCCTCCAATCTCTGTTCTTTATTATTAGCTTGGGGGTTGTAGTAGCTAGCAGAGTAATATCATAGGTGGACTTCTTTTGGAAAACAACTTTGTTTAAATATCCAAAAGAGTGTGTTTGAGATCCAATTTATTCTCCATCATTCTTCCCTTGATCTTCTGTCTTGCATCCAGTGTGGTCTGGGGTTTTGCATGATTGGTAAATATTGACATACTTGTCCCACAATAGTGTTTAAAAACATGGATGAGGAGTTTTGGCCCTGAGAAAATGCTACATTGTGGAATGATGTTTCTTCATCCCTTGTCCAAATTTTTACCATATCACGTCATGAATTGGACATTATCGCTCACTAATTGTCTGCCCATATAATGTAGGTGGGATTGTTAGTGTGGGTTTTAGCAGCAGTCACATTGTGAGATTTCATTAATTTCTGACATTGTCAAAATTTTGGCAGTGTCAGATGGACATGTATCACAGTGCAATGTGGGAACATGTTTTTTTTTTATCAACCAAAGATTTCACCATGTTTCTGTCATTATTATTTGGGATAACCCAAAATCACATAGTCTATCAGGCAATTGGGCTACAAAAAACAGTGGGAACATCCATCTCCTCCTCCTCCTCCTCCTCCTCCTCTGTTTCTTTCTTGCATGGGTGGATGTAGTTGGGGGTATTCATCTCCAAAAGTCCCACCACCTCTCACTGCACTACTTGCATTCCTCCAACAGGTGGTGTTTAGTCTCCTTCACATTGGAGAGAAGCAGAACTCGCTCACATGCACAACATCGAAAAGGCACACAAAGACACACACACACACACACACACACACACACACACACACACACACACACACACACCTTCCCATAAACTGCACGTGTGTCTTCTCTGTTTGTGTTTCCAGCCTGTCATATCGGAGGGATGAAGGCTGAAATTCAGAGTCAGGCTGCCAGCGGCATCATCCAGCCTCTCATCTGTCTGTAATGAAGAGCTTTAGGAGGTGAAGCCTGTTATTAAAGGGTCAGGATGGTTTCAGACTGAGCCTCCTGGTGTTTGGAAGAAAAGTGCAGTGCAGCGTTGGAGGGGCACAAGGGCGAGTTTAGAGTGAAGTAGAGCCTGTGCAATGTGGTGCAGCAAAATATGATGCTGAGTTCCGTTTTTTTTTTTTTTTTAGGTACATGGCGGTGACTATAAGTCAGTAATTTGTTAAGAGTAGTGCAGAACAAAATATGAAGAATTGTGATGATTCTGTCAAACTGCATTAAACTTTGAATAGCAAAAGGAAACAACTAAAGGGGAGTAAGAGGTGTCTGTTTCTCTTTTAAAGGATCACTTTCACTTTGCCAGAATTGCAAGAAGAAGTATTTCCTGTCACCTGTAGTGGTATATTACAGAGCTCTCCACTGGTCACATTATGTTTTTTGGAACCACTTGTATGTTCCTCGAAATAACTTTTGCATTATCTTGGCTCTTCAATTTTAGAGAGAACCCGAGCTCCGACCACAGTTGTGGTTAGGTCTGCCTGCCTACAGGCTAAAATGTTATTTGTAACTATAGCTATGGCAACGCTTGAAACTGTGGCTATGGCTATGCTTATTGTTACGGCTGTATGGTTAGTGTAGCTACTGTTTAAACATAAGATAGTAACACTGGAAACAGGCACATTGCCTGGTTCCAGACCTTTCAATCTGTCTGCTTATGGAGCTTTATCCCTACCTTTATTCAAGAGAGTGGTCTATCAGTTTGAGAGCATTATTTATTGATTTCATGTTCAAAAACCCTGCCCTCACACTCAAATATCCTCTGCTTGCGCTTGGATTTCTGCCCCGAGCTTGAATTTTTATTGTGTAACAACCCTGTCAAAATCCCCCAACCAATAGAAAGCCAGATTATACTGTTGACCGAAATGATCCCTGCCTCCTTGTGGGCACACTCACTTTAGTTTTAGAGCATCCCGTCCGGGCGGGTACTCTTAACCAGGTTCATCCACTCCCACTCTCCAGGGCTTTATTTTATGTTCTTCCCTTGCTTTCTTTACAACTTTTCGAATAAAGGGACTGTTAATTTACACACGTATATATATCTATATATGTATATAGATATATATACAGTATATAAGAAGAATGGTTCAAAAGACCCTTCATGATGGAAATCAACGAGAGCTTGTGTACCCATCCCGGAGGGTTACCAAGGCCCTGCCCTGGAGCCAGGCCTGGGGTTGGGGCCCGTGGGCGAGCGCCTGGTGGCTGGGCTTTCACCCATGGGGTCTGGCTGGGCCCAGCCCGAACTGGCTAAAGCAGCAGACCAAGGCGGGGGCTTGGCGGTCCGATCCTCGGCTTCGGAAGTTGGCTCTTGGGACATGGAATGTCACCTCTCTGGCGAGGAAGGAGCCGGAGCTTGTGGAAGAGGTTGAGCGATACCAGCTAGATATAGTCGGCCTCACCTTGACACATAGTTCTGTTTCTGGAACCCAAGTCCTTTGGAGTCCCAGGGACGGGTGCTGGACAGTGCCCCGACTAAGGACTTCTGCTAGGGGACTTCAATGCTCCCATGGGCAATGACAGCAGGACTGGGGGGCATGATTAGGAGGAACAGCCTGCACGATCTGAACCTGAGCAGTGTTCAGTTATTGGACTTCTGTGCGGGTCGCAGTTTGGCCATAACTAACAACATGTTCGAGCATAAGGATGTTCATCATTGCACGTGGCACCAGGACAGCCTAGGTTGCAGCTCAATGATAGACTTTGTAGTCATATTATTTGACCTGCGGCCATATGTTTTGGACACTCGGGTGAAGAGAGGAGCAAAGCTGTCACCCGATCACCACCTGGTGGTGAGTTGGATCAAGTGGCAGGGGAGGACGCCGCGCAGACCTTGCAGACCCAAGAAAGACTAGGTCGGCTATTGATTGGCTCCAAAGAGGTTCTGGCAAACCGTCCGGTGCCTCGGGGGGGAAGGCAGTAACTTGCTCACATTGTTTACAGTGGGGGCGGGGAGCTGCTGATGTCAACTGGGGACATTGTCGGGCAGGTCATCCAATTTCTAGGGCAGAAGTCGCCGAGGTAATGAAGCAACTACGCGGCGGCAGAGCCCCGGGGGTGGATGAGATTCGCCCTGGATATCTCAAGGCTCTGGATGTTGTAGGGCTGTCCTGGCTGACACACCTCTGCAACATTGCGTGGATATCGGGAGCAGTGCCTCTGGAGTGGCAGACTGGGGTGGTGGTCCCCATCTTCAAGATCGGGGACCAGAGGGTGTGTTCCAACTACAGGGGGATCACACTCCTCAGCCTACCCGGTAAGGTCTACTCCAGGGTGCTGGAGAAGAGGGTCCGGTCAATAGTTGAACCTCAGATTGAGGAGGAGCAATGTGGTTTTCGTTCCGGACGCGGAACCATGGACCAGCTCTTTACCCTCGCCAGGGTGCTGGAAGGGGCATGGGAGTTCACCCAACCAGTCCACATGTGTTTTGTGGATTTGGAGAAGGCTTACGACCGTGTCCCCAGGGGCATCCTGTGGGGGGTGCTCCGGGAGTATGGGGTTAGGGGCCCCTTGCTAAGGGCCATCCAGTCCCTGTACCGAAGGAGCAGGGGTCTGGTTCGCATGGCTGGCCACATAAGCACAGGATGACGAGACGAGATGAGACGAGACGAGACGAGACACCTGCAAAACTGTTGACACTCCCATCAGCCTCAGCTGTACTTTGTGTTTACAAAGTAATCACCAAATTTTAAAATGCTAAACTAAGATGGTGAACATTATACCTACTTAACATTAGCATGTTAGCATTATTATTGTGAAATTGTTGTCATGAAAACACCAAGAGCAGTGGTTCCCAACTGGTTAAGCCACGGGGTCCAGATTTCTCCTTAGTCATTAGTTTAGGATCCACACAGTTTAATACATCCAGTGGCATACTTGCGTTTGGCTGTATTGTTGAGCTAGTTTGCTGTCTCTGTCAAATAGGTGCCTGTTAGTTACTAACTCTACAGCAGGAAACAGCACTTCAAAATAAAAGCTCTGTGCCCCCAAATTAACTGTAATTCGAAATAAAGTTTATTTTGTACGAACTGGAGACATTTGTGAGTTTCTTGCAGTCCATTCAGAATTAACCTGCAACCCACTTTTGGACTGTGACCTACCAGCTGGGAACCACTAAACTAGTCTGCATCTTTTACATTTCCGTCACTTTGACTGCTAAAAATGAAAACAAACTTTATAGCCCAACTTTTATCTATCATACATTTTGTTTTTGTGTCCAGTGAGATTTGCACCACAGAGCTGTCCACCTGTCTGTTCGCCTGTCTATCCATCTATATGTGTACGTGCAGTGTCAGAAGGTGCAGCTCTGTCACCCTCAGGTCATTACCTGGCATCTGTTTGTCATTTAGCCTCAGTGGCCTCAGAGTACACAGGCACACAGTGCACCAGTGCTGTAATTACTGCCTCGGTGCTGCTGTGAGTGAATTCCACACTAAATTAGAAGAAAAAAATGCTCATACTTTTACCAAATGTGCTGTGTAAGCAGAAATTGCAGCATGAGTTCAACTGGAGGAGCAAAAAGAATAAGAGGAGTCAAACTGCTGAAAGTATGGAAGTGTTGGTGTCAGACACATCACCTCCCCCTCAACACCATATCATCTAAAAATGGCTGGAAAAATAGAGCAAAATGTTCAAACTTTTTTCACTGACAGAGCCTTTTACACATTAAAGGGTCCGTCCACCAAAATTACAAAAAAAGTGAGGTAAGTTGACATTTTGGAGTGTCCTTCACAAGCAGTGAATACACAGCTGCTTTCAACAAGCCCTGGGTCTTGCATGACACTATTCCATTCTCACGTTAAAAGGGAACTACGCCAATTTCCAAGGTTTAAACATGTTATAGCACCGTCACCTCACAGCAAGAGGGTTGCCGGTTCGTTCCCAGGTGTGGGAGCCCTTCTGTGTGGAGTTTGCATGTTCTCCCCGTGTCAGCGTGGGTTCTCTCCGGGTACTCCGGCTTCCTCCCACAGTCCAAAGACATGCAATTTTGGGACTAGGTTAATTGATTACTCTAAATTGTCTACAGGTGTGAATGTGAGTGTGAATGGTTGTCTGTCTCTATGTGTCAGCCCTGCGATAGTCTGGCGACCTGTCCATGATGTACCCTGCCTCTCGCCCGATGTCAGCTGGGATAGGCTCCAGCCCCCCCGCGACCCTCAAGAGGATGAAGCGGTTAGAAGATGAATGAATGAATGAATGAATAAACATGTTATTCCTATAGTCTAAGACAGTCTTAACATATTAGTGAAAATGAACAACTCTTTCTCAAATTCAAAAACTAGAGTGCTACGACTCAAATTTGTGATGTCATATGACATAAATTGTGGAGCTGCTCAATAGACAATGAAAGATGTTCTAGATGACACTGAGAGCACTCAGGAGAATGTTCAGAGTATATGGGTATGTTTTGTGTGTCAAAACTGAGAACACTACAATAGAATAAAGTTCATTTTGGTATAAAAAAGAAAACAGTGGGTCTCATTCATGACATGTGAGCAGAATGAATTCGTGTGTAAACTGCTGGCAGAAGGAAATGTATGTGTATAGCATTCATCAATATGTTAATAGCTCTGATCTTTTTGTATGGACTAACAAAATCGACACCTGCCTCTGGCTGCTCGTAGTGCTTGGGCAAATAAGGAATACTCATAAATATTGCTTGTCGTTATTAGAAATTAGTATTATTTCATAATGTGTTCTGTTACGTTCACAATACACAGATGCCATTGAAACATGCAAGTTAAACTTAACAAGAGATCTGAAATATGACACATTTTGCTAAATGCATTGGCATTTAGCAGATTTAGGGTTCAGGTTAGGTTTCTTAAAAATGTGAATGAGTTATTTGAGTCCTTTAGGTAACATCATTCGAAATCATTTATGCGGATGATAAACAGTTGTATTTATCTATGAAGCCAAAAGAAAGTAATCAATTAACTAAACTTCATAATTGCCTTAAAGACATAAAAACCTGGATGAGCACCAATTTCCTTATGTTAAATTCAGACAAAACTGAAGTTATTGTTCTTGGTCCCAAACAACTCAGAGACTCTTTATCTGATGACATAGTTTCTCTCGATGGCATTGCTCTGGCCTCTAGCACTACCGTAAGAAACCTCAGAGTAACATTTGATCAAGATCTGTCTTTTAACTTTCATTTAAAACAAACCTCACGGACTGCATTTTTTCATCTGCGTAATATTGTGAAAATTAGGCCTATCCTGATCCGAAAAGATGCAGAAAAATTGGTCCATGCTTTTGTTACCTACCTTAAAAACTCTCCAGCTAATTCAGAATGCAGCAGCACGTGTACTAACAGGAACTAAGAAACAAGATTATATTTCTCCTGTTTTAGCTACTCTGCACTGGCTCCATGTAAAATCCAGAATTTAATTTAAAATCCTACTGTTAACTTATAAAGCTCTAAATGGTCAGGCTCCATCATATCTTAGAGAGCTCATAGTGCCATATTATCCCACCAGAACTCTGCGCTCTGAGAACGCAGGGTTACTCGTGGTCCCTAAAGTCTCCAAAAGTAGATCAGGAGCCAGAGCCTTCAGCTATCAGGCTCCTCTCCTGTGGAATCATCTTCCTGTTGCGGTCCGGGAGGCAGACACCGTCTCCACATTTAAGACTAAACTTAAGACTTTCCTCTTTGATAAAGCTTATAGTTAGGGCTGGCTCAGGCTTGCCTTGTACCAGCTCCTAGTTAGGCTTACTTAGGCCCAGTCTGCCTGGAGGAAACCCTGTAATACACCGCGCACCTTCTCTCTCTCTCTCTCGCTCTCTCTCTCTGTCTCTCTCTCTCTCTCTCTCTCTCTCTCTCTCTCGCCGTACTGCATATGTCACTAATTCAGCTTCTTCTCTGGAGCCTTTGTGCTCCACTGTCTCGCTGGTTAGCTCATATCACAGCGGTGCCTGGATAGTGTGACGTGTGTGGTTGTGCCGCTGCCATTCTCCTGCCAGATGCCTCCTGCTGCTGCTGTTATCATTAGTCATACTTATACTGTTATTATTACACATATGATTATTGGCACATATGTATACTATCAGATATTTATATATACTTTCAACATATTGTACCTCAATAATCAGAATTATAATTACAATATTATTATAATACCATTACTTTCATTAATGTTGTAAGCTACTGTCATTACCATCTGTCCTGCCTCTCTCTCTCTCTCTCTGTCTCTCTTTCTGTCTTATTGTGTCATACGGATTACTATTAATTTATTATGTTGATCTGTTCTGTACGGCATTTATTACACATCTGTCCATCCTGGAAGAGGGATCCCTCCTCAGTTGCTCTTACTGAGGTTTCTACCATTTTTTCCCTTTTTTGGGGGGAGTTTGCTGTACAGCCCTGTGAGGCAAATTGTGATTTGTGATATTGGGCTTTATAAGTAAAATTGATTGATTGATTATTTGAATAGACTTAATACATGTGTTTTCTACATTTCTGGCATCCCATTCCCATTTGAATTAATCAGGAGAGAGAACTCCAGAAATGTATCGTATGTTAGAGTGTGAGACTGTGAGACCCACTTTGCTGACCAAACACTAAGCTATCAGTGATGGCTGTCACAATGTACAGCGAAATATAACACTTACATCACCTTACCTTCCAGTGGAGGTATGACACCACAGAGAGGTCTCTCTGATGATACAAGTAATACACTCCTCTGCAGCAGAGAGTTGTGACTGGGAAGAGCTTCCTGTAGCTGTTATGTTTTTTTGTGTGTGTACTTATGCTTTAATTTGCATCAAGTTTCATATCGAACCATTTTTGTTTAACTATTTGAATGGTTCTTACAAGTGTTAACGGTGCCTGTTAACGGGCCTTCCAGGCCTTTGATTTATCTGTCTCTATTATTAACAGAAAATGAAATGTTTTTCTCAACCCACTTCACCTAAAATGACTTCAATCTCAGTGCTGGACAAGTTATTCTTTTTCTCTCTCTTTCTTTTTTGGCTCTGTGTTTGCAGGTTGAAGGATACACCTCTTCATAGTAATTATCACCTCCATATATGGTGGTCACTGGCTATTCGTGTGCAGGGTTGTATGCTAACTGACTAGCTGACTAGTGCACTGTCAATTTATTTTGCTGAAGGTTTTTATAAACACAGATACAGATTTTTTTTATGTATTAACTAGAAGTCATTGTTAAGATTTAAAGAGTGCGCATCTTCTATTTTGTTCCATGAAGCCACTAAGAGATGAGTTATTCATCAGTACTGTGTGAAAAGTGGAAGCAGTATGGTAGCAGTAATAAGAAATATCTGTGTGTGTGTGTGTGTGTGTGTGTGTGTGTGCGTGTGTGTGTGTCTGTGTCAGTACACTGCACTCATCTGTGCAGCTGACTTCTGCTATTAACAAGCCATATCATGTATACAGTAACAGAGTTACTTACATGCTGGCACAGCAACATGCCAGGACAGACTTAGACAATTTTTACACAAGGAAAGAATACTATGTATATTGTAATAACTGCTGAATTTACAAGATGGCACAAATAATCAAAAATTAGTTGTTTACAGCATTTCATGAAGTTTGTAGTTTCCCCAAACTCAAAAACTCACTAAACTGCACAATTGTATTAAGGGGGTCTGTGGACTCTCTCCCTGGGTGACAGAGGAATACATTGCGCTACTCTTTACTGGATCTGTAAGATCTGACATATTTAAATTTTGTAAATTGTGAAATAATTGAAATTGTGTATTCACAGACATCTGCTGCTTATCTTGGCAGGTAAAGCCCCTTTCCCACTGTAAAAAAAAAACCCACTAGCACTCGCTAACATCTGGCTTTCTAATGTAATGGGAATTAAATTGGCATTCACACCAGGATCAAATGACTTTAAAGTAGTATTTATTGTTCCCAGTTTCAGTAGGCATCGATGGAAACACAGCACCCAGATGAATGTGCTAATTTTAGCTCCATAACTAGCAAGATGCGATGATGCGCCATCACAAAATACCGTCTGTCTCCACCCAAGCAATGCTCAAACATGGAGTGGAATTAGTCTGTATCAAGTTTGAAAGAGAGACTGAGTAAGTAAGGGATCAAAAGAAGTAGCTGCTGTAAAGTTTTCTTTCCTCCATGCTGTCATAGGGCTTTCTACTGTTTACTTGTTTTCCAGCCTGTCCATGACGTTGATGTGACACACCAAAAAAAATAAATAAAACACAAACACAGAAAGGCATACTTGCCTGCTGCAGAGCCATGTACACCAGCGGTTCCCAAATGGTGGGTCACAGTTCAAAAGTGTGTAGCGGGCCAATTCTGAATGGACTGCAAATGGCTCACAAACTTTATTTTTGAGTACAGAAATTTCCAGCACAGAGCTTTTATTCTTAAGTGCCATTTCCTGCTGTAGAGAGTGACTAACTGACAGCTACAGAGACAACAAACAAGTTCAATGACATGTCCAAATCCAAGTATGATGTGAAAAGTATTGAACTGTGGATCTCGAACTAATGATGAACGAGAAATCTTGATCCTGTGGCTGGACCAGTTGGGAACCACTGGTATACACAACTGCTCTACTGGCAGTGGGAAAGGAATCTCATTGTTTCCCTGCTTCCTTTTTTGTGTGTTAATTACAGACCAAAACACAATACACAATGTTTTCTATTTAAATGAAACCAGCATCAATCAGAATATGTTTGGTAATAGTAGAGGACATTACAGAGTATTTTAGGGTCTATAATTCAAGGAAAGGTCGTTTTCAGTCCTAACAATCTAATCTGCAAAGCAGCGGAAAGTACTTTGTGTTGACACGTTTAATCGACCATTTACAAGACACTGCCAATGGTGTTTGGGCTGCAGTGTGATAGCCTTTCATAGTCTGAGCTCACCATTAGCAGTAGATTGTACCTTTTTGTTCGCACTTAATGGGCCATCGGATGTGTCATCATCTTTAAAGGTCTCCCAGCCCGGATAATCTAGATTGTCAGACTGAATGTACAGGCATTTGTAAGCACACATTTTGTGTTTATTTGCTACTTACTGTATACACTTCGTTTTCTGTTGTTTTTTCTTATCTTGCCAGACCTCATTTATAAAACAAAATAAAAACAGCACAACAGTGGGCAGTTTACCTGCCGACAGTGAACAGATGAAAGACAACAAAAATGGCATTGCTCACACTGTGCATTTTTATTGACATTCACAAGTCTCTGTCTAGACAGATATAGTATTGTTACGCACCCGTCTAGGGGTCGGGAAGTGTAACATAAAATGAGCCGACACACGACAATGCACATCAAAGGGTGAGTTTATTCACCGGCACACAAACAGAAAATGACTTTTATAAATAACGAAGCTTGTCTTCAGGGTGAGCCCAGGCCAAAACAATAAACAAAACAAACTACCTTTCCCAATATGCTAACTAAACCCTATGAGAAAGAAAATAAACAAAAGTACAGTCACTAAACCTAACTCCCTAAACTAAACAAAAACAGGAGAAAACAGGTCAACATAAATGGCAGCCCACCCCTACTGCTTAGTGCTATGTGCAGATATATACAAGTGATGTGCAGGTGACAAAATAAAACGGCTGCTTAGCGCGGCACCAGGCCGGCAGCAGACGAACTGTTCCCCGCTCGTAGCGGCAGCACACAAAAAAACCTCACAGTTCAAAATACGGCTCACCGCTCTCCAGTCAAAAAACACTCAACAGTTTGTAAAGGCACAGGCAGGTTTGGTGTCGGAGCAACGCTGCTGTCAAAACGAACCCTCGAGATTGACAGATGGCCGGGGTTTAAAAAGGCCAAGCCCCCGCGACAGCCAATCAGCAGCAGCCACGACCAGAGCCAAGCCCTCGCGACATCCAATCAGCAGCAGCCACGACCAGCCCAGAGATGAGAGCGGCACCTGGCACAGATCCTCAGAAGAGAAGAGGTCTTACTCTCACATAAAACAAAAAACAACAACAGATATACAACAATATACGGCCGCAGCCGTAACAAGTATAGTTACAATAACAGTAGCAGAGAGTCAGCAGAGACTATCTATGCATATATCCATAGAGAACCACAAACCACTAGTTTGCTTCTTCCTGCCAACATTCTTTTGGCATGCAGGAAAGTATGTGGTGATTTTGAATTTTGCATCCACCCATTTTTTGTTCTGGAAGCTTCCCCAGCACCCCCCTGACCATCTGACATAATTCTGCCTGTTCATTCTCTCTTTGTGTCCAGTCTCTCCAGCATTGCCTCATGCACAGCCGTCAGATGCATCTTTCTCTTTCTTGGCCTTGCGGGGGGTAGATGTTGAGCTTGGTGACATGGATGCTGGTGGTGTAAATAGCAGAGGGAGGACTGAGGGATTTATTCAGCAGGAGCTCTAGCAGCAACACACTCCAGCTGCAACACTATAGTTTCACTCAGTCTTTTGCACTGAAATACATAATAGTAACATTTTATTTATAGGAAAATGAACCAGTCAGCAAGGAAAAAAATGGTAATACGTATGCAGCAGCAACTCAAAAAAAATTGTTCCATACTAATCATATGTGTACACTTGCTAGCCACACTCCACCACCCTCGCTGTGGTGATGACATTGAGTCATGTGACCACAGTGTAGTTTGTTTTTAGCCTAACATTAGCTTTTTACTTCTGGCGGTTGCAGTTAAACTTCAAAATGAAGGTGGTGTTTATTTGTAAAGATTATCTTGCTGAGTAAAATGTGTTAGTCCTCCTCCATACACACACATGCACACACCTCACCTCCTGATGCTTTCCTTACAGGTCAATTACACGGGATATAGTTTTATACAGTCCATGGCAGCAACAGTCATGTTTACAACAACAAAGTCACTATTTAAAACCCAATAATATCTCACTGGAATATAAATATTCCTCCTGACATCACAATACTGAGTGAAGAAGGTCATGTTATCTCAGCATGAAGACAAACATCAGTATCAGTCATTCATCCTGCTCTCTATCCCTCCTCTACTGAGGACACTCACTGTCTGCAGGTCGGCTGCATCAGGTACATGTTCAGATAAAGTGTTAGCCTACATACAGACAGCTTTCATTTTAGTTTGTCTTTAACACTTTGCTGTTAGCACCGCAAGTGTGATGTGCTTGTGTCGACCGCGATCATAAATCATAATAGCGGTGAATGAGAGACTGCAGACAGAGCAGATTGAAATATGTCTTTCTACATGCTGATCACGTATTGATAAAGTACTGGCTCGGCTGGCAGAGGTTTTATCGCACTTACTCACAGTAACAAGTGTAGTTGTCAATAACTAGAGTCATCTTGAAGTTATATTCCCTTCATCTGCACCGCGGCCCCAATCGCTGCAGAATGATGATAAATTAAACCGAAACTTTAAAAAGTAACGCAGATAATGGCGGAGCTTACTGTTAAACTTGCTTGGGTTGTTTAATACCAGGTCTCGGTACCGATCCCTGCCCGGGCGTTTGATGAAGCCTCCTGGTTGGCTGGTGATAGACTGGTGTCAAACTGTCATTATAGCCCGTCGGAGCACTTCATGCCAGGCTCAAATCAAACCCCCCCTCTGGTGATGTACGCATCGTCTCATTTGATGTTGCTCAATAAGACTCCAGAATGTCATCGCATTCTTTTACTCAAAAGCCGTGTTGACAGGAAAGAGGCAGAGGAGAGAGCCATGGCCCTCATGGCCCTCGTGAAATTTTTGCCCTGGTTCTGTGACGCTAACACTTCCACATGTCACTGTGCGTGATTCTGTCCCAGGTGCAGCAGTAGTCTCATGATGAACAGAGAGTAGCAAGGAGGGGCTGAGCGGATCAATACTTTGCATGCAGCCCTGCAATGCAATGAGATTTTACATGTTTCAAATAGTCAGATTTGCATTAAAGTTGTAGTGATTGGACTGTGAGTTCACAAAAAATTCACAAGGATTGGAATTTGCACTAATTTTTGCGATCACAACATCCTGGTGGGACTGACAAGTGTGGACTTCACTTGTATCATTAAGCAAAGCAAACTCTATATTGATGAGAATGTGTGGTGTTGGCAATAAGGTGTTATAAAAGAAACAGGAATAGGCTATATTAAGTTTTAGCAGTAACAAAGTAATATAACACGTAACCAACAGAATTTGGTTAATATTATTACATTTACAGTATCATGCAAGACGTTACCTTCTGTTAGTGATCCACACCACTCCACTTCTGCCAGTGTGCCACCAGAATAAGATAAATAAATATGCCAGAGGTTGCTGTGTGTTGTCATGTCACTACCTTGTTTATACAGTCTATGTACTTAATGGCTGTACTCTCAGTGTGACAAGAGTGCCAGTGCTTGGCACAGCTGGGTCATGCAATATTGTGTGTTATCATGTTCATTGTGTTTCCGTTAATATACCTGCAATGTCTATAAGAATCCTATTCTGCTTTCGCATCCTAATGCTGCCTGAAAGCAACGGGTCTGACAATTTAGTCAGTCACATGCACACCAGTAGCCTGCTAGAGGTCATTTTGTAGGGCTCTAACAGTGCTCCTCCTGTTCCTCCCCACACAAAGGAGCCGATACCGGTCCTGCTGCCGGGTTGATGCCCTTCTATGGCCCTGTCCAGCTCTGCTGGTGTAACAGCCAGTCTCCTGGTATCTCCTCCAAGCTCTTGAGACTGTGCTGGGAGAAACAGCAAACCTTCTTGCAACCACAAGTATAGATGTGCCATCCTGAAGGAGCTGGACTACCTGTGCAACCTGATGGAGATGCAGGTACCGCCTCATGCTACCAGTAGTGACAAAACCATTAGCAGAACATAAAACTAAAGAAGAATCAGTCAAGGATGAGAAGAAAGCACACACACAATCACTTGCTTCCTAAATAGACAGATTGATATCCCTGAAGTTTAAGTGACTTGGGTTGGTTTGGTACAGAAATACACTGCTTTCCACAAGTGTTGAGTACCTGGTACCCCCAGAGAGCCAATGAAATTGAAGGACTAAAGTAAAGGTTTTCTGCCATATATGTGTGTCCAGAAAGTTGTATACATCCAGTATAACCACTTTACACTTGCTCCTGTTTTCACACCTGATTGTTTTGCTGTCAACAGCGTATTATCCCCTTCACACCAAATGGCTCTTATTTTTCCCTCATATACAGTACATAGATCCACCTCTTTCCTCTTGCGCGCACACACACACACACACACACACACACACACACACACACACACACACACACACACACACACACACACACACACACACTCACTCACTCACTAACCTCAAGTGTGTGATGAACTGTACGATTAAAGGTTAATGGATTTTTACAGCTGTGAGAGTTAGCCTTAATCGTGTCCTAATTAGAGTTCATTTAGTTTTGCTCCTTCAGCGCCTCTCTAGACAATTAGCCCCTCTCTCTCCCCCTGCAGAGTGGCTCTTTTCTCCTGGACCAGAAAGTAGGGCGGCTGGAGTCACGTTGCGGTCAGGCCCTGACGGGGAGCATATCCCTCCTCCCTGTCAAGACCCAAGTGTCCTGACTGTCTGTTGAGTCACTCAGCTAGATTTATTAATACATGCAGTAACTGAGGGGATCAGAGGCTGCCTGAAGACACCTGACCGGGAGATGAAAGGAGGGAATTACAACCATAGTGAGCTTGGTTTGTCAAGATTAAAAGCCTGGCAGCCACTCTTTTACCCTTTTCCACCAAAGTTCTCCTGGAAACAGGGTTAGTTAACAGTAGAGTAGCAAGTAGCATGGAGCCCACTGAAAATGTTTCAGTGGTTACTTCTTTTTCATGTTACTTATGCAGTCTCTTTTTCAAACTCAGTGCTTACCAATTTTGAACGATGTTTGAGGGCTGCTCGGATAGAGATGGACGGTAATTTGTGGCAGCGCATTACTGCATCATGCCAGTAAAGGGGTGGAAATTAGCATGTCCATCTGGGTGTTGAACTATTTCAATCAGTGCTGGTCGGAGCAAATTAGAGCTGGAGCCAATAAATACCTGTGACTACTGCAAAGTAATTTATCCCAGGAAATAATGCTTACTGTAATCTTTCCAATTGAAACCAAAAGCCAGATTTTAGTGTCTGTTCATGGGTTTTTCATCCAATGGGAAAGTGGCTTAAAAGAGCAATAAATGCTTTAGACACCTCACAATACCAAAAGACATTCAGATAAAAACTCCCGCCTTGTGATGTCCCTTTAACAGTGGAAAAAAACCCTCAACAATTTGAGTGAATTACTATTACGAGTACAGAATTCCAGCAGATGTGTGTGCATGCCGCGCTGGTTATCCGCTGTGTGCTCTGCCGTCCGTCAACACCCACCGGCTGCGTCTGCTGTGCATACACCGGACAGTGGGAGTCACGAAGACCCATTAGATGTTGCGAATTCACACGTAATCGCACGATATAATAAGATGTAGTTTCTATAAAAAGAACCACAAAACCAGAGGAGTAGTAGGAAGACATCTCGGTGCGCCTCCGTGACTAACATCTCCTCGTTCATGGTGTCAATTGGGTGAAATGACTTCTGAAAACCTCTGACCTGTTGACTTTAGGCCTGCCTCCACCCATTATGACGTTTTCAAGGTGTAGTGCAGGGAAGTATTATCTGCCATGAACACTGTGTATTTTATTTTGAAAATTAACCAGATGTTTTATTTTGTTTCTGTGCACGACTTCCTGCCCTGCATGATCTGCTCTGTGCTGACTTGCTGTATTTTGCTCTGGTGTCCGGCAAAAATAGAAGTCTTGCATATCTGCGGCTCTGGAGCAGGGGAATGGAACCCTTACATGCAGCAGAGTTATTTTCAACTGTCACCAGCTCATTATACATTATCCCGCTTAGAACACCCACCTCTCCCGGTCGGAGATGCTGGGTGCCCAGTAGCTGCGTTCTCTTGAACGTCTGACTGAGGTTTACTCTTGTTTTCCCTCTTCTCTTATCACTCTCCTTTTTGCTCTTCTGTGCCTCCTCAGACAGAGGAGCTCATTTTCTTTTGCCAGGCTGTTTTGCACTTGGTTCCAAACTTTGTCTGTCTGCCATTGTGTTCATGACTCGACTATCTCATGCCCAACTCCTCATAAGAGCCAGCTCCAGTTTCTGACTGGCTAACTGAGCAGTTTTGCAATACATGACGCATTTCCTGCTGTAAAGCAGATTTTTTCCGCGAAATTTCACCCCCGGTGCCAGAAGCTTATTAAAGAGATTGCAAAGCCACTAAGTAACCTATGTAAATGCTGATAGTCTGATTTTACTGTGGCCACTTCCCTGTGCAACCCACATTATTTTCATAATGATGTATTTAGGAAAAGATGCTATCTGTTGCCTCTTTAATGTCAGAGCTTATTAATTCTACGGTCTTTAATAATTTGGCTCTGGGGTAGGGTTGGGCGATATGTTAAAAATTTCCAACCGGCCACCATCAGCCCATCAACCGGCGGTTGCCAATATATTCGGCAGTTGTGTGTGTGGCGGAGAAAAGAAAAGAGGGGGGATGTTGCATTCATGTGATGTCGGAAAGAATCGAAAAATGACTTTCAGAATGGGATAATTCACATTAACGCCACCTCATGTCAGAAAAACAACTCGGCAACTCGGATCTCCTGACACCACATGAATGCAGCAAAAAAATGCAGCGTGCTTTGCAAACCCACTCATGTCCAACATGGCACGGAAATATCTGCGCATACCGGCAACAAGCACGCCGTCAGAGAGGGTGTTTAGCACGGCTGGTAACACTGTTAACCATATGCTCATATGAGTTCACGTTACGGCCGGGTCCACCGGCTGCACGCCAAGCGTCTGTTTACCGTTTGCTGAGCCATGATAGTTAAAGCATTTTCCACCTAAGTTATTACAATATATTTGAGTAATCTACAGGTTTACTGTACTGTTTGTCATCTACTCGCTTTCAAATGTCCGCCACGGACATTTACACAGTGTCACGGATAAACATGGGTAAATGCATGAAAACAAAATCATCACATATCACCCCTGATAATGGTTTATTCATTTAAAAACACAGTGTGCTCGTTTAGCACACTATTTCATGTAGTTTTTATCTGCTGGAGGGTCGCGTAGGGGAGCGTAGCGCGACAACAATAGAGAGTTGTTGCGCCGCTCCCGTTGCCGGTGCAGCAGCTGTAATTGATAACAGGGGGACGAGCTGCTACAGGACTCGCGCTGCTCCCGTTGCCGGTGGACCCTGGCCGTAACTTTCAGCTCCGCCATCACTGACATGTTTTGTGAAAGACTCGTTGGAAATCAGTGTGAAGCTGCAGGTTCCAATACGCACACACTTTGAATTGTGCTCTACATAGTAATTATGGACTATATGTACCATTAATTTAGAAAAATAAAATGACAAAAATGAAACCAACCGTGATGGACTTGGCCAGTGGGCGATTGGCGATATATTTGTCCAATCGCCCAAGCCTGCTCTGGGGCCCATTTAATACTGGGTTTTGGTATCCATCCCTAATCATACTGCTGCTACAAGTGCTGTCCAGCTGCCTGGCAGTGTATTGTAACACCGCGAAAAGTGGCTTTTGGTGTCATTAGTCCCTTTTACACTGCCATATTTTTGGCGAATGTTGGACCATTTTGCAGGCAAGCTGATCATGGCAGATCATGCGTTTAGACACACAGAGCACAGATCATGCGTTTAGACACACAGAGCTGGATTGGCGATTTCATCCGAGGTGCCCAATTTCCTGCCACGTGGGTTAGACATATTGGCGGAACCTTTTTGGCTTAAAAAGAACGAGGTGTCTTTCCGCCACGGGAGGGGCTGTTGATGATTTGTGGGAGGAGCTGTTGATGATGCCGCACGTGTGACCCACTGGCAGTGGACTAAGATGAAACAGCCTATGGCAGGAATGAGCAGCTAATAGCAAGAGGGAAACGCAAACCTGAAAGACACTGTAAAAATGAGCAACTGGGGAGACATGAAATTGCGTACCATCCTTGCTCTCACAAACGAAGAGGCCATTAACTGTCAAATGACAGGGACGGCGAAAAACGGGCCAACTTAGGAGAGAATCGCAGAAGGACTGACCAGCCGCGGCTTCCCTTGGAGTGCGTCACTGTTTACGTCAGTGTGAGCTACATGTTTTGCTACTTGCTCACGTCCCCCCATTGCCCCAAAAAAGGCACACTCTGTATAAACAAAAGTAGGCAAGCGGCATTTCGCTGCACAAATTTGCACAATTCCTATTTAAAAAGGGCTTGTGTCTGGTTCCAACAATGTGGTGGTATTTGATGGGTTTGGAATGTGAATGGCCTGGAAGAACTAATTTGCCGTGAATTCTGCCAAAATAAGACTATTTTCAAACACACAAACAAATATTGCTGACTGAACAACCATATCAAACTGCTCAGCCCTATTCACTCAATGTTTTTTTACTAAAATAATTCCAGTTAGGAGGATATTTGTACAACACTCTGCCATATTGCCATGGCTCTAGGTTCTGGGTTAGCCTGGGAATAGGGTGGATAGCCTTTTAGCTTTAATAAAAGTCATTTTTGTATTTTTGTGAAACTGTCTGACTTGCATTAGACAGTCCTTGTTAATTTTATGGTATGGCAACAAAGACTTTACATTTATAGTCAAAACTTGTATTTATATGGTAAAATACAGAATTGAATTACAGACTTAACCAGTGTATTTATCACAGAGAAATTTTAGCAACCACATCAGCCAGTTGTTTTTTTGTTGTTGTCAAAAACTATCTGTATTACAGTGTACGTAGGCACCTAGGGTTCAATTTTGACTTCTTTGGGTCCCCCTTTTTGTGTATGAAGCTGTAACTGACAATGACCAAGAGTGGCATCCACTCTCATCCTACCTTTGTTTGGACAGCTAGCAGAGGAAGCCAAAAGAGCCTCAGAAAGTGGAGATGGAGTCCGGTCAAATAAATGAAAGTGGAAGTGGAAGTGGAACCACAAGTGGCTGTCTTTCCAAACTTCTTTTGAGAGTACTTTTGCATCACACTCTTCCTCCTCCTCCTCTTCCACTCACTGTGTGTTTGACTGGTGGTGAACAAGCCCAGCACCATGTAATAACATCACAAATTGAATTAATGTTGCAATAATATAAGAACATGCAGGACACGGTGCAGTGGAGTGTGAATGTGTGCACCCACGTGTATTTGACTGTGCGTGTGCTGTCCTGAATAAGTGAAGGAGCACACTTAAAGCAGAGAAGCGCTAAGAAGTTTCACTGAGTGACTTGACTTTAAAATGTTTCTTTTTCCTCATCTGACTCTTTGAATTAATGATCTGCTTGCTTTTTCCACCCTTCACTCCTTGATTGAACTCAGCCCTCCACAATGATAGCAGTGGTCACTTAGTGGCAGAGCATGAAAAAGTACTTGCATTCTTTATTTAAGTAAAAGTGGCACAAGTTGTTAGTGTTTTTACTTTATTGTTGTTCGTGGCAACAGTACAAAAAACAGTAACAAATGAGTTTGAATGAGGAAGATATGAAATAACACAAAATCAACAGTATGTATAAATGGATTAAAACAAGAAGGAACACTTGTAAGAGAATATGTGATTATAGATAAATTGGGAACGCAGGGATGCGCAAAACCATTTACCTAAGGAAACCTAAATAAAGATCAAGATAATTAAAGCTCCTATTTGACATCATTCTTATCACTGCACAGTGGCTACACTAGGTGAGGGAAATTCTTTGCCTACTTTCATAGCAGCGTTGGATCAGGCAGACGTTTTTTCCTGAGGACCCCTGAACTGTCGCTTTGCAGCTCCTGGGCTTCCCAGCAGAATGAAACCGGCTAGAACACAGTGGTGGAGGAGCGGTTGAGCCTGACTGCGACGTCCTTCAGGTGGCCCTCAAACATTGGCTCTCTTAAGCTGCAGAAAGTCTCTGGGTTTGGCAAAAGAAACCACTGTGACAAGTGGCTGGCAGCCGCTGGCTCCAATGAAATTTTAATGGAGTGACAGGTCGAAAAGCAGTCCACTGTTCAGCTGTGGCTACTCACTTATAATAAAGTTGAAAACAAGCTCGTCGACCATTCAATATTATTATCAAATTTATCATAAACTCGTTGAAAAATGTTGCCTTGGCTGGCTTTGACACTTCAGGTATAATGTAACTGAAGGCACGGACAAAAAGAAAGAAACCGCAGGACACACAAACATTCCTGGACTTGTCGAGCAAAACTTAAAAGTTTAAAATAAATTTGATCGTAAGAAAAGAAAGAGTTATGCAGGAACCGAGTTTAAGAGCATAACAGGTTCAGGCATAAAGAGAAGTAAAAGAAAAAAAGAAAGAAGACAGTAAGTAAAAAAAGAAGAAAGAGTGTGAGGAGATGCACCGAGCTCACTTGTTTTATCCCACCCTTGGGGTGGCGTGTCCGAAGCAGGGTGGGCCTCTTAGTCTAGACATTACTTTATTTTGGAGAAAACTTCTAATGAAACTTTAATTTGTGAGATTATATACTTTTGCATGTTACGCGGGATAGACACATACTCTTACCATTATGGTCAAAGTCAGCTCTGAACATCAAATTAAATTTAGTATGATTATTATACCACACATATCAGCAGAAGTATAACTGTTTCGTATACACACACTCTAGACTAACTTGCAGTTGCAGTAAAACAAAATGAGAAGGCACATATTCATGAAAACAACTTGATTAATCAACCCAACTATATCTTAACTCAAAATATAATATGAGATTCCTTAAGGGAACCCTCCTTAACTATTGTCACAAAATGGCAGAATGGCTCCATGTTAAATGACGGATTAAAAACATGAACTCATAATTCACTGATACTTACTGATCTACAAGATTTAAAAAGAAAAAACATCATTTAACTAACAGGATTATGCACATTTACAATGTTAGAACATGGGTAAAATATATAGTTTCACTTTCAAGAGACATTTCAAGTCCGTTGGAACAGACACTTGGTTTCTATTCAGGAATGCATACTTAATTTGTGACATTATCATCTGTTCAGTGTCCTCTTCACCCAGTTATGAATTAGATAGTGTGATTTCCCAGGGTGAATTTAAGAAGCATTGTCTACTAAGTCATGTTGCCCCAAGCCGAATTCTTTTAAGACATTAATCGACATCTGGGACCTGGAGGGATCTTAAGTGACCTTTGTGCCCCTTCTTGGCACAAGGATGGCTAAAAGGAGCCTTTATCAAGACTGGGGGTGAGACTGGGGGCAGAGTCCTAAACAAGTGTTCTTCCTACAAGTATCTGACCAAATGTTTTCCCTTCTGTTCTTGAGTTAAAATGTTGAGAAAAGGCCAGAAAAGTGTTTTATGCAGAATATTATGATATCACAGTGAAGATGACCTTTGACCTTTTTGGATATGGATGCCATCACTTCATCATTTATCTTGTTAGACATTTGTGTGAAATTTCTGTCATAATTAACATGAATTCTTGAGTTATGACCAAAAACATGTTTTGTGAACTTTGATTAGAATTTTGTGCTTGAAGGTTAGGTTACTGGATGTTTGTGTTATTGTGACAGATGCAAGGTCAGATTTTACTTGACCTTTGACCACCAAAATCTGATCAGGTCCAAGTGAACATTTGTGCCAAAATTGAAGAAATTCCTTCAAATACGGTGTTCATGAGAATAAAATGGATGCAAGGTCATGGCGACCTTGACGTTTGACACTTGACAACCAAATCCAACTAGTTCATCCAAGACTCCAAGTAGACATTTGTGCCAAATTTGAAGAAATTCCCTTTAGGCATTCCTAAATATCGCGTTCACAAACATGGGACGGACATACCATGGCTATCACAGGCCTGGATGCTTAAGGATAGAGTGCTTTTAATTTGAAATGAGGACTTTTCATTTGGGGCATAAAAAGGTCCATGGTTGACCCTTAAATGGGACTAAGTGCAACAACTAACTTACTGACTTAAATAATTGACAGTACAAATTATGTGTATTTACCTGATGAATAAATGTATTTTATGGGCGGCACGGTGGTGTGGTGGTTAGCACTGTCGCCTCACAGCAAGAAGGTTGCCGGTTTGATCCCGAGTGTGGGAGCCCTTCTGTGTGGAGTTTGCATGTTCTCCCCGTGTCAGCATGGGTTCTCTCTGGGTACTCCGGCTTCCTCCCACAGTCCAAAGACATGCAGATTGGGGACTAGGTTAATTGATAACTCTATTGTCCATAGGTGTGAATGTGAGTGTGAATGGTTGTTTGTCTCTATGTGTCAGCCCTGCGATAGTCTGGCGACCTGTCCAGGATGTACCCTGCCTCTTGCCCGATGGCAGCTGGGATAGGCTCCAGCCCCCCTGCGACCCTCATGAGGATGAAGCGGTTAGAAGATGAATGAATAAATGTATTTTACTCATTAAAACACATTTCAATGTGCAATCTGATACTCCCCCCAGGTATTGCGAAATGGTGTGGTCCATTTGGCATGGGTCAGGTGCGATGTGCAGAACTCACATTGTCGCTAAAGTAAACATGGGACAAACTACTGCCTGATAAATTGAATCAGAATGCCTCACCAAAAATCATGGGTGCCTAAAAGAAAATCAAGGGTACAGAGAGAACAAGAAAATGAAGGAAGCAGAGAGGCAACGGCCAAATGTCTGGCAAAATAATCTGAAGAAGCACCAGATATGACTGGCGGAGCTGATGCTGAGAAGTGAGGCAGACTATTGTCAGCGAATAAAACCTGCTGTAGCTGGCTCAGTTTTAAACTGTTAATGTTCTTTCAACTTATGCAAATTGATGTGACATAACAGAAAAACAACACTGCCACTGGTGAATGTTACCTTATTTGCTGATAAACTGATGCCAGTCAACAAGGTGAATAACGGCCGATACTATTGTTCAGCCAATATATCAATGCATCCTCAGTGTGCTCCATCCAAAACTGCCAATTCGCCCATCGCTGACTAGTCAGCTATTATTAGCTTGCTAATTCCACCATGTTATCATGCTACATTTGTAACAGAAAGGGAATTCAGTATTACAGGTATGTCAGCGTCCACGCCTCTGTTAGTGTGTCAGTGCCTATTCATTTTAAAAGAACAGTGGAGAATCACCAACACTCACGTCATCATTCACTCCAACAAATGGTGTAAACTTCACCACTCTCTCACTCACAGACAGACTAATGCATTTTAAGTGCTGGCCTCATCTCTGCAGTCTCGTTAAAAAAACAAAAAACAGGTCGAAAATTAGCAAAAGGGGATAAATAAAGTCCAGAGTAAAATTGAAAAGCTATGTATACATATATTACATAAATTATCATACGTACAGCAGTTATGCAAATAAACATGTAAAAATAATCAATCCTGTAGTACCGGAAAAAGAGTAACTTTTAAACGTCTCTCTCCCCCCTGCGATATGACAAGTTTAAGACCAGCAGAGTTAAACTGGAGTCATGCTGGTGATGTGTGCGAAATGTTCTGCTACAGAGACATCCAGGCGAGGGAGGTCTAATGAGTGTGATGGCCTTCGCTCTGTCTCTCTCTCCTGTCTCTCAGGGACTCAAGTGACACATTATGAAGACCAATTCAAGAAACTTGGAGCTGGAGTTATACTGATACTGTATAAAGGTGTTTGTGTTGCCTTTGGGATTATTCCAAATGTGGATGTCAGTGTCTAATATGAAAGAGTTTTTTCTGTGACTCTGTTATGAAGGATGTTATTCTGAATGGCCTTGCGGTCTGCACCAACTTCTAGTGACAGAACTCGTTTAATTTATGAAACTGTATGGGAGGCCTGGAATGGCAAAATAGTCTGTCTCTGTGGAGAGAGGAATGTTGTAGCTTGTTTTTCAAAGAGGACAACACGCTGTATGTGTTTATCATTGTGGGATTATACAAAAATATGGTGTCATCAGGGATGGATTGGCCATTGGCAGTACTGGGTGAATTCCTGGTGGGCCATTCTAGTGTGGGCTGGTAGTAAGCTTTTTTTGTTTCTTTTCTTTTTTTAATATTTATTTTGGTTTTTTGGCTGATCAGCCCATAGAGCAGAGAGATGATGGGCGGGGACCGGTAGCAGTGGTGGTGCATGTGCATCTGCTACCTAGCAGTGTCAGACTGAAGCTCGCAGAACCTTAAGTCTGACATCGCCTCCATTGAGGGCGATTTACAAGGGGGAGGGAATTTGATTTTTTCCCTAACCAATCAGTAGAGATCAACGACTCACCCAGAATCTGACGGCTTTAGTATCCATGCCTCGGGGGTGCTGAAAACAAGAAAGCATTGCCCATTTAAAATGTCTCTGTCGACGTGCACGTCCAGCTGCATCGCCATTAAATCCAGTTTAGCAGCTTCCTTAATTTGGTCCTCCATTAATGCAAGTAGTGGCGAAATACCTCGATAGCATCGTTAATGTGGTCTGTAAGCTCTGCAGCGGTCGCCATTGTTGCTCACCACTGGCGTACAGCTTGACATCAGCGTGGCGCTGATTGGCTAATCATTCATTGGTCCGTCCATCGTTTGGATGAGATAAATCGCAAATTCAGTGAAGTATACCAGACCAGTGAGACAAGCATACTCAGCCTGGTTCCAGACCATAGACCCTGCCCACTCAACTATCTGCTACCGCTAGTCTGCAACAGCTGCGCCATCAGGACAGAGATGATAGGAGGAGAGGAACGGAGATGCTACCGAGGCAGAGGGACAGGATGGCAGGGAACAGGAGGAGGCTCACAGTGTAGGAGAGGGAGGCACGCCAGGTGATGGAGGTGAAGTGGTAAGCAGCACTACAGGGAGTGTATGATTAGCTATTTGAACTTGAAATAGGTTCATTAACGTTAGCTAATGTTCGTGAGTGTGTAATGAGCAAGGTTGGCTTTGGTAAATTGCATATTTCTTCTTGGTGTCTGGTTCAAGAGGCCAACTAGCCTACTAGGTATTGCATTAGATCAATATAAAAGAAAATATGTGCTTGCTTTTTCCTGTGCATGCATGCAATTAATGTTAGGTGGTGCTCCCAGTCCCAAGGACAATGAAGCTGAGGGACAGACTAGCCCCAGTTGTGATGAGGAGGAAGATGAGACCAGAAATATGACAGGTGCAATGTGAAGGCATAGCCTACTATGCATTACATTTTAGCCAGAGGAAAACATTTTTAGTAGTACTAAGTGGGTTTTTTTGTTTTAGTAATAAGTTGACTAAAAGTTGACAATAGGTTTCAGCAAAGACGGTGGATAAACCAAGACGGTCCCCTGCAGTTTCTGTGTCCCGTGGGGTTCGTCACCACCATGTCCCTTTAGGAGACTAACAGCAGGTCCTGAGTCCATTGACTTCAGTGGGAGAAATGAATGTGATTACAGGTGATGGCCGATTCTTTTGCCCCATAGTCACAGAAGCAAATATTGGACCCATTTATCACAAGCCATATCCTCAGAACATCCCGACACCAAAATGACAAATTTCAGACAGAAATCAGGAGAAAATTTACTTTGTTCAAGACCTGTCTCTGTCTCAACATCACACTCTCGCGAGATCTGGCAACAGATATCTCCTCTCTGGTGCTGAAATCAGTGCAGTTTCACCAAAGATACTGGATTAAAAAAAATATTTTTTCCAGCGGATATCTTAGTTATAACATGATTGAGCTAGCGAAGCAGTTTTGTGTTGCTATGTGTGATATTTATTCAGTTCTGGGAAATCACGATGTTTAGAAAGCATCAGTGGCTGTAGCTGACAGGGACAGCTAACAGCAGCAGCAAAGCTAACATCAGGACGTCATCTGTTAAAAGCCTCCTGTTGTCGGATACGACATGAAACTACTCCAGTTAGCTCAATCATGTTGTAACTAAGACATCCACTGGAAAAAAAAAAAAAAAAAAAAATCACGGACCGTTTATTTATTTAGCTACGGTCAGTAAAGGTACACACATGTTGACAGAAACAGGTTGGGGATACTCGTCTTTGATTGGTGGTTCTCCATCATCTTTGATTGGGGTACGGGGGACAGCGCCTACTTAGGAGACCGTAAATGTATACCATTTCATACAGTGGGAGTATATTGTAGTAATCCAGTATCTTTGATTTCAATCACGTGATTTTTTTGTTGCGTCCGCCATTTTTACAGCCTGACATTCCTCCCACTGATTCTGCCTCAGTGCAATCTCCGTGAAAAGATGAAAAGTCAGCTAACGTTAGCTATTTTAACCGGTTGGCTAACCAAGTTATGTTAGCTAGCTTGTGTTAACCTGCTTTCATGTGCATGTCGGATCAATTGGATGGTTGCTAGCTAGTTTTCTCTTGCATTTGCTTAAATTGTTTTGATTGTTGATTCCTGATTCTACCTACTTGTGGGAAGCTCATACATCTGATAAACCCAACACCACATGAAAGCACTGAGTTGTCAACTGGCTCACATTTGTTAGCTAGCTGCCAAGCTAAAAAGTGTGCCTATTTAGCTAATCTATTTCAAGTAATCAGCTCCCACTTGCCAGCTAACCCTTTTTCTCTGTTTGAAATGGCATTGCTGCCCCCCTCAGTCTGTCTGTCAGTTTTATCGTGCCTGGCCAGGGGCATGTGAATTTATAAGCACAACTGCATGTAAAGGTTATTACCTCCGCCAAGGAGGTTATGTTTTTAACTCGAAAAGTTCTGAACGGATTTTGATGAAATTTTCAGGAAGGGTTGATAATGGGACAAGGAGCAAATGATAAAATTTTGGTGGTGATCGGTTGAAGCGAAGTGGATAAATCCGAGCTGCTTGGCAGAGGTCTGCGCTCTCTGAGTTCTCTAGTTATTATCAGAATTACATAAATTGCCCCGTGTAACAAAATATAAGCTTGAGTTGTGATATTTTAGGTCTGACAGCAGCTTCATGCTTTATGGTCCAGAATAAAATGCCATGTTGTAGGCACAATCACTGTATTAACCAAAACATTCCATGTTCCTGTAGTGGAACAGTTTCTTATTGTCAAACAGTTAACATCATTACCGACAGAAAGCCTCCAAACATACAGTAATTTGATGTTTGTGGTTTGATGTATGTGTCGTCTGTAAAGGAAGATGTCTGCTCATGAAATTCAGTGTTGTTTGTGTCCTCTTTGTTCTCTGTGTTTCTGTTATGTGACTAAGTGACGTTGTGTCATTCAGGATCAAAGCAAACATTTTCATCTTGTCTCTGTCCTCCAGGACGTCCAGCCATCCTTCAGACAGTTTAATCCTCCTCATGTCTGTCCGAGGAGGCGTGTTGGATCCATTACAACTCATTGTGCTCCTCCTCAGGGGCCTCATCTCCTGCTGTGATCTGTGTATGTGTGTGTGTGACTAAGTATTACATTATTTCATATTCTGTCGGTGTCTGATCTCTTTCTAATGAGCTACTTTCCCTACAATTACAGATCATTAACACACACATTAACATGCTAAAATTGATAACTGATTGAGACATAAAGACACACTTAGAGACACACACACACACACACACACACATAAATGTTCCCATTATGCATCACATCTCACTCTGTCCAATTTTTTGTGTGAAAACAGATTTATAAAAAGAACAAGAAAATCATTGGTGCAGGGCACTATTAACCCTTTAAAAACGCATGTCCACGGAAGGCCACAGGAGATCTTTGTTTGCACATCCTGTTTGAAAAGATCCGAAATAAGAACCATAATAGCTAGAGCATTCATTTTTTCTGCAGAAAGTTAAGGCTTCTGTCTTCCCTGTCATCACGTTATTACCCTATATTACCTTACCTTACATGTAGTGCAAATGTGGCATTTAGCTGTAATTATGCTGGTATTACCTTGTAATGGACACAGGTGATCATTGTCTGCATAATCCTCTATGTTAGTCTAAAATAAAAACCATGATGGTTGGTACATTATTTTTTTTTTGCACCAGAAAGCTGAGGCTGCTGTCTTTCAAGTCAATAAGTCAGGATCTTATCTTACCTTATGTGCAATGCAAATATTGTGGGACTGTTGCATCACTACAAGTAGCACAGTTACTGGCTTAAAGAATAATCTAGGTATTTTTCAACCGGGGCCCTATTTCCCCATGTGTATGTGTGCGTATAGTTCATAGGTACAACTCATTTTAAAATTGGTTCAGTATTGAGGGAGGTGGATGCAGCTGGCAGCCGCAAAACGAGCTAAAACGGTAACAGGGGCAAATGCGTTCCGTATAAGTTTGCGCATTAAAAGTGCTTTTTTTCGCCACTGACCGGTTCAGATTGCCAGTGCTATCTCTGTAAATAGCATACTAAGCGTTTCCCTTACCTCTGGGCCCTGTGACGTCATCTCGCGAGAGCTTTGCTTGTTGCCAGAAGAAAACAGAGGAGGCATGCTGAGCGCCGCTCCGAGTGGCGCTGGTTGTCCCAGAGTACAGTGGAGAGTTTTACTGCATCGATTGAAAACAGTGGTTTGTGTTTGTGCTAATCGGAATTGCAAGAACAAGATGTTGCGCAACACCCCGTACAGCTTTCACAGGCTGCCTTTGTCAGACGGCGACCTGCCCTACTCTGTCTCTGGCTACACTGCATTTCTTTACACATCTCTCATGTGTCTTGTCCATAGACTGTATATATTTAGTGGATCTACAGAGGACACTGGAGAAATAGACACAACAAGAGCCGAGAAAAGAGTGAGAAAGACAGAGAACAGTATTAGGAAGGAGGAGAGGAGAGAGAGTGACACACCGATGTTCTTTGCAGGACATGTTCATGTTCTAATGCCCTTATTTTTATTGTTTATATTACTTTCTTTTATTAATTATGATTTTATGAAAAATACATGTGAAAAATGTATGTTTTTGAATTACTGACAGGGCCAGATAGGCTACTGAAAAAGGCCACGACAGAGAAATGCATTAAGCAGGAAGAGGAGAGAGAAGAACAGAGTGCTGGGCTGACTGATGATGTCGTGTTAGGGAAGGACGTGTTCAAATGTAATAAAGTCACCAAAAAAAAAAAAAAAAAAAAGAGGAAAGTTTTAATTTTGATAATGCTAATTTGACATGAGGTCAGAAAATAAAGTAGCTTTGCAGGTAGCAAGCTACTTTTGCCATTTTCTCACCGCTTAGCTTGCTATATTTCTCTGGGAATAGCTTCAATCTCAGAGGTAGTAGGTGCAATGCACTTTGGGAAACTCCTAGCTAGCCTCTGTGCTAAAATAACGTGCTGTTCTTTTGTTGCATGCTATTTGTGAGCTGCCGGTAATGAACCAACTGTATGACTGACCTGTACATATTCTGCTCCTGTTCAGGTACATATTTTTGTATTATTGTAATTGTATTAATAATTTGCTGTGTGCCACTGGGGGCATTAAAACATAGCCAGTTCATGAGAGAAGCGCTCAAGCACGCTGTGTGTGAGCTGCCTGTAACAAGCCAACTGTATGGCTGATCAGTACATGTCCTGTTCCCGTTCAGAGATTAAATGGCAGTTGACGACGAGCCTCATTACTGTCTGCACAATGCAGATTCCAAGGGTTGCTTACCAGCAGTACCTAACTGAGTTCGGTAACAATGGCTGTGGGAGGTTGTTGGTTGCATAATCCTGTATACAGTATATCGAAAACCTTCAGGGATTTATACTTCGGATTTATCCTGGCTTCATATGAGCAGAGGAAATCTCAGCTCTTGCTAGGATAATGTATGCAATGTAAAATGCCATAGGCAAGTCTAGCATGTAGTATTTGCTTGGAAAACGTGTTTAGTATAAGATAGTTGTTTTATCAGTGAATGTTGTGAGTTGTAATGGAGCCAAACTGTGTACCGTTACCTTTATTACATGTTGCTGTGGTCCCTGGTTTTATATGAGAAGAGGAAAAGATCGCTAGACGCTAGGCTAATTTATACAATGTGAAACGCCATAGACTTGTGCTAATAAGCACTCCGGATTGTGCTCCGGATTACTGTTAATTTATTATGTTGATCTGTTCTGTACGACATCTGTTGCACATCTGTCCGTCTTGGAAGAGGGATCCCTCCTCAGTTGCTCTTCCTGAAGTTTCTCCTGTTAAAGTTTTTTTTTTTTTTTTGGAGGGAGTTTTTCCTTATCCACTGTGAGGGTCCAAAGGACAGAGGGATGTCGGATGTTGTAAAGCCCTGTGATGCAAATTGTGATTTGTGATATTGGGCTTTATAAATAAAAGTGATTGATTGATTGATAATAATATTAGCATGTTGGGTGCCGTAGCATTCTTCCGACCTCTCATTAATTTGATGTCACGTTATTCCGATATGTGATTATACTAGGCTACTGTATTTGTGTACCATAGAGGATCAGCAACACAACAAAAGTAGGCTACTGGTCGAGATAGAAGTGTCACAGTGAGGAGAGAGTGAAACACCATAACCTCCTGTTATTAACTCTGGAGTCTGGGTTGTGTGGGGAGCTCTCCACGGTGCTGAACGGCTCCCGGCAAGCGTATTTCTGCCTTCATGGTGCGCCGTGACCGGCTCTGGGTCAGCTGGGAAAGACTTGAGGCGAAGCAGGCTCACGGCTTACGTGTTTGTCACTTTCTTTTTCATTTTAACCCACACCATGATCTTTTCCTGACCCTAGGTAAGTGGTTTTTGTGCCTAAACCTAACCAGACCTTAACCACAGGGCATCATGATGATTTCGGAACAACAGGACTTGGGAACAATGAGTTTAATATGGTCGGAACAATGGGCAGACCCCAGCATGTTTGACTGTCAGTTCTGCTATTTATAGTGAAGCCAGTTTGCATAATTGTGTTTGAAAGCCATGTTTAATGTGTGTTTTGAATCAACTTTACAGCACTTAACACAGTCCTCCAACGCTGTGTGTTTTGGAGGTGTACCTGCAGACTGACAGACACACCACCGCAGAAGTAAAAATAACGTGCAGATTTTTCCCCCCACGACTAATTGATTAGTTTAAGATTATGTGCGACTTCAGTCGACCAAGATTTTCTTTGGTTGACTACAGCCCTAGATTCAATTAGTCACCAAGTTGTTTCATGTCAGAAAAAGTCATTTTTTACTGAAAATCTCTTCTGAAACAGACTGTTTGGCATTTATTATTGTAGCAGTACCCTGTCCCTTGTCTTGACATACCTTATATGAAACTTCATCAGTCACAGCCTGAGAATTGTCCTGCTTCAGAGTCAACATTTAAACAGGACTAGATGAAAACGAACAGATGCGTTTTTGCACTGTGTGGGGATGTTTAGGAGGCTGACTTGTGTGTGTGAGCACTGAGGCTAAACACGTATCTCAGCCTGCATTTTGCTAGCCTGGCGTTGAGAGACCCAATTTGTAAAATGCGAATGTGTCTGGACACGGAGTGTACATTTTCTCTATTCCCGAGGGGCAGTATCAATGGCTGTCACTCAAAGTGCCCCTTCATGCAACTGGAAAGACGGAAACCAATCAGAGTAAACAAAACGTGACGTAGGCTAGCACAACGCCACGTAAATGGACCAGCAAGCTGCGGCGGAGATGAGCTGTGATGATGTCTGGGAAAGTGTTGCCTTCTTTGTGGATTTCCTCCTCACTGTGGACTCTGAGTTGCATGGCTGTGATTCCCAGCTTGGTCGCTTCCCTGACCTGCTTCTCCATGAGAGCAACTAGCGGAGAAACAACAATAGCTACTGGGTTTTCGCTGAGTCCCATCTTTTTCCAGAACAAGAGAGCCAGTTGGTAAATTAAATTTTTACCAAACCCCGTAGGAAGGACGGCAAACACATCCCTTTTTTTCAATAAAAGCTTTCAGTTCAACTGTTTGTTCTGCTTTTCTTAAAAAAAGGGTTCCAATGTTTTAAGAGATATGAAGGCCAGATGTGAAGATAGGTTTCGGACTCAGAGATGATATCTAGTATTTGTTGCTGCAAAATTGTTCTAAATCTTATTTCTTCAACAAAAACATGAGGACTCACCTAGCTGCTAACCGCCAAGCTAACGCTAATCCCGCTACACCAAAAACATCAATCAACACTGGCATGTTGTTGCATTTTGCAAACCTGATTTAGACCAAAATTAAAAAAAGCTGGATACTGAAAATCACTCCTTTTTCGTATGGTGACATCGCACTGAAATTCAGTTCAGTTTGGTTGTGTGAAGCAATCTCCTTGTGTCAGAAAGTTAAAGCAGTAAAGAGAAAAATCCACCTTAACACAAGAAATTTTGTGTTCTCCAACTTTAAACCTTCCCTACTGAAAAGTAAAAAAAAAAAGATAAATATATAAATATTTCACATCAATCTCATAGTGTTATTTTGCAATCTGAAAAACATTTCCACATTCTCAGCAACTGCTACTTCCACTGCTGCAGTCACACTTCCAGTGTTGGTGAGTGCTGAGCAGTCAGAAATCCTGCTGTTAAAAAGGCGATGAGGCTGCATTTCACTGTTAATTCTGCATCAGTGAATGAATGAATTTTTACATTTTTCATTTCGTACCACATCAATGGCTCATCTCTCATCAGATTATATGAGCTGTTATATTATTAACATAAAAAGTAGCATTAGGGGAAGGCTTGGCAGGAGAGGAACCACAAAATCTAGCATCACTCAGTCCCCGCACACACACAAGGCATTGTAAACAAGCATCAACAAACACACCTGTCAGTGTCAGTAGCTGCAGGCATTACACACACACACACACACACACACACACACACACACACACACATACACACACAGCTCCACAACACTGTTTGCTTTCAGATGTACGATGAAAAGCAGGCATCTTTGAGGTGGGTTCAGTGTGTTATGCTGTTTTTGACACTTTAAACCTCCTATGAGCACGTGGCCATTGATGCTTCCATCTGCCTCACGCTTCATTTCCATCTACACAGAAAAGTCATTTGAATTCTTATTAAACTTGTAATCCTAACCCCATTCATGAAATCATTTCCAGCTGGCAGCCATTTAATATATTTACATTCTGTAATTGCTCCCACATAGTCATTTTCACTGTTACCGATGGAGCCTGCCTTTCTTGTGTGGGATTCAGTTTGCCTTCCTATGCACAATGATTCACAGAAAATGATGTACTTGACCTCATGCAGAGGCTAGTGCATGTGTGCATTTCACTTTACGTTAACGACAACATTGGATAACAAGTTCAGTTTCAAAATATCACCAAGTTAACTGATGGTCCCTAATGCCATGGTCACACCAAACAGGAAGCAAATTTTTACCTTGCATTCCACATTTAAAGGTACGGATTGCAGTGGAAACGCTAGAGTCTAGGTACCATGCCTGAAGGGTACTTTTGGTTTCAAAAGTACCATACCGAAAGTGTTTGGTGGAAACAGGACTTAACTGAGGAAGAAAGCTAATGCTATCGTTAGTGTTAACTTGTTTAGCTGTAAAGTACAACTGATTGCTTGAATCAAGTGATGGGAATACGGTCAACATGGAGGCTCCAGGCTCTAAACCAATATGAACCAAAATACATTACAGCTTCAGAAAGTAACAAATACATATTTTGACAACTTATCATGTCGTCCTTTGCTCACCTTCTCTCATTTATTGTTCTGTTTCTTTACAGTTCTGATGTTGAGTTGAAAAGCTCTGGGCTCCTTAGGATGGCAACAATAAGTTTGTCCTCCATTTCTGATTCTTGGTGACATCAGGAAAATCTTCAATACTGAAAGGTAGGGACGCACGATATAGAATTTTGGCTATCATATGATATGCCAATATACTATAACAACTTATTTGGCCAATACTGATATCAATATATCCATTTTTTCCACAGCTAATTTCAATGACCATCAGGTCTCTCCTGGTGTGGATTTAACATCATGTTATGCATGCATACTGTTATCTTGTACGAATGACATGGATTTTGCGAGTGACATGGACTTTGCTATACCAGGAATAACATGCATTTTGCCTGTTCCCACAAATGACATGGATTTTGCGTATTCTGTGTATGACATGTATGACACAGATTTCTCTTATTCCACAAATTTCCATAAATAATCCATAATCCATGATCCATAAATATTCCCTAATTCCATTTATGAGATGATTTACACAAATTTTGCATATTCTGCAGTTTTTATGTCTGTTTGCATATTTGTATTGACTTTGTATGTGTATGCATGCACACACACACACACACACACACACACACACACACACACACACGCACAAATATCTGAAATTCTATTACTTATTCCATTTTATTCCATTGCTTTTCCAGGTGTATTGTGAAGTTAGGCTTGTCCAGACTTGAATTACTAACATCAATACATATTTATTGATTCATTTAAACATAAAATTTAAATGTATAGACATTAACATTTACTAAGACTACCATTTGAACATTGATGCAAAGAACACACAATTTAAAATATGTCAAAGCTTTGCAAATATGTTCTGAGGAAAAAAAGCATCAGCCTGTAAACACGTGTGTATGATCATGAATTCCAATCCATCGTAAAGTGACAGCGCGCTCCCGGTAATCAGCAGTTAGCATAAATCCCCGCCCATGAATAGCCAATAACCACCATATAAGGAGGTGTAGGTGCATCCAGTCGACCTGTCAGTCATGGCGCAAAGAAAGAAAGAGAGAGGGAAAGAAAAAATAATTTTTCTGAAGCGGAGATCGAAATAATTTTGGGTGAAGTGGACTTAAGAAAAAACATTTTATTTTCTTCAGTTAGTGATGGTGTGACAGGCAAAGCGAAGGCCTGGAGGGAGGTAACAGATGCTGTTAATGTTGTCTCCGTAGTACAAAGAACCATGTCAGAGGTGAAGCGTAAATGGTTTGATATGAAACTGGAGGCAAAGAAACGCATAAGCACACACACAAAAAATACAGCAATCACCAAACAAACAGAAGATTCATTTGTGGGGTTTTGAATGAAGTAGGAACGGGAAACCAGAGATGTTTTGTGTGTAATGGATAAACTCTGAATCAGTGATGGCTGTTGGAATGTAGAGCTATTTAACACTTACTTTAACAAATGATACGGATAACATATAGCCTACAGCAGTTTGTATGCATTGTCTTCAAATTATTTGAATCTTAATAGCCTAAAGCTCTGTTTTATAGAACGTAAATTAAACATTTTTCAAATCAGATTTATCTTTACGGGTATTTTTATTATCATCATTCAACATGTAGAAAGAATGTGTAATCTATTGAGTCGATTTACAAAGATAATTCACAATCATGAATCCAATCTGGATCTTAAACCTGCTAATTGCCAACTAATTTAACTAAACGTGTTATATTTTTAATATTTTTGTCATGTTTAGATTACGTGTTTCAAAGGCATCTGTGTATTGTGTACATAAAAGAGCACAATACGAGTTAAAGAAGCAACAGACAGCATTTTTGCCTGTATAAATCATTATGAAAATAATGTGGGTTGCACATGGTAGTATACACAGTAAAATCAGACTATCAGCGTTTACATAGGTTACTTAGTGACTTTGCAATAAGCTTCTGCCACCGGGGACGAAATTTCCTGGAAAAAAATCTGCTTTACGGCAGGAAATGCGTCATGTATTGCCAAACTGGTTGATCAGCCAATCAGGGACTGGAGCTGGTTCTTATGAGGAACTGGCCATGGCATGAGATAGTTGAGTCATGAACACAATGGCAGACGGACAAGTTTGGAAGCAAGTGAAAAACGGCCCAGTAAAAGAAAACGGGCTAATCTGTCTGAGAGTGATAAAAGAAGAGGGAAAACAAGAGTAAACCTCAATCAGGCATTCAAGAGATGGAGGGAGCTCTGTGACCAAAGAGGCTTCAAAACGATGTCCAGCTAGCTTTCTTTCTAATGGATCAGTAAGTAACACGGCTAAATGTTAGCTAGCCAAGAGAGGACTGTACTGTACTGGCTGCTTCTTCATTCTTAGCTGGCCAGCAGTAGCGAGTGTTGGTCGGCTGACATCCTGGTTGCCATTCTACGGCAGCCCTCGGACAGTGATACCCCCACCGCCGCCACCGCTGCCGCAGCTACTGGGCACCCAGCATCTCCAACCGGAAGAAGTGGAGTAAAATCCTCTCCTCCGCTCCCGTTTGTCTGGTGAACGCCTCTCCTCTGTCAACACACTGTCAGCAGTTTAATAATATTGATGGCAGTTGTAACATCTGAATGTTTTAGTAGTGAGTGTGTGTGTGTGTGAGAATGTACAGTGAGCCGGTGACAGTTGAAAAATAACTACGCTGTGCGTCGGGGTTCCATTCCCCTGTTGGGAGTTATTTTTCAACAGTCACCGGCTCACTATACATTATCCCTTACATGTCTACTGTTGTTTGTACTGATACTGTGCATATTGGTATAATTTACTGTGAGTTGTTTGTACTGGTACTGTGCATTCTGCTATAATTATTTGCATTACTATTTGTTTTTTCTTCAGTTAAATCTGATAATCGTTGCTTGGTCTCTTGACTCATTTATTTAGTATAGTGTGTACACACCTTCTCATTCTACATATACATAGAGGTATACTGGTGGCTTTACAGCCTACATTTGATTGATTATCTCTGATCCCCACGCTCAATTTCTTTGCGACAGTGTGAGCAACACCGGTGACGCTAGGTGGCGCCAAGCTAAAAAACCCCGAATCCTATCTGGAAATTGTAACTTTCAATAGTGACAAGCAATATTTATGTGCTTTACTAAATTCACACAAGCACTACGAGTGGTCAGGAGCAGGAGTATATTTTGTTAGTAGCTACGAAAATATCAGAGCTACTAAAATATTGATGAATGAGGACATGCACGTAAATTTCTGTCTGCGAACAGTTTACACACAAATTCCTTCTGCTCAAGTTTCATGAATGAGATGTTTTGTAGAGCAACACTGATTGTAAATATAACTTTGTTTTTTTTTTAGTTTTTTCACAGAACACTCAACAGGATCTGTTGTTGTACGTCAGTGTGAAGAATGTTAAGACACGATCTTTATTGTTTTTCAACAAAGAGACTGCTTGAAATAAAAGCAATGCTGTCTTCTTTGTAATGTTTCAAGGTCACTGAAAATTCACTCTGCACTCCCATCCATGTTCAGTCTGATAGGAATATTATATAATATATTATTATAATATTCTACAGTATCTGAATTCAAGAACTCTGTGAAAGTAGTGCTCCAGCAGTCTTAAGAAATATTAACATTTTATTTATTCTTTACCCTCATTAAAATGCTTGCAGTTAGCACACGAAATGAGCCAGAAGGCTGTAAAGTTTATCAGGTGTGGCCTCTTTATTCTGCTACTGTCTTCTTTATATTAGATTAATATAGCAAGCCAAATAACAGAAGAGGCAGAGAACAGAGGCAGCTACAGATTTACTGTATGCATATTGAGTGACTGACTTTAACTGCACTGTCTGAGATTACAGCAGCAGCAAATTTCTATAAAGCAGTAAAACACACCTCAGCTGCTACACATCATAGAAAAACTTATCCGTGAATCTTTATGTAAATGTTTGTGTGTTGACTTCTCGCTGACCTGCTGTCTCTTGCACAGGTCAGAACACGACTGGACCTGAGACAGAGGACATTTATTTCACTGTTTATCCATCAGTACAACCTGTCTGTCCCTCTGTGCTGAGGTCCAACAAAACACCGTCTCAGGCAGGTATGTTGACTTTCTTTTTCCTCTAGGGTTTCCAGTTATTTGACAAGAATGATATATGATGATGCTCTTCTGTCAGACTCAAATAGCAGCACACAAAACTTCAGAAACTGTAGCGCAAAAACACACACACAAACACACACACACACACACACACACACACACACACACACACACACACACAGAAGGTGACCTTGTGGACAGAATAAGATGTGCTCAGGGATGCATACATCACTCAGGGAAACTGACTGGCCAGTTGTATCCCAGTACTCTGCTCCTGTGATATGAAACCGTGATGTTAGAGCTCTCCACTGGTCTGAAAACTTTTTCTACCAGCCCAGAAAGGAAATGTGATTATCCTAACTGAACCCATCATGGACCTGTCCATTTCAAAACAGAGAAACAAATCTGAATGTTATCCTCTCTTCTTTGTTTTTTGTGGCATGAAGCATCTGCCCATATATATTTGCAAAATAATGACTGGCTTATGTTTTTGTGGTTTTGACCATCATTCCTATCAGTTTGTTGTCTATGCCAAAAGCTCATACAGAAACTACAAATTGGAATATATTGCAGAATCTTATAGAACTCCATCATTTGACTTCTTTGAATAGTTTTAAATCCATTTGAAAGACTTTGAGACATAACTCTTTGGGTGTCGGTGCTTATACTGATATTTTTAAGGCTGGTAATGCACTTAGTTCCATGGGATGTTATATATTGTATTATTTTCTTTTCTTCTGCTTTCTGTCCATTGGGGTGGAAGAAAAAAATCAATACAGCATGTTATTGCAAAATTTTTGCATGGTGATATTGTATCACTACATGGACACCAAGTATCGCTCTTTATCATATACATTATTAATGTTTTGCAAATGCACATGTTAATACAATTTCTGGTATTAGAATAATAAAATCAATTGCTTTTTTGGTTCACCAGAAGGTGCTAATGTTTTTTTTTCCTGGTGAGGTCAGCAGAGGTCTCAGTCAGCTGCATTTGGAAAGAAGTTCATCAAAACAAACATCGAAGCACAGGGGACAGAATCAGAAATGCACCATGGTGTTTAAAAATCTGAACTTATTTTGGGTTTTTTATCACGAAATAAAAAGAGGACTTGGATACAATGCATGTGATTTGCAAGCAGTGTCAAAAGATTATAAAATACTCTGGGAATACTATAAACATGGGGGCTCACCTCACATGCACCATCCAGAGATAGCATTAGCCGCTAACTGCCAAGCTAAAGTTAAACTCACTCTATCAAAAAAAATCAACTAACACTGGGCACACTTAGCTTGACAAAACTACCATCCAACTTTGAGAGAGCTAAGAAAATAACACAGTCCATCAGCTACTTCATGTGCAAAGATCTGCGTCTATACAGCGTTGTTGAAAACAAAGGCTTTTGTTACATGCTAAAAACACTTGAACCCAGTGACTCTGTCCCGAGTTTTTTTCACCAAGCAGTATCCAAGCTCTACAGAGAAGTGAAGCATAAAGTTGAGGAATCTTTGAGTCCAGCAGGAAGGGTGGCATTAAATTGGTCAGCTGATTCATATGTGACTGTAACAGCAAATTATCTCACAAAGAAATGGAGACACACACAAACAGCAAACAGTTCAGTAATGTGCAGTGGTACTCTGAGGAGCTGACTGTGGGTTGTTTGGAACCGTCAAGGATTCAAGGAATTTGTGGTGATAATGAGCAGATGTCACAGAGCACACACAGAGACAGAATGTGCAGCCATGCGACAAGGTAATCCACAGCACAGGAATTCACAGCCAGCAGAACAGGTAAACTCACAATTAGAGTTGACTGGCAACAGGCGAACAGAAACCAGGAATGTAAAAAGCGGAGCTCTTGATCAGACACAGAGCGCTGAGTGGTTTACCAGAGAGCAGGCAAAGCAGTAGAGTTAGAGGCAGGCGAATTCGGCAACGAGAAAGCAGTATGGAAACGCATGCTGCAAAGTGTTGCTATGAATGACAAAGAAGAATCAGGCAAGAAGAGTCGGAGAGGGGAGTCTTTATAGTCGCATGGAGTCATGATCCACAGGTGAGGGGCATTAGCTTGATGAGATGGGTGTGGTGGGCTTGCAGGAGTGGGAGATGTGCAGACTGGTGATAGGCTGGCAGGTAGGTGTGGTGAAGAGGCGGGGTGAGTGAAAATTTGCTGGGTTGAGGTATGGCAGGTGCCCACTGAGACAATGGTGGTGGAAGGAGAATGCTTAAATGTTTCCTTACCTGGAAGCGATTGAAGCGAAGTCCTATATTTGTTTCTACTCCACCATCCATCTACCCTGACCTCCATCCTGCTCTCAGCATCTAATATTGCCACAGATGAGTTTACACTGGAGATAGTTGAAAGCCTAGCTCTTCGCATATAGACAAATTGTGCATCGCTTGCTGGTAGCAGGAGTTGTATTTGCAGGATGCCTGTTTACTGTGTTGAGAACACTGTGGTGATAGTAATGATGAATGATTGACTTGTCTTTCTCTCCTCTTATGCATTTTTCCCTACCACTTATTCCTTTCCTACTCTCTGATAACACTGAAAACTTTTCAAACTTACGGTGTTTTGATGAGCACTGTGTGTTTGTGAGTTTGAATGTTGTTATGCAGGTCAGAAGTTGTTGTAATTTCTTGTTTAGTCATTGCCAAACCTCCCTGTTCACACCGCTGCTTCAGCTTTGTTCCTGTCAGCATGACAAATCACTCAGCTGATTTCAGACCAGCACTTCTCCAGTGGGACGCAAGTCATTTAGGTAACAAATTGGCCCGATTACTTTCTAGATTGCTGTTGAAGTGACTCTCAGTCATGTCGTGTCTGAGACGACAGCGTGAGCATTTTAATAACGCCACCTGAGCTTTGGAAAACTTCCTGTCCACATTTGTCACCAGTCTCAACTTCCTCTCAGTCTTTTATCCTTCCCTCCCCTCCTCCTGCTGCCGCTCAGTATCTTCTCCTCTTAACTCTTTCATTGTATGGCGCTCACCTCCTTCTCTTCTATTTGACACAACATGGCGTTGATAATTGTATGCTGCTTCATAGAAACTTCTTAGCTCACTGAATATGTGACTCTCCATATTATGCCTTCATCATGTACATCACAAATATGATATTTACAGAGGTTAATTTACACTAGTGTGATGCAAAATAAAAGATCCTTTATGTCATGTCACAAGGCTGACACATAGAGACAGACAACCATTCATGCTCACATTCACACCTACAGCCAATTTAGAGTCACCAGTTACCTAACCTGCATGTCTTTGGACTGTGGGAGGAAGCCAGAGAACCTTGAGAAAATGCATGCTGACATGGGGAGAACATGCAAACTCTGCACAGAGGGGCTCCCCCACCCCAGGGTTCAAACCACCCACCCTAGGTTTGAAGCACGAATTCCTCTTGCTGTTAGGCAACAATGCTAACTGCTGCACCACCATGCCACCCATCCTTCTGGTAATCAAAATCTGAAGTTTTTCACAAACCATCTTGGTTTCCTTGGTAACACCTGAGGGTCTACATAATACTTGAAACATTAATTGCTGCCCTGTGAGGTTCTTATACAATGGAAACATTATTTACTTCAGTAAATAGGACAAACCTTAGATATGACTATGAATGAATATAGTGATATTCTAGTCCACCCAGCCCATGAAACCTTTTGGCCCAGCTATTAGCCAGAAGGCAAATGTTATGCTAGCAAGATTTAAAGTCAATAATATTGCGAACAGTATGTTTAACAACAGAATCCCCAAATCAATATCAAGAGTTTCACGAACAAACTATATGCCATGTGTGACGTTACTGTCAGCTGCAGCCTGAAGTAATGAGTTGAATAGTGGATGGGATGCGATATGCTTGCCTAAGTTCAGATGGGCAGTGTAGTACATGCAGGGTGTGTTACAGTCTCCCTCCTGTGGTGTTCAGAGGATAAAGAACTACTCTTAGTGTTGGAAATAAATTATAGATACTGATACTATTATTAAACCGGTGCATTAACTTAGAACAGTGAATATACAGTTTCATTGGAAATATTTAGCATGTGTCCATTATCAGTTTTTGATTAGAAACCCTGCAGCCACTCAGAATTGAGTATTCACCCAGACCATGGTATAAATATGGAATATTGGATAAATAAAATAGACAATTATTGCATTAATATTAACATTTTATCTGCTCCTCTAAAAGTGAACTTCAACACTGAGCAGATAAGTGAATCTGGCTCCTGAATGCTCAGCTGCACTTCATTGAAGAAGAGGTAGCTACAATAATGACCAGTGAGCAAAACAACAGTATTTGTGCCAACAAAAAGAAATTCTGTTTACACCTAATATTAACAAGTGTTTTTGTGATCCAAGCACAACCAGAGAGTGAAGACACATGGCCATTTACACCTGTGTCTATCATGTGTCTCCAGTTGACCACTTGTGTTTAGATTTTGTAATGCCTACACCACTTATGCCAGAAGGTCCAAGGGCCCCATGCACAGTTAAAATGTCCACACGTGCATGCATGCTTGCTAGTCATGTCAGTGGTTGTGTCAGTACTGGAGGTGTGGCTGTTGGCAGAATACAACAGGTTTCTTTTCAACAGGCAAAATGATGGATGGTCACGCAAAACTCGGTCTAACTCGACGTAAAATGGTATGGTAAGTTATTGAGCATGCTGTCAGCAAAACAGCCAGCACATCTGTAACTGATGATTTGGCCTGAGCCCCACTGGTTCTCCCAGTGAAAGAATCATTTTATACCTGGCATGCCTATTAAAGGGCTACCAACTAACCAATTAGCTACAAAAACATAAGCACAATTGCTGTAAAATAAAAACTGGGTTACCCTGGTTACATAGATGAATTTTTTCTTAATTGGTGGGGGTGAAAGGGTATCAGTTTCATAATTATTTAATACATTTGACCAATGCATTAGTAAATTACCGGTTTCAGATATTCTATCTTTAAGTCTTTTTAAATAAATACAGTTTTAATATGCTGTGCATTTAGTTAATTGGTCCAACCGGTCATTATTCTTACATCCCATTGGTCCGACCATATTAAACGCATTGTTCCGAAGTCCTGTTCTGGAATCATCATGATGCCCTGTGGTTAAGGTCTGTTTAGGTTTATGCACAAAAACCACTTGGTTAGGGTCAGGAAAAGATCATGGTGTGGTTAAAATGAAAAAGAATGTGACAAACACATAAGCCGTGAGCCTGCTCCGCCTCAAGCCTTTCCCAGCTGACCCAGAGCCGGTTGCGGCGCATCATCAAGGCAGAAATACGCCCGCCGGGAGCCGTTCAGCACCGCAGAGAGCTCCCCACACAACCCGACCCAGAGTTGATAACAGGAGGTTATGGTGTTTCACTCTCTCCTCTCTATGACACTTGTATCTCGACCAGTAGCCTACTTTTGTTGCGTTTGCTGATCCTCTATGGTACACAAATACAGTATAGCCTAGTATAATCACATATTGGAACAATGGGACGTTGGATTAATGGGATGTCGGACCAATGACATGGACCCGCTGGGCCATCATTCTTTGTGCATATGTCCAGTCTGTGGCAGTTCTAAACTTGTTTGCAGAGTAGGAGCAAATTATTGCTTACTGCTTTATCAATTAAAAATAAAATCCATACTGGCTGACCAGAAAAATGCTCAAATTTCTTTATTGCAAAAGAAAACATAGCCTAATTCAGGAGAGTTAAAAGTTAAAAAGATAATATTGGAATATATAGGCTATACATCCTATTTTCCTGCTCTGTTTCTACATTAATATATAGCCATTTTTACCAGCTCAAGAAAAATACATTAAAGTGAGTAATTCATTTACAGCGTGTGTGTGTGTGCGTGTGTGCGTGTGCGTGTGAAAGGGGGAGAAAGAGGGAGTGACATGCAGCAAAGGGCCACAGGCTGGGGTTGAACCCAGGCCACTGTAGCAACAGCCTTGTATAGTGGGCGCCTGCTCTACCACCAAGCCACTGACGCCCTGGGTGTGTTGTATTTAAAGGGTCATCTTCAAGGTTCTTCTTCAGGTTCTTTAGGCTTCCTGGTTGCAAAAAAAACGTCAGACTGTACAGAGGTCTGTTCGAAAAAGACCCCACATTTCAAGTGATTTATGACCTAATTAACCTAAGCATTTTCCCAATGAGTTTATGGCCTTGCTAGTTTGAGAGATGCTAAAGCAGGGTATGCTTCAGGGCATGGCTTGTAATTGGCATGTTGCTACCATGATGCGCTCGGCTTCTCAGTCCAGAAAAACAGAGGTGTACATACAGGTAGACACAGTATACGCAATGGACAGCATTCATTCTAAAAATCTCTGTATTTGCTGTTTGGATAAATCTCCTTGTATGGCAATTGATGGTCGTCCTGTAGGAGCAGGTCAGAGGTCGTTGCCATAGTTTCCGGCCCACGTCAGCCTGTTCATGTCTTTGAAAGTGCCTGCTGTTCCTGATCCATGTTGGACCATTCTGTGTAGGAATGTCTCAGTGACATAGACAAACAACAGCTGCTGCTCTGACTCACATCTTCTATGTCAAATGTATTAACAGTTATCATCTCTTATCATCTCTCTCTGTTTATTTAAGGACTTCTTAGTTACATTTATTTGTGATGTGTAATTGGCTGTTTCTCTGTTTGCTTGTTAGTAGTGTCTGACGCTCTTTATGTTTGCTGTCAGCAGAAATGGAGACTCATTTATCAATTACCTGCAGCACAGAGCTCAGGTCAGGAGGTTCCTCACCTGTGTTGCTCAGGGAGAATATAGAACATTGTGTTTCTTTCTCACTCACATGGTGATGTTTCTAAACAAATCAAAACAGACATCAGGCTTTGTCACAGCATATTAATACTCACAAAGTCAACGTTAGAAACATTGCAAAATATTTTAGTGCTGATTTGAAATCAGAGATCCAAATGTTGTGACTGAGGCTCAAAGAAGTTCAAAGATGACTTTTTTTTGAAGAAACACAAATGGAGTGTTGGAGTGTTTTCCTGACCTTAACCAAGTAGTAGTAGTTGATGTTAATTATAGTGCCGCATTTTCCACTTGTCATTTAAAGTGTTTCATATCTTTATAAAACATACATTTTAATTCACACTCAGCTAATACAAGCTAACCAGTCTTGCTCAAATCCAGAGGGAGATGGTAAGCCACCTGAAGCTGTTTGGTAAGAAGAATAACTTCTGCACTTATGCAATTAGACTGTAAGAATACCAGTTTACCTACTAACTGTTCATAAGCAAACACATGACTGACATGTGCAAATGCATAGCCATCTTATGTTTATGAACATAGCTGAACCCGGATAAACAAAGTACTTAAGTGTGTATGCCAACACAAAAAAGCTGTGAAAAGATAAAAATAAAGTTCAGTACAGCCTCTCCGCCTCCTGCTGCTGGTTCATTATCAGCTGATAGAGATTCATTGTCAAACCTGCTGTAGCTACTCTGATTTTTGATCAGTGCCGTCAGCTCGTCCATCTTGTTTGACAGCATGTTCACATTCTCCATCAGAACGGAGGAAATGGCTGCTCTGTACCGCCGCCGTTTTTGGGCTTTGGCTTTTAGTTCAGCCTTTCACTTCACCCCGGCTCGGCACCCCTGGTACTTCCCCCTTATCTCACTAACCAATGACCTAACTGCAAACAATCACAATTACTCAAAATACAGCATTAAATCACATACAAGTTAAAGGATAACTTAGGTATTTTTCAACCGGGGCCCTATTTCCCCATGTGTATGTGTGTGTATGATTCATAGGTACAACTCATTCTAAAATTGGTTCAGTATTGAGGGAGGCGGATGCAGCCGGCAGCCACGAAACGAGCTAAAACAGTAATGGGGGCAAATGCGTCCTGTATAAGTTTGTGCATTAAAAGTACTTTTTTTTGCCACTGACCGGTTCAGATCGCCAGGCTATCTCTGTAAATACCATAGTAAACGTTTCCTTTACCTCTGGGCTGTGTGTGCCGTCATCCCACGAGAGCTTTGCTCCACTGTGTCTGTAGCTCTCTCTATTCAGCTGGCAGTAGTCATCTTGGGAGAAGTGAGCACCGCAGACCTGATGGTCTGCAAAGCGCAGTGTCTGGACAGGAGTGTTAGCATCCATTTGTAGCACAACTAGCCACAACTTCAGCATCTTGCCATCCGACAAAGGCAGCCTGTGAAAACTGTATGGGGTGTTGCGCGACATCCTGTTTTCTTCTGGCAACAAGCAAAGCTCTGGGGAGATGACGTCACGGCCCAGATCAAGTGAAGGGTGAGGGAAACATTTAGTATGCTATTTACAGAGATAGCACTGGCGATCTGAACCGGTCAGTGGTGAATAAAAGCACTTCTAATGCGCAAACTTATACGGAACGCATTTGCCCCTGTTACCGTTTTAGCTCGTTTCGTGGATCCCGGCTGCATCCGCCTCCGTCAGTACTGAGCCGATTTTAGAACGAGCTGTACCCATGAATCATACGCACGCATACACATGGGGAAATAGGGCCCAGACTTAAAAATACCAAAGTTATCCTTTAAATAGTCTTGCTTAGCCTGTACAGCTGTGATAAAGGTTTGCCCAGTTGTGACCTTACCAATCCTTGAATGGTTGAAAGAATCACTTGGTGGTGTGCTGCTTTTGTTAGCTGGCAGAAGAAGGCTGGACAGAGCTGTGGTTCCAGATGCAGTCTTGTTGTGTCTTTGTTCCAAAAGTGCAGACCCGTGGAAGCTGGTCGCTTTGGGTCTTCACAGAGTTAAACGCTGGGGTGCTAACTCTATTTGGTTCTCCTTGTTGCTGGAGAGTAAGTTCAAACCTTGTGCTTGCACCTCTAACTCATCTGGTTCAGGTTAAGAGAGTCCAGGAGAAAGAGGTCTGTCTGGGCCCTGGAGCAAAGAGGGCACCTCTGGGCTGGTCCACAGCTCAGGACGAACAGGAACGGAGTCTGAACGGAGCAGACCTTCTACAGTTGCCTGGTGACATCACAGAGTCACGTCACTGTAAAAGTCCTGCCCAATCAAGTCTGATGACTGGTCTCTGAGAAATAGCTCTCTGATTGAGAACAAAGAGCATGCAGAGAAGAAAAACTTTCACATGTCCAGTTTAGATTTTAACAAATGACAAATCACGTGTGGTCCCGTGAATCCCAATATATATGTATATATATATTAGCAAGCAAAAGATGACCTGACTTTCAAAAGGCAAAATATTAAATATGACATATTACTTTAAGATTTTAAGCAACATTACCTTTTTATTTTAAACTTTTCTTTTCTTTATAGCATGTGTATTGTATTTGTATGTATTTAGTTAAAACTAAAGAATTATTACACTAATTAAGACATCATCTCACATAAATGTCTCGTAGGATTAAATGTTTAAGTGATGACTTTTTATATCCAAAAGGTCAAAGGTCATCTTCACTGTGACATCATTATGCCATAATGTCATAACTCAGGTATAGAAGGGGAGACATTTGGTCAGATACTGAGTTGGTGACACTCATCTTGGGTGTCCATCTTGAAACTCTGCTGATTGTATTGATCTCCTGTGCTGCCGGGGGGAAGATGTGTTTGACGCATGTGCATCTTATCAAGTTTGATTTGATCCATAGTTCATGTTCGACTATGTCCTGTGCTCGAGCAGAAGCAGTCATCAGACAGCAGAGCAGTTCATAGTGTGAACAGGGCTTCACTGTGTTTTAAATCCACCCCTCTACTACTATATTCAGAGTGATGTTTACAATAAGACATTAAAAGTTAATTTTGAATGTTGTCATATGAATACATAATGACTAGGGACATGAGGTAATCCTGTCTGTGTGCTATCAGTGTGTATGTGTGGGTTTTTGTGTGCTTGCTGCATGTATAAATGTCATATTTAACCACTTACATTGCTACATTAATTAGGTTTGTCCTGCGCTGCTGTATCTTTGTAAAGCTGTTTACTGACCCCCCAGGGCCGAGCATTAACGACCCTCACGCTCCATCATCAGCCAACACACTTAAAGCTCAATTTGTTCTCATTATAATCAGCGGAAAACACTGTCAAAACCAATTTTCTGTGGAGAGTGTACAGCCAGTGGTCTTTGCTGACCCTAGTGTTTTCTGTGCTGAGGGTGGTGAGGCGATACACTGCACTGAGCCGTCATTTAAAAATGCATCTTGAAACGTGACAAAGCCATCTAAACCCTGCCTGCCATTCAGTAGATACAGTCTCCCCAGGCAGCGCCAACTGGCAACCAGGCGCTGGAGGAGAAGCCAAGATTTCCTCAACTGGCTCATACAAATTCACATTTGTCTCACCAGGCTCTTGTCTTAGCCTCCAACCTGTCAAAAAACTTTATTTTCTTTATATCTGCACTGTTCAGCTGCAGCTAAAGTCCAACTAAGTTAGTGTGCATCATGGGACAGCCTGGTTTATTCCTGTTTCTGGTGTGTTTAGGTTTGGTGGTGTCATACAGTGTCAGCAGCTCTGCAGGTCACATCGCACACACTTTTTCTTTTTGTCTGCTTCTGCATGTTGCTCAGGAAGCTAACCTCAGGCTGTGGCATTCTGTAGATCTGCTTGTATTTTTAAAAAAGAGCAAATATAGGACCAACAACTCAGAACTGTTTACTGTACTCACCTTGTCATCTTCACTACAGAGGCATCGGAGGATGATGAAAGGTTCCTTATTGAAGTATCATCCGTAACCCAGATACATCTTAACCGACTCTTATTTCACAAGCTGCTAGTGGATACGATGAAAAAAAGAGAGTTTTAGTTGGGAGTTCTTCATTTTGAGTGAATAAAACGTACTGGATATTTTAGCCTAATAGAAGCTTTAAAAGAAAGGTAAGGAGGGTGTCTCGTCTGGGGACCATAAACAGTGACAGCACATTTTTATTTAAGGTGTGAATGTCGGATGTTGAGATGTATACAAAATTAACAAGTTCACCACAAGGTCGCACTACAGGGAAACTCATAGATTGTCTAACAAAGAGACAAGTCGTCATCAGGGGAACACTTACTTGAAATGTAATGGTAGTCCAGTTTTTTGGATATACTTTATCATGGATCAAAGTGTTGTTGAGTGGAAAATTCTGACCTGTTGGTGGTGCTAGACACCAGGTCAGTAATAACATCATCATCCACTGTAGACCATGAATATCTGTAAGATGAACATGAGAAGATTTAAACACAATGCAGGAAGTCCAGCTTGAGTTACAGATCCATGAATCAGATACCAAAAACCAACTCAGACACCAGAATCAAATGTTGGCATTGTACTTTTCTGCAAACCATGGATATGTTACATTTATGCATTTCAAAGTCAAAGTCAAAGTCAAATTTATTAATATAGCACATTTAAAACAACCTTGGTTGACCAAAGTGCTATTCAGTTCATGTAAATATAAATAAACGAATGAGTGAATAGCAAAAACAACATAAACTAGAACTGCGAGCAGTTATAAACGGGGGCCAAGCCTCCCTGCGCGACTCGGCCCCCGATGTCGCGGAGCCCTTGGAAGTCGGCTCGACCAAACATCACTAAGCTTTACGGCTGGCCTCAGGAGTGACTCAACATCATGCTCGCCAAATTTCGTGTGAATCTGATCAACTTTGATGTCGCTTGATGTTTCTCTGTTTATAGTGCCCCCTATTGGCCAATTTGCGCCAAATTTGGCACACAGCCTCTGGTTGACCTCTGAAACAATTGATTCGAGTTTGACGTTGATAGCTTTTACTTTGACAAAAATATGCAACGGTATGTGTTTTTTAGCTAGCAGAAAAAATTGTTTATTTACAAGTACCGCATTTTTTGGAGTAGCAAAATTCTTTTGATAACTTTTGATCAGGCTCATCTGGAGATTGTATGTGCAAAGTTTCGTGCAGATGGCGCTTAAATGCTGGGAGGATTTCGAAAAAGTAGGTTTTTAATGTGTGGTGACATACAAAGAGAAATATGCAGTGGGAGTGGGCGGGGCCTATGTCGGAAGATGTGACTCCATTCAGGAACACGTGGATATAAAGTTTATGAAGATGCGATTTAAAATGTGAAAGTTATAGGCCAAAATGCATTTGCATCCATTATAGCGCCACCTAGTGGAGTACACACACAATTTTTAGTATGGGTGGTTTGTGTGCTATTCTATATATACCCTGTAAATTTCATAGTCCTCAGCATAATACTTGAGCTGAAATAAATGTTTGTTGTTTATCTGGTAATAAGCCACGCCCACTTTGATCAGTCGTGATTAACTTCAAGATATGGGCTCAGGAGTGACCCAGCATCATACCCACAAAATTTCGTAAGAATCAGTGCAGCCATTTAAGAGATATAAATTTCCCGTATTTGCAGCGCCCCCTAATGGCCGACATTAGCCAAATTTGGCTCAAACCCTCACAGTCACATGCCAAGCAAGGATCTTAGATTTGGTGTTGTTAGCATTTATTTTGACCGAGATATGCAACAGTTCGCGTTTTTATGACCGAACAAAATTCTTTTGATAACTTTATATCAGGTCCAGCTGAAGACTGTACGTGCCAAGTTTCATGCTGATCGGACGAAATCCCAAGGAGGAGTTTGAAAAAGTAGGTTTTCGAGATTTTATGCAAAAAAAATTATAGGCGGAAATGGGCGTGGCCTAGCCCACGTGATTTAGCGCTATTCAGGGAATCTGGGGATATGAGGTTTTTGAAGGTGCAACATACGGTGTGGGAGTTATATCCCAAAACATGTTGACCTTGTTTATAGTGCCCCCTGCTGGCGGACATATGCCATTTTGTGCATCTGAGGTACGTGCAGGGGTCTGGATCAACCCTCCAAATTGCACCGCCCTCCCTTGCATGGTTTAGCCTGCAGCACCATTTTTAGCGGAGAAGAATAAAAATAGAGAATAATAAAAATCTGAACAAAAACAATAGGGATCTCAGCACCACTGGTCCTGGGAAATGCGTATGCTTGCATACACGTTCCCCAAGCCCCGCGGGCTTGGCCCCCTAATTATCAATAAAATCAACAATAGGTTTAGACAACACTAGAGTAAAGGTAAAATACAATTAAAAGCTGTAAAAGACATGTCTGTTTCAACTTGAGGTGAAAGCAAGCGAAAAGAGGTAGGTTTTTAAAAGAGATTTAGTGTTCCAAAGTTTGGGCTGCCCTTATATGGAATGGTAAAGTATTCCCTAAATTTGGCACCACAACGGAAAAGGCTCTGTCACCTTTGCTTTTAAGTTTAGTTCTGGGACAGGCCAGCAGCAGGGGTCTATGTCATTGGTCCGACAGCTCATTAGTTCGACATCCCGTTAGTCCGACTGTCCGCGGTACTGAACAGCTCACAGCGGGCGTATGGTGTGTCGCAACCGGCTCTGGGTCAGCTGGGAAAGGCTTGAGGCGGAGCAGGCTCACAGCTTATGTGTTTGCCACTTTCCTTTTCATTTTAACCCACACCATGATCTTTTCCTGACCCTAACCAAGTGATTTTTGTGCCTAAACCTAATCAGACCTTAATCACAGGGCATCATGATGATTTCAGAACAACAGGAACAATGGGTTTAATATGGTCGGACCAATGGGCAGTTCCCAGCAGCAGCTGGTTACTTGATCTCAGTGCTCTGGCTGGCGTGTGAAGATGAACAAGCTCAGATAGGTAGGATGGGGCTAAGCCATTCAGGCTTTTAAAAACAAATAATATGATTTTAAACTGAACTCTAAACTGGACAGGGACCCAGTGCAAAGAGGCCAGTATCGGGGTGATATGATCACGCCTTTTCTTTCCTGTCAGCAGTCTGGCTGCTGCATTCTGGACAGCCTGCAGACATTTCAGTGACTGCTGGTCCAGTCCAATATAAAGAGAGTTACAATAATCCAGACAGGTAATGAATGTGTGAATTGCCCTCTCAAAATCAAGTGGAGGGAGGTAGGGCTTTGCCTTACTAAGTAGCCTTAATTGAAAGAAGCTTGATTTGACAGAAGGAAGGTAGATCTGTAAGTCGTCTGCTAAGCAATGAAATGTTATATTGTACTTTCTAAATATAGTACCCAGGGGCAGCATATAAATGGAGAAGAGAATGGGGCCCAAGATGGAGCCTTGAGGCACCCTGCAATTGAGTGAGGATGCAGCAGATGTATACTGGCCCATGTGAACAGAGAAACTCCTTTCTGATAAATAGGATTCAAACCATTTGAGCGCTGTACCTTTAATACCTACACACAGGTCAAGACGTGATAAAAGAATCTTATGATCTACTGTGTCGAAAACTGCAGTCAAGTCTAAGAGCACTAGAACAGCAGTGTTACCAGAATCAAGAATTAAATGCAGATCATTAAAAACTCTTAAAAGGGCTGTTTCTGTGCTATGGTGTGCTTTAAAGCCCGACTGGAACTTTTCAGAAATGCCATTTAAGTCCAGATGCGACTGACGTTGTTCATACACTACTTTTTCTAAGACTATGGACAAAAAAGGGAGCTTAGAAATAGGTCAGTTGGACGAAACTGAAGGGTCAAGATTATTCTTCTTGATGAGGGGCTGCACCACAGCATGTTTGAAAGCAGCAGGGACACAGCCAGACATCAAGGAAGAATTTATAAGGTCGACACTACACGGCCCCAGTGTGATAAAAACATCCTTGAAAAAACGGGGTGGAATGCTGTCTAGGGGGCAGTAGGATAGCCGTAGCTGCTGAGCTATTTTAGTTAAAGAAGGAAGAGACACTTGCTCAAAAGCCTCAAAAATAACTGGGGCTACAGGGGAAGCAACAGGGTCAGAGGCCAGAGGAGAAGGAATGGACCTGAAAGCAGAGATCTTGTCATTGAAAAGAAGAAGAAGAAAGAAGAAATTTTTCACAGAGTGCAGGAGAAGATACAATGGAGGTAGAATTACAGATATTTAAAAGCAAATTAGGAGTATTAAAAAGAAACTGAGGTTTATGGCTGTTATTTGACACAAGGTTTGAGAGGAAATAAATTTTTGCAGCTTTAACAGCACTCTGATATTCAGATAAGATATTTCTTCAATCAATCAATCAAAGTTTATTTATATAGCTCTTTTCATACATTACAAATGTAACACAAAGTGCTTCACAAAATTGAAACATACAACAAAAATACTACAAAAACTGAAAACCCCTCCCACCCCCCACCACACCACACACACACACACACACACACACACACACACACACACACACACACACACACACACACACACACACAGAGTCAATTTAGTAACATGGCTGGGCACTAAGGAACCTGGTGAGGAAAGAACCACCTATGGGTAGCCATCCACACTGAGAGGTGTCACAGCCTACGGCCACAGGGAGCGCTGCCACAGAGACCACCCCGACCCAGACAGACGGTGGTGGACTCCACACATGGTGCAGAGCCTCCCAGTCCTCCGGACTTGAGGGATCTCCAAGACGAGCTCCCGTGGGCAGACCAGAAACACCTCCCAGTGTGGAGGCCCCCCATGAGGAAACACTGGAGCTAAAAACTAAAAGACTAAAAGACTAAAGGCAATATGATAAAATAAAACAAGTATGAGATAAAATAATGATAAAATGCATAAAAACTTAAGGACTAAAAAAAAAAAATTAAAGATTTAATTTAAACATTAAAATAATATTAATAATAAATAAATAAATTAATTAAGATTTTGAAATTTAATAATAATAAATTGCATGAAGATTTAGAAATAAATCATTTAAAAGCATTAGAGATTAATATAACATATAATAGAAGAATTAAAAGAGTAAAAGTAATTAGTTAAAAACCAAACTAAAAAGGTCTTGAGCCTCCATTTAAAAACATCAACAGTCTCTGCAGCCCTGATACACTCTGGCAGGCTATTACATAAGTGAGGGCCATAATGGCTGAATGCAGCCTCCCTGTGGGTTTTTGTTGTAACTCTTGGAATGATTAAAAGGCCCGTGCCGGAGGACTTCAGGATCCGCGAGGGTTGATATAATAAAAGCAGGTCAGATAAGTAAGATGGCCCAAGACCGTTAAGACATTTAAAAACTAATAAAAGAACCTTAAAATCGATCCTGAAACACAGGGAGCCAATGCAGCGATTCTAAAACTGGTGTAATGTGTGCCCGCCCTCTGGTCCTCGTCAGCACTTGTGCGGCTGAGTAGTAGAGATTGTCTTTTTGGGAAGACCAGAGAGCAGGGCATTACAATAGTCTAACATAAATATGGTTTCTGAGTCTGTTTAATGAAATGTGGTGATCTACTGTATCAAAGGTGGCGCTTAGGTCCAGTAGTACCAAGACTGTGAGTTTTTGTGAATCTGCATTTAACCTGATATCATTTAAAATCTTTAAGAGACATTAAAAGCTTCGGAAAACTGAGACGCTGTCAAAGAATTAATAGTGCGCACAAGGCACACAGGAGCGCACGGTTTAACATGGGGAGAAGGCACAGTAACAGTAAATGAAACAGTAATAAAAAGTGTTCAGAGATATGAGTATTACAAATCTCAGTAATGCTTAAATTTAAACCAAATGACAGCACAAAGTCCAGTGTGTGTCCTTTTTCATGCGTTGGCCCAGCCACTAACTGGGTGAGATTAAACGAATCAATAAGATTCATGAATTCCCTGACCAGAGGTTTTGATTCACAGCAGACACGTATGTTAAAATCACCAAAGTCTTGTATGAAATCCTTGTTGAGGTGAGGTGGGCGATAGACCAGTGCACACAGAATTGGAGATGTTAAGTTTATCACAATCCACTGGATTCCCATAGACCAGCAAGCCGTAGACAATCCGTTGGAAAGACGATGAGGATTAGTCCCTTGGCCGGCCCTCAGGTAAGCCCTGATTCTCACCAGCACACCCCCTCATTTCCCTCGTCTTGTCTAGTGCCTCTTCCAGAGGACAAGTGAGCAACACAGGTAGGCTGGTATGGACGCCAGGAATGGTGGAAGGCTTGAGGTGCGATCACCATAATCAAACATTAACAGCTTCTCTTGAGATGTCTTAATATCAATAAGTGCTTGGCGATCATACACCAGGAGAGGACACACATCTTGACAGAAGTGTTAAATACAACTGCAAACACTAATCCTAGCAGGGCTGACAGACGGCCGGCCGCACACGCTGGCACCATCTTTTCCATATGTATCATATCAACGTTTCTAAAGTAAGATGGTTGACATTACCTATATGTATGAGTTGAGTTTTTCACTAGGAAAGGATGGGATGATGAATGATGTGACACCAAGGCATGATGGCTGCTAAGCTGCAGACCACTGTTTGAGACCAATAAATAAAAAAAACAGGTAATTTTAGCCACACGTCAGGACATTTGTGGCACCAAATCAGGTAAGTTGGGCATTATAACATGGGGGTCTATGGGGATTGACTGGCTTCTGGAGCCAGCCTCCAGTGGTCATTCAAGGAACTGCAGTTTTTGGCACTTATGTGTTGACCAGGTTGCGGCCTGGTCTCATTCCGAAATCGTCAAAAAGCGGCACATGGTCAGTGACTGTAACCAACGAACCAATGAAAAAAAGATATCCTTTCAGGTCGGCATGCTATGCTGCTGGAACCCAACGGTGTCAGGGGGAAACACGGCAGGACAACAGTCCTTGAAAGTCAAGGCAACGGAAGTCCAAGTATAGTGAGTGGAAGGTGTGGTGAATGGGTCCAACAACCACTGACTCTCACCTTGGAGGCTGGTGCTCACTTAAGATCATGGAGCCAACCCCTTTTTTTTGTTTGTTTTTTGGTGTTGTACCGATGTAGTGCATTTATTTTTAAAGAGACTAAGGCCCAATCCCAATTCCTATCTTAACCCTCAATCTTAATTCTCAAGCTTAACCCTCAGTTTCACTAGCCCTCAAAACCGAGTGTTAAGGGCTATCTTGTGACTTTAAAATGGGACACCCCTCAAAGGCAAATATGTCTTAAGACTGTGGGGGGCCAAAACTCTGTCCAGTCTGTCAGTTCAAAGAAGAAGAAATATACATCATCAGTAGTCATCAATAAAAAGATGCAACAAATTTTTTTCCCCCAACACTTTATTTCAATTCTTGTACAAAACAAGCAGTGACAGACATGAACAGAACAAATATGCCAGAGTTAAGAGAAAAGAAAGAGAAATAAGATAAACAAATAAACCATTAAATTGTTTACATATATAGAGTTTATAGCTTTGGAGTTTGTGGAGTGTTGAATGGTTTCTAAGTATTGCTGCATTTCATTCATAAAAATTTTGAACAAGGATTTTCTATTATAAAATTTACTCTTATGAATATAGAATTTCGCTATAGATAATAAATAGATTAATGAATTATGAATTAATGAAATAGAATTGTTTTTGTTTAGAAATGCTGACATCATAAAATCCAAACAGCACATCTTTGTACAGTAGTGAAAATAGAACATAAATGTTACAATGAATCAGTGGCGATTGCTCTAAGACTGCAAGGGAAACTCAGCTTCCTCTAAAATGTCAAAAAAAGTGGTCAAATATGTACTGTTGTGTTTACATTTCATTGACTAAATATGCGCTAGAACGCGTTCAACTTTTGTTCAGAATCAGCTACTTATCACAGGTCACTGACGCGACTTTCTTCTCATTCATTCCTGTAGCGTCACAGAATATACTCAACAAAATCTTTCCAAAAACAATAATAACAATAATCTGCTGCCGTCTGCAGCTGTGCTGATTTCATATTGAAACAGAATGCTTGATCACTAGGGGAACAGTTGCTGTTGTGCCTGAGAATTATGTTATGAATATGAACAGTTCACAAGTTACAAATTATTCACTCCCATAGTTTTTTTTTGGAGCCTGCTTGCTTTTTGTAAACTTGTCTTCATTGGTGGTCCTGACAGAGATAACAACATTACTTTCTTTTATTTTTTTGGGCTACCTGTCAGATATTCGTTAAGTTTTCAGTTTAGTTTCATGCAGTATTGCAAGTATTATCACAATGAATACTGTAGTCAACATCCAGCAGAACTAGTGAGGCTGTTTATACAGTCACAAAAGTGTTATCTGGTGACTTTCATCCACGTTAACGTTTCACTCTTTGGGTTATAAATTGATATTCAGCCAAATAACCTGTACCACAACAACCGATGTAACTTATTCAGCGGAAAGTCACCAGATAACACGATCACTAACGTTAACCTGCAGCTGTAACGTTACCAGCTGCAGACTCTACGGCTACAGGAGATGATACCGTCCGGTCAACTTACAAAAATGTCAATGCAAACATTTCACGTATATTAAAACAACTTAACAACTACATTATCACTGAGAAAAATGCCTTTTTGTAACTGAATGACTGCATACTTGGTTATCAGAGAACCGGGGTTACATGCAGGGGCAAGCGCCCGCGCCGGCTTCGTTAGCTAGCCAAAAGATATGTGTTACACTACATAGAGGTCTATAGTCCATAAAATGACGTTAAACTAAGATAATGCAATGGTTATCATAATTTTAAAACAACTATTAACGAGGGAAATACTCACATTGATAACTCCACTTCCTTACACTTGTCGCAGCCATCTTGCATTGACTGAATTGTCTGTACTCGGCCGGGCTCGGCTGGGCTCGGCGGATGATGCGCAAAGGATTCTGGGAAAGCACTCACTACCAAGGGTGGTCCTGGAAAATCTTAAAAGTGAGGGACATACAGCCCTTATTCTTGACCCTCAACTCAACACTCTGAGAATCGGGACAGCACTAGCACTTCGCGGGAGTGCGCATTTTTGAGACTGAGGCTTAAGATAGAGGGTCAAGATAGGAATTGGGATTGGGCCTAAATGCAAACTGTACATTTCTTGTGAAAACAGAAGTGTAATTTGAAAACAGACGATGCATGTAACAGGAAGAAGTTGACACAGTGTCCCAGAACATCACACCATATCTCAACGTGAAAAGTCTTTCACCAAATGTCAATATGTGATGAGGTTGGAGTGACATTGTGTTGGCTTGGTGCAAACTTTTGATCTTGTAGTATATTTCAAGCAACGATAGTTAGCAGAAAATATTTTAATGACAACATTAACAGTTAGGTTTTTAGTATCACTGCCTAAGAAGAAGAACTTGTCCCAAAAGCTGCCATTTTGCACCAACATCAATCGCCGAGGACAAGAACAAAACCTTTAAAGGGAAAACACAGAGAGATCATTGTTTACCCTCTCACAAGTTGCAGTAAAGCAACAACTTCAACTTTTTCAACAACTCTGCAGTCTGTTGAATGGTATTCAGAGAAATGCAGGATATCAATCATTTAAAGTAGATGACGCAGGTTGAGAGAAAGTTCTTCCACCAAATACACTAAATTGCACCCCTTCATCTCACAGCGACTCCAGGATCCATCAAACATCATAAAATGATGATGTACTATATCCTGTATGTTGTCCTGAGGGGATTCAGCTTTCAGCCAACAGACTTTCATCACTGCACTGTGACCGTCTCTGCCAGGAATGCCTTGCTCAGTTTGGATTTCAGTGATGGTTTCAGAAATCCTTCCAGCCCTCAGCTTCCAAGAGATTATTCTCTTATAGAGGATCATCACTCAAATTAAAAATTAATGTTGCTCCAGTGTTGGATGTCAGTGCACTGAATATTGATGAATATGAACAAGTCTCCCTGAGCCAGAAAGAGATCAGACTCAAACCTGGAAGGAGTTGTCTTTTAAGGCTGATGAAAAGTCCTTTGGAAGTAATTGATGGAATTTCTGTTACTACTACTATTATTATTATTATTATTATTATTATTATTATTATTATTATTATTATTATTGGTATTATTATAATTACAAACCAGTGCATACTTCATCCTTTGAATTAAAATAAAGCAAAGGCCAGTTTTTATCATGCAACCTTCATTTTAGTTCAGTTTTGTACAAGTGTATCTCTGTTATCATTTTTATATATATCTCATTTACGCGGGGATTAAAATCTGCAAGAATGAATTTTTTCATCAATATTTCCAATCTCCCTTGTAATGGGTCTTCTCTGAAAAAGGTTCACAGTCATTTCATATAACTGTATGTAATATAATATAATATAATATAATATAATAATATAATATAATATACACAATTATAAGCAAACTTCTGGCTTCCTGTGTATGCTCTTTTTGCTTTAGTTATGAAGGCTGTTATTGGTCAGTTTACAGGATTGTCTGCTCAATCTTTTGCATCCTTATTTGCTGTTTACCTGCCTCATACCGTTGTTTGCTAACATTTAAACAGTGTCATGTCAGACCAGCTCAGAGCAAGCTATATTCATCTAACGGCAGCCTTCATGTTCAGAGGAGTACCAGCTCTTTTTATGGATGAAAACAATCTGACTATGAGAAGCTGTAGAGCAGGGAAAATAGACTGTTGCTGTGGTTTCAGAAATAGAAATCTGACAAAGAAAACTTGGTGCAGTTACTGATGACAAGGTTTGACCCTTTCACCCTTTTATGAACCGGACTGAATGTACAGTTCACTCAGTACGTTTACATGACATTACTTTTAAGGTAAACATGTTAGTCCGACTGAAATCAAATTTCTTAAAGTCAGACTAACAGAACCAGATAATGAGATTGGGAGTCACATTACTCCTGCACGTATACAGTCAATCAGACCCAAACTGGCTTAGTTGCTCTTCACATGCTCCACAGTTCCAGCCTGATAACCCAGAAGTCAAATAGCATTAAGTGCGTAATGGAAGAGGAAGCCGGTAACAATATGGCAAAATCTACATACAGAGCCGTGCATTTTTGGATGAACGTAATGCACAGAGCCGTAAAGTTGTCCACCATGGTACCAGTTTGCTGCTAGCTAACTGTATCTAACTTGTTTGTTGATTGTTTGGTCTGTGACGTAATAGGTCAACCGGAAAAAGGTCCAATACTACAAGCTGGAAGAGGGTATATCACCACCTATCGTAGAGGAGTCTGACATACTTCAGTCAATTAGTCAGTTCCCCTCCTGTGCTTAAATGGCAAATATGTATCCCAGTTAAATAGCCTAGCTCAACTTAATTGTGCATGTAAAAGTACTGTCCAACGTCTTCTTTCTGGCTGTTTATCTCTGTGTGGCATCAAGTGACACTCACAATGTCTAACACAAAATACCTGTAAGATGTGAATCTCTAACATTATCAGCTTAAATTTTCACATTTCACACCTGACAATTAAGGTGTTTCTTTTACATTATATATTTAAACTGTATTTTCTATGAAACCTGTACCTTTATACGAGATTATAAATGGTTTATAAAGCTTGGTATTTGCTCCTAGCCTGGGAATCAGACAAATCGTTAAGCAAGTTATTTTTTGCTCCTGCACATGCACCTGATCCATAGACTGCAAAATTAATGGACGTAGCTACCTTTATGCAATCCATTGGTTTGAAGCCTTGAGTTCGGCATTTTGAAAGGGGAGAGACCCCGCACTGATGGTGGAAGAGCCGTAGACTGCCATTTTGATTGATTTTAAGCAGGATCATGGAAACAGCAACCCCCCCACTGCCACCCGCAGGGTCTGTTTTCAGAGGGTCAATCAAATATGAACAGTTGAGTTAAATAAAAATTCATCACTGCACAGCTGTCATGAATGGGGAATTTAGCTATATATATTTTTTTGTACCAGGCTGTCAATTCATGCTGTAAAGTTGGCCATTTTTAACATAGGAGTCTCTAGGTATTGACTGGCTTCTGGAGCCAGACTCAACTGACCATTCAAAGAAATTGAGCACAGTGTTAGTTCAGGCAGGACACAATGTCAAGCTCAGCTCACATTCCAGCTACATCAGTTGATCTCAAACAGCCAATCAACTGATGGAGCAGCTGATTGATGAAAGGGAGTCAGCTGATTGATCACATGATTCCTTTCTATGCAACCAATTGGTGAATCTCACTCAGGGCGCCCTATTTAAACTGCTTTGGCCTGTCTACTGTTGCTGCTTCCTCTGCAAGCTGCTTTGCATCCCACCTCCACCCCAGCTCCTCCTTTTCATGCTGTATTTGACTAATCACTGTCATTTGTAAGCCACTTTGCAACCCGCCTCCACCCCTGCTCCTCCTTTTAGTGCTGTATCTGACTTATCAGTGTCATTTCTGTTTGTCATTGATGCTGGCTCTGTTCTGTTCCCGGGACGTCTTTGCTGCTGCTGTTTGTCTCTCTGCCTCAGGCTTTCCTTATTTGCACATGGAAGGGCAGACAGGTGTGCTCTCTCTGCCTTACGGCTTTCCACACAGGTGTGTGGAAGGGCAGAGGTGTGCTCTCTCCACCTTAGGCTTTCCACATAGTTTTTGGCACTTCCGTGATGCTTCATTTTTCAACTCTAGAGATTACGGCTTGGCCTGCTTTCCCTCATGGCTAGACAGATTTCCAACACAACTGTTTATCTAATATGGGGCAGATTTGATACGATGACTTGCAGGAACTTTGCACTTAAAATAAGTGACAGTGAGAATCAACCTAGCTTAATAAAGAGAAGCGCTGTTGAGGCATTTTCAAAAATAACCAAGATGGCTGCAGCTGATGTGGAAATTTCTGTTTAAGCACTATTTTCAAATTCTGATGACAAAAACGGTAACACTCATTCATAGATGTATCAGTGCTACACCATAGCAGTTAATCTCTGCACACTGTATTCTGTCTACATTTTTGTGTCGCTCAGCGTTCCATGACACATTTAGCTTCTCTGACTGGTTGTAGGTCTATCCAACTGTGTCCAGGGGCATTTTGACTTATTGCTGTTGATAATGCCCATTGGCAAACAAAAATAAACAAGAGGTTACAGAGATGTGGCACTTACTTTGTAAGTAACTAATTGTTGATTAGTGTGCCAACCCCATGCAAAATGATCTGTTTCATTATTGAAATTTGATCCATTTGGTCCAGTAACATTTCAAAAGTCTAGAAGAACCAAAGTACCATTAAGTAATTTCATTCCCATTCAAGTTAGCAGAGGACTAAACCAGAAGTTATTCTCTTGGCCGTGCTGAGACCACTGTAAGTATCTAGTGCTTTGACTGATTTGGGTAATTTCCAACACATTCTTGCTCCGACCTTGTCACATGGCAACATTTTGTCACGGACTGACCATGTCGAGGTACCCTGGATGGATTGGTTGTTGACATTCTGGGACACCATCCTAACTTTAGCCTGTTAAATGCATTGTCTGTTTTCAAAATACACTTCCATTGAAATGTATTGCACTTTTAAGAAATGTACAGTTTGCATGCAGTCTCTTTCAAAATAAAGGCACTACATTGGTACAACACTGCGAATTGACGTTTTTCCTTCAACAACAAACGCACATGATTACATTATGCAACACTCGCAGGTGGTTGGGTTAAGGAAAAAAAAGAACAGGGTTTGACTTTACAATCAAACGGGAAGTGAACACTGGCCTCCTAGGTGAAATTTGATGATTGTTGGACCCATCCACCAGACCTCCCACCCGCCCCACTCGGACTTCTGCCATCTTAACTTTCATTTTTGTCCTGCTGTGTTTCCGCCACGAGGCACTGTTACAGAATGATGGTACTTAGCTTCATATCATACCGACATGAAAGGACTGCTTTTTTTCATCAGTGTCCGACACCAGAAGTCACTGACCAGGCGCCAGTTTTTGACGACATAGGAGTGAGACTGGGTTGTAATGTCATACCTCATAGCCTTTTTGGCTTTACCAACTTTCAAAGGAATGAAAAGGGCCCTGCCTTCCACGCTGTATCCAGGTCTCTTTATACATCAGCATACTTGTATGACCTTCAGCTTAATGATCCTTACGTTTACAGTAAAGTACATTTCACTGCTCATGAAGGTTGATGGAATCTGTCTGAATGCACGATCATGTCATTCTCTCCACTCTCCAGTCTGTTGACAAGTTGATATGCTGATGTGCTGAACATGATGATAAGGTGCATGGTTTGGCTGTGTAAAACTGTGGAGTGGCATTTTTACTCTCCTGGTCAGGTTGTTGTTTCATATCAGTTTTCGGCTGCAGCTGCTGATTACTTGGCATAACACACGGAGCCAACCGGCACACAATTGTAAGACAACAAGCAGTTTGAGAACAAAGTTTTGAAACATCTTTGACAGATGCTGAGTCCAGTTAGTAATCTCAGATGTCTTTCTTTCTTTCTTTTCTTTCTATCTTTTTCTTGTGAAGGATGTTTTTGTTTTTCAGCTCAGATGTCTCAGAATGACACTTATTGTATCTGTTCTGCTGCCTCTGGGTTTTCAGTCACCATCAGCATTCAGGGTTTCTCTTCTTTCTCTTTTTAAAAGATTTCTCATGTTTTTGATTGTTTCAAACTTCAATTATGCTGCCTGCATGCTCATTATCAGCAGCATGATGTCTCACATCTTCTATGTTCCTCACATTTTGGGTATCTTCTGTCAGTAGAATACTGCATCTTGCCTATGTTTTCATCTTGAGTGACAGAAAGAGGTATGATATGTGACAAAGGTAGCATGTTCGACCTTAATTCTAGATGTTGCAGATAGCTGGTATTCACTTTGGACCAACAATGATGCAGAAAACCCATGTATATTTTATTTTCATAAATTAAACTGTGTATCAATGATAATATTTAGATTGGATGTTGCCCAAGTTCATGTCCTAAGCTAAATCCTATAATGATCCATAACGCAACAGAGGGAGCATATTCATAAATTATTTCTTTTATATACATGAGTTAATAGTGACACTGGCAGTTCAGCAAACATTGGAAAGCTCTCGCTCATTATTTTGAGACAGTGGATGGATCTTTGTTCCAGCACACTGACATTCTCATTGGGTACACAGTGTTTGGTATTTAGTGACTGTGATGACTCACTGTGGACTGGACTGAGCTGCAGCGTGAGGAGATGCTAGCATAATGAAACAGTGTTATTTCAGTGTGTGACCTGCTCAGACCAGCTCAGTACGAGCTATTTTCATCTCTTCAACTGCCAGAACAGCCTTCATGTTCAGAGAAGTAACAGCTCTTTTCATGGATGATAACACTCTGACTGTTAGACACAGTGAAGCTGATTGGTTTCACAAATATAGTTGAGATCAGGCCTAGTCCACTTGTATACAAGTGAAAATCATGGTTTTACCACCTTTGTCATCAAATGAAATCATTGTTATAAAAAATCTCCACCCACATAAAAATGCAAAAGCACAAGTGGAGAGCTGTCAAGATTAAACATATCCTCATAGAGCAATTATTATGATATCCTACAAAAATGCATGCGCAACAGTTCATATGATAACCTATACATTAGTGCCCAATGACTGACATTATATCCTTAAAGCTGCTACAAGGAACTTTTAACTGGATATGCAAAAGTCTCTCATTTCTGCTGATGTATGTGCGTGACCTACAACAGCAAATGAGACCATTGGTGTGAAGATAAGCTATTTCTATATAATATATATCCATACCTTTAGGAAACTGTCTCCGGGTCTGCCCCAGGTCGCTTCCAGGGGCCTGTTGTTTGAAACCTAGATAAGGGATTAAGCTGGGATATGTTGGTTTTCCTGGCTTAATTTAGCGTTGATTTGGTTGTTCGAAAGCAGAGGCACATATGTTGCCATGGAGATTTATTCTGTGCACTTAGCCTGTTTCCGACCAGGCTAACAACCAGGCTTAGTTTAGCCTGGTGTATTATCAGTCCAGTCAGCTGTCACTGCGATTGCAAATCAATGTGTTTTACCGTCATGTCATGTTATTATGTACGTATTTGCCTCATTTTTGAACAAAATACATTAAGCCATAAAACATTCTTTTTGTCATAGCCCAAGCATACTTTGACATGCACATATCCTTACCAATAAAAGGATTAATTGTTGGAATTAACATACAAGTAGGTGTATTTGGCATCAAGACAATTAGTGGTTTTTAGGTTTCATAACTGTTTGACCTTCCCAAATTAGATTCCCAGTTAACTGGACCAATAGTGTAGTTGTCCAGTGTACTTTACATCAATGAATGAAAACATGAAACCACAATATTCTTTGACCTCATTTTATTTCAATGAAAAATACTAAAATCAGTCACTGTCTGCTTTGAGCTGTGGAGAAAAAGAGAGAACTAATATTGATTAATACATTGCATCACAGTCATGCTTACAATGTGCATTACTTCTTTCTCTAGTTTCTTAATTTCAAAGTCCAGTTTCCTTAAGCTTTTTCCTTTTAATTTGTCTGTCAAGCTCCATGTCCTGCAGCCTTCTCTTCTCACACTGGAGCTTAACATTTGCTAGGGCTACCTGCTTCCTCAGAGGAGTAGCATATAGCTGTCTGACAGTTTGTGAATTCTGTACAACACATATCTATTAGCAAAGCAATTGTGGACACCATGGATGTCCTTCAGGCAATACTCACGACATTTCCAGGCAGGTTGTTCATCTGTGTCCTGTTACAAATATATTTTCTATGAGCACCACATCACTGACTTCTTATACATTAAGGACTAATTTATCTCCACAAGACTGGCAGGTGACCTCAAACCTTCTGGAGTCCAGAGACAGAGTCTCCTCCTCATCTGCTGCATCCCCTGCTGCAGATGTGCCTTCACCCTGCCACATTAAATAGAATTTGTATTGACCTAATGTAAACTTGCAAGACATGTCAAGCAAATGCCTCAAAAGAATAACACTCACCGGATCATCTTCCGGTGGCTCCAGAAGGGTCAGTGTGTCACCTGACACTGCAAGACAATCCAAAGTCAGACAGTCCACATAACACCAATGGTTGATTAATGAATGAAAAAAAAAAAGATTGATTCCATGTACAGTATCCACCTTATTCCTAGCCCCCATGAGCCCTTGCGTGAAATATGGGTGCGACTTCCGGTATGAACTGGAACTGGCGTTTGTTTACATGGTAACAGTTCGTGCTAATCCACTTTATATGTTCGTCAGAGATGTGAACCATGTGGGAACACCAGCTGTCACAGCTCAAACGAGACAACATTACAATCCCGCTGCCTACTTATATAGAAGGGTGGGAGGATGACATGAAAAAGTGGCCAAAGATAACGTACGGTTGCATTTTTAGCTACTTTCTTAACTCTGTTGCTTCAGACGGTGAGGCAATGAACAATCTAAAAAGCTCTGAGGTGTATCAGTACCTACACAGTAGTAACCTATGTGCTCCAGACACCTAGGGAAAACCTGGTACATAACAGCTACACTATGAAATTCAGATTAAGATTAAAATACTGCATCATTGAACATTTTGTTATGTCTGCTGAAATTATGGCATTTTTAGGTTAATACTGACCAGCAGTCCAAAAGCACGTCACATTTTAACTGTTCAGAAAAAGGTAATACTACATGTTTTTTTTTTGTGATCAATTGTTTATTGCACTTTTCTATTAACAGAGGCAATCATACAATCATTGAATGTTCAAAAAAGACGCATTCAAATTACAATGGCATCAATATCTGCCTCCAAACCTCCCCCCAACCCCCGTACTATGCCCCAGACAGGGTAGAACTTTCAAGCCTCCATAAATGTCCCCCGGATGATTACAAAAAGTGCAACGGCAACAGTAATAATAATAGTACAAACAGAAAAAGAAAAGGAAAGCAAAACAAAAAAAAAAAAAAAAAAAAAAGGAAAAGAAGATAAAGGACAACAACCAAAAACCAATATGGAAACGAATACCTGCAGAACAAATCACTCATATCACTCACTCACTCACTCACTTACTCAACCCCCCACCCCATCACAAGATGCTACTGTAGAGCATATATCTTTTGTAACAGGCTTGACCAGCAAGAGATATTCTGTGCCTTGGCATGGCGACATCGTGCTATAGACAGCTCTGTCTGAACAATCTCTTTGTAGACCGAGAGCCATTCCCTCACCGAGAGTACATGTGGTGTTTTCCAGCGACAGGCTATTATTTTTTTTGCAGCAGTAATACCAGATAACAAAAGTCGTTTTTCATTTACAGTGAATTTCAGTGATGAAGTATCATTAAGCAAAAGCAGGTGTGAGAGTGAGGTACAGCTCTATCAAAAAAATTAGAGAGGATGCTTGAGATATTTATCCAGAATCGGTCAACCTCCGGGCACTGCCAAACCATGTGGATAAAGGTACCAATTTTATTGCCTGAACAAAAGCCACAATATGGATCATCTCTGAACTTCATTTGATACAGTCTTTGAGGAGTGAGATAGGATCTATGAATGAAATTATAGTTGATCATCTGATGGTTTAAATTTCTGGATGACAATGTTATATTTAACCAGATAGTATGCCAATCAATATCTTGAGAACAACTGATGTCCTTTCTCCACATATTATCAAGTAAGAGAGGCTTATAAGAAGCCTTGATTATATATTGTAGAGAGCAGAGATAATCCCATTGTTATTTATATTCTTGACCAGTAACTCATGAAGAGGATGTTTTTCCAGAAGTGCGCCCCATGGTACACCATGAGCACGCATGGCCGCACGTAACTGCAAATAAAAAAAGAAAGAAGTGCCCGGTAGGTTGTAAGATTTTTGTAAGTCCTGAAACTCACGGAGACCTTGTTGTCCCATAATGTCTTGAATGGTATGGACACCTTTATCAGACCATTGTGGGAAAATTATTGGTTTGCCATCTATTAGGAGGGAATAATTGCGAAAAATAGGGGAATGGCAAAAGAACTTGTCCGTTTTTACGAGTTTCTGGACTTTGTGCCATGCAGTAAATATGTATGTAATAACTGGACCAAAGTCACGTTTAACTATCTTCTGTGGTATGCTTGAATAAATGAGATTTGTTAAGTTGTATGGATGTGTTAGTCTCTCCTCGATGGGGCGCCAAGACACTTGAGATGCTGAATTCACCCAAACAGTGAGTGGACGCAAAGCAAAGCACCAAGCGTACCATTCAAAGTTAGGTAGGTTGACACCACCCTCTGATTTATGTCGTTGCAAAGTGGAGGTCTTGATTCTGGGCTTCTTTTTATTCCATAAATAAATGCTAGTGGAGGATTTTAACTTCCTCCAGAAGCCAGCTGGAGGGTCAAGAGGTAACATTGAACTAATAAAATTAATACGGGGTAATATATTCATCTTTACAATGGAAAGTCTGGACTGAAAAGATGTGGAGAGTTTGCTCCATCTTTTCATGTCATTTTGGATATCATTAAACACCTTATTATAATTTTTATTAACTATGGCCTCCAGTGAGGACGATATATAAACCCCTAGATATTTGAAATGTTTGACAACCGGAATGTTACAAGGTATGTTCTCCTTGTGATCCCCTAGAGGCAATAATGCAGATTTCGTCCAATGATTTTATATCCTGATAAGTTGCCAAAGTCTTCAAATATCTTAAGCAGGTCAGGCAGTGTTTTAGATGAATTTTTTGCAAAAATCAAAATCATCCGCATACAGGGAGATGGAATGTGGTGTATCACAGACCATTATCGGGTCTAATGCCTCTGACTCTCGAATAGCCTGGGCAATAGGCTCTAGGGAGAGAGCAAACAAAAGGGGGATAAAGGGCAGCCCTGACGGAAGATCTGAAAACTGAAAATCTAGATGAGCAAAGGTTACCTGTTAATATCACTGCGGATGGATTATTATATAATAATTTGACCATGGAGATAAAGCCTTCTGTAAAGCCCATATGTCTAAGCACTGCCCATAAATAATTCCACTCTAATCGGTCGAATGCCTTCTCTGCATCAAGCGAAAGGATGGCGGAATCGTTTGATCTAGAGGCTGAATGTATGAGATGGAGGAGGCGACGGACGTTATCAGATGCAAATCTAGACTTAATGAAGCCAGTTTGGTCATGATGGATCAGCTGGGGCAAATAATTCTCCAGACGGCTTGCCAAAATCTTGGCGAAGAGTTTTATTTCACAGTTTAGAAGACTCAATGGCCTATAAGAAGAACAGTCAGTAGGCGGTTTATCCTTCTTCAACAGAAGAGTTATCACAGCAATATTTGAGCTAGTGGAGAAGGAACCCTTCAAGAAAGCAAAATTTATCATGTTCAACAGCAATGGGCCGAGCCGGGACCAAAAATGAACAAAGAGCTCTGGGGGTAAACCATCCAGCCCAGGAGATCTCTCTTTGTTCATTTGTTTTATCACTTTTTCCAGCTCCCCCAAAGTAAAAGGAGCCTCCAGTATGCCTCTCGCCTCCAAAGTTAATTTTGGTAGATTTAAGGATTCTAAAAAATTTTTGCAGGCTTGTTCATCAAAGCTGACTTCTGATTTGTATAGTTCTTGATAAAATAGTTTAAAAGTGGTGTTAATTTCTGTAGGGTCAGAGGTTAAAGTACCATCTTTAGTCCTAATTGCTGCAATATTTGCTAAATCCTCATTTGTCCTCAATTTAGAAGCGAGAAGGCGGCTGGGGCGTGCACTGTTCATGTAGTGATTCTGCCTAGTACGATGGATTATAAATTCTACATTCTGCCTCAGTAGGCCATTGAGTTCATCCAATAATCTCTGTCGTTTAAGTAAATTTTCGGGTGAATTGTTGCTAAGTAGCACTTGCTCAACAGCTGCAATTGCGATCTCCAGAGATTCAATACGATATTTCCTTATTTTATTAAGTTTGGACGCAAAGGAGATAGTTTTATTTCTGATGCAGCCTTTGACAGCATCCCACAATACCCGGGGATCATCACTGAGCTGTCGTTAATGTTAATGAATTCATCTAATTCAGCCTCAAGTTCTTGCTTAAAAGAATCATTTTGGAGTAAGGAGGTATTAAACCGCCAACGAGGAGCTTTTGATTTACCAGCTCTCAGTGTAAAAGTGCACAGAACAACTCTGTGATCAGACAATGAAACTGGGATCATGTCAGTGTTGCAAATATCATGAAACAAAGTTTTAGAGGCAAAAATATAATCGATTCTTGAGAAAGTCTTATGTCGGGCGGAAAAAGAAAGAGAATTCCCTAGTAGAGGGTTCACTGTTCGCCAAACATCAATTACTCCATGATCATTGGCTAATTTCTGCAGAGCAATAGATGCTCGCTGCTGTTTGCGCTACCTCTTAGGCCTGTCCGATCGATTTCATGAAGCCATACTGAATTAAAATCCCCACCTATTAAGAGTTGGTATTCTGGGAGGTCTAAAAATATGGAGGCCAGAGAATCAAAAAAGAGCTGATCAAAAGAATTAGGGGCATAAACACATATTAAAGCCACTTTAATTCCATCTAAAGCTATTTTGCAAAATGTAATACGACCATTTCCACATCCACCTATTCCTAACACAGAGAAATTTAGATTGCGTTTTGCAGCAATAAGGACACCTTTACTTTTTGTTGTGTAACATGAGGAGGCAATCACATGATAATGTTTGTTTTGAAATTTACATACATCGGCCTCCAAAAAATGTGTCTCCTGAATAAAGGCAAAATGGACATTCTTCCTGCAAAGCATCTCAAGGGTGCTTACGCGCTTCTGAGGAGAGTTAAGGCCCCGTGAGTTCCAAGACAAAGCTGTAATCTTATTTAGAGTCAATGTTATTCATATGAAGCGGTGCTGAGACCAGGGAAGCCTGTACCCCTCCCACCCCCCATCCATCCACACACATGCAGTCCCCATGCGCAAGAATAAAAATTAAAAAAAAAAAAAAAAAAAAAAAAAAAAAAAAAAGGGATAAAGAAAATGATAATAATAATACTAAAAAAAAATAATCAGAAATTGGTACCGAAATAGAAACATTTTTCCATCCTGCCTTAAGCAAACACTGTCCCCACTCTTCCTCCAGAGGAAGAGCTGTCCCATACCTCCCAAACCAAAAAATTACACCAGTGTCCATGAAGGAGCAGAATCAATTGCTCCCATGTAATACTACATGTTGTTGCCTGACTAATACACATGAAATCATACCTGATGTTCTTGTGACACTGCTGTCACAATCCTCCTTAGCACCCAGCGTCTCTTCGCCAGTGATTTGTCATATCCCAACCACAAAGTAGGATGCGGGTGTTCCTCCATGGGCTTTTTGTCAACAAAATGAAAGGAGCTAAGGTTTAACGTTTTAGGTGGTCTTTTCAAGTTAAGGTTTTTCAGCCAGCTCCTTCTGGGTTCCTCATCCCTGTAGACGGTGGTGTACCGATTCTCAACATTCTCTCTTAGTCCATGGTGCATGCTCAAAACATTGCTCTTGTAGCCACCGATTTAACTTCGTCTGGTTGTTAGTACAGCCACGAACAGCGCAACATGTTCCCAAGCTGCGCAAGGACATTTTTAAATGCTACGGGGGCTGATCATCGTTTATAAAAGAAAACAGTAAACATTCAAATAAACCACTACAGGAAACGAAAACCGCTAGCAACCAAATGGCTCACTGCTACTTCCGGTGTCTCACAGGAATTTGCACCCATAACCGTTTCTACATCAGCGCCCCCAGGAATAAGGTGGATACTGGAATAATGTACCTTGTATGAAGAGGGCGGTTTCTGTGGGAAGGACAGAGACTGTAGCTGCCATGCCCCCTAAACACATTAAATGGGTCATAAAAGTACTCCTCAAAATGTGTAAAAAAAAAAAAAAAAAAAAAAAAAAAGCGCCTTTCAACCATTTACAATGGAATTGTGGAGCTAGGCTCCAAACTGTTTCTAGGTTTCAATTTTCTGGATTTAATGGGCGGGCCTTAAATCATTGCCGGGTTACATAACAGAGCTATCCCTGCTGCAAACACGCCCCCTGAGGCTGTAGCAGTATAAATACACTCTTGTACAGTAGGTGGCGGTATGCACCTGGAAGTTGTTTGCCATCCACCAATAAATTGAGAGAAGAAGCAGCAGTAGAGGAAGAAGAGGCAGTAGTATAGAAAACCAGCAGTTTGACTATACATATCACATTTTTCACGTCACTATATCACCGTGTAGACTAATCTGATGTATGTAAAGTCTATACACACAATGATTGAACAAACATTACAATTTGTGTCCACGTTTTGAAATTAACATGGTTATTATAGCTTAGCTGGACTAACCGTTAGCCGTTAACCGTTAGCGGTGTCTGTAATAACTCAACGGTCCGTGAAAAAAATATTTTCCAGCGGATGTCTTTGAAACGGGTGTGGTATGGACCCAAATGCAATACACAGGCGCTCAGGAACAGTTGGTAATGACCTTTATTTTCACCACAGCAAACACAGTACAGAGCAGGTAGAATACACACAAAATAAAGTTCGGTCTTCGGGCTGAAAGCTGGGGCTCAGGCGAGGAGAAGAGAAATCGCTTACTTCAGCCGATGACGAGGAGGAGGAAGCTCCGTGGCCCGAAGAGCCGGCTGCACGTGCTGAGGTGTTGACGGGGAGAGAGCAGAGGAGTGGTCGGAGGCAGGCGGGGGGGGGGGGTCGTAGCCAGATGAGCAGTCCGCGAAGGCAGAGGCACGGATGGGGAGCAGGCAGGAGGATAGACGAGGCCAGGCGGAGGAGTCGTTACCAGCCGAGCCGTCAGATACCAGAAACGCTGAGGCAGAGCACGAGGTCAGGGACAGAAGGCAGGTGAGTTTACAGGGAGGCAGACGAGGAGAGCAGGTCGGGAACAGGCAGAGTCAGCGGTGGGAGGTCAGACAGGAGATGATTGCTGGAAAGTCTCGCATGACGCTGAAGAACACTCTGGCAATGAGTGAGAGTGAGGCTTATACGCAGGGCTGATTATGATGAGCTGCAGCTGTGTAGGCAGGTGAGCAGAGTTGGGCTGATAAGGTGGGCGTGGCTGGCAGGTAGAGTGGAGCAGAGGGAGGGAGAGTGGAAAATCACTGCAGCAGAGTGACAGGAGGGGAATGAGAGACGGACTGTGACAGTCTTAGTTACAACATGATTGAGCTAGCAAAGCAGTTTTGTGTTGCTATACGGTATTTATTCAGTTTGGGGAAATCACGATGTCTAGAAAGCATCAGTGGCTGCAACTAAGAGAGACAGCTAACATTAGCAGCAGCAAAGCTAACATCAGGACGTCATCTGTTAAAAGCCTCCCGTTGTCGGGTACGACATGAAACTACTCCAGTTAGCTCAATCATGTTGTAACTAAGACATCTGCTGGAAAACATATTTTCAGTCAGTGGAGCCAAACTGACACTCTCCCTCCCTGGATTATATCCTCCCGTTCCGCCGGCTGCAGGTGCGGGGTTACGTCTTTGTACAGTACACGGAGGCAGCTTCCCTCCCGCGAGTGGGCGTGGACTGAATGGCTGCAGCCTGGAGTCATGAGACAAGAGAGGCTGCAGACATCCTCTCTGGACATGCCCGCAGCATTTCACAGCAGAGAAGGGCCTGTTTTTCCATGATTTTCAGAGCTAATTTTATATACTTGGCGATTTTTTTAATGTTTCAAATTTGGCTCAGTGATTAATGACACATATTTCTGTGATGTGACAAACTTATAACAGACATTTTTTGCTGCTTTACACGGACTTTAAGCCAGGATGGATTTAGGGGCATTTGTCCAGCCTTGCTTTTCCACTTATCCTGGATTGGTTAATTCTAATTTCGAACAACAGGCCCCAGGACGAAATGAAACAAAAACACATGCGCGAGCCAGGTCAGCGACTTTACGACAATACGCGCAAGAGCTCATGGGAAATGTAGACCCCAATACCCAAACCTGCCTCCTTACAAGACCACTTGGGACTACTTCCTTGTTATCTCCTGTCAGTCGCATGATTGCAGCCTTTCGAACTTCTTGGGATATGTACGAATTTGGGAACATTACTGATAGAAAGGCTCCAAATACTTTTTTTGTTTATTGCTTGCCATATTGGTTTCTGTGTTTATGACCACATGGGGGCAGTGTTGTACCACTGTTCATGCTACCTGGTGCGTCTTTCTTCTTCTATGGTGTTTTTATAGTGTCACGGAGTAGGCGCTAGTCACGATTATTTTCCACGTTTACTTGCCAAAGTTACAACACCATTGTGTAGCATTGTTGTTCTCATGTGCGAGTAAGTAGATTATTCATTCTGTTTATTCATTTGCATTGTTGCTTGATATGACTGCTTTACTGTGTTAGTTGCTTAGTTTAAGGTTTTGATTGAGACCAATTGCAGTAGTAGTTCTGAGCTCTGTAACTTCAGCGTTATACATTAATGTGCTCTAAGCAAACATATGTGTCATATTTCTTTATATGTTTTCGGGTGTTTATGTGAATATTTCTATGTGCAGATCTCATTCACAAGGAGATCTGCGGTCAGTTTGGTCACGTGTTGTGTTAGTAGGCGCAACCATTTTACCCTTCAAGGTTAATGCGGTCCGCCTTTGAACGCCAATTAAGTTCGCTGAGCGTCGTATATGACTGTAGGGATTATTATTTGTGTTGTAATAGTTACTGTGCAGTTCGGAGGAAATTATATGGTGTAATATGCGGGGTTAAGCTAAGACACATGGGTTGATATTGTGTACTGTAGAAAACCATAGTGGTGCTGTTAATTATACCAGTAATAGTGCTTATAACGTTTTCATTCATTTTTATTATTCCTGTTTGTATCTATTGCAGAAACCACAATAACCAACCAACTAAGTTTTTCACTTACCAGCCAGCCTGGCTGGTAAGTGAAATTTTTTACCAGCCAGGCAGATATTTTACCAGCCAACCAAATAATTAATAATTTAAAGGAAAAAAAGTCAAGTCACTTAATGTTGCTGGTGGATGAGACTGGGGGGTGGCGGCGGCGGGAACAGCAGCAGCAGCAACATTAGCCTCCGTCTCTTGGTCATCGGTCGGTAAAATCTCAGCCTCAGCAGGTTCTTTTGCTTTAGTTTTTTGTTTTTTTTGTGGGAGGCTCCGCAATACCTGGCCAGCATCGCCACGTGATACTTTTTCTTACTTCTTCTTCTTCTATGGGGGTTCAGAACATGGAGGTACATTAACAATAGGTTCGTTCAAGATGAGGCAGGCCTGCACTGATTCGATCACTGGCGATCGGCGCACAATGCATGCCGGTTAGTTTGTGTCCGACTTCATCCTGACTTGCTCTGACGTATTACAAAAGTGGATGTGATAAAACCACAAGAGCCAGGCGCTGCTGTTGCTCTCCACCGACTACACCACCTGGGTCTCACTTGCTCTAACAGCTTATTGGTTTAGATGTCGACTCAACAAGATGACGTTTTAGATAAACTTTTCATTTTTGTTGAATTTTAGAGATTAAGATTGTGTGTCTGATTTGAAGGTTTATTCTGAAACAGAAAACATGTTGTCTGACTGATGGTGAAGTTTAGTTGTTAGACTGAATACATTCATCATAAACTATACAGAGTCTGTACTATATTAATATTGGACTTTTTAATTATTGAAGTATTTAGCAACTCAGAGACTTCTGGTCAGTGGGAAGTGATGATGGTTATCTGTACAGATGTGAAGCCCTGACTGTATCTGACTGAGCCTTAATGAAAGCTGTTGTCTTGTATTTTTTTCCTGAAAATATGAACTTTATAGTCAAACACAGATTATTCAGCCTGTGTAGTTGAGGGGACAGGTCAAACTGATATGATGATGACTTACAGGAGAATTTATATCAAATGGGGGATAAACCATGAACATAAACTACAGATCACCTGTAAAACATTTTACCAAATTAATCTATCATCATTAATAAAACAACTGGAGACTGAGAACAAACTGATATATGGGTCTGATCACTTTTTTAATGAATTGACATCATTCCAAAACAAAAAACATACAAAGAGGTTTCTCAGATACTGTCTGTCCTGCATCTCTCTCTCTCTCTTTCTGTCTCATTGTGTCATACGGATTACTGTTTTATTATGCTGATCTGTTCTGTACAACATCTATTGCACGTCTGTCCATCCTGTAAGAGGGATCCCTCCTCAGTTGCTCTTCCTTAATGGGTTTTTTTGGGGGAATTTTTCCTTACCTGCTGTGAGGGTCCAAAGAACAGAGGGATGTTGTATGCTCTAAAGCCCTGTGAGGCAAATTGTGATTTGTGATATTGGGCTTTATTAATAAAATTGATTGATTGATTGATTGATTGATTGATGAAATGATAGTGGCTATGAACAAGTTGTTTCAGGAACCTGCAAAATGTAAACATTAGAAATTTGGCATTCACGTAACAAATGTATCTATTAAGAGTGTGCTCTTGCATGAGTTTAATTTTTCATGCAGTGCTAACGTCGGTCTCACTACAGCATCAAGTAAAGCACACACACAGTACATTAACATGGCATTAGAGAATTCAATTGTTGGTCTGACTAAAACCAGACTTTCAAAATACATGTAAACATGTTAGTTTGCCTGAAATCATTCTCAGTCAGACTAACACACCCAGATAATGTGATTGGGAGTCGAATTACTCCTGCATGTATAAAGTCAGTTGGGCCGAAACTGGCTAAGGTACTCTGTGCATGCTCCACAGTTTCCGTCCCAAGCTTTGACCCTAGCTAACTGTAGCTAACATGTTTGTGGATTGTTTGGTCTGTGACGTAATAGGTCAACTGCAAAAAGGTCCAATTCTAACAAGCTAAAGGGGGGCATATTGGTACCTGTTGTAGTGCAGTTGGACATACTTTGGTCAATAAATCAATGCCGCTCCTGTGCTTGTATACTGGGACAAAGAATGTAGTCCAATTAAATGGCTTAGTTGTGCTATAACTGCGACTTAGCTGTGCATGTAAACATACTGAGGGCCTAATTCACAAAGAATGAACTGTGGCCGCTGATAGCACCTTGAATTGCACTTCACTTGCACCCGCAGTTTGCTCCGTCTTAACGTCCTGTTCACAAAGGATATTGCGCTAATGATATACCAACGTAAACACGCCCACAAAGTTTGGCAGCTGAGTGCAGTTTGCCCCTGATTGCAATAAGCCACATGGCATGGCATGATAAATGTTTGGCAAAGTACTGAATACTGTATACCCTCATGCTGTGATGTCTGCTGATGAGTTAGTCTAAAGCCCTATTCTGATGGGATTAGTTTTACATAGGTATGTGGGGTAAAGTAATAATTACCAGAGATTTTAGTCCCGTCCCAATGTGCCATTTCAGTAATCATTACCGCACGATGTCAGTAAAGATTACCGCGACTTTTCCCCTCGGTATAAGGGTCCCAGACAATTACCTCAGGTAATACTAATCCCGTGTGAACAGACCAGCAGTAAATGATGTCCTGTGGTAAAGTGACATTACCCCACGTGCTCATGTAAAACTAATCCCGTCCGAATAGTCCTTAACAGTGTCGGATGGGTTGAGGCTGTGGATTTGACCAAGTTTGACCACTTTATCACTACTCCCTCTCACTTGTAGCTGTTTTTCCATTATCTTTTGAATTTAATATGAATTATGGAACCGTTTTTGTTCACGTTTGTTTCCCCCGTTTCCAAAAATAAATTATTGAAAGTTGCTTTTGAAGTGCGTGACAGAAGTGTGTTTTGGGAAGGGCCGCAGACTGTCACCTGTTCGACGCATCAATATCTTCGGATGCCATTAAAGTAATAATGATTATAATAATAATAATGTCAAAATATTATTTATAGACTGATTTAACAGACGATCACTGCTGCCATGATCACTGGAAAGTCTGGGCATATTACCTCATTTAAATACGTGCAAATAACACCGGAGCACCAAGACCCAATCAGCTTGGCAGCGCAGTTAGTGGAGCATTTCACCCTCTGCGTGTGCTTTGTGAATTAGACGGTATCTGTTTGCTCCATTTTTACCGGTTTAGTGGCCGCAAAAGCCACGCAATCCTTTTGTGAATTCGGCCCTGAGTGTTTAACACAAGTAACACAGAGCCTATCAGATTCAAAACCCAAGATAGCCTGGTGGGATGACTAAATTTGTTGCTTTAGAAATGCTCTGTATTTTATGCAACTGTTAATATGCATCACACTATTTTATGCGTCCGTGCCAGCAGCAGCTGTGGCCAGAGCTAGTGTGTTTTCAGGCTGTTTCCAGGCTATCTGTCTTATTTTCAATCATGCAAAATCTAAAGAACATTTTCTTCATATTTGGCACGATGTCTGATTGGTACCAGGGGTGATTGGGTTCAATTTCGGTGATCGTAGGTCATTTCATACATATCAATCAGCATTTCTAAAGTGTTCCACAGTGTATACCACAGATTGTATTTGAGCTGATTTTCTTATCAGGAGGTGGAGGGAATGGTGGATGGCATGGTTCAATCATGGCTCCGATCAACATATCATCAACATAACGAGTTGTTTTTTAGTGAGACGGTTCGAACCATGATTGTGCCACCAAAACCAGGTATTTTAAGCCCAAACATTACCTTTTCCTAACCATAATCAAGATGTTTTTGTGCCTAACATAACCATACATTAACCATAATGTTATTGAAATGTAAAATTTCAACATGTCCACCACACAATAACATACAAATATTACATATCCATGGTCTGAAAAAAACATTGGTTTGATAGAGCAGCTGGAGTTAAGGTAGTGAGTCAGTTTTCCATCTGAGAGCAAATGATGGGAAATTATTGGAAAATGTGACCCAGCAAGAGGGACTACTACAGTTAGTTGGACTCAGGGTCTTTTGGTACAAATGACAAATTTAGGACCAAAACACTGCAGACGAGAAGTCTACCTCAACTTGTGCTGCTCAGCCACTGCAGCATGATGTGCAAACTGATATCTTCTTTCTAAGTATTGTAACATCATCCACACTTAGTTGTTTATTTATGGTGCTTTACATTCTCTTCTGCTGACTCTGCACCTTCTGCGTGACAGAGAAGTCAGCCTGGATCAGTCACCTTTGATGTTTTACTGTATTTAAAGATTCAAATCCCTGTGATTGTTTCAAACCCAGCTGTAGCCTCTGCAGAGCCTGGGCTCAAACATTTTTCCATTTCTCATTGACTCTGCAGTCAGTGTGACTGACCTTTGTCTTAGTTTTTTTAACAGGACACGGCAGGGTCCCAACTTGGCATCTAAGCTTATTCTCTGTGACATAGTTGTTCTGAAAGGGGGCAGCGGCGGGCTAATTGGAGCGATGCTATTTTCGGCTAAGGCAGCTAGTGCTAGTTTTGGCCTTTCATCATAAGCAGGATCTAATGTCAGCTGATGAAAGAGTCTGTCAGTGTCTGCACGCAGAGGGGGGATAAAGCTCAGAAAGAGGCAGATGAGTGGGCAGACCCTGTTTTTAGATCCTGTGAAGACTTGGCTGGGTCAGGACCTTGCTGGTGTATCGCTCTGCTGCCATGATGCAGATGAAAGACATTAGTTATGAAATGGATATTTTCAAGTTCAGGTCTGTGTTGGACAAGTTCCTGAGATCATATTATCAGTTTCTCACACGTTTCTAATTTCTCAACAGTAGCAATAGCATAACTCTGTAAGTTTACTTTCCATCACTCAGTTTAGCTACATTTACTTCACCAAATATATCCTCTGTATTTAACTCAAATAGAAACAGCAAATTGTTTGTCCACTATCTTCATGCACCCTCTGAACAACAGTAATATTTTACTAATAAGATTGTCCTATTGTGAATAAGATACATTTGGAGTTACTGAAAAGTATATTCCTGCTGTTGTGGTGGAGGCCAGCCATTTCTCCCTGCTGCGAAAGCTGGGAAGATAGCAGCTTGTATATGTGGCTGCAACACGAGCTGCACTGTTCTTGCAATCTGGAAATCCATTGGTTAAAAAACAAAACAAAAAAAAAAAATTCTTTCTTCCTTTACCTCTGGAGGCACAGCCCAGAGTTTTTCGACTAACGGAAGTGCAGGGGCCTTGGCAATCGCTCACGCCCTTCACTTCCGGCGGTGCCCCCAGGGAATCACCGTGTTGTTTACAAATTCAGCAAGGTTTAGCTATTTATCACATTTTTCACGTCACTATATCACCGTGTAGACTAATCTGATGTTTGTTAAGTCTATAAACACAATGATTGAACAAACGTTACTATTTCTGTGTGCATGTTTTGTAATTAACATGGTTATCGTAGATTAGCTGGGCTAACCGTTAGCTGTTAACGTTAGCCGTTAGCGGTGTCTATAATAACCATAGACTGTATAAAAATAGGTAATAACTCGATAAACGGTCTGTGAATAAAATATTTTTTCCAGCGGATATCTTAGTTACAACATGATTGAGCTAGCAAAGCAGTTTTGTGTTGCTATGTGTGGTATTTATTCAGTTATGGGAAATCACAATGTCCAGAAAGCATCAGTAGCTGCGACTGACAGGGACAGTTAGCAAAGCTAACATCATCACGTCATCTGTTAAAAGCCTCCCATTGTCGGATACAACATGAAACTACTCCAGTTAGCTCAATCATGTTGTAACTAAGATATCCACTGGAAAAAATATTTTTTTTCATGTTGACAAGATGACTTTTTTTGTGGAGTGGTCACTATGGATGTGGAGCTTGCTGTTTCTGTAGGTACACATTTCCTGGGGACACCTGCACAACTCGGCCACGTCCCCTCCATTGTGATTGGCTAAAGGGCAGCATCGTTCAAACTCAAAGCCCCGCCCTCCCCCCTCTCTAGTCGTCTTTCACACAGGGCTGCTGACAGATTCTACAATGTAAATTGCAGAATCTGTCAAGAGAGATTACTATTCTTGTAGTTGCCTGCAGGCTTAGTGTGCATCTGGAGGAATAAAACATATATCCACTAGACTGCAGATTGGACCAGCAGAAAAATCTTAGAAATGTGCAAGTGACTTCATACTGTGAGCACAGCCCATAAAAGTATATAACATTGACATGAGCAATGTGTTTCACCAGTGGGTGAACCGGACCATGTGCCAAGTAAAACAAGTTTTTTTGGTGTAACTTACAATTTTGTTCAAGATAGTTATTATATTGTTCTAAACAGAAAGTTGCAGGCTATAGCAGACTGCAGTGGACCCTATTAGTTTCGTGCTCGTTTTCCGATTTTTTGTATTTTTGGTTTATACTAGAACATCTCTACATGCTTTAATGCTCTACAAGCTCTTTATTTCTCTTGCGCTGTCTGTGCTGTAACACCTGTAGCTATTCTCCCTCTGTCAGAAATGCTCCATTTTTAGATATTTTTTAGGGCATTTTTTGCCTTTAATTGATAGGATAGTGAAGTGTGAAGGAGAGAGAGGGAGAGACATGCACCAAAAGGCCACAGGCTGGAGCTGAACCAGGGCCGCTGCGGCAACAGCCCTGTACATAGGGGCACCTGCTCTACCACTAAGCCACCGACGCCCCGACATGTGTCTTTTTACAAAAAAACAAAGCCAAGTCTGCTCTGATTGGTCAGAGTTTCCTTGTTTCTTGGTATCTCTGCACTGGAGTCCTGCACCCGACAGGTACAGTAACCTGCAAAAGTCTTTGTAATGGGTAAAAAAAATATGTGTATATATAAATTCACAGGCACAGGAAGAAATGAACTACACCAGACGCAAGATGTTTGCGCCATCCCAGCATACAGCTAGTGAAAGAGACGTCCCCTCTGCTGGGTTTGTACTCCAAGAATGGAGGACCCAGCTTAATGTGAGTGACTGTAGCCTGTATGTGTGATTTATTAGGGGTGCAGGTCAAGGCACAGGACTTTTAACCGGTGTGGGTTTGACTTAGACCAAGGGTTGGCACCCTCTACTATCAAAAGAGTCATTTTTGTATGATGCACTTTGAAGTTGATCTTTTTTTTTTTTTTTAATCGGTGTGTAGGCTACGCATTTTTACAGTGGAAGAATGTAAGAATCACTTCAGGCCTACAACAATAAATGAAAATGAAAATGTTAAAAAAATGGTTATTAATTTCCAAGTAACTCCACCATTCAGAGATAGCATTAGCCACTGACAGCCAAGTTAATGCTAAACCCGCTTTGCTGAAAAAGCAACTAACACTGGACACACTTAGCTTGACAAAACTACCATCCAACTCTGAGAGAGCTAAGAAAATAACACAGTCCATCAGCTACTTCATGTGCAAAGATCTGCATCCATACAGTGTTGTTGAAAACAAAGGCTTTTGTTACATGCAAAGGCTTTTGTTACATTTTGTTACATTACACTGGAACCCAGGTATGTGACTCTATCCCAAGGTTTTTTCATCAACACAGCTTGTACCCAAGCTCTAAAGAGAATTGAAGCATAAACCTTAGGAATCTTTGAGTACAGCAAGAAGAGTGGCATTAACTTGTTGGCCTGGACTTCAAGGTCAGTGGATTCCCATGTTGTTTCGTGTTGTGTTAATTTCTGACAATTTCCGTGCAATCGTGCACCAAACATGGAAAAAGTTAAAGAAAAAAAAACAACTTATATAACCACAGCGTTGGATTTTTTTCTATGAGCTGGACAGACAAAGCTCTGAGTATGATGGCATATTTCCCAAAATGTTTGACTCTTCCTAAATGTTATCAGCATTACTTCCTGCAGAGTCACATAGAAGTCAAGGCTCCTCCGGCTGATCCGTCCAATCACTGTTTATTCTGACAGTTGATGTCAGGTCAGACTCTAAATGATAGATGCCTCAAACACAGTGACTCACCGCTCCGTATCACTGCTGTCTCCTTGGATGGGTAGGCCTGATGTGCTTATATAATATTCTCTATGTGTGTAGTAATAAGTGAAAAGGCGTAAAAAGCAGGGGAGTGAGGAAATTGGATGAATGAAGAGCCCTTCATCTTTCCATTTCTCCACTGCTTTCTGTCTTTGCCATCACTTTCTCACACAAATTAATTTAAATTACTGAATGCTGTCAGGTCTGTGGAGGACACATACCAACCTCTGGACTACAGCCAAGGTTAAAATAAGTTAATTGTGAGGTAAATGCTGTATTTTTCACATTTTCTTTATATTTGCCTTTCTTCTAAAAGGAGAGCTTTTTCCAACTCTCTGAGGTGAATTCCACATGCTTTCATGCAAACACCTTTTTCTTCTTTTCTTGTATATACTGTAATACATATTAGGTGTTAGGCGGCTGTGGCTCAGAGGTAGAGGGGGTCGTCCACCAATCGAAAGATCAGCAGTTTGATCCCCGGCTCCTCCAGGCTCCTTGAGCAAGATACTGAACCCCTAATTGCTCTTGATGGCTGTTCCATCGGTGTGTGAGTGTGTTAAAACTGAGTAGCAGGTGGCATCTTGTATGGTAGCCTCGGCCACCAGTGTATGAATGTGTGTGTGAATGGGTGAACGTGACTCGTAGTGTAAAAAGCGCTTTGAGTGGTCACTAGATGACTAGAAAGGTGCTATACAAATGCAGGTCCATTTACCATTTATCATTTACTCCTTTTAATTCTTACTTTACCCGAATGTGTTAGCCAGTGCTTGAATAGGATGGTGCAGGAATGACAAATTAGTTAGCATTTTAGCTAACTAATTTGTCAAAGTCAGTGGATTATTTGAATGGATATTTGGTTCGATGTCTGAAATAAGGTCTGTGGTTAACACAAGCCGGAGAGACTTTTATGTTAAATGCATTGATTTTGAAATTCTGGGCCAATATCAACGTTTAAATAGCCAATATTGATTCTGATCCCCATACAGATACCTTTTGTTTTAGCCGTTATATTTTTTCCCCCTTTTGTGCTAGGCAAACAAAGAAATCTACACTTTTAAAGTAATTAGCCCCTTTATTACACTACCTTTGAGTGAGCATAAATTCAATGATACAAAATTATAAAACACTTTTTAACAACTTTAATATAACCTCCATCCACCCATCTATTTTCATCTGCTTATCTGTGGCCGGGTCGCAGGGGTGGCAGGCCAAGTAAAGCACTCCAGACGTCCCGCTTCCAGCAATGCTTTCCAGCTCCTCCTGGGGGACCCAAAGGCATTCCCAGGCCAGATGAGATATGTAATCCCTCCAGTGTGTTCTGGGTCTACCCAAGGGCCACCTTTACAGGAGATGCCAAGCAGGCATCCTGATTAGATGCAAGAACCTGACCCCTTTAAACGCAATGGAGCAGCAGCTCTACTCCGAGCTCCCTCCGGATGTCAAAGCTCCTTACCCTATCTCTAAGGATGAGCCCAGCCACCCAATGAAAGAAACTCATTTTGGCCGCTTATATCAATGACACGAGGAATGGGGGTGTGGTCAGGTGGTGGGCTTGGGGGCTTGGAACCCAGGGTGGGGAATCTTTCTGTGCGGAGTTTGCATGTTCTCCCTTTGTCAGCATGGGTTAGCATGTAGGTAGAGGGAAATGAATTCAATTAAATTCCCGCGAATTCTAGAAGCAAACACCATCATCTGTAAAAAAAAAAAAAAAAAAAAAAAAAGTTGAGGCTGAAGAGAGGATCAATCAATCTTTATTCATAAAGCTCTTTTCAGACAGAGATGTAGCACAAAGTGTTTTATATGGAGCTACGTTAGGGTCAAAAGTTTTGTACTTGGAAAAAATAAAATTTGAAACTGAAAATCCATATGTTGATCTTGAATTTTGAAAAATACAACAATGCATTCAAAATAAAAATAAGTGTATGAAACGTTTTTTTTATGTTAAATATAATTTTGATTCACTTTGATAATTCTTTTGAAATAATTTCAATAATTTATTGTCACTTTTCACTTCCATATATATTTTAACATTTGAGGTCTCAAATTTTTTTCAGTTGCGTGTTTTACCTTTTCAGATTCAGATCTTATTTTTTACAGTTTCAAATCTTATTTTTTCACTTTCAAATCTTTTTTTCCTTTTCAGATCTTTTTTTTTTTTCCAGTTTCAAATCTGTTTTTGGAGTTTCAGACTTTTGACCCTAATGTGGCATGGGGGCGTGGCATCAACTGAGAGGGGTGTGGAATCATGAGTGACAGTGCCTTCAGGGAACGTAGGAACCAAAATAATTCTGACTCAACACTTATATACACCATTTTCATGTGACTGGCAGTGTAAAAATTTAACCTCCATTTAGAAATCTGTTTTAGACAGTACTGAGCACCGATTGCGGTATAAGAGCGATAAATTATGCCAGATTTTGCAGTTCAACAGCCACATTTTAAGTGCTGATATGTCCGATTTCCACATAGCACTGTGAACACAGCGTAGTGTCCACTTCGCCTGAGATGATGGCGTCCGGTTGGTCGGATCAATCTGCTGGAGCCTATACTGCGTGATTATACAAAGGTAGAAAAGTAAATAAAATACAGAGGAGGAGAATAGAATATGAAACAGCCTTTATTTTATTAAAAACTAAGTGAAAACAACGACCAGTGCGTCAAAAGACATGCAGACCAGCGAAACGAAACAAACAAGCCCATGAATCTGTTTATTAATAGCCTCTAAAATGACATGTTTTCTCCTGTGGGATCGGAGAAGACACAAAATCAATGCACCTCTATTTTTGTCCAGCCATAAATTCTCAGAGTGTTACAGGTGCGGGCAGGAGTGGACATACACATTGCGGGTGCAGGCGGGAGTGTAACACACACGTTGCGGTTGCGGGCGGTAATGGTCAGAAATTCGGCAGGAGTGGGCAGGAGCAGGATGAAGAAAACAGTCCCATGCAGGGCTCTAGTATAAGACACTAGTAGTGCCATAGTAGTATTACTCTATGGATGTGAAACTTGGAAAATAAATAAGGGAGACAACAAAGCAGTTGATGTGTTCCACAGTGGGTGTCTACGAAGAATCCTCCATATACCTTGGCAAGACCATGTCAGTACTAAAGAGCTGCTTGAAAGGGCTGAAATCAAACCGCTGAGTGAGGAAGTGAAGCTTCGTAAATGAAAAATGATTGGACACATACTAAGACAGGACAAAAACAATGACTGCAAGAATGATTTGGGCACCAGAAGGATAAAGAAGAAAAGGAAGACCAAAGACCACATGGAGGCGCACATAACGTCAAGAAGCGGGATGGAACTCATGGTCTGAAGTAAGGATGGCAGCAGCTGACCGGGAAAAGTGGAGGTGCTCTGTGAAGGCCTTATGTGCCACAAGGCATGAAGTGGATAGGCAACAGGTAAGGATGAATAACCAAATGGGAGCATGTACAAATTAAAAAGCAAGGGACCTAAAATTGAGCCTTGGGGCACACCACATTTAATTTCATGGATCTCTGAGGAGCATGTACCCATACTTACCAAAAATCTTGGTCCTGTGAGATAGGATGTGAACCACTTATGAACAGTACCAGAGAGGCCGACCAGCTGTTGGAGTCTGTTTAAAAGAATAGGGTGATCTACTGTGTTGAAGGCAGCGCTTAGATCCAGTAGCACCAGGACTGATAACTTTTGTGAGTCCAAGTTACACCTGAGATCATTGACAATCTTCAGCAGAGCTGTCTCTGTACTGTGATTCATCCTAAATCCAGATTGGTATTTAGGATCCAAATTGTTCTTTCTCAAAAGGGGTCTCACCACTGCCCAAAATACTCATTTGATATTTAAAAGCTCATCTTCAAAGAATCCATAAAATGTTTTAAAAAGTGATGTAGACAAAAGACAAGTTGTCTGTTTCACTTGAGGGAAATTCTACCAAGCATCTCAGCATCAACCAGGACAAAACTGTCCAGTGTTTCCTCAGGTAAAAACAGGCATTCGAATGTGTTATCTGTATTCTGATGGGATAAAATGTCAGATCTGATGACATCAATTTTACCTCTAAAGTGGTCTGCAAAGTCTTCACAAAGAGAATCTGTTGAAGTACTTTAGAACTTGTCAGGGTTGATTAAATGATCAATTGTGGAAAAGAAGATTATTTTTATGGTTAGTGATTATTTTGGCAAAGTAGGTGTTTCATGCGTGTCTGAGTGCATTATTGTATATTTTAAGTTGCTCACAGAATATTTGGTGGTTAATTGTTAATTTTGATTTAAATCTAGAGTCTGTCCTCTGTTGACCCGATACTTAAAAGTTTAAAAACTCATTTGAAAAGGAATCTGACTGATTATGTGTGGGTTAAAATCACCCACCAGATAAAATTAAGTTAGTAAGTGGTATGGATTATTGATAAAAACTCAGAGAATTAATTGATAAAAGCAGCACATTGTTTGGGTGGTCTGTAGACTGTGACACATAGAATTGGAGGGCTACTAAAAATGATGGCATGATATTCAAACACGGTGTACTGTGTTTGGTGGTGAGTGAATTAGTGGTAAGTGATGCAGTACCACCACCCTTCCTACCAGTCCAGACATCAATCTCTGATGGACTGGTCAGCAGGTGCGGGTTTGGAGCGGTGAGAGGAGAGTGTGGTGTGGGCCTGCTGTACGCCGTATGCCAGGTCAGTGGACAGTAGACGAGGTGAAGCCCATCTGCCCCAAAAAGATGTCTCCTCTCCCAGAAGGCATCAAAATTGTCTATGAAGCCAACATTGTGGGAGCTACAGGCAGAGGAGAACCAGGTGTTCAAGCTGAGCAGCCTTGTAAAATGGCCTATTCCTGTGCCGCAGGTGGGGATGGGGCTGGAGATAAAGGCCCAATCCCAATTCCTATCTTAACCCTCAATCTTAACCCTCAGCCTCAAAAATCCACGCTCCCGCAAAGCGCTAGTGCTGTTCCGATTCTCAGAGTGTTGAGTTGAGGGTCAAGAATAAGGGCTGTATGGCCCTCACTTTCAGGACCACCCTTGGTAGTGAGTGCTATCCCAGAATCCTTTGTGTATCATCCGCCAAGCCTAGCCGAACACAGCCAAGCGTAAGGAAGTGGAGTTATTAATGTGAGTATTTTCCTTGTTAATAGTTGTTTTAAAATTATGATAATCATTGCATTAACTTAGTTTAACGTCATTTTATGGACTATAGACCCCTGTGTAGCTTAACACATATTCTTTTAGCTAGCTAACGAAGCTGGTGCAGGCGCTTGCCCCTGCACGTAACCCTGGTTCTCTGATAACCGAGTTATTCAGTTACAAAAAGTCATTTTTCTCAGTAATAATGTAGTTGTTAAGTCGTTTTAATGAAATGTTTGCATTGACATTTTCTTAAGATGACCGGACGGTGTCATCTCCTGTAGCCGTAGAGTCTGCAGCTGGTAACGTTACAGCTGCAGGTTAACGTTAGTGATCGTGTTATCTGGTGACTTTCCGCTGAATAAGTTACATCGGTTGTTGTGGTACAGGTTATTTGGCTGAATATCAATTTATAACCCAAAGAGTGAAACGTTGACGTGGATGAAAGTCGCCAGATAACACTTTTGTGACTGTATAAACAGCCTCACTAGTTCTGCTGGATGTTGACTACAGTATTCATTGTGATAATACTTGCAATACTGCATGAAACTAAACTGATAACTTAACGAATATCTGACAGGTAGCCCAAAGAAATAAAAGAAAGTAATGTTGTTATCTCTGTTCCGTTTCAGAGCCACCAGACAAAACACAAGCCCTGATTCATTTCATGGCCACCAATGAACACAAGTTTACAAAAAGCAAGCAGGCTCCAAAAAAACTATGGGAGTAAGTAATTTGTAACTTGTGAACTGTTCATGTTCATAACATAATTCCCGGTCACAACGGCAACTGTTCCCCTAGTGATCAAGCATTCTGTTTCAATATGAAATCAGCACAGCTGCAGACGGCAGCAGATTATTGTTTGGTAACTATACATTTGTTTTGGAGCTGCCCCTGTATGGTCACTTTTTGGAAAGATTTTGTCGAGTATATTTGTTGCAACATGTATGTTCTATTTTCACTACTGTACAGAGATGTGCAGTTTGGATTTTATGATGTCAGCATTTCTAAACAAAAACAATTCTATATCAATCTATTTATTATCTATAGCAAAATTCTATATTCATAAGAGTAAATTTTGTAACAGAAAACTCTTGTTCAAAATTTTTATGAATGAAATGCAGCAATACTTAAAACCATTCAGCACTCCACAAACTCCAAAGCTATGAAGACTCTGAAAATATGAAAAATTTAATGGTTTGAGCTGCTGAACTTTTTTATTTATTTATTTGTTTATTTTATTTCTCTTTCTTTTCTCTTAACTCTGGCATATTTGTTCTGTTCATGTCTGTCACTGCTTGTTTTGTACAAGAATTGAAATAAAGTGTTGGGGAAAAAAATTGTCTCATCTTTTTATTGAAGACTATTGATGTATATTTTTTCTTCTTTGAACTGACAGACTGGACAGAGTTTTGGCCCCCCACAGTCTTAAGCCTTTGCCTTTGAGGGGTGTCCCATTTTAAAGTCACAAGATAGCCCTTAACACTTGGTTTTGAGGGCTAGTGAGATTGAGGGTTGAGCTTGAAAATTAAGATTGAGGGTTAAGATAGGAATTGGATTTGGGCAAAAAACATTCAGCTGTGACTGTTTAACTAGATTAAAAAGGTGGATAAAATCCTGAGTCCAGACTGTTGCTTGGGGATGTCATTGGTAGCTGCATGTAAGATGACTCTGTCAGCCTGCGTTCAAAATGTCTGGGATTCTTTCCGTTCTTTCCGCCTGGGAACAACAGTGTGAGCGCCCCCCTCATCTGCACATTCCTCACGATGGAGTCCCTGATAAGGAGGTTTGTAGGAGGAAGATCGGCAGGTGGATGGCTTGGTTTCCATGCCCCCCACATCATGGCACTGGGTGGGTGACCCAGGCGATGAAGCATCAGCAAAACCGTGAGCGTGGTTCCCTGCCAGGCGAGGAGAGCCCCTGGAGTGCCACTGCAGCACATCCTTCAGGAGCCGCTGGCGCAGGAGTGGAAAGGGGGTCGCTGAGGCCCTAGAGTCGGGGGACGCTCCAGTGGAGGCAGAGTCAGGAACCACACAACCCCTGCCATCATTACGTGGGTGATCTGATGCCTCAGTCAGCACTGAGTAGTGGTTTGACAAGTGGAGTGGTGGCGGAGAAATATCTGTAATCATTCCCTTCCCTCCTCCCCTAGCTATCACCTCTGTCCAGTTGCCCTCTGGGTTGGGGGTTGAGCAGGAGAATGGTCGAGGGCTTATAGAATCCCATAGCAAAGTGTCAGCCCTGGAGGTGTTGATGGCGGAGTTCAAGACGGCGATCTTCTTAGCTTGTGCACCCAGTGATAAAAATATAAAATCCAATCAAGGAGATAGTTAAAAACAGCTGAGGTACAAGCAAATACTTTAAAATTCACTTAAAACTTAAAATAATTTGTTTTAAAATGCGGGTTAGGGAGAGCATTGATGGGCAGCTGATGGCTTCTGCAACAGGACAATGATCCCAAACACACCTCAAAATCCACAATGGACTACCTTAAGAGGAGCAAACTGAAGGTTTTGTCGTGGCCCTCACAGTCCCTCAACTTAAATACCATTAAAAATCTGTGGAGAGACCTCAAAAGAGTAGTGCATGCAAGATGGCCCAAGAATCTCACAGAGCTAGAGAAATGGGGTGAAATCCCCCAAACAAGACCTGGTTCACACCGGACTTTTTATTTTTTTCGCTGTCGCTCAGTTTGCCTCTTTGATGTCGCTTCATCGCTCAGTTGCAATTGCTCGTCAATGTGGCAGAAATCAACAGACTTGCTTTTTTGCTTTGATTGAAATGAATGTACAGTGACCGCACAGCCGTGTGTCTGAGTGTGTGCGTGTGTGCGTGTGTGTATGTGTTAGTATATCAGAGAGGAGGAATATCTATTTTAAAAAAAGTTTCCACTAAGTAATTTGGTGTTTATTTCTTTTATTCTTAAGGTTTTTTTCATTAAAATGCGTAATATATAAAAACAATATTATAGACCAAAAGTTAATCTAGCTAATTTATTATTGCTCGCTTACTGACTGGAACAAAAAAGAGAGAACACATCACACCGGTGCTGTCCTCCCTGCACTGGCTTCCAGTTCGCTTCCGGATAAATTTTAAAATCTTGTTGTTTGTTTTTAAGGCTCTGAACGGTGTTGCTCCTTCTTACCTAAACGACCTTCTACAGTTGTATAAGCCGGGGAGAGATTTAAGATCAGCTGACCATTTGATTTTAGCTGTCCCTAAATGCAGGCTAAAAACAAAGGGGGAGCGAGCGTTTGCTGTAGCCGCCCCAAAACTGTGGAACAGCTTACCGCCGCAGATCAGATCAGCCTCTAGCCTTGGGAGTTTTAAATCAGCTCTGAAAACACACTTTTTCTCACTAGCATTCGACAGAGCTTGAGATTGTACATACAAATTCTTATTGTCTTATGTGTTTTATGTGTTTTATTTGTTTTATGTCATGCCCTTTTATCATGTACAGCACTTTGGTCAACTGTGGTTGTTTTTAAATGTGCTTTAGAAATAAATTTTGATTGATTGATTGATTGTAGAATGTATTTAGCAAATCACCACTTTCAACTGGAGACACGGCGCAGTAGCGCAGCAGCAGCAGCAAAAAAAAGAAAGAAAGAAAGGCATTATAAAAAGCCGACAAATAGTGTTAATTAATTGACATGAGACATTGGAGAGGTTGTCAGTCCTATTCTACACTGTAGTCTGTAATATTTTTTTTTTGTTTTATCATAATGTCTCAGAAATTACTCAAATGCATTCATTGTGTGCTTCTGAACTCACGGGCAGCATGAACAATGAAGTTACATATGACGGTCTGGTAGATCGTTGCGGTGCTTGGAGGCAGTTGACAGTGACAGTTTTTTCAGCAGCCATTTTTCTTCCTACCAGTAACCTATGGTTGAGGCAGCTCCAGCTCCAACTCCGCTCACATGCTCTGACTCAGGCATCAGAGCCTCTGAGCTACAGTGATAGAGGCATTGACGCTGTCCGTGGCACTTTACACTAGGATCGTCAGGATTACAGCGCCCCTCCAAGCGCCGCAGTCCCGCCGGCTGGCGCGGTCACTGTTGAGATTACATTCGTTTTTCATTATTAACAAAATATTTTTTTATTGAACATAGGGCTGCGCGGTACATGCGGTAGACGGTAGAAATGATATAAATTTGGCCCACGGTAGAGATTTGCGCTCTACCGTCCTATCGTCGATGACATCATCGCACCTGCCTCAGTGTGAAAATGGCAGAGACAGCGGAGCAAGAGGAGCTCGGTTAAAAAAATGGTGCTACGTCTGTGATTTGGACTCGGTTCGGCTTTAAACGGTGGGATAGTGAGCAGAAAAACATAATTTGCAAGAAGTGTCGAGTGACAGTGACAGCAAACAAAGATAACACAAGCAGTTTATTTTACCATCTCAAGACAAAGCATGTGCTCGAGGGCTGGGCGGTATTCGCTGTGACGGTAAACTTACTGCAGTAAACATGAGCCGCTGCTTTTGTGATTAACGTTACCTACATACCGCAGTCCTCGGCGGTAGAATTGGGCCCGGTGGCTGGCCTGCCTCACGCACCTTCCTCGCTCCGTGATGGAGGTGGCCTGGCCGACCTCACCAAATCCAGGCCCACGGGAGAAGGGGGCCCGGGAGCCCCAGCCCTCCTCTTCCCTCTAATGTTTATACATACTGTATAACATTTTATACACAATAATAGATGGATTAGCAACTGTTTTACTTCTGACGGTAAATAGTCTCTATCCTAGACTTGTATGGCTTTTTAAATTGTTTTATTTATGGTGTAAAAAAAAAAGAGAGAAGACGATACCGCGATAGCATACCATCACCGCATCCCCCCAAAATAATACTGTGATAATGATTTTAGGCCACACCCAGCCCTCCTTCCATTATAAGTTTTACACCGCGACATTTATACCGCGATATATACCGTTACCGTGAAGGGATTCAGTTTATACTGTGATATGAATTTTGGGTCATACCGCCCAGCCCTAATTGAACGTATGAATGGTTTTGTTTTCAAATAAATGTTTGGAAACGAAAATGTATGCCTTGGTGTACTTTGACAGAGTTTTGCAATACGTATATAGCCTACCTGTATGTATGTATCAAAATGTATAATTGCGGTCGGAGGTATAAATGCTCAGAAGTGTAGTGTATTTCATTTTTGTAACTTAAAGTCTTCAGAAAACATACAAGACACATTGTTAGTAAAAGTCATAGGAAGAGAAGCTTGTAGGTTTATATAACAGAGTTATTTGCAATATAAAAACTGTCGTGGCAGCTCTACGACAAGTGCACTTACATTGATCACTTCCATAAAATAAAATGAGGAATTGGAGAAGAATGAAAATATTGTTAAAATTAAATCTGGGGACTGATCACAGTCAGTGAAATTTTGACCAGGGGTGCCCAAAATTTTGCATGCCACTTTGCATAGAATGTATAAAAGAACAAGATGTAGCCACATCCATGTCACCCGTTGGTTTGTAGACTACTGTTAACCTCAACTTTAGCAATTTGGCTGTCACCATCTTGGATTTCTGGAGCGAGAGTGTAGCTGTATGGGAGTGAGAGCTGGATCTGACTAAGAACCCTCAGGACACCGCTGTGGTTGCAACTTGTCAATCACAAGGCAGCCACATCCCAAGGCATACCCTGTCTTATCATCTATTTTACTCTAAATGGGTCCATAACTTACAAAATGAACATCAAGACTTGAAACTAGCGATTGAGACCATAAAGTCATTAGGAATTGAAAAGAGATATTTCTGTCATTTTGCTTTCAAGCTTTTGGCATTTCAGCTGGCTGCTTTACTGTTTGAATCCTCTGTCATGTCTCAGAAAAGACTGTTTTCATTTTTGTAGCATTTTCTTTTTGCAGTGAACACATCTCTCTCTCTCTCTCTCTCTCTCTCTCTCTCTCTCTCTCTCTCTCTCTCTCTCTCTTTTTCTCCCTCTCTCCCTCTCACTGTAGTGAAGAAGTGAAGCATTTTTTCCTCCTCTGGGAGCTGAGGCCCTTTAGAGGGAGAGACACCTCCCCTACAGCTGAGCTAATAGGACATGCTGTCATAATGCTACAACTCTGTGTGTGTGTGTGTGTGTGTGTGTGTGTAGCTCTGTTTAAGCTCCACATGACCTTAGCAAGCCCTGCCTTTATATCTCATCCCCATGCGTCTGCGTCGGCCGGCTCCTCCTCCTCCTCCCGAGGCCTTTTCCAGCACTGCAGCCAGACTAAACGGCGCTTCAGAGGAGGATAAACCACATTTCGCTCATTAGAGTGTTGGATAAGATAAATCGCCCAGCCTAGAGTGTATGTGTGGGTGTAAACTCGACCCCCTAAGATGGATGCCTGTGAGGAGCCACGTCACTGAAGCCCAATTTGACATAAATCCACAGAGCTTTGCATCAAAGCCAAAGCCATTTCCAAGAAGTCTCCTCTTCAAAGTCCTCCTGAATGGGAAGGCAGCTCTGGGGTTTCAAAGTTGGCCTCAGCAGCAGAGGGGATGGAGGCTGGGATCGAATGGCCACCCACCCTCTCTAGATGACAATGATGATGATGATGAACGTCAGAGAGTTGAATCATCAACTTTACACCCAGGCAGTTACCAGGAAAACCACCGCCATCACACAGGAACCCACCCACCTCCTGCACCCATCCTTCCAACTACTACCATCAGATCGCCAGTACAAAGTCCCACTTTCCCCAAAGAACAAATACAAAAAAACTTTTGTTCCCACTGCCAAGCTGAACAGTTTAAAATAACAACTGAAGTCCCACCCAGATACACTGCTTTGTCGTATATCTTGTATAATGTCTATTGTGTTTTGTGTGTCCTTGTTTATTTTATTGCAAAGCTTGCCAAAGACGAATTTCTGTTACTTGTTACAGACAATAAAGGTTTATCTTATCTTATCGTATCGTATCTTATCTTATCTTAGCTTATCTTATCCTATCTCCTGACCTTCTCTTGGCCTCCACCATGAAATCACCAACACCTAATTACAGCTCATTATTTACAGAGAGAGAGAGACGGGAAAGCAAAGGATAAAAAAACATGTTCCTCCTCCCCTGATCCCCCCAGCAGGTGTTTTGAACAGTGTGAGTGGAGTGGAGTTGAGAAGAGTCATCAACAACAGCCACAGTAACAAGTGGCAAAGCACACAGAGCACGGAGACATATGTGCACATTAACTTTCACTGTAGTTCAGTCTCTGCACAGCACTGAAGCAGGAAACATAACTCAATGAAGATTAATGATGTGGCTCCTCTGTTCTCCCTATATTGAGTTAGCGGTGGTTGGTCATTGCTTATTTACGCTGCTCAATTTTCTCATTATGGAGGGAGAAACAGGTGTTAATCAAAGAGTGGGTGTTTGTAATTAAATGGCACTGCTAAGAAGCTGTGACTGTGGCTCGGATTATTTGTGTTCCTGTTTCTCAGAGACCATTTGAATGTATTGAAGGGTATCTATGTGTTTCAGAGCATTGTAGTCAGTTTAGGGGTGATTAAGTGGGGATGCACAACAGCTTTTGATTACTGTATTTAACATTAATACCAGCAGCTTTTATTGAAGAAATATTATTGTGTTGGGTTGTACAGGATACCTCTGTAAACGAACTCAGCTCAGGACAGAAATAGACAAAACTGCTTCCTAAGTTTCATCTAAACTTTCTCTAACTTCACTCCAGCTCTCTGTCTCAGGAAGCTGATTTAGAACACCACACATTTATTGCACCATGACCTGTGAGTGTGTGAACAAGCCCTCTCTCCTGGTTTTTATTTATTTAATTAGAGTCTAATAATCATGGTGTATTATTAAAATGCAAATTTGGCTCTTAGTGACGAGGACGAGTGCTAATTATTTTGGTGACCCAGTCAACTTTCCTGCAGCAGACCTGTAAAGTCGGCATTTCCACTTGTACACAAGAAGTATGTAAACATAGGCAGATTGCCATTAAACTAATGGAGGACATTCATGCTCCCCAGAGGATGAACTTTTTCTATTATAGATCTTCCTTTTATGCCACTGTCAGAGCATGTGAGCAGAGAACAAGTGGAAGGATTATGGATGGAGCTCCCTTGGATCTTGGAACTCTTGCTCCATCTCGCTCCAGTTTTGCTCCAGTACCATGCACACAATGAATTTGAAGCATGCCTGATTCAGAATGCATCTGTGTATTGCATGCAATTTTTCTATGAAAACTCAGCTGCTGTGAGCTCAACAATGAAGTTTACAAAGTACTTTAAAAAGGGAACAGAGAAGTCAACAAGCTTCTTTTTTTTTTGGAGCAAGCGGAGAGCGATTTGAGCAGAGCAGATATTAGCAGAGGGAACAGCTCCATGAGTGAGGAGCGAAAATTTAATGCCACACTCCGTTTACATGCTCTGGCTGCTCTTTGACCAAAATGTTGATGGATTTACTGTAATCCCCTGGAGGATAATTCATGTGCTGGATACAACATACATACTTTTTTTTTTTTTTTTGCTGTTGTTGCTCTTTGTAAAGCATCTTTCAGTATCCTGAAAAGCACTATATAAATCTAATCTATTATTATTATTATTATTACTATTATTACATACCAATTAGCATAGCATACATTTTTGCACTTACTGAACAAAGGAAAAAAAATATCAAATATTAGGCTACACACACATGGTCTTTAATTTTTCATTTACAGCTCACTGAGGAAATGTGTGTAGTGGACTGTAGCTAATGATTTTATAAAAAGAAAATGTAGGAAGACAGTTTGTGAGTGGTAGGCTGACAGAATGTATGCATTCACTGAAGTTTTGCTCTTGGCTGTTAGCAGCATAAAGAATTTCAAGAGACTTAATATAAGTGGCACAGAGTCTGTTCTTTACATTGTATTGCTTTCTCAAAAGGAACACAACAAATGGTATTTACACAGTAGTGTATATTTACAATACTATATACTTGGTGTGATATGAAACTAAATTTTATATCACACCATACAGCTAATGTTCATTCTCATTTATATCCTGTACATTTATTATTATATAATGAATGAAAGGTCCTCATAAGCAGTGCTGCTGTTCAACATTAACTGTCCAGTGAAAACATGTCCCTTAAAAGGACACTTCACTTCAAAATCAAAAGTACATATTTTTCCTCTTAATGCTATTTATCAGTCTAGATTGTTTTGGTGTGAGTTGAAGTGTTGAAGATATCGCCCGTAGAGATGTAGGCCTTCTCTCCAACATTATTGAATTAGATGGCAGTCAGCCTGTGGTGTTCAAAGCATGAAAACAATACATTCAAGTCAGAACCACTTTAGTCATACAAAAATGTATTTCCATTTGCAGTATTATATTTGGTGGTATGGCTTTGATCTGGGACCTCTCTGCCTTTCCTAAGGCCTACACAGAAAGCCTGAGGCAGACAGAGCATGTGCCTACATGGAAAACTGCAAAGACCCCCCAGGACACTGACATTGATAAGTCAGACACAACATGCAAAGGAGTGCAGGTGAATGCAAAGCAGCTTGCAGAGGAAGCAGCAACAGTAGGCAGGCCAAATCAGTTTAAATAGGGCGCCATGAATGAGATTTTTCTAATTGGTTGCACATAAAGGAATCTTGTGATCTATCAGCTGACTCCCTTCCATCAATCAGCTGCTCCATCAGATGATTGGGTGCCTTGAGATAGCTGGGATGTGAGCTGAGCTTGACATGGTGCCCTGCCTGAACTAACACTGTGCTCACTTTGAAAAACTCAATAGCAACGTCTCTTTCCAGAAATCATGAACCAGTTACTCAAGACAATGCACAGACCTTGTTGTGAGCAGTTTTGTGAGCAGGGATTTTTTTTCTTTCTACCAATCTACACCTGTCAACCATATAACAACCCAAAAGGAGACATGCATCTTCAGCTAGCTCACACAGCACCACTGAGCTAGCTAACTTTACAGCTCAGCCGAGGAGGACACCATTAACATTTACATCTTACACTATCAAGAGCATGAACCTCTGGTATATGAGTAGATGCACGCTTCTTTCTGTGCAATGATATGGTTGGCGAGTGTAGTTTGGTAGAAAGAATATAGTTCCTGTATAAAACTGTATAACGGTCTGTGGATTATCTTGAGTAACCGGGTCATGATTTCTGGAAACAGACATTGCTGTTGAGTTTTTCAAGTGTATTATTTGGTGCTTTGAGCACCATGAGCTGAATGCCATCTGACTCCATTATATTGGAGAGGAGGCAGACATGTATTTTTGATTTGGGGGGTGAGCTGTTTGTTGAACTTCTGACCACATCCAAGATCACAGCTGAACGATCATGTTTAGCAGTAAATATTTGATATTGGCTCAAAATAAGAAAAAGCATGTCAGTCAATTCAGGCGGCATGGTGTTGTGGTGGTTAGCACTGTCGCCTCGCAGCAAGAGGGTTCCTGGTTCAAACCCAGGTGTGGGAGCCCTTCTGTGCAGAGTTTGCATGTTCTCCCTGTGTCAGCGTGGTTTTTCTCTTGTGAATGGTTGTCTGTTTCTATGTGTCAGCCCTGCAATAGTCTGGCAGTACCCTCAAGAGGATAGGCGGTTAGAAAATGGATGGATGTTAGTTCAAATCAGATATTTCACTTTAAAGCCTATATTGGCTGACGCCAATAGTGTTGCACGGTATAGTGGAGTATTCCAAATGGTACTATACTGCAATTGGAAAATACTACTTTGAAATTGATTCAATTCATTAATTTGGTTAATTTATTTCACTCATTTATGCACACAAACACCTTTCTTGTTCCTATTGGAGCACAGATTGCACAAGTGGTGTGTATGACAACACCTGTATCAACATTCGCAGCTGGCGCACGTGAAAAAAGACAAGAGAAAGTCTGCCTCACAAAGGGAGACAACACGAGACACCAACTTGGTCAAACATTTGAGCAACCAAACTGTCACGTCTGTACCGAGGTACTTTCAAACCACGATTTTTTGGTACTGTTACACCCCTACTGTTTATTGTTCTAAAGGTTTGGAGCCCAAAGGACTTTTCCTTAGGAAAAGTACCGAAAAGTATCGAAAAGTATTGAAATTCATATTGGCATGGGTACCCAAACAAAGATTTAGTATCGCGGCAACACTACATGCTGATATTATCATGCATCCCTGACAAAAATACTTTTGAAATAAAAAAAAAAAAAATGAAAAAGGAGTGTGGCATTTGCTTTTGCCTAAGACGTAGAAAACCTACAACTACCAGAAGTACTGCATTGCACCAGACCGATAAATTCTCTTGCTGGTGCGTGTTGTAATGCAAACTTGTCTGTTGATACAATGGCAAAAAAACGATCTGATATCACAGTTAAGCGGTATGCTAAAACACGTTTTTGAAAACACTGCAGGTGAGAAACAGACAGCGCAGTAACATAATCTTGATTTATATTCAATCAGTACTGCCTAGTTTTACAGTTTGATCGGATTTTGGTCCGAGTTTGAGAGACAGACAGGGGCAGGTTTGTCTCTTAATCTGCTTCTATAATTTTTTTGTCAGTGGTTGTGGGATGGGTGGTGGGCAATACGAAAATACGTAAGTACAGATTTAAGATTGAGCAACAGCCCAGAAGAGTCAGCAAAATTCCACCAAATGTCGCATTTTTCTGGGGGTAAGGGAGAGATCTAGGCGCTGGTAAGGTGCAGGGAAGTTTATCACAGTTCATTTACACATACTAAACACATTGTTTTAATACTAAGCTGGTTGAAAATCAGTGAAGTATCCCTTTAAGAAAACCAATCCAAATATTACAACAGTGAAACTTTCCGGCAGCAGCTAATATCTGATCATGTTCATTCAGATAAGTAGGGAAAATAAATCCTGGGAATACATTCAATGAAATGTTAATAAGACCATTTAGAGTGAAATAATTCAATATCTATTGTGATTACTTTCATTACTTCTGATTGTCCTACATTAACTTTGTTTCGATGTACCCCTCATCCTTCACTCCAACTCAGTAACCTTGATTCTTTGACTGTTCTCACACCAGCATCCATTAAAGTAATAGCTGTCTGTGCTGCGCTCAAAATTGGATTTCGCTCACGTTGCTCTCAGGCCAGAACTGATTTACAGGTGCTCTGACATGCATTGTAATCAGCATTGTGGTGTTGGGAGGTAATTCATTAAAAAACACACAGACTGAGAACACCAACAATGAGATGAGGAGAAACGAAGAAAGAAGATGATGGAAATGATGGTGAAAGAAAACAAGAAAGAAAAGGTGGGGAAAATGTAAAGAGCAACAGCAGGTGGACAGGAGGACATTTTCAAGGACTTCTTCTCCCATTTCTTGACTACCATTTCCATTTTCAAGTGTAGATACTCTTGTTTCGTCCCCTAACATCAAATATTGTATGCATAGACTTGAAAGCCCTTGTTGAAATGACAGCTATAATCAGGCTCACACTGCTGTTGTGAGGTCACCGTGACTCCATGGCAACCATCCATCGAAATTAGTGTTTCTGAACGAATGTAATTTAGCAATCTACAGTCTAGACTCTGAGTGAGGACTGTCAGCTCAGAGAGAAAGGGAAAAATAAAGAAGCGGAGTGGAAGTGACCAGCAGATGAACGCACTGCAGGCTCTGCTGTGTCTGTTGAACTGGAAACCAGCTGCTGTGACATTTCTGAACACGGAGATTATTTTTTGCAGTAAAAGTGTAGGAATGAAATAATAAGAGCCAAACATTACACCAGTGGCTCCGGGAGAATTTGGTGTTCATATGAAAGCAGCCAGCTAACTCAGAGTAGCATGTTTCTACACTTTTTGTAAATTAAATAAGTTTTTATTTTGTTAAATTTGCCTTTATTTTACCAGGAAGTCTCCTCCTATGTCTGGCCAAAGTATCAGCCATACCTAATCACAACCTATTAAAATACAGCATAACATACTAAATTTCACAATAAAACACAAGAAAAGCTTAAAATAAATAAATAAATAAATACCACATGCCTTTGTCACCACATTCTTTGTGATATCCTTTAATCCATCGGTGCTTATAGGCCAAAAACTTTATAATTTTAGATCTTTCTGAACAATGTGCTTTGTGAGAAAATACATTTTTCCCCACATCTGTCGAAACCTGGGCAGCATCTCTTGGAGGAGCGTAGCTGGTACCTAGCAGAGCTAAGACAAAAGGGGTACAAAGGTAAGTTTGAAGTGTGCAGAGTATTTCTTTGTAGATAAAAAAAAAATATGTCAATGCTGTTATCTGTGAATGTGTAAGTCAGTAATGTCCAACCCTCTAAATCATAAAAAATGCAGTGGTGAGTAAGGGACTTTGTATTTGGAATAAAACACAGAGATGCATGGTACAGTGAATTAGTCTCTGTAAAATGGAGGAAACTGTATGCTATGTCACTGTTGATCAATCGTGAACAGAAAAGCTTTCACAAGTTTTTTCTTGGCATTTAAAGTGACACAAGATTTATTTCTAAAACAGAAGCCAAACTTCATCTTGAGCTAACAACTGTAGATTAGCATTAAAATAATAATAATTATGTGAATTTGTTTTATTTTTATTTTTTCTCCTCCCTGAAGTTACAAATACTTTGCCTTGAGCCTCCCTTAGTGACTGGGGAAAATGCATGACCCTCCCACCCCCATAAATAATCTTTTTTGTAATATATTTTCACACCAAATGTAGGTATTGGAGTTGACACAGGAGTTAGGAGGCAACTAATTTCATAAGCCAAATGAAAATATTCCATACAAATTACATCATCATCACTCAAGGTGTGTGCACGTAAGCAGAATAGGGGTCCATGACAGCCAGCAGCAGCAGCGCCCAGACAGAATTATAGCAGTAAGATTGTGGAAACTTACCCTTTGATAAGGGATTTTAATGTTAAAGGGGAAGTTCCGTTTTTTACAACCTGGACCTTATTTCTGACATTAGGAAGATTTAGATCTATGAGAGCCGTGTACATCCATACAGTGGGAACAATCAGGGCACCGACAATGAGGCTCTAAATAACACATTATCTGCTGCGAAACTCGTTCATTTCACCAATATGTTTTTTATGAATTGCTGGAGTTGCTTGTCATCATCATCCGGGTCATTTTTACTGACCTACTAACCTCTGCAAAAAAACCGGAGGCAATTCGTAAAGACAGTCCTCTTTATCACCGAAACGTTCACCTTTCTGTTTCTCACTTTTTGTCACTGAGCACTATAATAAATTTACATTTTGCCTAAGTGCCTCTGCTTTTTGTGCAGTGTGCGGTTAGCGATTAGAAGAAACTAAAGAAATGTAAATTCTCATAATTATTTACTTATCAAGCAAACAAATTCAAGGAAAATAAACAATTTATGCATGTGTGTAGGCTACTTACTCAATCCAAAGTTGCCCGTTCGGTCCTGCAGGCTTTGGCTGGGTCTTCCAGTTTACTTTCGGGACACAAAAAAAACAGCCCGGTTGATCATAGAAGTGAAATCCTCTGTTGTGAGACAGTCATTTCTGGAGACATACAGACGTGTATCTCCTGGCCTAAAATCCCACTCGGAGCAACAAAGGCATTCCTCCTCTGTTGGCATAGTGAAACACTGTCCACAAGAACACCACCAGTTAGCATCTGTTCCCGGACGTGCAGTGGTTTGCTGTTCTCTGGCCAGCTGTTCCTCTCTCTGCCTCTGCATCCTCCTTTCAAAGAGCTCCTCATCCGTATGGCTGAGGAGCCATACGTATGGCTCAAAATGGTAAGGATGTCCATCATATTCAAAGTCGTTGTCCACAACCTCAAAATCTGACAAATATTCAGCCATGTTTCAAAAAGCTAACAGCAAATTCCAGTTGTAAACAAAGCCGTGCTGCGGCGGTGCGCGCACCTGGATGACATCATCCAGGTCAAACGTTAGTAGGTCAGTATAAATGACCCGGATGATGATGACAAGCAACTCTAGTGATTGATAAAAACATATTGGTGAAATGAACGAGTTTCGCAGCAGATAATGTGTTATTTAGAGCCTCATTGTTGGTGCCCCGATTGTTCCCACTATATGGATGTACACGGCCCTCGCGGATCTAAATATCTTCTGAATGACTCCAAATGACACCAAACTTAAACAACTGTATTTAATGCCAGAAATAAGGTCCAGGTTGTAAAAACACGGAACTTCCCCTTTAAAGGGCCAGTGTGTAAAATGGGTTGAAAACAGTGACATCAGTGGTCAAATTCTAGATGGCAGGGCTCACTCGCTCACCCCTCCCGTAGGGTAAATGATGGTGGCCTCGTAGGACAAAGAGCCTTGGGCAGACACGAGTTTTTCAGGAGTAGATCGATCTAGCGACGAGGTGAATATTTATTTAGAAATCTAAACCATGTTATGATATTCAATCAATCACTCACAAGCAGGAGACCAGAGTGGCGTTCAGGAAAAAGGCCCGTTTATTTGAGCACTCCAAAAACTCCGCTAACACTCCAGAGGGTAGCACGTAAAAGTCCCAAACTCTGACTCTTCTAGAGTACCACACTCAACACTGGGTCGCCCTGCATTAAATGTTCTGTTATAATGTCAATGTTCTGTGAGTTAATGGCATGTTTGGGATTGAATCAGTATAGGTAGGGGGGCGGAGTGCGAGTGTGACGGGAATGAGGGCTGTGTGAGTGCACGTGCTGGTGTGTGAGTGAGCTGGAGGAGAGAGCAGCAGTGCACAGTTGGAGTTACAGCTAAGTTGTTGTTTGTTCGTTGTTTTGCCGTGGGTACGGCCAACAGTAACCTGTACTGTTCAGTAATAAACAGTGGTGTTAGCTGTACTGAATCCAATCAGCAGGGTACATAGGAGTAACGTTACTGCTATCCTATTGTCTTTTATTGACATAAGACTAAAATTTTCAGTACATCCTGCGCTGTGATCTGCAGAGGAATACACCGGTGACCAGGCACAGGCACAGACGTAGCCTGTAAACAAAACTTGGCTGTTTATTTAGCCTAGCAATATCTCTGGACTATAGTAGCTGCAATGGAAAACTTTGAACGTGATTTTGAAGAGTTTCTTGTCATGGACACAGACCCAGAGCCATACCTGTTTGAGCCGGAGCATACAGATGAGGAACTCCATGTGTTGGATGCTGAGCGGGCGAGAAGAGAGGCTGAATCCTCGGCTCCCATTTTGCTGAACGGAATGGGGTTCAGTGCTGCCATCGTTGGGAAAATATATCATCAGGGACAAATGCGCCGCAGAGAGTGCATCACAAGGAGTGAAGTTGCATCTTCTTTTCCTCGCAGATGACGGTTCGGGTTCATTCTCTCCTGTTGCGTGGTAAGTGTGGTCCATTCGCAAACTTTATAACTAAAAAAACTTTTCACTACTCTCTATCGACGAACTACTAACACTCTCTGCTGTTTCCTCCTCCTTCTTCCGTCCTCCCGCTGTCTTTGTTGGTTTATTCATACACGCGAAACGCATTCTTTGGCTGACTGGATTGTCCGCTCGGGCTGCCGTACATACATGGTGGCGCAAGATGGCGACCGCTCTAAAGCAAGGCCCGTGCTGAATATATATATATATATATGTTGTATATAAAAGCAAGCTACGAAAACCAAACAAATTTTATATCAATTATAAATTTATACACATTAATGGGTAGAAGATTCAGATTCAGATTTGACAATAAACCATGCAAAATATTATACACTTGCCCTTTAAAAGTTGAAAACAAAATTCTAGAGTTGAGAAAGCCATGGTTTTTCACTACTGCATGCAGGAGCACAGAATTTAACATCTTTACAGGATCTGGTGCAGGGGGCAGGGCTATGGGCTACACACACAGTGTGATCTTCGTAAGGGGGAGACAAGGCGGAGGAAAAACACAGAGAGTTGAGCGTAAGAGAAAGACACGGAACTTGTTCCTAAACCAAATGCCATGGCCCCTGTGTGGGAGTATTTTGGATTTAAACCAAATGACAGAGGGCAGCCCAGTAATTTGGACAAGCCGGTGTGCCGGGTTTGTTCTAAGACCATCTCAACAAAAAGAGCAAATACGACCGACTTAACCGCACACCTGAGAGAGAGAGAGACTGAGAGTCTATTTTTTGTATTTATTTATTTATTTTGATATCTTTACGTGTTGTCGGATATTTAAATTTTCTTTTTTGCATTCCTAAATATTCTTGTTAAATAAATGTTTATTTCTCTTTAAAAGGGTGTACTTGCATCATTATGCCTTTATTATCATTATATAAGTTAAAATAAGTTATAATATATCATAAGTTAAAATGGTCTAAAAACAGCAAAATTAAAACAATAATAAAAATGGTCTTAAAAGCACAATATTATACAATATTATCACTTACCACAATAATTTCTGATGCAATTAATCGTCCAGCAAAACTTGTCATCATGACAGGCCTGGGGGGCTTATGTGTTTCAATCAATCAATCAATCAATTTTATTTATAAAGCCCAATATCACAAATCACAATTTGCCTCACAGGGCTTAACAGCATACGACATCCCTCTGTCCTTAGGACCCTCACAGCGGATAAGGAAAAACTCCCCAAAAAACACCCTTTAACGGGGGAAACAACACGGTAGAAACTTCAGGAAACTGAGGAGGGATCCCTCTTCTAGGATGGACAGACGTGCAATAGATGTCGTACTGCGTACTGGTGCTGAATGTTTATGATTTCCTCACTAGTAAACTCTAATGGTGATGCACATTATGATCATTGTCTCTAAGGATGGATGTGTGATGTAGTTAAATATGGTTCATGCATGTTGCACTGACGTCAACGTGCCTTGTGTGCCAGATGTCAAGAAACTGCAAACCATCATGAAGTACCTCAAGTTTTCTACTGACATCATCATGATGCCCCAAGAGAACTACATTTTGCTGTTTTGTTGGTTAAAGTTATTCAGAGGAAGTGTACAGTATGTCATACCCAGCTTGTATAAAATAACAGACATAGCCAACATGACACTGGTTTGTGGATTTCCATTGTGAAGCCTCGAGTTCAGCATTTCGTCTGTGGCCATCTTGAAGTTTTGTAGCCAGAAGTGACCATATTTAGATGAAAGAGAGGAGCTGTTGAGGAGTGAGAGGTAGATCTGTCTGAGGGCCTAACAAGGAAACTTCAAATAGCCTTTCACTCAAAGTGGCCACACCCATAATTATGCATAATCTCAAGTCTTAATAAAATGTACACAGACGACCTCTGTAAAAATTCACCCCCCTGTACAGTTGTAATGAACGAGAAAATTACCTATAGAGACCAAAACTGATTTTTGTACCAGACTGTAAACATGTTTATTTCAGCTGTAAAGTTGGGCATTGTAACATATAGGACTGTGGGGATTGACTCACTTTTGGAGTCAGCTTCAAGTGGCCATTAGGGGAACTGCAGTATTTGACACTTTAGTATTGGCCTCATTTTTCAGTCCAGGAGATTGTCGCCTGGCCAATGCCAATATTTGAAAGTCTAAAATATATGACAGTAATTCTTAAAAGTTTTGATTAAAATCACTTAAAGTAATTTTTAGCCATGCTAACAGCGTGGCTCAAGAGACGGCAATCTGTCAGTGCAACCTGTTGGGCCACCACTTTGGCCCAGACTAAAATATGTAAACAACTTGTCAAGAAGAAGGTTGCGCCCTGTCTCTTTTACCATCAACATGGTTCTCTTGACCTTGACCATGATTGTTCTCTAACTTCAACCAAGTACCTTCAAATTACTTTAATGTAATACATGAGCAAAATATATTCAAATGGAAATGCAATATTGTGTCAGGCAGAATCAGGTTGTTCCTGAACATCACAAAGCTCAGTGTGATAACCTCTCTACCCTCACATGGACCCTCAACATGGGGCGAAAGATGCAGGTTGCACAACCTCCTCACTTCCGTCCAAGACCATAAAAGAGATGCTTGATGTAGTGGTGGCTCAGGAGAAGTGTCCCTGTGTGGTGGTGTGGATGTGTATGTCTCAGAAAGACAAAATAGCTCAGCTGCTTTGATACTCAACACCTTCTCTGCTTCATGAGTACCATTCCACAAATGCATTGTTGCTCTCACTGTTAATCTAACCTCAAGTCAAACAATAACAATAGTAATAACTGTAACATTAAAAAATACAACTAATGGATGTTTGTCAAAAATGATAAGTTATAAAAAAGTAAAAGAAAATAGAATCAAACAGTTAAATTAAAAATGTGATGTTCCCTTCTCCTTTTGGAAATATAAAACATATCTTGTCATATCTATGTGAAAATGTATAAAAATGGAAAACAATAATCTTAAAATCAACCTCCATTTAAAATGTGTTTTTCTCATGTTTATGTCCCCTAAAATGAATAACATTGAATATTGAATACTGCAATGTATCTGTGCAAAGGTTTTCACTAGAGAGGTGTTTTCACATTCCTCTACTGAAGGGTGCAATGACTGTAATATCTTAAAATTTTAGATTCAAATGTATGCAGGGAAGCTAGATTAGCTATATCACTAATACAAAAGCCAGTCACTGTCATAAACAGTAAACACATATCTGCGGGGCAGCAGTCTTCAACACAACACTGGCAAAGAAACCTTAAACCTCCGGCACAGATCGGACTTGTCAGTACAGACCAATTCCTCAAGAACAGCACCAAGATTTAAAGCCAGTTTTTCATAATAGCCAAAAGTGGAATTAAACCATCCAGGTCCCACGTGTGATGCCATTAGGCCCAAAAAGGTTTTTCCTATAAACTTACTTTGTAAAAGAGATGTGTGTACATCAGTAGACACATTTCTTTAAGCATCATTATCCCGGCAAAATTACTCTTTTCACTATCAGGATTTGATCCATTCAGTCCAATTACATTTCAAAAGTCTAGGAAGAGCTGCAATTAAATTAGTGTATCCCCAATCAAGTTGCAGAGGCCCCAATCTATTTCTGTGCGGAAGATGACACAGAAATAGAGCTTGTTGGTCTCAAGCGTCACTGAGCAGCTTTTCAATGGAATGAACAGGGGCCCACCTCCAATGTTGTATCCAGGTATCCGTATACATCCATGCTAATGCGTGAGTTAGCATTAGTGTAGTGAAAGTTTTGACACCAAACATGGTAAAGTGTGCCGTTTTTGTAAGTAAGCTGGACCAATGTGAACACACTGTAACATCATATTATATATATATATATATATATATATATATATATATATATATATATTTTACAATGTGTCATGATGTCGGCCTCTACGAGTTAGCCTACAAGCTAACAAACAACATAAAAAAAATAAATAAAATAACTACACTTACTGTTGTGATCTGCTTCCAGCCACTTATGTGGGAAAACAATCTTAAATAAAATATGAATCATAGCATAGCATTGTATTTTTACATACTTCAAAACATGTCTGGAGGGAAACATCAAATAAATAGCTAAAAAATGGGAGTAAAACTCCATACTGAACGATTTGGGACATAAGGTTTGTAAGACTTGAAGAATAAATTGTCAGTGTTCCCAGTTACACAAAGTGAAAATTGTTCTCTTGAAGCATTTGTTCTGCTGTTCAGGCGAGCGGTCTGCAGACCTGAGCAAGCTCCAGGCAGCGCTGCAGGATTAATGAGAATCATGATGGCTTCCTCTCTTCCCTCTGTTTGTCTTCATCTGTCCTCGCTGGTGGCTGATGGCTGCTTCATGTGCACTTTGTTAAAAGGAGCTTTTCTCTGAGGATAAAAGGCTGTGGTGGGACAGAGGGAGGTGGTTCCAGAAGTAGAGATCCGCTCATACTGACTCTACAGATGTAGGACTGTGTCCCTCTGCATTCACCTAGCCCTGTTGTAAGTGTGTGTGTTTCTTCTCTCCTACTGCACAGGTGAAGGCTTTGTGCCAGTGAGGCTTCACTGATCTGACAGTTCACATTAAGTCAGTCTGTCATACAGACTGCTGCTCACCCAACCTCGTGACTTCTTCACCTCCAGCATGAGGCTCACTTACTACTTTTCAGCATTTGTTACAGCTGCTATAGTTTCCTTTATGTCTTCCTGTTGTTCTCGCCATCTGATAGAGACTATACTGTTCGTCCTTACCAAAGCCAGCAGCTGATTTAATCAAAGATAACATGTCAGTGGTAAATGAGAGCTGGCTGCTCTCTGAGGCATCTTCCTCACTGTCCTTGCTAAACTATTTATTTGTCAAGCCTGGTAATTTAATTTATCACTTGCATTTCCAGGCTGACTACTGATTCTCCATGTGGGGAATCAGAATGATGTGAAAGATGATACATCAGTGGTACAATGGGTTGACGTCCTTAATGGTTTGCACCAGTTATACTAGTTATACTGTAAATACATATATAGATAGTAGTTTTTAGGAGCAAATATGGCAACAACGGGACTCTAAAAAACATGTTTTGGTGGTGCTTAAAGCTGCACTAATCAGTATCATCAAAATACAGCTCACTGTACATATCAGACTGTTTTCATAAGAAGCATCATCATCAGCACATGGACTTTAAGGGCCAGTGTGTTGGATTTAGGGGGATGTATTGGTAATAATTATGTCACTTGATAATAACAATTGTGTTTTCCTTCCCTTAGAATGAATCGGTGGGGTCTATACAGGGAGCAGGGCCTTGTCCATGGAGATAGCTAAGTTGCACAACAGCCCAGAGTGGACCAAGTTGACGCTAGCTCTAAAAAGGGCAATTTGTGTTTTTGTGTCGGTCAACGCAGTAAGCAGCCCCTCCGCAAAGAGAGCATTGGAAAAACACTGACTTGTTTTATGTGAAACTGCTATATTCAGTGTTTTCATGAGTTTAAATCACCAGGTCCATTTGTTTTAGAGAGGTGGAGTCCTCTGCAGATCATTCTGCTCTGGGTAAAATGATTCTAGTAAAAGAGTCTGCTTAGAGGGAGGAGAGGGGAACAAAAACCCTGTCAGGTGATTCTGGTCCAGTTGTTTAGTCTGCACTAGTCTGGTTGAGAGCCTCTTATACCGGCCCAAACAGTCTGAACCACACAGACAAACACACCAACACAAAGACAACTGCACCTGAGTTAGCTTCAAACACAGTGGGCTCTAGTTTCCCGGCGCAGCGCAGGGTGGCAAACCCCGCGCAGAACTAGTTTCGAGTTTGGTAGTTTGGCAGACCAAGGTGCGCTGAGATGGGTGGGGCAGCGCAGCAGGGGGAGGTGTTGACAGATCCAATTTGGCGCAGTGACAGTTTTGTGCCAAAAGGCTTCGCCAAAGGTGCACTAAAAGCTTGCAAACTGAAACCAGGTCTACTGTCAGCGCAGGTGGAGCACAGCCGGTGTAAGCCGAAGTTTGGCTGACCGGGCGGGCAGTGCGCACACGTCACCAAAACCTCACAGGCAGGTTTCCAGAATGTCAGGCACATTAACAATTAAATAAATATCCACAAACACCACTATTCAATGCAACTATCTGCAATCAGCACATAAATGTACCTCTATATCGACTGTCCCGTCACATCTGATGTCAGATCAAAGGGGATTGGCACCGTTTGGAACCATTTGGCACGCGTAATGGAAACCCAACCTGATTTGATTAACACAGCTGCAAACTAATGAGTTCACATCCCTCTCAGCCAACCACAAACAGCCACAGCATCAGATAGGGAGTATATATTCAGCACCTGTCATCTTAGAAAAGTCAAAAGAAAAGAAACAGAGTGAGACTGCAAGAGAGCACGCGCGCACAAGAGAAACGCTGTCAACAAATTGTAAGTTATGTTGGGTGTCTTAAGGGTTTACGTGCTTCATGTGTTTGCCTATACAAATGTTAAAATGTTCTTGATTAACGTGATCTACAAAGATGGAGTACCTTAATGAGAGGAGGTGGACTTACGCAGAGAGGACATCCTATTTGGGCATGACAGAGCTGGAATGTCGGTGGGCCACATGAGTAATGACTGGAATACCGCCGCGTCCAGTGTAACTGTCATTTCATGTCGTACTCTTTCTGATTACACAGGAACAAATTACATCTACCCCGCGAGGTGGTCCAAGTGGTGACGCGCATCGTGGCCTCTGATGCGCACCCCGGTGGCACCTGTGCTCTCCCTATTGCTGTAAAGGTGACAGTGGCTCTGACCTTCGTCGCCACCGGGTCTTTCCAGCACACCGTGGCCGCGGTGGCAGCGGTCAGTCAGAGAGCTGTCCGTTCGACTATACATGCAGTGACGTCTAGTCTAGTCTGACATGAAATGTGGATTCCCTGGGGTACTGGGAGCGATCTACTGCACACATGTGCAGTTGTGCACCCCAGATACCCAAGCCATCACATATGTGAACCGTAAGGGAGTACACTCCATTAATATCCAGGTGATTTGTGACTCGAATTGCCTGGTGACAAGTGTATGCTAATTTTCCTGGGCCCGCTCATGACTCATTCATCCTGGCGAATTCTGTCATCGCTACAGTTTTTCAGGGGAACCCCCCTCTGGATGGGTGGCTGCTAGGTGACAATGGCTATCCACTAAAAACGTGGCTGATAACGCCATACATTACATCCACAACAAGAAGGCAGCATGGTTTTAACAGTGTTTTCCGTAGTGGTCGGTCACTCATCGAACGCACTTTTGGCCAGAAAATGCATTTCCGATGTGTGGACCGTTCAGGTGGTTCATTAACATACAGCCCCCAGAAAGTCAGTGCATTCTTCGTGGCATGTTGCGTTATACATAACATAGCTACACGCTTTGACCTCACGGAGGAGACATTACAGACATTATAAAGTTCATTTTACAGGCAAACATTAGGGCCAGACCACGGAGCTTCGCACAGCTTTACACACAGGTGGTTCTGATTTTATCCTCGTTGTGCGTGGTATTTGTGATCTGTGCACACAACTCATTTGTTGCACCGGGTTTAAAGCTATAGTGCGTAACTTCTACATGTCCGTAAATGTCCGTTTCACCCAAGCCACTACTAGAGGAGATGACACAATGCTGATAAAGCCGATTGGCTCCTCTAACATCTCGCCGTATTTTTCAATATATATCATTTTTAGTTTGCGTGTCGACCGGCGACATTCCTGCGCTGGCGCACAGGAAATGAAGGGCAGGGGGAGGAAGAGCGGAGAGTCTCATAGCAAGAGGTAGAGCGCAGGTAGAAAGAGAAAGCAACATGGCGGAGGAGCGGCCGAGACACGGTTCAGAAGTGGATCCTACCACAAAGAAAAAGCCTGGCTGTTCGGCTGAAGGTCTGTCGGCAAAGAAGGAAAGTGACCGACGGAGAAGGCAAACAAGGATTTGTATTGCCGTTGCTTTTCGTCGGTGGAGAGCCCTGAAGGAAGAAATTGGGCTGAGGGCAGACACGGATGTTGCCTTGCTGCTGTTGGATAAGTAAGTGACTTGGTTTATAATTACGAGTAGTATGTGTTGCTGTTACATGTACTGGACCTAGTACTTTATTATTTTCTTGGAAATGGTGCCATGAACATAATATAATGTTAGCAGCCTGGTGTTCGCCACGCTGTGTAACGTTGTGTAACGTTGTGTACACGGTGTGAAGCGAGTGTTACTCTGTGTACATGGAAGTGCCGGCTTATTTGTTGTAATAACACCTTATCCGCTGGGGGGCGACAGAAGTTACGCACTATAGCTTTAAACATGTCACCAAATATCTATCTTTGTAGAGAAATATATTAGTCTTACCTGTCCCAACCTCTATCCCACCAAAGCCCTCGATGCTGACAGAGGACAGCGCAATGTCCTCCACCGAGCTGAGGGGCACGCTGGTGGAGGGGCCGCCCCTTGTTGCCCTCATCTGCCTCCTGTGCTCAGAGAGCTTTGGTTTGGCCCTTCTTCTAACATCATTGAACCGTTTTTTTGCACTGGGCAACGGTTCTCAGTGTATCTGGCCAACACTGATTTACAATTGTGGTGACCTCCTCCCAGGCTACCTTTGCATCATCACCCCGTGGAGGTCTGCTTGCAGTTACGTATAGTCGGACCTGCGAGTTTGGACCTCCCGGACCAAAACATCAGTTTCCTCCTTGGAGAAGTTTGGCCGTCTGACGCTGCTGCTCTCTTCTGCCATGGCGAACTGACCAAACTCTCATTACGCCGAGGAGAGGGGCTCATTTGATTGGTGTGATGTGTGTAAAACCCACTCCACGCCTTCTCTCCTCCCTCTTTCCAGTTTCCCTGTTCCAGTTTTAACCCTTCATCACCATTCTTCCTCTTTTTTGTGTCTTTCTGTAATCTTGAGTTCTGCCAATTCATCCCAAACCATTTCACATTTTTCTTCGTTCTTCTGTTCAAGGTGAGGCATGCAACAGTCGGTCCTCATCCCAGTCTTTTATTTTGGAGGTCACTATTATTAATGTTTGTGCTCCATACCATGTGACATGGTCTTGAGTCAATACATTTTTTAATACAACAAATATGACAGAAGAGAAGCAATAGAGTTCCTCATCACGCAGTGTTTAGTGAGTGCACATTCCTCTTTGTTTTTATGTTTTCTATCTTCTGCCTACTTCAGCAATGTGATGGATGTGTTTATCCCCCAAAATCCCACACATCATGGGCTCATTTTAATATATATCCAAATGAAAAATATGGAGCTATCTTGAGGATTTAGTGGTTGATGATTAATTACGTCTACTGATGCAAACTTTTATTACATAGAACTAATCTGGAGTGATCAAAACATCTCTAAAGCTAAAACATTCAGTAATGCATATCCCTTTAAACTATAAGATATGGCTACAGGATTACATCTGGTCTCCTGGTTATTTGAAAATAAATTCATCACTCGTAATGAAAACGTAATCTCTCTTTAGGAGGTTAACAGTTACAACATTTGCATGCAAAGAAATTCACTGTTGATCTGGAGTATGGAGAGATCAGTGCTGCACAGACTGTGTTTAAATATGAAATGCTCTCAGCTCACTGTTGAATTACAGAAAAAAGCATCAACACGCTCAGTTAATTTCAAAGTAATCTGCCTGTTGGATTCAGTGATACTGTAACTTGTGGGCAAAGGGGGCATTTTGGCTGGATGGTGGCGCGAGAGGAAAGCCTATGAAGAGTTCAAAATAGAAAGGTTTATCCTGTGGGGAACGTAATTGTGCTCAGGACTTTTGCTAACATATTATGATGCAAGGTGGACAGCAACAAAATAGTTTTTTTTTATTCAATACATTCTTCTTATAAAACATTACCCACAATGCAACTCAACTGCAGACAAATTCTGGTCAGAGATTCCAGTGTGTGATGCTTGTAGCTCCCCCTGGAGACACAGAGGGCTTCATTCTATTTTTTTCACATATGCAGTAGAGGTCCTTAACACCTACACACATATGCTAATATGTGAAATCAGTGGAGCTCCACACCTCCTGGGAGCCAAAACACGCCTTAAAGTGCCCTCCTGGGAGCCAAAACGCACGCACGCTGAAGTGCCGTCTTTGGAGCCAAAATACACGCTAAAGTGCCCTCCTGGGAGCCAAAATGTGCACTAAAGTGCCCTCCTGGGAGCCAAAACATGCACTAAAGTGCCCTCCTGGGAGCCAAAATGCATGCTAAAGTGCCCTTTTTTTTTTTTTCGATCCTGCCCTTCAAAAAGTCTGTGCACGCCACTGATTGAGGCACTCTTTCTAACTTAGTCTACTTCAAAAATATCTTCAATATATTCAGTGCTTTAAGTGGGCTGGTACGCACCAGTACGGAGTACCGGCACTTCTAGATTTCAGCCCTTGGCGTACCGGGACTTTTTACGGAGTACTGGAACTTCTCATGAGCTCATAGTACCCTGTCCTGTTTTCTTTCTATGGCTATACTACATTGCCCAGTGTGCACCACGTTGTGTAGGCCTACAAGTACGCGCCACACGCCTGTCCCTACTTGCAAGACCTCGAATCACGTTAGTACAGTTGTTATTGCATGCGAGACGCTACATGAACGTCTTGGTCCAAGGCTACTGCTGCAGGCTGCTCTTCACTTGCATTTTCTGTGGCGTCTTCACCGTCATCATACGATTCCGGCCCAGTCCGGGTTCTTTTTGTGCTCTTTTGGAGACACACCAGCATTTACAACAAACTGAAATCACCCGTTGTATGAAACAAAACTTTTGGCCGCGACTAAAGCCATGGGATGTAGCGCATTCATTGCATAAATGTCTTGAAAACAAACCCCGTTTTTCGTTTGGGGGTTCCCGGTCGAGACCGATTCACATCTCCATAAACGTTCAAATCAAACATGTAATGTACTCACCTCATAGGCACAGGTGTTAGGAAGGTGTACGGGGGTTGCCGTGTGTCTGATTATCCGTTATTGTTCAATAAACATGCATTTTATCTCGGATGTCTTGAAAATTTCCTTCGCACCTTCTTCGTCCTGCAATGAATGAGTGCACCGGCTTTCTACAGCGGTACAGCGCCACAATAGCGTTTGGGAGGTGTATTGCACATATTCGTCCAATGCTAGAGCCTCTTACTACCAATGTGCAATGAACATCTTGGTCCAAGGCTCCCTGCAGCAGCAACTAGCAGTAGCGCATCTACTAGCTGCGAGGTAGCGTCAGCAACACTGTTGCCATCGACGTCAACAATAACCCCTTTACAGCATCTCTTTGCCCCTAAAGCACACAATTGCCCAAATATTTGTCTAAGTGATATCTAATGTTAAATATACTTTCCACAACTGCAGTGGCCTGGAACACATGTAACGTTAAATTCAAGAAAAAGATTTTTGTTATATCCCAGCGGTGCCTGGATAGTGTGACGTGTGTGGTTGTGCTGCTGCCGTGGTCCTGCCAGATGCCTCCTGCCGCTGCTGCTGCCATCATTAGTCATACTTCTACTGTTATTATACACATTATTATTGTCACATTTGTACACCATCAGATATTAATATATACTTTCAACATATTGTACCACAGTAGCCAGAACTATAACGACAATATTATTACTTTCATGAATGTTGTTGTAAGCTACTGTCATTACCATCTGTCCTGCACCTCTCTTTGTCTCTCTCTGTCTCTGTCTTTCTGCCTCTGTCTGTCTGTCTGTCTGTCTCTCTCCCTCCTCAGTTGCTCTTCCTTTCTACCGTTTTTTTCTCCTGTTAAAGTTTTTTTGGGGGGGGAGTTTTTCCTTATCCGCTGTGAGGGTCCTAAGGACAGAGGGATGCCGTGTGCTATAAAGCCCTGTGAGGCAAATTGTGATTTCTGATATTGGGTTTTATACATAAAATTGAACTTGAAATTAAATCAGCATCAATAAAAATATATTTTTTTAAATCAGCATCATGTTCTAGTATTTGAATGTATCACTTAATGATCTGCTGGTACCGACTGCCCACCGCCTAATTTACCTGCTAACAGTTGAGTATACCGGCACTTATTTTTTTCCACTTAAAGCACTGAATATATTAGTGTTTTTGTGCTAATATTATTGGAAAACAGATATGCAGATACTATATATCGGTGATTTAACAGGCCACTGATATTGGACATGCAGCTTCATCTGTCTTGCTCAGTAGAGTATTTGACAAATTAAAAACTTGACTGTAGAAGAGCAAGAGGGAAGGCTAAGGGAGCGTGAAAATGATTAAAAGTCACCTCGTGGAGCACATTCTGAATTCCATGCTAATCCATCCAATAGTTATATTATATTATAATATAGTCAGTATATTTCAGCAAAAAACACATATGTGAACATGCTGGTGGCCTCAGAGGAATTGTCAGGGGATACCCAGACTAATAGGGATTCATCCTCCTGGCACCATGAATGTCTGCACAGAATTTCACGGCAATCCATCCTATAGTTTTTAGACATTTCTGTCTGGACAGAGGTGATGTGATAACAAACCAACGTCTCTTGAAACCAAAGGTGACATTTTTTCATACTGCACAGGCAGTATGGCAGTCTGTCTTTGCGATACCTTGCTTTGAGGATAAAGTTTGACCTGATAGTGATGCTATAGTAAAGGTCAAGAGATCATTCCACACATCAAAAATGTAACAAAGATAGGTACTTATCATCTCTTTCAGGCTAACACTGAGGTGCTGATGCATGCTTTTATCTCTTGTTGTTTAGATTATTGTAATGCCCTGCTCTAATCTGCAATTACTTCAAAAACTGAGCTGCACGTGTGCTGACGAGGACTAGAGGACCATTATGCTGATTTTACAATCACTGCATTGGCTCCCCGTGTGTTTCAGGATCGTATTTAAGGTTCTTTTATTAGTTTTTACGATCTTGGGCCATCTTATTTATCTGACCTGCTTTTATGATATCAACCCTCGCAGATCCTGAGGTCCTCCGGCACCGGCCTTTTAATTGTTCCAAGAGTTAGAACAAAAACCCACAGGGAGGCTGCATTCAGCCATTATGGCCCTCACACCTATGGAATAGCCTGCCAGTGTATCAGGATTGCAAAGACTGTTGATGTTTTTGAAAGGAGGCTCAAAACTCACCATTTTAGTTTGGCTTTTAATTGAATTTTAATTAAACTCTTCTTTTATTGTATCTTATTTTATTTATTTCTGTTCTTATATTTAATGTTCGTAATGATCTACTTTTAAATCCTTTTGCATTTTATTAATATTATTATTTTTTAGAGATTTTTTGGGGCATTTTAGCCTTCAATTGACAGACAAGTGTGAAGAGGGGAAAGAGAGAGAGAGAGTGACATGCAGCAAAGGGCCACAGGCTGGAGTCAAACCCAGGCCGCTGTGGCAACAGCCTTGTACATGGGGCGCCTGCTCTATCCACTAAGCCAACGACGCCCCATTAATATTAATTTTTAACTCTTTATTTTTTAAAGTTTTAAATCTTTAAATTTTGAATGACTTTAGCCACCTAAAGTCATTCACTACTTCAAGCTAAAGAACAAATTACGATACAAGTTTAGGAATATTCTCCTTCAAAACATCAATTTCAACAAAGGAGTCGTGTTTTCTCTTTTTTCTTTTCTTTAAATCTTTTGTTAAATCTTTAAATTTTCTAAATATTAATTTTTTTATGCATTTTATCATTATTCTATCTTGCGCCTGTTTTTATCCTACCCTATTGTCTTTTAGTCTTCTAGTTTTAGCTCCAGTGTTTCCTCATGGGGGCCCTCCACACTGAGAGGTGTGTCTGGTCTGCCCGCAGGGACGTCGTCCTGGAGATCCCTCAGGCCCAGAGGACTGGGAGGCTCTGCAGCATGTGTGGAGTCTACCCCGGTCTATCAGTAAACAGGGGATTTTGTTGGCTATGAAATATTTAACTCTGTTGGACAGAAATGCTTCAGTAGTCAATAATACTACAGTAGATTTTGTTATCCCAGGTATACTATGAAGAATTGAAAAAATAAATAAATGAAACTATGTGTACACTCATATGAAGTAATCCCTCTCAATCATTGTGTGTGGCATTGAATTTACCTCCAGAGACTCAGCTGTCTGCCTGTATTTTCTTCTTATTTTGCTATGTTCGGGACATCTCTGGGTGTGTAGGCTCTAGCTAGTAATAGCATGCAAGTAGCAAGATACATTTAAGAGAAAGCCATGAAAATTACGGATACAGCGTCGGGAAAAAAAATGCAAACATAGCAAGGCAAAAGGTACAAGCAGACAGAGCTTGTCCCAAAATGAGAACGATTCATTGCTGTAATTCATTTTTGCTAGCAAGCACTGAGAGTATGACAATAAAGAGCACTGTGGACTGGTAGGAGCCGGCAGTGAGCTTAGTTAGCTTTCTAAAGTATCGGCTTTCTCATTTCCACAAATAGTATGTTATGCTTTTTACAACAGTAGCTTCTAGGGTACGAACAAGCTAGGAATGTGGGAAAAAATCAATTCTTATATGCATTGCGGTGGGGGGTGGAAGATTTGGCATCGATTCACAATCACTGAAAACAGTGATTCTTAGCATATGTTTATGTAATGATAATTAAATGTGTCACATAAACAATTAAAATATGTGTTTGTACGCCTACATGAATATCTAGTTTTGAACTGAATCTGCATTGTTAAAAATACAAGACATTTTGCATTTTCCACTTAACAACATACATGAAGTAACCCCTGCCTATCTTTTTATGTACAACCACACTACAATAATTATCTTGTTGTATTTATTTGTTGTGGAACGAGCCTGGGGAAACCCCGTGCATGCTGATTAAGGCCCGAACATACTCAGGCGGAACGTACGCGGAATGGACTCCTTCTATTGTAGAACAAAAAGCAGACTTTTCATGTACTTTGAACATAACAACCGTAGCTAGCAAGCTACCGACCAACCATGCTGTTACAATCATTGTCTTAAGTTGACGTGGCGATAGGCTGAGTGTCTGTTTGTGTTGTTTAATATTTTGCTCAGAATATTAACGTCAGCTAAGTATACATGTGGAGTTTATAGCCGGATGGAGCAGGGCCTGTTTGTAAAGCGTAAGCTAATGTTAGCTAGCGAGCTAAATTAGCTATTCTTGCTAGCTAATGTTAGTCACGATAGTGGACACGAGTGCAATGCTAGCTAGCAGGCTAACAGCTAGGTAAGTAACGTCAGTGGCTGATAAGTGTACAAGCATTAGGCTTGGATTCGTGTGCAAAGTTGGTTTTACTTGCCGCTGCTTAGCTTATAGCCCTTCCTGACCGAGAAGCATTTGCTAGCGAGAACAGGACCGAGTGGCATTTAATGGCAAGAAGCTAAGGAGTGGCAAGCAAACAAACCAACTTTGCACACGTGTTCTGCACGGGAACTGCCCATTGGTCCGACATCCCATTGTTCCAACCATATTAACCCCATTGTTCCGAAGTCTGTTCGGAAATCATCATAATGCCCTGTGGTCTGGTTAGGTTTAGGCACAAAATCACTTGGTTAGGGTTAGGAAAAGATCATGGTGTGCATTGAAATGAAAAAGAAAGTGACAAACACATAGGTTGTGAGCCTGCTCCGCCTCAAGCCTTTCCCAGCTGACCCAGAGCCGGTCGCGGCACACCATCAAGGTAGAAATATGCCCGCCGGGAGCCGTTCAGCACTGCGGACCTGATGGGATGTCGGACCAATGGCTGTCGGACTAATGACATGGACCCATTCTGCACGCACATGCGCTAGCAAATGCCACTACTATTAGCTTCTAGCTAGCTTTGCACCCGTGCCTGCCTACTAGTAGTAGCACTGGTTGTGTAGTAGGCAAATTTGCAGCGCGGTTTACAGTCACGTCAAACATTAGGCCTAGCTAATAGCATTGAAGTTTTTTTTTTATTGAACAGAGAACACAACTCTAATACAAATAAAGATTATATTCTTAAATTGCATTAACAAGCTTAATTGCACTCCAAATTTTCATGAATTTAAGGGCCTATGAGAGGGAAACAAACCATGAAATACACTAGGGGTGTAATGATACATCAATCCACATCGATACATCGATTCATTGATTAACGATCCGATTACATCGACGTAAAATGAAAGCATCGATCCATATCGTCATCTTAAAGATACACATTTATTTTGAAATTCACATAGCACATCTGTGTCACCATTTCTGGGCAAGCGCGCCTCCACTCAAACAACAAACAGAGCTCAGAAATAAAATGGTCAAATCATATGATATCGCGTCATATCGATAGCAGGCTGCTGAACTGTATCGAATCGAAATCGTATCGTGACAGACTTTGTGAAATTGGCAAACATCGTATTGTCATCCAGACAAATCAATATAATATCGTATCGTGATGAAGCTGGTGATTTACACCCCTAAAATACACAGAATTTAGGTTTCACTTTCAAGATAGCATTGAGCCAGATGTGTTTTAGTAGTTTTGTGCTTATTTGTAGATCATGAAGAATATGTTGATTCACTGTAGCACAGTAACATTGTACAGACATTACATTATCTAGGTTACTAATTGACAATTATGTCCTCAGGTGACTCTACAAGTTCAGTATACTGGATGAAGGTATGTACAACTGCTTGGTCATAGTGGGGAAAATGGGGCAAAAGTTGTTGCTTTGGGGCAAATGGGCCAGACAATAATTTGCTATAGTGATGATCAGATGAACTCGAATGCCTTGTAATATTTGACTGATCACCACTGAAGGTCACTCTTAAAGGAACTCACCGATTATCTACTCGGCCTCATGTCAATGAAAGGTGCCGTGGAATTTTGGAATCCTCAAAACACTAGTGGAGTTCCAGGGGGGTGGGTACTAGCACTAAAATGTCTTGTTATGGAGGTCTTTTGAAACAGGAATTTTTAGCCTTGCCTAAATACAGGTTACAGAAACAGGCTAAAAACAGAGTTCCATTGGTGTTTTTTCAAAAAAACTTTTTATGAACTTGATGAATTTTTTGTCTAGGTTTACTGTTTTTGGAGCACATTTTCGGACCTTGACTGTCTCCCTGATCCAATGGTGGTGTCTGCTGTTTTCTGTTCGAATGACCATGGTCCTGTCCCAATCCATGGGGATCTGAAAATCAGCCATTTCAGACCACTGTAAAAGAGAACCATCTCATGGATTTGGATGGGGCCATGGTCATTTGAACAGAAAACCAATACCACTGTTGGATCAGGGAGGCTGCAGAGATACGAAAATGTGCGCCAAAGACTAAACCGAGACAAGGAGGCTTACCAGCTGTCTCGAACCTGGGACGCATTCATGCAGAGGCAGAGGGTAGCCAACTGGGGACATCATTATCCCACCACTTTATGTGGGATGAAAATACCTACAGAAACCACCTGACAGCCAACATCATGTTAACATCATGTCACGCTTCTGATAAAGATTGCAGAATGAACACTCGAAACTATCGAGGTACATTTTTCTAGCCTGTTTATAGATGAAGTTTGGTTAAATCATCTTACCTCCTCAGTATATTAAAATATTCACCTGTTCTTGCATGCTCTGCACTTTTCTTGCATTTTTGTCCTTTGCCAGGCACATGCCTTAACTTAACTGTGCGTGCACACTGTGATGAGAGTAGCCAGCGATCGTTCATTCTCAGTGGACGCTGGCATTATAGGGCAGCAAGGCTGGAATATGTGGGGATGTCAAGTGTGAAAGGAGCAGTGAAACTGAATCTTTTTTTTTCTTTTGTTCTTTGATGGATAGATGGACAATCAGACGAAAAAGTTAACTGACCATTACCTAGCATTGTGACACTTTGACAAACCCAGCCCAGCCGAGTCTCACCTTTAACCTTCCCCAGAGACAGCATCCAGTTTGCTATCCTTTCGATGTCTGGACATGTATGAATCTGGCTTTTATTCTTTATGGGATGGATTTGCAAGATCTGTACCTTTGTTGCCCCTGAAATAAATGAACTTTTAAGGCACTACAGATTAAGGCACGACAACTCTGAATTTATTCCCTGTTTACATGGTGAATGTCCCTGCTCCTTCAAAACCTGGACTGCCCTCAAATCATATTTGTACAAAAATCATTCAACTAACAAGTCAACACCAGGAGTCATTTGTTTGAAGTGTGAACTTTGCGGTTTTTGATTCTCCTCTGAAAAGGATTTCTTCAAACATCTTGGAATTCATCTCAGGAAAAACGAAACTGTGCACTGTGTCTTTAAAGAGTGTGATTTTTACACCAATGTGAATGGAACCATTGCATCGCACAGATCCCATCATCACATTCTCTAAGTGACTTCCGGGAACAAATTGTGAAGTTACAAGATCAGTCAAGTAGCACAAATGTGAATTGATAAATGATATTTCTGAAGCACATTTTTCTGAGGCATATGAGTGCTCAGGAGCAGGAGTCTGTTTAGGACAAGAAAATGAACCAGAGGTATTGAAAGAAGAAGAAATTGAACTGAAATTAGGCCACTTTTTAAAAAAAAAAAATTAGAGAGCATTAATAATGTACCAAGCAAGTGCATTACTGAAGTAGTTGCAGAGCTCCAGTTTATATCCTCTTCGGTGTCAGGTCCTGGCGTAAGAAAGACTGTAGAGTCATGTTTAAGGAAACATAATTGTGTGCTTGAGCAAATGTGTCATTTAATTATTGTAATATGAATTAATTTGATTCTCTTTATTTCCCTCCTACAGAACATGGATGCTCAACTTCAAGTTATCCTGAAAGATGAAATCTGCAAGCTTTCCTTACCCTCAGGAATCCCATCTACTATTGTGGAATTGAAGCAGATTGTACAAGAGACATTTGCAACTGAAGATGACTTTAGTTTGTAATTCCAGGACAAAAATTTTGATAATCAGTTTTTTTACTCTCCAAATAACCGGCGAAGTGAAGGACAAAGACACCATCAAGGTGGTTTTTCCTGAACTCTCAGTGATCACGTTCACACCACTTCAGGATTCTACTGGATTCCAAGAATTCCAAGACATCGGTTTGGCAGAGTCATCCCAAGTTGTTCCAGTCCCAGTCACATTGCGTCCAGCAGTGATACCATTCTGTCTTCTCCAGGAAGCACCTCCCCCCTTCGTTTGGTATCCTGGCCAGCTGAGTTTGACATACCTACCTTCTCCCTTGACACTGAGCTCATTCTACAAGCTGTGAATGAAGCTTACAGAAAGGATGGAACCCTCCTCACCAATACTGCAGTTAAATCAAGCATTCTGGAGAAGCTAGCAGAGAGCATCTTTGTCTACACGGCTTACCCTTCCAGTGCACAGTTAGAGCAGGTTGCAGAGGCCTTGGTTGCAAAGCATCCGTGTTTGAGGGATCCAGTGTCCTTCAATGGTTTATATAGCTGGCACAACAGTCTGAAGTACAAGCTTGGAAGTTACATGGCAAAGGTGCGACAACTTGGACTACCAAAGCTCAGTGTAAACAGTCTCAAGAGAAATGCAGCTGAAGACAACACTCCAGCAAAGAACCTGAAGAAGGAAAAGAAATCAAAAGTAAATTACCTGCCACCCCACCCTCAAGGTGAAACGGATGAAAGCCTTGAAAAGCAGAGAGTGGACCTTCTCTATGAGTGCAAGAAGAGGGACAACAACCGAGTCATTGATGAGAAGATAGTGAAAACCTTCTCACTGCGACAGAATGATGTAAACCTGAACAAACCACCTGTGATTGAGTTCAAAGCCCAGTGGCCTGCTCTGTTTGAGCCTTCACAGGTATGTTGGAACATTTTAATAGTGTCATATCCAATACAGAAGCCAAATGTGAGGCAGAGAGGCTGTTCACTACTGCTTAAGACATAATGTTAATAAGAACACAGTGGAGCACTCTGCCTCGCCCTCCCCCTTATCTTGTTATTCTCATATAGGCAGGCGACTTTAAGGTGCTTTCAAATTAAATAAATCATTAATTAATACACTTTTTGAAATAAAAAGGTTGTCGACCATTTATCTTAATTGCCAGTTACGTTTCATATTGTATTTCAGGGCAGTAAAGACACCAGTGGGTTTGGTACACAGTCTATTGAAGGATGAGACTGGGCCCCTTTTTCTGTTTATTCAGTTGAATTGATTTTGAATTAAATCAGACGCCAAAGAATCAAATTGAATCTTGAGGTTTCCAGAGATTTCTATCCCTGATACAAGCAGTGTATGGAGGAGGTGCCAAGTTTGAGTGTTGTGTTTAGAAACAGTGAGCAACAGTTCCTGCATAGAATACATTACGATCAGTTTAATCAGTATAATCCTCCTGTAGCATTCAGTTTTTGGTAAATGCCTTTTTAGTTCTGTTTTCATCCTGTTCCCCTCACAGAAATTGAGCTTTTCTCAGACAGTACTTTTGGGGGAAAAAGAAAACCTCTGTCCAGCATATCTGCTGCTTCATCTTCCCAGAATCCCATTTGGCACTGAATTATTAAAGCGACCAGTACTTTGGGCAAGAAACAGAGTGAATTTTGACTACTTTTTGGAAAACCACTTTTCTTTCACCCCCCCCCCCCCCCCCCCCCCCCCCCATACACACACACACACACACACACACACACACACAGATGAACTCTCCCCCTGAAAGAGTTTCCAAATGTGTTGTGAAGCGGAGCACTCATGCAGAAGGTTGCACCGGTCGACCTCGTCCTCCTCCCATCCGTCTGTCCACCCTCTGGTTCACAAAGCCGAGTCAAGCAGAGACCAGTACGTTTACATAAGGCAACACAGAGCTCTCAGTTCCATTTTTAAACCCTACCTTAGTGCCCTCTCCCTTTTAGTTTTACTACTGCTCGGGTGCCTCTTAGCCCTAGACTTTGCCTGTTGATATGGATTTTTTTTACACTGCAGAGCTTAACTGGAAAGTCCTGGAGGTGCTGTAAACTCCTTCGCTCAGATGTGTTGCAGCGTCTTTTGTCCTGCACATAAATATCAAAATTTGTCTCATGGGAGGAGAGAAGAAGAAGAGATGCAGCCACGTAGTTTGGACTTCTCAGGCTTTATTGGCTCAAGCCCTCAGATCACCATGGAGACAGATGTTTCTCTGGAAACCTTTCAAGTGGTTTGAATGGGCCCTCTGCTTGTTAAACACTGAGGTGCCAGTTGATATGAGACTTTAAAAGCAGCTCTCATGATCCATCACCTTACAGCTCCATGTGGATGTGTGTATTCTGTGGCACAGCTGTTATCGGTCAGTGTTGAAGCACAATGCGGAGCATCACACTTAGCTGAGAACTGGAGGACGAGGAAGAGGATGAAGACGGATGTTGAACTATTTGACCAAAGATATTTAAATCTCACAACTCCATTTCCTCCAGCCATTTAGGCAGTTTCCACCACAGGAACTTAAAGGAATAGATAACCCTAAAAATGATGATTTGTTTATTGATTACTCGCCGTGTGTTACTTAGAATTTGTGACGAAACCTTTGTTTTTCTCAGATGTCTCCATGGTGAACAAAGAATCTAAAGACAAAGAAAATTCTTGATGAACTGAAGTAAATGGCGGCCGAGTAGAACAACAGCAATACTGTATCAAAACATCTGTTTACAAACTCTCACACAACTCCTTTTATGTTGCCTCACCCTGTCCCTTCCTGACTAATGAACACAACCTGTTCTCATCCCAAACTTGTCAAATATCACCACTTGGTCAGTGGACTTTAATATCTACATAATCATACACTACTGTATGTATCCTCCTGCATGTGTTGTTTTATGTTCTGGGAGACTGAGTCAATTTACATCTGTTATGTGCATTACATCTTTTTTTCACAGAAAATGTAGAATATCTGTTTGTTAGATACATATAGTCTTTTGCAAAATAAACTTTAGATGGTAAAACACCTTGTATTTAGGTTTATTTCATTGTGCAATACAATCACATGGTTAAGTTTAGAAAAAAACATCATGGTTTGGCTCAACATTCATACATAAAGCATTAAGCAAACAACCGTCTGCCGAGTGAAAGTCCAGGATTTGTTGGACCCATCCACCACCCCTCCTGCCCGCTCCAAGGACTCTCCAGCTCCTTACTGTATATTACGTTTTTACTGGCAGCATTTCAAACTGACACTGTTAGGTGACGTATCATATAGCTGTGAAAGATGCCTTTTTGTGTCCGTGTCTGATGCTAAAATTACTGGCAAGGCAGTGGTACTTGATGAGTCGGGAGTGAGAACAAGCTGATGAACCAGCTGGAAGACGGGATTTCAGTGGAATGCACCAGAAGAGTTCAGACACACTCGCTCGCCCAGGTGCTGTACTCATCTGTGCAGGACACTGTTTAAGTGAAAGTGTTTTAACTAGTAAGGTTTTAGTGAAAATGCATATGTGTGGCAAGCACTGAGAATACGGGGGAAAGTTTGGGGTCAAGGGAAAGTTTTTTTGCCAGGGTAATTTCGATGAAAACGTGCCAAGATTTTTCAAAATCCCAGCTAAATGAGAAAAGTCCCTACAGTGAAGAAGGGGCTATTGTCTTACCCCAACCCTCAGACTCTGGTGCGCTTTGAGCAAAAGGCTCATCTTAGCCTGCTAATGTACGAAAAATAAATAGGCCTCAATATGCTTAGCACAAAGTACCTGTCGGGTCAGGAGTGTGGAGGTGAGAAACCTTTCCATCAAACTCTCCTATTACATTTTTAAAGGGTAACTTTGGCATTTTTCAACCTGGACCCTGCTGTCCCATGTATTTGAGTCTCATCCCCCTTCTCCACCAAAATTAGCACATTTACGCAGGTTATTTAAACATGGAAAAACCCACTAAAATAGACATTAGACTAAATAGACTATATGTGGTCTTGTACACAGCTGTTCAGAAGACAAGCATACCTTCTGTTTCTTTTGTTTTTACTGGTCACTTACATTTGACATCACAGCTGCCCTGAAAACAGGTTGGTAAACAGTAGAAATCAGCATGTTGTGGTGGTTACTTATACATCTCTTACCTATTCAGTCTCTCTTTTGAACTCGATGCAGACTAATTTGGAGTGATGTTTAAATGCTGTTTTGGTGGAGACAGATGGTATTTTGTGGTGATATGTCATTGCATCTTGCAGGTAAAAGCATTAAAAATTACACGTTAACCCTGGTGTGTTTCTGTCAATGGCAGAGCCAGAGCTAATAAATTAGGTTGACCAAACGTCCTCTTTTGCCCGGACATGTCCACTTTTGACGTCCTGTCTGGGGCGTCCGGGGCGTGTTTATAAATTGATGATAATGTCCGGTTTTCCTTATGTGTGTGTGTGTTAGAGTGCGGCACGGGCCGCATATTTCTGTCTCAACCCGACAGTCATTCTGTTTTGTTATGTCCAAAACCGAACCGAGCCTGACATTATTTAATGACTAAAGCACTGAGTTTGTGTCACACAGTTGTTATGGTTACAGGCTCTTTAACAGGCCGGGCCTGCGCCGTGGGTGCTCCGCAGGGAAGGAGACCTCCGTGTTTGAGACAGGAGTGGGCGGCAGGAGGTCCGAGGCTTCCAGCGAGGGGAGAGGGAGAAATATAACAAAATAGATAAAATAGGAAAAACCTGTCTCCCTCTTTTATTTAATTTTCAGCGTTTAATCAAGGCGGAGGCTGGCAGCAGGAGGTCTGGGGCTTCCAGAGAGGGGAGAGGTAGAGAGAAACAGCCAATGTATGTGTGTGTTCTCTTCAGGTGTTGTCATGTAAATAACAGGACAGGCAAGCAATAAACAGGACAGACAACAGGATTTTATTTATTTTTACACTACATTTTCACTGAAAGCTGAATCTGACCCGAGCCCGAATACAATTTATACGTTTTTGACCGAACCCAGCCCGACCCGTCAGGTGGGCCTACCATCAGGACCCGTCGGGCTCGGATCAGGTAGCCACACTCTAGTGTGTGTGTGTGTGTGTGTGTGTGTGTGTGTCCTATCTATAGGGGCCTATCTGAATTTCTGTCTTTGAGAGATATTATTTTGTAATATAAATGAATTTTCTATCCATTCATCTTCTAACTGCTTCATCCTCTTGAGAGTTGTGGGGGGGCTGGAGCCTATCCCAGCTGACATCGGGCAAGAGGCAGGGTACACCCTGGACAGGTTGCCAGACTATTGCAGGGCTGACACATAGAGACAAACTACCATTCACGCTCACATTCACACCTACGGACAATTTAGAGTTATCAGTTAACCTAGTCCCCAAACTGCATGTCTTTGGACTGTGGGAGGAAGCCCGAGTGCCTGGAGAGAGCCCACGCTGACACGCGGAGAGTATGCAAACTCTGCAAAGAAGGGTTCCCACACCCGGGATCGAACCGGCAACCGTCTTGCTGTGAGGCGACAGTGCTAACAACCACACCACCGTGCCACCCTCTTTATATTAAAATTATAAGGCATCTTTGAGTAAACTGCGAGTATCATTTACGTGGCTTCTTCTTGTGGCTGTGCCGAGTGTCCTCTTTATTGGAAATCAAAATATGGTCACTCTACAATAAATACCCATGTCTACAGCAGAGTCATTTGACCTGGGTGTGAATGCCAATTGCAGCGTCTCCCATTACATTAAAAAGCCAGTGGGAAAGGGAAAATTAAAATTAAAATTTAAATATAAATTAGTCTAATGTTGAGAGAAATGGCTGCAGTCAGCAGGTGTGCAACGCTCTCCATGTAACCAGGGCAACTGTGCACCATAAGTGTTTGTCCATTAAAAGTGGTTATTTTTTGCCAAAGATGGGCTCAAGCTGTGTCTGAAGTGACGTGTCTCTTTATATTTTGGTTGATTTGGTAGTTTCACAGACCAGGCGAGGCGAAGGCCAACTGGGTGTGGCCAGGCAGATTATGCAAGTTTGGCACACCGTGCGCACATTCCTGTCTGTGTCTGTGACCCCTGTTCAACCCACAATTGGTGGGATTCGCCTGTCGTTTCTGCTGATGGTTGAAATCTGTACTCACACTGGGTGCTGAATGATTTAAGCCTATTTTGCTCGCTCAAACTATTTTTAGTCACAAATGCGAGTGCGGTGACGGACGGATCACCACACTGCCAACATTACTCCGGCCATCATGGCACGCTGTTTGATTGTGTTATCAAATTATTCGGCCTTGCTTTTAACTTATTCCACTGAATATTGAATGTGTGTTTTTTTGCAATATTCAGCCGAACATATTCGGTGCATCCCTAATATCCAAGTTTATTAGATCCATGTCGCACAGTGTAGGAGCACTACACTTATAAGATTGCTAAAATCTCACAGTCTGCAGGAGGCATTAGACAGAATAACAAACAGACCGGATTATGTGAAAAGTTAATATTGAGACATTTCAGAAACTCATAATAACCATTTGAGCCTTAAATGACATAGTGATGGTGCATGATCGCCCTATCTGCTTACTTTGCAGCCTGTTTTGACGCTGCCAGTTACACTGCTGTCTCTCAATACTGGACAGTATTTAGTTTTTAAAAAATGTGCACATCAGTTACTTAAACACAAAAACATGGGTCAGTAGTGTCAAGGTTGAAAAATGCCAAAGTTACCCTTTAATACAACTACACCCCTCTTTTTGTTTGTACAGTGTCTTCAAGGAGGGATCTTCTGAATGTGTGCTCTGTCTCATTTGTATGATTCACTGCATGAAGACTACAAAGAAACACAAAACACACAGAGTTCTTGGAGAGAGATCAGGGAGCCAGGAGGGGGATTTAGCTGCCAGTATGCTTCTTCAGAAGTGCTTGTCAGACGGTCTAACAGCTTCTTCTCTCTTCTCCCTCCACACCTTGACGTCTGACGTCAGAGCTGTGAATCTGATACATTTTGTCTCTGACAGAGACACCAAGACATGTGTCAGGGAGAAAATGACATGGTCACATGGTTTTTGTCTCAGTCACAGCAACTCTCATCATGCAGCTGATAATTGGTCAAATCTGTCCAGCCAGCAGCCAGGAGCAGTTCATTTCAACTTTTGCCTCAGCTGCTCTCCGTCTCTGAAGAGTCAGTAAAAGCCTGATGACAGATTGAGAGGGGAGAATTGATTTTGGCAGCTGGTCACTTGGGAAATGACTGTCTGGCCTGGTTAAAGTGCACTTCACTGTCCTCTGCATGTTGCTGCAGAAGATCAAGAATAATTTTTAAACAATCATAACTCCAGAAGGTTTTTTTCTTATTATTACAACACAGCATCTGGTGCATGAATGTAATGTGCTGCAATGTGTTTTAAAATGAGTCTCACTGTTTACTGCATGCACTTCCTGTCACTGTGGATTAGTGCTGCATGGCTGCACCGATCCGCAGAGGAACTTTGGATAATTCAAGCTCCGGTCTGTCTCCTGATGTCTAAGGGAAATGGTGTGACAGATGGAGAGCTGAGATGTAACTCTGGTGTTAGAATATCTATGCAGAGTGGACCTGTTCTCTGCCACAGTACATGACACTGTGTATAATATTGAAGTCCTGAGGAGGCTTGAAGGGCTGTAGCAGTAAAGCAGGGCAGATTCATGATATGTTGGACAAGTGTGTCAGTGTCTGATTCACCTTTGATTAGGTTTTAATTTCATTCTGATTTTGTTTTAGCCGATTACTCCTTGTTATGCCACATTAAGCTCATTTAGCTCTTGTACTGTCTAATGAGTGAACTGTTTATTATTTTTAAAGTATTTGTTGTTGTTGTTGTTATGTGAACCTGCTGTTGTTTTCGCAGCATGACCTCATCTTTTAGGTCCACTGCTTTCAATTTTATCTAACACAGACTCATTTTAGGTGATTAATTCACAGTATGGTACATTAATCTCATTTGGATCCATTCATTTGATAATAGTCTTGTTTAATCATTTTAAAAAATATTGTTTGTCTAGAGCTGGGTCAAGCATCTCTGTGTGCATAAACAAGGCTTAAGACGACTCTGAATTCTTGCAGTCCTGTGTGGTTTTAAGGTACAATTGGTAAGATATGGCCAGAATTTTAGTTTAAAACAAGCAAAGAATGAACTGACATTATCAATGGGACATGAAGAGTAACTGCTGACTTTATGTCAAAGACCTCTATGTATTGTGCTGCAGAGATATCGACTGAAATTAGCATGCTTACCAGCCAGCGGCAGCCCATTCTGTCTTGCAATACCACTTATACCACTTATACCTCAAGAGGTGATAGTGAGTCACTGTAACACCCAGTCTCCCCTCAGTCCAACATGATACAAGGGGTTCATCCCAATACGTGTTCTCACATCCACATTTCCCTCACTTGTGTCTCTTCCTTGCATCTTAGCTTAGCTTTATTAACAACTATAGAAACTTTTAATGGAGTTTGTCTAGTTGTCTAGATATATATACAGTATATATCTTACCATCTTCTCTTCTCTTCTCTTCTCTTCTCTTATCTTACTATATAATGACGAAAACTCTTGTCTGTGTCTGTTCCACGTTTTTCTCCTCACTGACTTGGTCAATCCATGTGAAATTTGGCACAGTGGCAGAGGGTCATGGGAGGATGTTGTAGAGACATGAATCTTTGCACAGAGATGCCTCTCTTCATGAGGAACAAATTTGCCTCAAGGACCCATAACTTCTGAGCGAAAAAAAAATCAAACAAAAAAACACTTCTGGTTGCTGATAAGTAGTGCTTATCTTTTGATTTAACACTAAAAATGAAAACCTTCTGTGCGCACTGCAGTGCAAGCAGACAGATGTGCGACTCAGAGCAGCATGAGTCACTGACACCAGACTCAGAGCACAGCGGCCCGGTGGAAAATGTCACCATCAGCATATTATTTAACATCAATTGAATCTATCATTATTTTGAGTCACATCGTTGAAAGAATTTAGCTGTTTGTGATCAAGCAGGATAATAGGTCTCCATTCATTGCACGTCGGGCTTTCTATTTCCTTGTCGTAGATGGTGTTGCGTTCAAGGTCCTCCCAAAAAACAGGAGGAAAAAAAGGCTGAGTATTTGAATTTTTTTTTTTTTTTTTTTTTTCACAATCAAATCCCGTGCCATCGAACCAAGATTTGAAGCTTTGAATTTTTTGGGTCAGCCAAAAACTGTACAGGGCCAGGTGATGATATGATATGACATGATAGCTATTCTCCCAGTAAAGAATACCTTTGTCCATTTCAAATAACCTGTGGCAATATTAATATCCCTGTTTTCTGATTTACTGTGAAACTTTTTTAGGCAATTCATGCAACAATCAGACCAGATGACTTCTTTACTCAGCCTAATGGGGCCGGCCTTTATTTGTCAACCAACCAAAAACAATCAGTCAATTAAAAACACAAGCTGGAACTGGAACATGAAATCTTCTATGCCTAACAGACATTGCTTCTCATTCTCTGAGTTTACATATGGCTAACGGGGGAAAAAACAACCATAAACGGACGGCATGATTAGTGTTGCGTTCCAAGTCCCCCCCCAAAAAAACGGGAGAAATCACAATCGAATCCTGTGCCATCGAACGAAGCTTTGAAGCTTCGATTTTTTTGGGTCAGCCATAAATCCCACATGCAGGTGGCTAGCCATAAGGTTGTTGTTTTCAGCAAGTTGGCCTTCAGGGCTCCAGACTAACCTTTTCTACTAGGAGCACCAGTGCTCCTTACTGAAAATTTTAGGAGCACCAGCACAAAATTTAGGAGCACTATCTATATCGACACACAGGGCTCCAGACTGCGCCTAATTGGTCATATTTTGCGACCTTTTTTTTTTCCGACAAGAAAGGCTCTCTGAATTTACGTGGTTGAAAGCAATTTGATTTGTAAGTTGCGCTGGTGCTCCTAGTTAAAAAACTATGTCGCACGGCCTCCAAAAAAGGTTGCAAAATGCGACCAATTAGGCGCAGTCTGGATCCCTGGCCTTGAATAGCTGGTGTTGAGCTGTAGAGCCGTGTTACTTGTTATGACCTAAGGTGTATTTTAATAAACCTGCCTTTGGTTTAATTTATTCTTTCAAGCTTTATTCCTTTTCATCTTATCTGAGTTCTGTTGTATGTTTGTGCTCCATAGATTTAATTGCAAACTACAACTGTTTAGTAAGTGAAAAATGCATTGCTGCTAACGATGGCGATGAGGTCTTAAGGTTTTTTTGGAAGGTCTTAAAAAAGTCTTAAAAAGGTATTGAAATTAACCTCAGGATTCCTGCATATACCCTGTTTTAAGTCAATACAACATATAAACACTTTAACTATGTGCTTTTCAATGTGCTACCTTAACAGTGTCCATGTTGTTACCTTTCAATTAAAAGGCTGTATCATCTGTACTTTCGTCATCGCAGGACATTTCTTTGAGTCATTGAGTGTATGTTTTGCCTCTCCAACAGTCAAAACCTCAAAGATTTTTTTTACAATGATGTAAAAACAAAGAACAAATAAAACTATTCTAGTTTATGGTTCAGGTAGTTTGATGAACAAGTCTGAATCTGGTCATATGATCCACAATTTTGTGTACAAACAGATGTTTTTATTTTTGTATAAATAAGAATACAGTGCCAGTGAGAATTTTTCTCAGTATTGACATATATCATTTCTCCAGCATAAGTAAGTACATATGCCTGTGTGTTCCTGGTCTTGAATAAGCCCTCAGACATCCTCCATAACAGCTATACCTGCAGCTTCCTGCCATCACTTGTGTAACCTCAGGGCCTCTTTAGATTTAGATGAAGAGCCCGCTGTTCATGTCTGGAGCTCCAACAGCTGGACGAGACACTCAGAGTGTCAATAACATCCGGATCCCCAGGGTCTGCAGGAGAGCCTGGAGAGCAGAGTGAAAAATAAACAACACGAAGAGAGGAATAGAAATATGAGTCCAAGGGTTATTAGAGTGTAGCACAGCGAGAGGCGAGCAAAAGACAGGACAGGAGGAGTCGAGGCAAGGCGTTAATGAGTGAGCGATCAGAGCAGCAAAGGAGATGACAAGGAGCTCTTCACACTGAGAGAGGAGATTAAAGTGGGCGGACAGGTTTGTGATGATGGAGAAGGTGGTTCATATGAAAGGGACATCATGAAATAAATGAATAAGATGCTTAACAAAGACTTTAAACTTCATAAAAGACCTGATGATTTTTCTATCTTATGAGATGTTTGAGATTATTGTATTATGGTACTGACAAAGAAAAATGTAAAGGGGGGGAAAAAAAAGAGAGAATCACTGCCTCGTGCTTGTATGCCCCCACGAACCTGTAAAGTGCAGTTACACTGTATATCCATGTCTGTGAAAACACTGATGTGTCAAGTTAATTATTGAATCAGTATTCCCTCAAAGTGTTGAGATAATGCATTCACAAGAATGTGACAGACAAGGTCACAGTGACCTTTGATCACAGAAATTTGTGCCAAAATTATAAGAGTTTCCTCAAGGTGTTCTTGAGATATTGCGTTCATGAGAATGAGATGAATGCAGTATCACAGTAACATTGATCTTTGACCACCAAATTGTAATCATTTCATGCTCGAGTCCGAGTGGACTTTTGTGCCAGATTTGAGAAAATTCCCTGAAGGCCCTCTTGAGATATCACATTTACAAGAATGAGATGGATGCAAGGTCACAGTGACATTGACCTTTGAACACCAAATTGTAATCAGTTTATCTTTGAGTCCAAGTGGATGTTTGCGCAAAATTGGAACAAATCCCCTTGAGGCGTTCTTGAGATAGTGTTTTCACAAGAATGAGACCAATGAGATCACAGCGACCTTGACCTTTGACCACAAAAATCAAATTAGTTTGTCCTTAAGTCCACATTCTTGAGATATCATGTTCAAAAGACTGGAATGGATGTACAGACGGACAACCCAAAAACATAATGCTTTCAGCTTTGGCTGTTCACTGGTGGGTAGGCATATTTTTTTAATTTATTTTTTTAATGTTTTCAAACTACTTACACCATAATAATACAACATACTTTCCTTTGTGTAACTCCACCATTTCACAAAACTATAGCAAGGTAAACCACTGTGAGTTTTGTTCACAGAAAATATTTACCTCTTTTACACTTTTGAATGCATCCAGTGTCATTTATACATCATTTCACCCGGGAATTAATGTGTGCCTCCAGTGCCCACACAGAGATCCAGTTGAGATCGGACATTTCTGTCCAGCTCAAACAACAAAACAGTTGTAGCTGTTATTAACCATTGGCTTAGCCAGTGCTTCATAAGTGGCTTGGTTGCAGATATGAATAGCCAAGTTTCACTTTCATACTCTTGTCAGAACAAAGTGAAAGCAGACACTTGATCTTGTCTTGATTCCATTCGCGAGTATATTGAATATGCATAAGCTTTTGTTAGTGCTGTCTTACTAAGGGTTTAGCTCACTAACTGGCTAATGCCTTCTATCTTGCTGGTTTGGATCAATTGTGCGTAATTTAATATCTCTATCCACGTAGTTGTCGTACGTTGTTTGAAAACGCAATTGCATCTACACTTGAATGTGGTCACATTGTGTCCGTTACCACACAAATATTGGTGGCAGATCAACTAATTTCTCATCTTAACTCAAGTCAGCTCCTGTATCCCATGCAACACGGCTTTAGGGCCCGCCACTCAACAGAAACTGCAACTGCCAACTTAATTGAAAGAGGCTTTAGAAAACTCTGTAAATGACAGAGGGGGTGTTGTTAGCGCCATTTTTTTAGGTCTTCAAAGGGCCTCTGACAACGTTAATCATACTATCCTACAGTCTAAATTTGGTCAATCTCACTACCCGATCTCAGTGTGTTAAAATACAAAAAAAATTTCTTCGAATTTGAGACAAATGTGCCTACAGCCCCACAGTGTCATTTACCTGCTCAGGTGAAGCCACAGACAGTTATTCATCCTGAAAATCATTTTTTATTTTATTTTTAGGCAAATTTTTTTACTGACTTTAGAGGCCCATTACTCTGTCTCTGTATCACCAAGAATGTTCAGATGCTGCAGTGATTTTAATTTGGGTATGTCATTTTAGGCATTTTTGCTACAAAATGGGGGTGAAGTGCAAAAGGTTTAACCATAGAATTCAAATTGTAAACGAATACAAATATCTTAGTATTATGTTGGACTGTAATCTCACTTTTAAACTCCATGTTAAAAAAGTGAGTAAAAGTCTCAGATTTACATTTGCAAACTTCAGGCATCTCAGAAATCATATGGCTACAGAAACTGCAAAAATGTACATGTTTCTCTTATAATATCTCATATTAATTACTGTTAACTCACCTGGGCCACTGCAAAGTCCACTACTTTAAATTCGGCCATATCCTTATATAAACAAAGTCCTGGATAAAAAAATCAACATTGTTTCATCATTGCACAATCCTCAGTAAATATAGGCTTCTAACCTGGAACAATCTTGTCATTTTCAAAAACTGCTTCCTAGAGGAGATTGTGAGATTCCTTTCAGGAAAACTTAATTTGGCCAATCAGTTTTTACCTATAGGGCAGGTAATGAGTGGACTACAATCCCACAAAACATAAGAGAGTCAATCTCATACAGCTCATTTAAAAAAAAATACATTATATTAAAGTATTATATTTATTTGTAATGTTGCTGTATTTCTAAAATATTGTAACTTGTTGCCATATTATACCTATAACATGTATTTCTTTTTACTGTCATGTGTTGCTTTTATTACCAGGTCACTTAGCCATGTTCCTTCTGGAAGGGGGACTGCCAGTGGAAATTAGCTTTTTGGCTATAAATGTTTATTAATTACATTGTCCCTCTATAACAAATAAAGGTAAATGAAAAAAAAAATCAAAGCAGATACTTGGTCTTGTCTTGATTCCATCCGTGAGTATATTGAATATCCATAAGCTTTTGTTGCTGCTGTCTCACTAGTGGTTTAGCTCACTAACTGGCTAATGGCTTCTACCTTGCTGGCTTGGATCAATTGTGTGTAATTACGTATCTTTACCCACATAGTTGTTGTATGTTTGAAAATGCAATTGCATCTTCACTTGTGTTGAATGTGGTCACATTGTGGACCACAAGCAGTTTTTATTCTGCTTGAAGTAGAACATATGTAGCACTTAAGGAAAACCTTACTGGGTCAAAAAGTGTGTTATGTTGCTATTTCAAGCTTTTCTACATTGTTGGGTTACGTAAACCCAACATTGTAGATCACTTTATACAAAGCATTGGTTTTCTACCTGGTAAACTCACTTTGGTTTCATTTAAATTCAGTACAGAATGAAAATATGCTTTTCAAAAATGTCCAATAAGGTTATAAGCCTTATTGGAAATTGTATTGCCTTAATATTTTTGCCAAAATATTGCAGTTGTTGTTTGGTAGCCAACTGCAGCTGTGAGATTAGGTGTATTTAAAGGTCCAGTGCGCAGGATTTTGGGGGTATATTGGCAGAAATGGAATAATACACAATAAGTAGGGGTGTGCAATATGATTTTATTTTATTTTATTTAACCTTTATTTTACCAGGTAGATTTGAGTGAGATCAAATGATCTCTTTTACGAACAAGGCCTAGCCAAAATGGCAGCATTAAAGAACAAAACATAATAAGACACACATAAAGAGGAAAGCACAGACATGAGAAAAAGAGAGTCCTATGGATGGGTTATGCCCTACAAATAGTCTGGTGGGGGAAGGGGGGGGATATACCAACTATGTATGATATATTGATATATTTTACAGCAAGATATAGATTTAGACAGTACCGTTAATATAGATAACAGGGTCAAGTTACGTTTCATCGCACCATTCTTCCAAAAAGCAATGCCAGCGTGCATCTCTCCTTTCTCACACTCTTTGCACAGCTCAGCCCCACTCACTCACAAGTTCTCCAGAAACACTGAGAGACATGGTGCTATTACTTAGACATCAGTCTATATGTTGCATGTGCTACTCTAAATCTGTCTGTGAGACGAATAAAATGACTGAAGTAGCACACATGCAGTCCAGCGCTGCGCTGCATGTGTAGGTGACAGAGCTTCTTAACTGTGTCAGGTGAGTGTTTGTTTCCTAGTTTGTCTGTTAGGTGGATCAAAGCATATTGCTGGACAACACAGACATCTAGATATATAAAACATGGACAAAATGTCTCTCGCTCCTTCCCTCCCCCAGCCTCTTTGTTGATGCTATGTGCATAAATAAGATTAAGAGTCTAAATAAATGAAAACTTTTTAACTCCCCACATAAAGAGTTTTAATCGTTCCAAATTACAATGGATTTAGGCCTACTTGATACTTAAAAGTTAACATACAGCCCTGCTATTTATTTTATACATTTTTTTATTTATATGTTGTGCAGCTGTGTATTTTCAAACAGGGAAAAAAATCCCTGTCTTATTAGATCCTACATGTGTTTTTGACTTGCAACTGAATATGTAGCCCATTATGTAGAAAATGCCGAGATATTGTATATTGCTATTCAGCCTTAAAAATACTGAGATAAGAATTTTTGTTCATATCGCCCAGCCCTAATAATAAGTATGCTAGGTATGTGTATGTGGCTCAGAGGTAGAGCGGGTCGTCCACCAATCAAGATCAATGGTTCAATGCCCGGCATGTCGAAGTATCCTTGAGCAAGATACTTGTTCCTGATGATGCTTCCATCGGTGTGTGAGTGTGTTAAAAACAGGAAGTGGCACCTTGTATGGTAGCCTCAGCCACCAGTGTATGAATGTGTGTGTAAATGGGTGAATGTGACTCATAGTATAAAAAGCGCTTTGAGGGGGGCAGATGACTAGAAAGGCACTATACAAATGCAAGTCCATTTACCATTTAGTGTATAATCACCTGAAAATGAGAATCATTGTGTTGTCATCACCTAAGAATGAGCTGTTTACATCTACATAGTGAGCAAGATTGCCTTGTTGCTTTGCCATGTTTTATTAGTCCAAAACAAATCAAACACTGGCTTTAGATAGGGCTATTTGTTTTTCTGTGTTTTCCCATCAGCCACTGTAGTTAGCAGCCCCTCCGCGAATCACCAGTCCTCTGCTGATAGTTTGGCTTCCAGCAAAAACCTCCCCAATATCTGAATCTTAATTTATCCGAGAGAAAAGGTAAGCATATATTAGCAGGTGCTGGGCTAGCGGCCTGTCCGCAAAATGTTGAATATTTATATATTATATCTATTAATTATTTGGTCAAAAAGGATCATTACAGGTTCATAGCAAAAACTATGTCAGTCAGATTTGCTGTGAAATGTACATACAGTCTAGAATACTGCCATTTTATTTAGTGAGGCAGCCATAACAATATCTTCTCTAGGATTTCAATATTTCACTCAGTTCGAATGTGATGTGGCTTCAATCAGGCAGTGGAACAGAATGTGCTACATTTCAACAGAGCTGAAAGAAATGTGTAATCTAAGTCTGAAGCTACTGAAGGGAATTTAAAGGGATTATGGGAACATACGGGCTCAGAGTGAGACGTATAAGGTTTAAACAGTATAGGGGATTTCTCATTTACAGTTCAAACAAAAAGCCACTTGAGAAAACAGAGGCTTTAATCACACTGTAATGTGCGCTGCTGTTATAAAGTATATTTTCTGTGGAAGCAGGCAGATCAGTGGCGGGTGTCAGGTAATACAGAATAAAAAGTTGATTATAAAATTCTGCATGTAGCAGGAATACTCTAATTTAATGTCAAATTAATCATCTGCATTACATTTACAACAATATCCCTGACGACATGGCCTTGTGGAAAGGATACAGCGCGACTTCAATAATAACTTAAACACTGAATTGTGTCCCTTTTCTTTCAGCTCCCCCCCGAGAGCTGTTTTCTTAATGAAAGGTCCAACAATGCACAAAGATGTCCCATTTTTTTTATGTATATGTACAGAGAAAATCTCCTCTTAAACCTTTCATCCTCACCTTTCTGCATAGGAAGGAAACAATAATCAGGACGGGAAGCATTATCGAGACTCGGTGCTTCATTCACAACTCAGCCGTCCTCTTGGTGAGTAGAGAAACACAATTTATTCAACTCACTCAGGAGAGAGTCTTATCTGGGAGGCAGAATAAAAGGGAATTAATGAGATGCGCACACACACTGAGTGCCGCAGTGATGAGCTCCAATCAGCTGGCTTGGACCTCTCTGATGTAGCTGCTTTCCATTCCTGTATTCCTCCCTCTGACCATTTTCACAGCAGCTTCAAATCCAGCCATAATCTCCATCTTTTGAGTTTCTATTAAACAGTGTCATATTTTAGTCATGAGATATTAATTACACTGTAAATTATGTACTGATTAAAATGGCTCAAGAGTTTTGTCAAATTGAATTAGAGTTTTCTGCTTTTGATCTCTACTTTAAGCATGTTCATGGTATACCATCCTCTTGAGAAGCTGCTGTGACTAATGTGTTAGCAAACAGTGATTTGTTCACACATCTAGCAGCCACACGATCTTCCTGTTGGAGTTGTGTTTGTGTCCAACTGGTGAATGTAAGTCCAATATTTATTGTTTTTTGGGGCTATGACCCAGTCATTTAAAAATTACTTATAAAATTAAGTATGGTAAAAGACATCAGCAGTAGTTTGACAGTAACTTGAATTGTTGTTTTAGTCAAAAAGACAAAAATGTTGAATAGTATAGGTTTAGGCTGTAAATGGGCAGTTTGTTTTGGTGTTGGAAGAAGCCGGTTGTCCCATTGTCACCATGATGTATTCTTCACAGATAATGTGGGCTGAAATTCACACTGGGTTTTTTAATCTCAGCTGTAATTAAACCAAGAAAAATCAGTATGCATTAGATTTAAATTCATTTGAGTGACACAGTAGAGTAATAATCTCGCCTCTGATTGCATTTTTTCGTATTCTCCATTACCTGTCTGACATTGTCTGACACTAATATAACAACAATCAAAAGAAAATGAAAAACACTGACGCATTCATGACACTCTCTGTTTCTTTTTACTTCATGTGCTGTGTTTGGATTGCCTCTTTTGGGTAAATGAAGAGTTTATGGAAACACTGTTTTATCCCAGCTGCATCAGATAGAGTTTAATGTGAACATGCAGCCACCTTATCGGCATACATCACAGAATGAAGCTGTGACAGAGAACAGCGTCCTCTTAGCCGCCTCAATTCACATTCATCCTGTTTGCTCAACTTAAATTCCAGCCTTATCAGTGGATGCCGGCGAGAAATCTTCCCCATGTGGAGTAACAAATTGGAAAAAGATTGAAATCCAGCGCCCTCCTCAACAGCACCAATAAATGAGTCCAAGGAAAGTTGTTGGACTCGACAAATATACTAAACAGAGAGGAAGATTTCTGACTTCCATTAAACTGAATATGTGCTTCACTCAGTATTTAACTGTCAGCAACTCTGATCATTGTGGTAAATATTTTTGGGGCCTGTGATGGCAGATGGCATTTTTTTCTTAGCGCCAGCATCAGATCCTTTTTTGTGCAGCTGTTCTGAGGGTTCCTACTTGAAAATCATCAATAAACATGTTTACAGCCTGGTATAAAAAACTATTTTAAATTTCACAGTATGTATGCATATATTGTACAGTTCCAATCTGGTTTCCACCCACGTCACAGCACAGAGACAGCTCTCCTAAAAATCATCCAACAACCTCCTGATGGCAGCAGACTACTAACCATCCTCATCCTCCTTGACCTGAGTGCAGCCTTCATCACCATCTCCCACACCATCCTCCTCGACAAGCTAGCATCTATTGGTGTATCTGACACACCCCTGGACTGGTTCAAATGCTCTCTCTCTGGACCCACTCAGTTCATTCAGTTGAAAACCTTAACATCCCAACCATCTCTTCTCTCCTCAGGTGTTCCCTAAGGCTCTGTCCTCGGTCCCATCCTGTTTCTATCTCCTCCCTCTTGGTCATATATTCCATAAATACAACATCCATTTCCACTGTTATGTGGACGAAATTCAACTCTACCTTTCCACCAAACCCAGCTCCACCTTCCCGCCTTCCTCCCTCTGTGACTGTTTGCAGGAAATCAAATCCTGGTTTTCTTAAAACTCAACAGTGACAAAACTGAGGTTCTCCTCATTGGCTCTAAATCCACCCTCACTAACACTCCCAGTTTCACCATCACCATTTACAACTCCTCTGTTTCTCCCTTCCCTCAGGTTAAGAGACTGGGTGTCGTCCTTGACAGCACTCTGTCATTCCAAACCCACATCAATAACATTACCCAGTCAGCCTATCTCCATCTACACAATATTAATTGTCTCTGTTTGTCCCTCACCCCCATCGGCGCTGCCATCCTGGTCCACACTCTGGTTACGTCTCGCCTGGATTACTGCAACTCCCATCTCTTTGGTCTCCCTCACAAAGCTATCCATAAGCTCCCTTTGGTCCAGAACTCTGCTGCCCGTATCATAACCAGAACTCCATCCATCAACCACATCACACCCATCCTACAACAACTTCACTGGCTTCCAGTCAAATACCGCATGGACTTAAAATTCTGCTCCACACTTTCAAGGCCATCCATAACCTTGCTCCCCCATACCTCTCTGATCTCCTCCACATCAACACTCCCTCCCGGTCACTCAGGTCGGCCTCTTCCATCAGCCTCATTGTGCCTCTGCCCGTCTGTCCGTCATGGGGTCCAGAGCCTTCAGCTGCTCTGTCTGTTACTTTCTGTAAGGTGACCTTGAGTGCCTTGAAAGGTAACTTTAAATAAATTGTATTATTATTATTATTAGTAGTAGTAGTAGTAGTAGTAGTACATACATGTATATATTAGGGCTTAAAGTTGTGCGTTATTAAAGGCGAGCCACTTTGACAGACAGGTTGTCTGCCGATAGTATGCTCGACGCACCGCCTGGCGATAGTCTGTAACACTGCCGGCAGGCAGCAACTACAAGATGGGTGTAACACATCTATGGACGGGTCAAAAAATTCTGGATTTTCACCTGGTAGACTGCTGTTAGTTTCCTGTGTGAAACAAAAAGTCAGCGGAGTTATTTTATAACATAGTGTGCTAGTATGTGTGGCATGCTACGCTTGTGACGCATGTCATGTGATGTTACATTACATTAGTAACAACCATACTTATTTTAATCCAAGTCATGTTGCTCTTTTCTAAACCTAACCATGTGCTTTTGTTGCCCAGACTTCAGGAAAAAAACATAAAAGAAGTTTTAAGTTTATTTTAAAAAAGGCAGATGCATCTAACGAACAGAAACTGTATATTTCCTGTGAAAATGGAAGTGTATTTTGAAAAGACACAATGCATGCAAAACGAATAAATTAACACTCTGTCCCAGAACATAAACGACAGACAGAGACGTGTCATATTTTCCAGTTAGGTCCACCAATAAAGCGACAGTATTTGACAAATTGGGATTAGAATGCATCGGGTCATTGCTGGCTCCAAAAAAAGAAGAATGCAATAACCGAAGCCTCAAAACATGAGAAATATTCTGTTTTCTCAGATTGCAGATTTCAGATGTTATGTGAATTATTCACATGTGAAATAGTGTTCAGCTGACAGTGAGTGAGCAGTTGTTAATATCAGTGATGTTCATGTTTTGTTTCCTCTTACTGTCTCAGTTTGGCTTTGTTTGATACTTCAGCTCAAGTCAATTTACACTGTCCATGAGACCAAATATAAACATGCACTATGGATATGTGTGTGTGTGTGTGTGTGTGTGTGTGTGTGTGTGTGTGTGTGTGTGTGTGTGTGTGTCTGTGTGAACCACCAGTTCCTCTCCTGTGCAGTTAAGCCTCCTCTGAGGCTCTGAGGCCAGGTTGACCCAAGATATGGATGAACAGATCACAAGTGGTTCTGATCTAACCACTCTGTTGTCTTTACCCCTCTTCCACCAAATTAGCTCTGCTTCTTGGATGGATTCCATTCAGGACTCTTGGAGCATTGTTATCTAGAAAACCAGCTCGTGTTTTCACCAGTTTTGAGTGAAACCATTGTTACTAAGGATGCGTCATCAACAGATGGTGTTACACATTGCACAGTGGAGGTAAACAGTGGTAGCAAGATAGCGAATTGCATTGATTACCTGCAAGCTTTAGTTCCTGTATTACAGATATTTTATCCCAAAAACAAGCATGGACCAACTATTAATGATAAGATGATGTAAAAGACTATTACGCGCTCTCTTTCCAACCTATAGTATAGGTAACACCCACCGATGTCATTACGGTTCGCACTTCAGATCAAGGAATACCTCCCGTTGTTTTTTTTTGGTTGTTGTTGTTTTTTGGGGTTGTGAACCAACTTTTTGCATCTGAACTAGAGCTGCACACTATATCGTTTGAACATCGCCATTACGATGTGCGCATGTACGATGGTCACATTGCAGGACAGGCAATGTTTTCTCTTTGTAAACTTTTGTTTTGCTTCAGAAAAGCAGCTCTGAAAAAAGCTCCTTGCTCCACTCCAGTCGACTCTCTGAGCACTCAGCAGCCCCTCCCTCTCTCATGCAAACGCTGCAGTCACACACTGAAAGAGGGAGAAACAGTAAAGGAGGATTTTATGCCTGGTACACACGACACAACTTTTCTGCCTGTTCTGCTATGTCACATTACACGATTGTGGAGTCATAAAATCGTGCCGTGACTTGGCCGACAGACATGACACACTACACCATGGTACGCACCAATTACCCCCGGTCGTCTTTCACAACGTGTGTGATTTCATCGGGTTATTCTTGTCCTACCTTTATTTTACCTGCGCAAGTCAGAAGGAGGGAGGAGAGAAGGCGTGGAGTAGGTTTTACAAACATCACACCAATCAAATGAGCCCCTCTGCTCGCCCTTAAATGCACCGCGCAAAGGCGTAATGAGAGTTTACTCAATTTGCCATGACAGAAGAGAGCAGCAGCGCCGGACGGCCAAACTTCTCCCAGGAGGAAACTGAAGTTTTGGTCCTGGAGGTCCAAGCTCGCAGTGTCCGAATATACGTAACTGCGAGCAGACCTCCACAGGCTGATGATGCAAAGGTAGCCTGGGAGGAGGTCACCACAACTGTAAATCAATGTTGCGTTTCTCTTGTGCGCGCGCTCTCTCGCTTTCTCTCTCGCAGTCACACTCTGTTTCTTTTCTTTTGACTTTTCTAAGATGACAGATGCTGAATATATACTCCCTATCTGATGCTGTGGCTGTTTGTGGTTGGCTGAGAGGGATGTGAACTCATTAGTTTGCAGCTGTGTTAATCAAATCAGGCTGGGTTTCCATTACTCGTGCCAGACATGCCAAACAATGCCAATCCCCTTTGATCTGACATCAGATGTGACGGGACAGTCGATATAGAGATACATTTATGTGCTGATTGCAGATAGTTACATTAAATAGTGTTTTTTGGGTATTTATTGCATCATTAATGTAACTGACATTCTGGAAACCTGCCTGTGAGGTTTTGGTGATGTGTGCACACTGTCCGCCGGTCAGCCAAACTTCGGCTTACACCGGCTGTGCTCCGCCTGCACTGACAGTAGACCTGGTTTCAGCTGGCGAGCTTTTAGCATTGAAAGGGGCCAGTTGAGGTGGTTTGGGAATCTGATAAAGATGCCTCCTGGTTGCCTCCTGTTAAATGTTTTCATCCAACTGGTGAGATTCCACTTCTCTCAGATTCAGAGTACACAACCCAGTCTCAGTCAACATCATCAAATACTGGTGCTTGGTCTTTGACTTCAAGCGTCATACCCCAATGATAAAAGCCGTTCTTTCATATCAACTTGATAAGCAGTCAGTCACAGTCATTGTTAAACGGTGCCTGGCAGCAGCAGAGGAAATGCGGCAGGACAACAACATAAGTTAACTCCTTCCCTGCCACTGACAAGATTTTCCATCATTTATGACATTACTTTTGTAAGATGGGGCACTGTTACACAACTTGTGAAATAGAACAGCACCGCCTTGTCCAAAAACCAAGGAAGATCTGCTGGAAACCAGAAGATGATGTTGTTTACGGAAATGTAGCAGCCTGTAAACTGCATGAAAATACCAGCACTGATGGAAAAGTTTACAGTTGCACAAGCCGTGGAGATATTGATGCATAATAATTCCTGTTTTTTTTAATTTGGACAAAGAGGCAAACGAGTTTGGTGGGACGAAACAGGATCTCCATGACCGTGACAGTGACACAAAGACAAAATGACCACAGAGGAGAGGGAGACAACAGAACACTGAACGATCACTGAATGTGAAAGTGTTCTGCTATACCTCAAAGAAAATATTATTTTCATTATCATTATTATTATTTTCATTTATACAATTCAAACTTAAGTAAGGAAATGGGGAGAAAAACTAAAAATGTAAATGTGAAATTGATTTTATGCTTGAAAGATTTTATGGAACTGCTCAAATTCAAGATAAAAAGGTATGGAATCAGATATAATAAAATTAAATCAATTCAATTCAATGTTTTTTGTGTTTGAAAAGAGAAGGTCTCATCTTTAGTTTCATGTATATACTGTATACATGTTCATAGAAAAATTATTCTGTGGGTCTTGAAAGATTAGTGAATATGATGGTGGGAGGGCTGTGGATGGATGCAACAACCACCAACTTTCATCCAGGAGGCCAGTGTTCACTTTCCGTAAGATTGTAAAGCCAAACCCTGTTCTTTTTTCCTGAACCAAACCACATGCAGGTGTTGGCTAAATTTGACCATGTGTGTTTGTTGTTGTTGTACCCACATAATGCAGGGAGTGGCGGTAGCTCAGTCCACTTGGGTTGAGAACCGGAGGGTCGCCTGTTTGAGTCCCTGTCCGGACCAAAATATTCAAAAGTTCACCTCCTGGGCATCTCTCCACTTTGTGCATGTTTAGGTCCTGTTTGGACCTGTGTGTAATTGACAAGCAAGAGTGAAAACATTGAATTTCCCCTCAGGGGGATTAATAAAGTAAATAAACTTAAACTTATTTTGCAAGAGACTGTGTGCAAACTGTACATTTGCTGTGAAAATGGAAGTGTATTTTGAAAACAGACAATGCATGTAACAGGCAGTAGTTGACATGGTGTCCCACATGTCAACAACCAACACACCCAGGGTACCTTGTACGTCATATGTCGACATGGAAAGTCCATGACCAAATGTCAATATGTGACAAGGTCATAGTGAGGATGTTTTGGAGTAATACTGAATAGGCAGTTACTTCTCCTCGGTCCTCCAGAGAATTTTAATCCAGTTACTTCCTTCCTTTTTTACAGACCAACCTCATAAATGCCTGTTACCTTCATCTCAGACTGCAGATCAGCTGTCATTATAAGTTCAGAGAGGGAGCAATACTCATATTGTGCCAAAATCGGCTTGTTGTGAGAATTAGTGGAGTATTGCATTACTACAATGAATATGCCCTTTATTGCTGCAGATTGTCTATATAAAGATCATTACCCCATGTCCTACTGACAGACACTGTCATTTTCTTTTACCTGTGTCTTCTTCTTGCATGTAAATCTAACCAAACAGAAGCAGAACAGCAAACATTCATATGAAGCAGTTTTTTTGTAGCTGCCATGTGTAACAGTTTGGTGAGCAAAACTTAAAGCTTCAGATGAAAAATAGTGTGTCCTGTGTCCTCTAGAATGAATGTGGTTAAAAGGGTTTTTTACTCAATAATTCAGTTCTTCTTTTCCTAGAAAATGTTTCACTCATAGAACCTCAAAAGCTCTCGAGGATGAAAGGCAACATTTTCTGAAAGCAGGGCACTTTCTGTTCTCTTTTTTTCACAATATTGGCTTTTTAAATGAAAAGTGGGTGACTGTAAAGTCTAATTAATCACCTTAAAGCCTCGCAGACAAACAGTGTGCCGTTTAAATAATTGATCACAGATCTGGAGTGTCGAAGTTTCTGTGTCTATGACCAGCAGCTCTTAATCAGCCTTTCATTAACTGTTGAACTGTTGTATAAAAGCATTATCACACTCGAGCTTGTGATGTTATACTCGTATATTGTCACGGCTGTGATTCGGTCACAGAAGACAATCACAGCCGCGACGATATACAAGTATAACATCACAAGCTCGAGTGTGATATTGCTTTTATACAACAGTTCAACAGTTAATGCAAGGCTTGATTAAGAAAGGTTGAAAAATCAGGACAAAATAGATAATTTAAGCATTTTATTTGTCTTCCGCCAACAAAAATAGTTCCCTCAGGACTCTGCTGTCACCGTTGCTATGTCAAGATTCAAGATTCAAGATTAACTTTATTGTCTCACAGAGTGAGAAATTCGTTTTGGGCCCAACACCCATGCTGCAGCCACACACATCAAACACATCATACAATACATTACATTACACACATGGTGTGTATACCTAACATACCAGATACCTAGCATGGTGCCAGAGCGCAACCACATGGTGCCAATACTCAAGTATAAAAGTACTAAATACCTAATAGCAAGTAAGTAAGAACACTTAAAAACAAATAAATAAATAAATAGTAGCAAAGTAAAGTGAAGTGCTAGCCTGTGCAAACACGCAAAATCAGAGCACCGATCTTAACTGTTCGTATTGACCATTTTAATAGACGCTGGAATAAATGAATTTTTGAATCTGTTTAGTGTGCAGCGCGGAACTCTAAATCTTCTTCCGGACCGTAGCAGCTCAAACTCACTGTATAGAATGTGTGATGGATCGTTGATTATTTTATATGCTTTTTGCAGGGTGGCCTGTTCATAGATAGTCTGACTGGAGAGGTGCTCTTTAACACCAATAATTTTTCCAGCAGCATGAACTAGACGAGACAGTTTGTTTCTGTGCTGAACAGAAAGGTTTCCAAACCAAGCTGTTATACCGTATCTGATAAGACTCTCAAAGACAGCCTTATAAAAAATCAACATAAATTTTTGATCAACACCATGAATTCTCAGACGCCGTAAGAAGTGCAATCGTTGTTGTAATCTGCTGCAGAGGCTGTCAGTGCGTGTGCTCCAGGTGAGTGCGTTGTCAATGAAGACCCCAAGGTATTTGTATGACTGCACCTGGGCAATGGCTTGGTTGTGGATGACCACACGCCGGTGGTCACCCACCCCTCGAGGATCAAACACGATTTCCTCTGTCTTATTTATGTTCAGAACAAGATGGTTCTCGTCACACCAGTTGACAAACCTCTGAATTTCCATAAAGTAGTCGGATATTTCGCCGTTCTTTTTCAATAATGCTAAAATTACAGTGTCATCTGAGAACTTAATGATACGATTGTTTGGATAAAAACTCCTACACGCGTCTGTATACAGAGTGAACAGAACCGGTGAACTCACGCACCCCTGTGGTGCACCTGTGCTGAGAATTGTACTATCAGATAAAAATCCATTAACACTAACCTGCTGTCTACGATTTGTTAAAAACGAAAAAAATACCATTTAATAATAAAAGGATGGACTTTAAAATAATTTAATCTACTAATTAAAAGATGTGGCTGCAACGTATTAAAAGCTGAACTAAAATCAACAAATAAAAGACGTGCAAATGAGCTAGAGTCCTCCAGGTGCTTGTTAATAAAATGGGTTACAGCTAAAATGGCATCCTCTGTGCTCCTATTACTCTTGTAGGCAAACTGAAAGGGATCTAAGAAAGAACTAACCTCTGTTTTCAGGAAATTGATCATGATTTTCTCAAAACACTTCATAACTAATGAAGTCAATGCAACAGGACGGTAGTCATTATTCTCTTTACAGCTTGGTTTTTTGGGCACAGGGATAATAATAGAGCTCTTCCACATAGACGGAACAACATGAGTGTCTAATGATCTCTGGAAGATCGGACACCAGGCTTCTGCCAGTTCATTGCAGCAGGACTTCAATAAGCGCCCAGCGATGCCGTCTGGTCCAGAGGCCTTTCTGGGGCAGATGTGTGCAAAAAGTCTCTCCACAGTATGCTGGTCAATGGTGCTAGTTCCGGGGCCTGAATCAGACACATCCTCCACAGCTGTTGCATTTTCTTGTGAGAAGTCTCTTGCTTCAAATCGACAGAAGAAGTTGTTCAGCTCATTTGCCTTTTCCTTCTCATTTATCACATTAATACGCCTCTTAGCTGGGGTCATGTTTGTCATGGATTTCATAGAGTCCCATAGTCTTTTAGTGTTCATGCCTGAGCAATGGGATTCAAATTTCTCTCTCTCCATCCTCCTAGCTGTCTTTAGTTCATGGTTAAGTTTTTTCTGCATGTTTCTCATGTTTAGTAGGTCTCCATTCTTAAATGCAACTTTCCTCTGTACTATGCACTCTTTAATCTCCTTGGAGATATAAGGTTTATTATTTGGGTACATAGTAATGGATTTTTGAGTTAACACGTTATCTTTACAAAATTTAATATACTCTGTGATAGTGTCTGTGGCTTCCTCTAATTCCAGGCTATGAAAAAGGTCCCAGTTGGTGCAAGAGAAGCAGCCTCTCAGAGTTTCCACAACAATATGCAATATGTAACGCAAACATGGTGTGCCAGGCACTTAGGCCTACTCTTTATACACATTTATCTGCACATTTCCATTAATTGTGCAGCCAGTGAAATAAGTCTCTGGTGACTGCATGGTGAACTGTCGCTTCACAGGCACAGCCGACTCTGCCTTCTGATCTGACGTTGCTCCATCGTTTTCTGCTCTCCATGGATGGCTTCCAGTAGCTTTTTAACGAGCTCTCAGACCTGCAAGACAAACATTATACTATAGGGCCCGACTCCTAATTAGAAGACTAACTTTACACATAGGCTACGTTAAAACAACATCATACCTGTGCCCTCTCACTGTCATGATCTCCCTCGCTTCAAGGCCCACATCTGACAGCTTCTGTATGGCAGTCGCCCTGAGGCTGTGATTGGTGTAGATAGCTGTTGTCCCCGCCTCTTTACACATCTTCGGCAGTATCTGTGTGAGTGAGTTTATTCCCAGCGGAGCTTTAGTGTACCAGATATTGTCTGTGTGAGCTGCTGTCATCCTGGGCTTCAGATAAAGGGCATTTGCATCTGGTGGAAGTTTCTTTAAATACTTTTCCAGGGATGCAACACAATTGCTGACCTAACTGACACTAACCATCAGTTTTAATTTGAGTGTTGATTGCAATGAGCTGTGAGGCGGAGTGATACGTACACAGTGAAATAACTGTGATGTTTTACTCCAAAATCGTCACGGTATCTATCTATCTATCTATATATATATATATATATATATATATGTACACGTGTAGACCTATAGTAATGATGACGTTACAAAAGGTCACTGTGTGAGTGCAGTTAATCAGAAGTTCCACTAATTGCCTCGACATGTAATCTTCATTAACAGTATCTGTAAACATTAATATGTTACCATGAATAACCTGAACTATGAGTGTTCAATCCTTCAGGCTTCAGATGAACTTTTTCTGTACATGTGCATGGCTTGTGAGGCAGGAAGTCCACCATTATTCCAGGAAAATCATGTGAGTTGCTTGCAATGACCTTTTCCTTGTTTTAATGATTGATTCTCAATGGAGCTTTGCATTGCAGAATAATCATGGATGAAACAAACGCTAGCGGCTCTGTGAGGCTGTACTATTCATTTTAAAGAAACTAACCTATATGAGCAGCTGTAGAATCTGTAGTCCTGTTGGAATCATAGACTGTAGAAATAACAGACATAGCTACCATGACAACTATTTTGAAACCCTGAGTTTGGCATTATAGCCATCAACATCTTGTTTTTTTGGAGCCAGAAATGACCACATTTGGGTGAGAGGCTGGCGCTGTGGAAGAGTGAGGGGTGGATCTGACTGTTGTTTTCGCAAAGTACTCTATAAATAAAGATTATTATAATTATTATTATTATATGCTCTTGGTTGGTTTAGGACAGAAATATGCCGCCTGAGCTGCATTCTACTGTTGAGACCATGAATTTCTGTAGAGAGTTCCATGATAACATTTGTAAAGCTGTTCCTTTTTTTTTTAAGAGTCATTGACAAACTAAGTGAGAGGCACATTTTCCATCAACAGATCAATCTCATCACTCTGATGTAAAATAACATCAATCAAACTCGATATAATGAGCTAATTAACTGATAAAAAAGAAAAGATGCCTTTAGGGATATTTACCTCAAAAATCCTCTCAAAACCCTGTTTTTCACAAACTATTCTTTAAATGCATCAAAAACAGAGTTGCAGGGTTACAGATCACTGTGGGAAGAATAAAGTCTGTGGCTTTCTTATATTTTTTTTTCAAACAGTTCAATTGATCACACAGTAGCTTGTGTTAAATTAACTTGCAGGTAGAACAATCAATCAGGTCTGACACCCCTTCTTATACAGTACTGTATGCGCAGCAGAAAATGATTTTCACATTTACTGATCTCAAACCAACTCAATAGGACGATCAATGGAGGTGGATGAATTGTAAGTGAGGAGTAATTTCACACTCCACTTCCACTTGGTCTTGATGGTTACATCCTGTCATGTAACATGTGGAGGAGGTGAGAGAGCTGCTGCAGACGGATACATTATTATATTACATTTCCTGCCATTAACGAAAGAATCCCCTACAGTAAGTCCTGCTGTGGTGTAATTTGATCCCACTGTGTTCAGACAAAGTAAAATCAGCTTACGTATTTATGAGAGCTGAAACTCACCAAATTTAACAAAATTGATCAAAGTGAAGCTCAACTGTTAAATATTGACTGTATTTGACAAAACATGATTTAAAAAGCATCTTATCATTCATCACATATCTGTGTACAATAAATCCAACACTTGCAGCAGTGTGAGCATTTGCCATCACCGTCCATACCATCAATTCATCAGTGATGTGCTTGAGTCTCATACTGTTTAACCAATCAGTGTGTTGAAGCCTCATTTTGGTTGGTGCCTGCTGAGCTTCACTGTTGTGAACTGTACCACTGTTTGATTATGAAAAGGTTTGTGTATCTGGAAGGATCCAGTGGTATAGAAGTTCATGGCTCTGTCACATATCCAGGGGTGGACTGGGACAAAAAGTTGGCCCTGGCATTTTGGTCCAGACTGACCCACCACACTCAATCACACAATGTAACAATGTAAGTTATATTTGTATGATAAAAAGGCGTAATATCTATCTATCTATCTATCTATCTATCTATATATATATATATATATACAGATATATATGTATTTGGGCTGTTAAAATTCCTCAAAAATGACATTCGAATATTCCTTCTAAAAATAACTCATAGGTTTGTTTTTTGTTTTTTCACATTATGTCCACAAGAGGGGAAACTAATACAAGGAAACATACTTGTATGTGTATTAATACAAGGAAACATAACTACTTGTAGGTATTTTTATTTCAACATAAACGTCTTTGAAAACATTTACATACCTACACATTAAAACACATAAAACAATTATCTATAACGTTAAGTTATAAATGACCACGGACCGTTCGTCTATCGTATATTTTCGCGAGAATCGCAAGCGAATGTGTCAAGCCAGGTGACGGAGACAATAGCTGGGAGCAGAACTGCTTGTCGACCAGCGTGAAGCAATGCGCTTCTGATGAGAACGGAAGTGCTCCGGCTCGCACGAGAATTTCGGCACTTCCGCGGGAGGTGTGGCCTATGCAGTGTGTTCAGTGCAGCAGCCCAGGCCAATGCCCACACGCAAAGAGGACAGCTGCGGTGGTGGGTTTTTTTTCCTCCACAAACGAATATCTATTTTCACATTACATATATACATCTTATTCACGTTGAGTTGATGTTGTGGTCTAACGTTACCACACAACTTTATCCAAAGGAGACACTTTTCTCAGTTGAGATGTGGTTTAGGAAAGGGTAAAAAATACACCCCATCGCCCAGCCTCTCAGGATACCTTGTGTTGGAGTTGCATGTGCCCCATGTACACTGTTTGACCATTTTTAAACTTCAAATCTCAAAAAAAACTCATAAAACCAAACAAAACTTACTTTCTGTAGTATGTACATCCAGGCAGAGAATGTCCGAGTGTATGTGAATGGCTATACGCACTGTGACTGGCTCATCATGTTTGAGGGCGGGACTTAGCCATAGGTCAGTTGATCTTGTACTAAGTGCCTGTTCTTGTGCTGCCATGATTAGTGCTTCTATGCTGTCTTTCAGTCCAGCCTTTTCCAGCCACTAGTAGGATTTCTAACCAAATGAATTTTATTTTATAGCAATTATACACTTATATAAACATATTAATGGGTAGAATATTCAGATTCAGATTCAGATTTGATAATAAACCATGCCAAATATTACACACTGGCCCTTTAAACCAGGAGTGGCACATTTCTTAACCTCTACCACTCAATACTAACACATTATTATCATTACCAGTCCTCATTGTTGCTGCATTTAATCATAGGTCACTGTTTATGTTGTTAGGTAGGAGTTAGCTGACATTTTTTCTAGCTAGGAAACATTACAGGTGGTCAGTACCACTGTCCTCTATTTGAATTGGAATTAGAGAAGCTAGCTGTTGTGTCATGTGCATGTGTTAATATTAAAGCCAACATACTACTGACTAGCTAACTGACAGGATGCCCATTAACATTATAACTCCTATTGTGTGTGTGTGTGTGTGTGTGTGTGTGTGTGTGTGTGTGTGTGTGTGTGTAGGTGCGTGCGTGCGTGTGTGTGTGTGTGTGTGTGTGTGTGTGTGTGTGTGTGTGTGTGTGTGTGTGTGTGTGTGAGTGAGTGCGTGTGTGCGTGCGTGTGTGTACAGACAGACAGCCTCATCATGGATATAAGATTGTTTTTTCGGGGAAAAAAAAAAAAAGCCAGGTTGTAAGATCAAATGGTCTGTCTATCTAGGATGATGTTCTAAGTTGGATCAATGTATCAGTTTATATCTCTTATTAGATTTAAAATGCATTGTTTGGTTATTAGCCTTTTGGTTAACAGCACAAAGAGAGAGAGGAGCAGAGAGAGGACTTTATTTATTAGTATTTTTATTAGTATATTTGATACTTACTATAGGGGGCTGGTTTACTCCAGAAACATACATACTGTTTGTGTGTATGTTGAGGAGCTGCCGTATCAACTTGAGTTGTCTTACCCCAGAAATTAGGGTTACAATATGTTTCTTTTATGATTCCAATCCATTCCTCTTTTGCTGTGGCTCAGCATTTAAATAACCTTTATCAGATTTGATGGTTTAGTCACAGACTTTCCCAAAAAGTGTTGTGCTTTTCTTTCACAAATGTGGGAATGAAATTGTGTTAAAATGTACAAAACAATGAAATTTGTCTTGCCTGGCTGGGCAGCTCTCTGGGTGCTCAGCACCCCTTAACTTACATTGTTTACCGGTTACATTCTCCCCTGACGCTGCAGGGTGCCGTTAAACTATAATGGCAACCAACCATGAATCATGCCAACATGAAAGGACAGCTTTTTTCGTCAGTGTCTCACACCAGAAGTCACTGCCCAAGAGCCGCTATTCAACAACTTCAGAATGAGACTGGGTTGACTGTTTACATTCTGATGTAATCGGTAACTTAACAGTTAGCTGTTTTGGCCATGCACTACCAGTATTGTTTCTTGCTTGTTGAAGTGTTTGTATGGTAGTCAAGCTTCTCCTGAAAATTACAATAAAAGGCCTTTGAGATCCATACAGAAGCTGTTCTAAGGCTTTCATTCATATCAAATTTCGACAAAAGATGGAAATATAAGCATCAATAAACAAATAAAAATCTAACATTTCTTTGCTTTGTGTACGAGAGGCTTTCAGAGCTAGAATAAAGCAAGATGTTTTAAAGGTAAATATAGCTACATACAGTTTACTACACTGTTCAGCATGTCCCCCTGTTGCACTACATTTAAACTCTACCTCTGTTCTCCCTATGTGACTGTCAAGCTTGGATGCAAATTGTTCGGTCGCAGCAGCTTTGTATCAGTATTGGGAGGATTTCTGCTGTAATAGTCATGTATATTTGTGTTGTCTGTAGGCGCATCCACTAGTCACATCATCCTCTATCCTCTCCCATTATATCCCAGTGTTTCTTTGACTGGCGTGAGCAGAGGAGTGAGAAGACAACTTTGATGTTCAATGAAGCGCTCCACTTCAAAGTTCTGCACTGCAGGATTAGCCAAGGAAGGAGATTACTGTAATTGGGGACTGCAGAGGTGGAACAAAAGGTTCTTCTCTCTGTCAGAGAGGTGAATGTTGTACAGTGAAGACACACACGCGTAGTTACAGTGGAGGAATTTAAAGGGGAAACCCACTTCATAACACATGAACCCAGCATTTTCATAAACAGCAACAGACATTTTTTTATGTTTTCCTGGATGAGTTATAGCTGATACAATACTCCATCAAGATGACCGTTCTCAGTGTGCACTGTAGTATGTATTGGAGCCATAATGAGACTGTGGATGAACCTGCAGATGTAGAGGATGCTTAGCAGCAGCTGGAGAGCATTCTGTGCTGTTTATCTATGATAGATGAGCAGCATAGTGACTCCATGGTGAGAGCTGAGCTGTTGTCCATGTTTGGGCTCAAACCAGACGTGTGGGCTTTGCATGCTTGTCCTAAAAAAGAGGAAAAAAAGAAGTTCCACCTGAGCACAGACCCTGCAAAAAAAAAAAAAAAAAAGTTCTGTGAGAGGACACACAATTATCGCAAAGGGAGGGCTAGGTAGAGACCAAACCAGAGCTAAAAAGAATAAACTGTTACTGAAATGCTAGGAATTTCTGTTTCTCTGTCTTAAATTACAGTAAACTGAATCATTTTGCTGGTTTGGACTGTTGGTTGGATATTATCATAGTACTACTGATATTTTACTGGTATTGGCATTTTTACTGAGGTAAATAATCTCCACCTCTGCAGCCCAGTAGCCTATCATAAAAATGTCATGATTAATGTCGACACGAGACGAGAGGCAATGAGAGGAGATGAGAGGAGACGTCACGCCATGTCATGTCACATGTGTTTGACTAGTACACCACCGCCTCTTTACTTCCAATGCAAACTAGGTCGTTCTGTATAAAGTCACGTGATTATAGCCTCTTGGCTCACAATTACATGGGTTATATATGAATTATAATTACTTTTAGTAAAAGCGCTGAGGCGCTTCCTGTAAACAGTCCTTTCTCTTCACAATGTGAACACTCACTGTGGCATTTATTAACTGGACTTAATCACTGCTGCTGGGAAAGAGAAAGAGGAGGAGGACGGGTGAAACCTCACAGTGACATCACAACAACAATGTATTGTAGTTAGGAATAACAGAATTATCTCCTCGTTACCACTCTGTTTTGGAGACGCTCACTGTTTGTGCAGCGAGCTGTTGAGGTGGCAAATGGGTAATGATTTCTGATTGTCGGACTTGCTGTAGAGATTATGGACTGAGTTACTGGATGAATTCCTAAGTGATTTTGTGCTGCTTGGCTTCTCCCTCAATGGAGTGTTCATCTGTAAATATTCACAGAGAGCCAGGTACACTGTAGAGGTTCAGATTTATCCCTCATCATCAGTAACAGCTCACTGATGCAGAGAGAAGCTGATTCAATAAATCCAGTGTTGGAGATGACACACATTACTGGAACACTCCATAATATTGATCCTGTACTGAATGTGAAGTAAAGGATGCTGTTCTTACTCATGGAAAATAATGAGGTGGCAATCAAGTTCTTCTGCCCTATTTCTGTCAGAGTACATCCTGTGTAAAGCACATATTATTATCATAATGTAGTGTTGCACCCAGTTTCAGCTTCCCTCTTCCTCATTTGAAGATTGTAAAACAAGCTGTGCACAGAAGGAGACAGGAGAGAAGATTCAGGGTTTAACCCAACTGAACACCTCTCTGTATGAGAGGCTCTCTGACAAGAAGCACTAAAGCCAAAGGCTTCAACACTTCATGTTTGGTTTATTCAACACATTTTCACTCCTGGTCATGTCAAAATATGACACGCTAGGTACCAGTTTTGGATGTTCAGCGATTGTGTGTCAACTTACGATCATTGCATGTATCGTCACATTTCACTGTTTTCGCATGAAATGTACTATTTCTCAGTCCCTCCAGGATCTTGTGGGAAAAAAAACTTGAATTCGTGGCCCAAAACCCTTGAATTTGCTGCCAATTTTGTCAAAATAAGGGATAAAAATTGTGGCATTTTTGTGATTTTTTGCAGGACATTGCGGAAAATGACAAAAGATATATAAAATATAAAATACAATTTTTTGTTTTTTTTATTACTAACAAAAAATAAGTCATGTAATCACTTGGTATAATAACAATACTGACTATTACTAAAATAGCTGCAAATATTTTTTATAGCTCTCTTCTTAAGTTTTATTTAATTAGTTTCAAAACATGGACTCCAATAATATTTTGCTGGAATGACAACAACTCAAACCTGTGTTCTACAAGTGAAATAAAGAAGTGGCACTTAACAGCCCAAAAATATCCTGTATGATTAAAGGTAAGTGTGACAATGTTTGTTTTGGTTTACAGTTTATTGTAGGAGAATTTTCAAATGAGACATGTAATGAAGTAGCCTGGTTTTGATGAAATATCACTATTTTAAGCTTCAATTTGGTTAGGCCTCCTGTCGTTCGTTACACAATGTGCTCTTTGACTGGGGGTTCAGATGGTATTTTAAATCAATTTAAATACAGTAACATATTGTATGTCAATCCTCTAAGCCAAAGTAAAACACAAATCCTCTCCCAGTGCTTCAAAATTATTTGACATATGTCCCCCATTTTGCACCACCCCCTCACCTCATATAAAGAACAGTCCCTAAGTATTTTGATGTAGTTTCTGATAAATGAGATCTTTGAAAAGAAACCTTCAGAGATTTCTATTACTGTCATCAATCTGGGCACAGGATGAATATACATTAAAGCGATTCTTTATTTAAGTCACTGAATCAAAAAGCCAAAAGAGTGTCTCAAAACAAGAGTACAAATGTGACACAGCTTGAGAGTCACTTCTGAAACATTAAGTTCTCCCTCTCCACTGTCACAGGTGACTGGGTGCAAACGTCTTCCAGTGTAATGACAGCATTAGACGAGATGCATCCTGCAGGGGCGGCTGCCTGGTTATTGAGGTGTGACAGTAACACAGTCTGAACAGCCTACAGGCTTCAGTGGAATCACTTAGTGGAGCTGTTGTCACCCTGGCCTGTGATCCTGTCCTGTGTGTGTGTGCGCGTGTGTGTGTCTGCTTAAAGCATCTGAGTAGTGTAGAGTGAGATTTCCCTCCAAGCCTGTTTGAGATTCATAGCTTTAGAATTGGACTCTAAAGTGCCGGGCGGCCACTTTTTAAAAGCAGGCACAAATTCTGGCGCCTGTCTGGCGTTTATCCTCTGGAGACCCACTTAAAAGTTTGGGCTTTTCAAAGTTTGGCATCCAAAATCAGCCACAAGAACAGAAGCTGAAGGACAGACAGCGTCTTCATTAGAGACCTCCGGGTGTTACCTGAGAACCATGCAAAGCAAAGAGGAAGCGCCTTGGCCTTGGCAAACATTATACCTGCAGTTCATTAAAACCAAACTCTGATAAACTTTTTGTTCTTATGTGGTGTACATACTTTGTAAAACTTTCAGTGTACAAATAAGTAAAACTATGTTCTTAAATACCTCCTCCTGTGAACAGCACAGTGAGGATGGAATGAAGAGAAATTCCTGAGAAACATCTAATCCTTCTGCAGAGATTTTCAGCTGAAACGTGCCGCAATCTGAAAGTATTCAAGGTTCACTTACATTTACAAAATGGCTCTCTGTTGTGTTTCAGGGTCAGCCATGATTGGCTAGCTGCATTCATGCAATGCAACACAGAAGAAAGAAAACTGGACATGGTTCTGTTCAGCAACTCAAGACAGGCCATCTGAGCTTCACAAGGTAAATCTGCAAGCTTTTTTTATTCAAATGGAAATCAGGGGCATTTCACAGTTTGATTTGTGTGCATTATTGAAGTGAGTTCAGTGTCTCCCCAGGTCATCTGTAAGTTTAGGCTGGTACAGGAGTTTGCAGCAAGAATCTTTCAGAGTCAGTTATTGCACACTGATGACCTCCGCATGTCTTTTGTGACTTCCTTTGCCCTCTCGTGTGAGCATCTGAGAGTGTGCAGGTCCTTCATGATGTTTGACTCATTGGCCTGTGCTGCCTCTGAGCCAATCACTAATTTCTACCTTCCTATTAAAATGAGGCATAACACCAGCAACACTATATTCTTAAGACTAGAAGAATGAAGTGGTTCCAGACTACTGAATCACCACCCACATCTCAGGTCTGGTGCTGCTCTCATTGACGGCTGATCACCCAGCTGGAGAAACAATTGATCAATCAGAGCATTGTAGGCAGTAGTGATGACATCATCTTCCTGTGCCAGAGTTAAAAAAAAAAGTGTCAAAAAAAATACGAAATGTACACGTTTACAGGTTGTTGTCACTTGTCTTACAGAAATAGCACCCCTGAAACTTACAACGTCAGACTGATTAATTAACTAAAAATAAAATGGTTATTCAGTCTGATTGCCAGGAATGCACAGTCTGTAAATGTCACAACTTCAGCTTCTTCTAGATTTGCCCACATCCTGTGTTGATTTCCTCAGTGCCAAATGGAGATTATTCTACACTGTGGTAGGGTGCATGCTGAGACAGTGGCGTGTATTATAAACTATATAAATTCTGAGAGAAAGGTCGATCTGCAAAATAAAATGCAGCCCTCAAGCAGTGATGAGGTGTGCAACAGATTCACCAGGTGATCCTGGAGCTACAGAGTTACTTCAAGATCTACTTTTTGATGAAGGACTGCATTTTATGGAACTGAGCATTATGAAGTGAGGGTCAAATTCACAAAACAAAAATGAAAAGATTGTCCACAATTCTTTCTCCCACTTGTGGATACAACCTTAAAGGTCCGTTGAGTGGGGCTAAATGGAATACAATATTCACAATTGTGTTTTCATTAGTGTATAATCACTCGAAACTAAAAATCACTGAGTTTTTGTTACCTTAGAATGAGCCGTTTATGTCTACATACGGACTGGGTCCTCCTTCACAGAGTCGGTCATGTTGTTTCTTCAGTAGCACAGAATGGACAAACCAAACACTGGCTTTAGATAAGGCTATTCACAGTTTTGTGCCGGCCACTGTAGTTCTCCTACATGCTTGGCACATGGGAGTTTTAGTTGGATGAAATCTGCAACTTCATCACTAGGTGCCACTTCAAGGAAAATTGAGACCAGTGACGTAAAAATAGTCTATGCAGGCAGTAGGGTTTCACTGGGAAAGAACGAGACCTCAGCAATGTGTTGTGTGGAGAACAAGCCCACGAGTAATTATTAATTAATTATAATTATTTTAATAATTGATAGTTAATTATGTTTTTGGTTAATTGGTGGCTGAAGCAAATATTGCAGGTCAGAGATTTTATGTGATATATGGTGCTTGTGGGGCGGCACGGTGGTGTGGTGGTTAGCACTGTTGCCTCACAGCAAGAGGGTTGCCGGTTCGATCCCAGGTGTGGGAGCTGTGTGTGGAGTTTGCATGTTCTCCGGGCACCCTGGCTTCCTCCCACAGTCCAAAGACATGCAATTTGGGGACTAGGTTAACTGATAAGTCTAAATTGTCCATAGGTGTGAATGTGAGCGTGAATGGTTGTCTGTCTCTATGTGTCTTCCCTGTCCAGGGTGTACCCTGCCTCTCGCCCGATGTCAGCTGGGATAGGTTCCAGCCCCCCCGCGACCCTCAAGAGGATGAAGCGGTTAGAAAATGAATGAATGGTGCTTGTGATGGATACTACTGTAAAGTTGAAGGTGTGGCCTAGCTCCTGAGGGGAGTCTGCTGAGGTTGGTCCTGGCATTCCTACATGCTCTAGTAAATATGTGCTTGTTTTCACCATGTGCTGCTGAATCCAACACTTTTTGTCTTGCATATGTTTTTGTATCTGCATTGGTGTCTCTCTTGCTTTTTATTTCTATGTGTTGTATTCTGTTAAATCTCATTTAATCAATAAATAAAAAATTTGATCACACAAAAAAAAACAACAAATATATACATTTTCGAAAATTTATACTTTCCTAATCTGTTTAAAAATAAATCCCGGCAATGTGATCATTTTACGAAATATCTGTCCACATTAGAGCTCAAAAAATGCCTTTAACACTGTCCAGGGTGGGAATATCAGCTGTTATGCCACCTCGCTGTGCTGTATATGAGGTACGATCATGGAATGGGGGTCAGAGTTGTCTCGCCTTTATTCCACAAGAGGAGGTAGTAACAGCGCCGAAACACTGTCTGTTTAACAGGACAGCTGGCAGGACAGGTGTGTTGTTTGAATGTGCTATGCATTTGGCCCATTGCGAAAGACTTAAAAAGTACCTGTTGGCAGTTAGCGGCTAATGTGAACGGCTGGAATTAGCAGATCGCGAGATCATAATGTCACGCGATAATCTGCAGAAACCCTGGAGGTATAAAGACATCAACAAACAAAGAAAAGATTTTGCTGCCTGCCAGACATTGACCACTGTAGGCCATTTCATGATTTTTCTTTTGGTTTTGTGATGTCGATGTAGCGATGTGAAATACGATCCAGTTTTCATGGGTGTTTTAATTTTGAAAATTGACCAGATACTCTTGTCTTCTCCGGTCTGATTTCCCGTTTGACTTATTTGGTCTGTGCAAACTGACGCACCGTTGTGCAGCGCCCGTCAAAAATAGACCTGGCATGTATTTTTAGCGCAGGACACGGCGCTGCGCTTGTGGTTTCCGGCATTACTTTACAGGTAAGAAAATTGTAAAAACAATAAATTTCTGTATCCTGACTTCATGTGAGTAGAGAAAAACTCAATATTTATGCAGTGTAAAATGTCATAGGCTTATGCTTATAATGTTACCTTTTGTTAAATGTTGCTGTTGTTCTTGGCTTCATGACTACCCACTAGGCTACTTTATATAATGTCAAATGTCATTTGTCACAATTAAGCCATGTTGATCAATCAAACTTTAAAGCACTTCACAGAAACCCCACTGCTGACTAGTATTTTTGAGGTGTAACTGGAGAGCACCACAGACACACCACCGCACACGTATAAATGCTCACACTGGTGTAGGCCAGCTACAGCGTAAGCTCTGCATTTTCAGAAGCATTTAGAACAATGTCAAGTTTCATACTAATCATGAGGTTGTAATATATATTTTTTAATGGTCAGCATGTTCAGACAAAAATAAAAGTTGGTTTGCAGAAGCCTTAACTCTTCCTGTGTTTGTCTGATCAGTGAGTATGATCTAAAGATAGACGGCACTGATTCCACAACTCTCTTCTCACAGACAGCTGTGTTGCTCTGCAGCCTGAACGCTGCCAATCATTATTCACTGAAGCACATCTCATGACAGGAAGCACTGAGACAAAATCAATTTGAGAATTGAAAGCCACTGTTTTTTTCTTTTTGGTCTTGTGTGAAATATTATTGGTAACCGACCTAGTACACAGCTATTGAGGCACTTTATTTTGGGCTTCAGTCAGATTAATTTCATTGCTGTCCTGGTCTCTCTCTCTGTGTGGGAAGCTGCTGATGGATTTTGTGCTTCCTCACAAACACTGACACAGTTTGTACTGCTCAGCCTGCAGCCCAAGGCTCTGTGCATGTTGCAAGTGATGCACTTATTATGTGCATCTTAATATAAGACACTAAGATTCCCATCTCTCCTCAGCTTTTATTTCTTATTTTTTGTACTCATATTTCTCTTCTTGAATTGTAATTCTTTCCGGCTAATGGTTTGTATGTTGGCAGTCCAGCTCTAATTTAACTGAGTGAAATCTTAAATGCAAAGTGATTAAGAAGAAAGGAGCCTCCATACAGACTGTTATTATTCCCAACAGATGAAAAAATGAGTTATTGATTCTGAAAATGATTATCCAATATTCTCTGAAGAAAGGTCAATTGAAGTATCTGTGGAGGTCAGCAGAAGGAAAACAGTAACAGAGCCTTTGAAATATGTTATTAAATGACCTTCACTTCTGAATTTATACAGTATACCAAATTTATTAGTATTAATAATACTTCAAATGTTTCTGTATCTCCAGATTATGAACTCTTGGGCCACTGCTTACCGTGATAAGACTACATGAATTAATTACTGTTTACAGTATTCCAAATTGTGAGTTTTCTGCTATTATTAGATTATATGTATACAGTCTGATCTGTGCATTCAGTTATATTCATCACTGTAAAAATACTCCAATACAAGTAAAGGTCCATGATTCAAAATCCGTCAAAGGAAAGTAGTATTTTCAGCAAAGTGTATTTAAAGTCAACTACTAATCTAAAATCAGCCTTGTTTTTTTACATCTTTTACATAGTTGGCTGCTGCTTTACAATTCTCCAGGTTTCCAGATGGTTCTGGTAATCCATGGTTTATGGCTGTGGAACAATTTAAAGGCGCTGTATGTAAGAATGTGGCCAAAATGGTTACTGAATTCAAATTTAAAATACTGCCACGAGTTGTGTTCTCCCCCCCTCCCCTAGAGATTTGAGGTTGCTGGACAGCCACACGCTGGAGACTGATTTGTTTGCCCACGAGCGGCTTGGGAGGGTGGGCTGGGTCGCCGCCTCCTTGATCATCAGTTTTCCAGCGGACCGTTTGAGCAAGTCCGGCTTCTCTGCTGCTAACGCTGCTGCTGGGATACAGCTGAAGAGGATCCGGCTGCTAATGCTATGTACCGGGACACTGCTAATGCTGCTTGCCGTGCTGTTGTAGCTCAGTTGTAACAGTAACTGATGCTGAGACTCAAATGACTGCGTGACCGGTAGACGGCGGTGGGTGGTGCTACAAGCCAAAACACAAATTCAAACATAAACATGATTTGAGGACCATAAAAATGTTTTTTAAATGTAAATATTCTGGCTATACTATTGTTGTCGGTGAGATCAGTATGTTATATTAACGTTATTCCTTAGTCTCTGTGACATATTAGGATGATTTTACGACTATTTGCTTTAGATTTCTTACATATAGCTCCTTTAATTGTCCACATAGCCCAGCCTCAACAAGACAGCTGTATAGAGACAGAGTGCAACGCATCATAAAGTTGCTGTGTGGTGGGCTGCACAGCCAATAAAAACCCAGAGCTTTTCCGGTTTTCCTTGTGTGTGTGTGTGTGTGTGTGTGTGTGTGTGTGTGTGTGTGTGTGTACATAATCCCCAAGAGGCTGCCTTATCGGCGGATCTCCAACACTCAAAACAAGGAAGCAGCAGACACCCGTGGCGCAGCATTATTCTAAGCGTCCAAGATGCCAAAGTGCAAGTGCAGCTTCATAGATGAACTGCAGAAAAAATTCCCAACTTACCATCCCGTGTGTCCCCCAGCACCGTGTGCAAAGCTGGCACATTCTGTGTCTAATAAAGGTACCAGGGACCTCAAAGTTGGATTCTCTAATACAGAAGAGGTATTATTTAGAACAATATTTCATGTTAGTTATTTATTTATTTATCCAGTAAGACTTGAAAAGATAGCTATTATTTTACAAGTTGATTTTTCTAATACAGAAGAGACATTATTTCTATCTTTATTTCATTCCAGAGATTTTACATTTTTTTACATTTATATTTATTTTTGTACAGTTGAAACGTGTAAAAAGATTATTATTTTAGGCATAATAAAAGCAAGTTGAGTAACCTCGGAGAAGCCTATCTGAATTTCTGTCTTGAGAGGTACTATTTTGTAATTAACTGAATTTTCTATCCATACATATAAACTTTAAATATATTAAAATTATAAGGCATCTTTGAATAAACTGTGAGTATCATTTAAGTAAGTTATCTCATGGCCAGGGCGAGTGTCCTCTTTTTTGGAAATCAAAATACGGTCACCCTAATCAATCTACCAGCATGTAGAGGCTTGTCTCAAAACAACGTGTGCCAGTAGTAGGAGCAGGCTGACGGCTGAGCACGCCGAAATGCTCATCTTCTTAAAAAAGAATCTCCACATCGTGCTCAGACTGCAGTAAGGGGAGAATGTGGAGATGGGGGAGTAGTGGTCAATTTAGTTAACTGACTGATTTCTGCTCATGTTTTTTACAAGATGGGCAAGGTAAGGAGAAGGGACACTGAGGTAGACCAGCAATATTATGCTTATCAATATACTGTTGCCTCTTTGGTAGGCATAGTGTGCTAAAATAATCCTTTGCCATCTTATTATTAGCTAATTATTAGCTAGCTATAGCTAGCTATAGAGGTGTGGCTTTCAGATTATGTGTTGTGCTCTGTCTCTGTGGTTCCTCCTCCCGAACACAGGCAGTGCCCCACTGCAGCCACCTCTGAAGATCCACAGCAGGACCAGGACAACAACTGATGCCGCACTTAGGTCATCCAGTTTATCTTCAATGTCTGCTGCGTAATAGCAGCATGCTAGTTCAGCTGGTGGTCATTCTCCTCCATCTTTTCCTCAATGTTTTGTGGTGTTTACATTTTAAACCTCGACTTGGCTAGCTAGTAGCTAGCTAGCAGAAGGTTGAAGGTTTTTGAATGGAATTTTCCTTTATTAGAATCAAGGATCAAAGGACACAGGTTGTCATATGCTGTACAAATTGTAAAGCTACTTGAGGCAGGTGGGTTTTTAGCAAAGATTTGAAGGAGTTTAAGTCTGTACAGTTGTGGATGTGTTGGGGGAGAGAGTTCCAGAGGGAAGGGGCAGCAGGGGAGAAGGCATTGCCCCCCAGGTTTTGTGCTTGGTCCTGTGTGGTAGAGAGAGGAGATTTGCATCAGAGGAGTGGAGACTGTGGGAGGGGATGTGACAGTGCAACACGTCAGTGAAGTTAAGATGGGGCCTGGTTATTGAGGGTTTTGAAGGTGAGGAGAAGGACTTTGAACTGAATGCGTTGAGGAATTGGGAGCCAGTGGAGGTTCTGAAGGACAGACCTGATATGGTATGGGTGAAGAGATGAGCAGCAGAGTTCTGGATGTACTGTGGGTTATTGAGGACTTAAGAAGATGAACCATACAGAATGCTATTGCAGTAGTCGAGTCTGGATGTGATGAATGCGTGAATCAGAGTTTCTGCAGTGGAGAAGGTGAGTGAGCTATGTTTTTTAGATGGAAGAAAGCAGTTTTGGGGATATGATTAACGTGCAGCTCAAATGAAAGGTTTCTGTCGAAAGTGACTCCGAGGTTGCAAAGATGCGGAGATGGCGAAAGTGTAGAATTTGCAACATTAAGGTTGAAATTATGGATGGTTTTAGTAAGGGAACTGGGGCCAATTATAATCATGTCTGATTTGTCACAGTTGAGTTGTATAAAGTTCGTTTGCATCCAGCATTTTATCTCAGTAAGGCAATTTTCAAGTGTGGAGCAGATTGCTGTAATGATGGATTTGGTGGTGATGTAGATCTGGATGTCGTCAGCATAGCAGTGGAAATGGAGGCCATATTGGCGGATGATGTTACCAAGTGGGAGGATGTAAAGGATGAAAAGGAGAGGACCAAGCACAGAACCCTGGGGGACGCCTTGGGACAGAGGAGCAGTGGAGGAGGTGCAGTTATTGATATGGATGAATTGCTGTCTGTTGGAGAGATATGATCTGAACCATGAGATATCCGTGCCAGTGATGATGTTAACAGGTTTTAAGATGAGAGGAGGGTGGAGTGGTTAATCGTGTCAAATGCAGCAGTGAGGTCGAGCATGATGAGGATGTTCAGGTGTCCATAGTCGGCGGAGAGCAGAGGACGTTGGTGACTCTGAGAAGAGCTGTTTCAGTGCTGTGTTGTGACCAGAATCTGGATTGAAACGTCTCAAATAGGTCGTTGGAGGTGAGGTGGGTTTTGAGGTGAGTGGCAACAATATGCTCCAGGATTTTTGACAGAAAGGGGAGGTTGGAGATGGACGGTAAATTGGTTATGATGTCAGGACTGAGTCCGGGTTTTTGGGGGTGACAGCAGATCTGGGACTAAGCCGGGGCTGAGGGAGGCATTTATTGTTCTGGAGATGAGTGGGGAGATAGAAGGGAGACAGAACTTAACAAGTGAGGAAGGGATTGGGTCGTGAACTGATGTAGAGTTACTCATACCTGTAGTGGCTTTTGTGAGGTCCAGGGGGTCATTGGGGGAGGTGTGACAGTGGTGGAACAGAGGTAGGGGAGGAGCAGGTGGAGGGGTCGGGAAGGGAGATGAGGTGGTCAGGTTGCTGTAGATGGTGTTAATTTTTGTTTGAAAGAATGACAAGAACAAGTTGGACTTGTCGACTGTTAAGGATGTGGAGGTGTTGTCGATGGGTTTGAGAAGTTTGTTTATTGTGGAGAAGAGAGTTTTGGGGTTGTTGGAGCCAGAGTGTATGAGATGAGAGTAGGTTTGATTTTGAACTGGTAGTTTAGTCTTCTTGTAGAGTCTTTCCAGCTGATGCTTTTGGGATTTCATGGCGTGGAACTCAGGGGTGTACCAGGGGGCAGAGTGTGTGAAGGAGACAGTTTTATTTTTGATGGGGGCCAGCTGATTTAGGCAGGACTGGGTGGTGTTATAGTAGTGGACAAGGTCAGTGGGGTCGTCGGAGAATGGGGGAGGGGAGGTAGATATTATGCTGGTGAGTGAGGCTGAGAGAGCTGAGGGAGTGATGGATTTGAGATTTCTGAAGGGTATTCAGAAATATTGTGCATGTAATGTTGGTAATGACTTAAACTAAAAACTTCAAATTATAAAAAAGAAATTATTCAAACTAATGCAGTGGAGGCTGAAATACCTGACACTTAGTCTCTAGTATGAGTTGAATCCTGGATACTAGATTCCCCATAATGAAACTCAATCCCTGCCTGGTTAACAGCCATGTCTTAGAAATTCCACATCACAAGTTTGTAACTCCAGCTTCTGATTATACATTTTTAATCTCCAGCTGAGTGACTAACAAAAATTCTGTGGACCATCCCTTTAATACTGTTTGATGAAAATGAATACTTTGGTGTAAATTTCCTCAGCTTTGAAATATTGTCAGAATTTGGAAAAAGCAAAAAGAAAAATTTGGATTCATAAAGAGTCAGCTGTGTCATTTTGCAGATGGAGTTTTATTTGATGCATCTGACAGCACTCAAACTGAGAACAGTTTAATCTTCAAAATCTCTCCTAAACATCTTTCAGTGTTAACATTGTCTCTCTCTACTTATTCTACTCAGATGCATGTTTGTGTGTATGTAAGTTAGTGTGCATATAGTATTCACAACTTGTAAGGCCCTGTATAGCCAGTGTACTTGTAATGATGGCTGAGACTGATGGAGAGCAAGCCACGCCTGATTAGAGCTTCCCTCTGATGGCAGCAGGATCTCCAGGCTCCATTAGACTCACAGATGCGCTGAAACACAGAGCTCAACAGCCTCCACCTCAGAGGCCCTTTAAACAACGCATCCTGCCAAACACTTTGACTTGATGGCTTCACAAGTGAACTGAGGAAGGCTGACACATTCACTGCAGGAGCATTCAGAGGGAACTCATGGAAACTGTTCACATCAGGACCATGCTAGCTCGATAGCTTCTGTCCACATACCTTTGCCTGTTTTTGTGCACCAGTGAGCACCAAGTTACTCCAAGGGATTTTGTTGTGAAATGTGTAAACTATTTTCAAGGGACACTCCACAGAAAATCATTCAGTACAGCTAAATTCACCACTTCTGTGCCATGATTCTGCATCCTTAAAGCTCCAAAGCTGCAGCAGAAAAAAAGCTTATTTAGCCATTTGTTAGAAAAAAAATGATTTATTGTGTTAATCTGACTAAAACCAAACTTTTAAAATATATGTAAACATGTTAGTCTGACTGAAATCGTACTGAATCAAATTTCTCAAAGTTGGACTAACACGCCCAGATAATGTGATTAAGAGTTGAATTCCTCCTGCATGTATGCAGTCAGTTGAACTGGCCAAGGTGTTCTGCGCATACTCCAGTTTCTGCCCTGGGCTTTGACCCAGAAGTCAAATAGCATTTAGTGCATAATGGAAGAGGAAGTCGTAACAACTTGCCAAAACCTATATCTAGAGCTATGCATTTTTGGACCAATGAAACAGAGTTGTGAAGATGTCCACCATGATACTTGTTGGTTGCTAGCTAACCGTAGCTAACTTGGGTTTTTTTTTGACTGTTTGATCTGTGATGTAGCAGGTCAACCAGAAAAAGGTTGTATACTGGGACGAGGACAGTAGTCCAATTAAATGGCATATTGAAGCTTTAACCGTAGCTCGACTTAACTGTGCATGTAAATGTACTGACTGCTTATTTGGAACATACAGATCATATAAATCATGGCAGGTGAGCAGATTGTGATTTTTCTCAGTTTTTACTATGACACAAGCCATAAGAATTCATTTTAACAGCTGCTTTCTATTAGTGTGTCTTGCTGTTCCTCTCGCTAACTGCAGTGGCTTTCCACTGCAAGGAAGTTACCCTACAAATGTCGGTCTGATGTCTTTAACGTGTGATTTGTTTGTTTAATGACATCAGGGCATGGGAGAAGGCGCTGTATGCAATTGCATCATCATCAGCAATCACTCAAGGTTGAATACAGTTGTCCTACTGTTGGGGGCTGGTTATTCATCAGTCGTCAGGTGTCTGTAGAGGCTGATCCTTATTCCACAGATTCTTTTGCAATGGGGGCATTTGTGGGTGGCTGTCATGGTGTTTTGGTGGTGGATCTCTTCTTTTCTCTGTTGCCTCTTTTCTTCTGTGACATGGTGAAGGTCTTTCTCCTGCTGTTTTGTGCCTTTATAGATCAACCTGCTCCATGGGTTGCTGTTAAGAGCCATCTCCTCCCAATTGTTGAGGCTGAAGTGGAATTCTCTGGGGTGGGCTTTGATGTCTTTGTAGCATTTTTTCTGTCCCTCTTAGGAGCGTTGCCCTTCTTTCAGTTGGCCGTAAAGCATTGATTTGGAGGGCGGATATTTTGCATGTGTATAACACGACCTATCCATTGTAACTGATGCTGGGTGATGGTTGTGGTGAGGCACATGGGGTTGGTGGTACTGCCCCAGGGCTTTCATGTCTTTTGTAGGTGGTCCAGGAAAGTCAGATCTACCTCTTGATAGATTAGGCGTTTGTCCTTATTCTGGATGTCCTGATTCTCACTCACTTTAGCCTAGCAAAAGCCCCCTGACACACCCTATACAGTGGTAAATGTCATCATCATTACCAGCTCTTGTGGAAAGAAGACTGCCAAGGTAGGCGAATTGATAAACATTCTCCAAGACTGCGTTGTCTAAACAAATTGTGTGGGCTTGGGAGGGTTTGCCAGTTGCCAGTTGATGTAAAATCTGAGTCTTCTTGATTTTTAGGTCAAGTCTCAGGGGTGAGTAAGCTTTAGCAGAAGCATTCAAGATGCTCCGTTGAGTGAGTGCGTTGTCATCTGCATATTGGAGCTCCATGATGTTTCGAGGTGAGCACCTTACTTTTTGCTTTAAAAATATAGCTCAAGAAGAAATCAAAATTAAACCAATCATGTAGCTTTTATGCCCAATTACAGGTGGTGATGTATCAAATGAGTGAATAAATTTCCACACATCACTGATATGCTTTGTCGCAGGTTTTCCAGTGATATCAATATGGTTTGGGTGTTAAATACATTTTGTATATAGGTATATTAATGACAAAGCTATGGATCAACTTCTACAAAACGTTTAAAACCTTAAAGACCAGAAGCACAGGGAGAAAGCTAACTTGGCTCTGTCGATAACTTAAAAAAAATGCACCCATCTGCATTTCTAAAAGATGCAAAATATTTTAGAGGCAATGCAGTTGGACTAACACACATTTCATTGATTTCATTTAATTTAATGCTTATTTTGTGAGGACAAATACAGTATACATGACAATTATCCAACGCAGTGTATTAAAGCATTTAAAGCTACTGCTAATTTCCAGTGCTCATCCTTAGAAGACACTGCTGTTATTTGGAGTTCCTCCTGAGGGCTGGGTTATGCTTCAGAAGAACTAGTTTGTACACCACGTTAAACATGTTGAAAGACTTGAGTGTTTATGGGGTTTAAGTTCAGATGAAAAGCTGCCTGTCATACAGAGGGGGGCTAATGTCAAACATTTTTTTATGGAGTTTTTAGAGAAGAATTAATCAATCAATCGGTATTTGTCACATGGAATTATACAACATACTGCTACAGTGAAGTGTGATTCCATCAGCTCCTTTAAATTGTGCACTGTAAATTAGTCAGTTTTTTGTCTTCTTACATTAGCCCCTTTTCCACCAACATTTCCAGGAACTTTCATTTCCAGGTATTTATTTACCTGGGTAAAAGAATTTGTGGTAATTTGTGTGGTTTACGTTTCCACTGCACCTCAAAGTTCCAGAAAATGAATTCAAATCAGGCTGATGACGTAGATGATTCAGTGTGTGCCCTGTATCTAGCTCTGCCAGCTTGTTGGCTGGTTACATGCTGGTGTAGAGAGAGGAGCAGCTATTTGTCTCAGCCAACAGCTAAGTTTAAAAGTATTTCAAGATAAGTGTCACAACTAAGTTAGTCTGCATACAGACAGCTATCCTTTAAGCTTATTAGTAACAATTCGCTATCAGCTGAACTAGCGTGCTGTCCTTGTGTAAGACATATAAGTTAGTGGTGGATGAGAGACTGTGGACGGAGCATACTGAATATCACTGTCTGCATGTTTAAATGTTCATGCTTGCTGAACACATGTATTGACAAAGTCCTGGCTTCTTACTATCTAAGGTTTAATGTCACGTACAGTGACGAGGGTAGCTGCCATCAACTCATGTAATTTTCGAGTTATCTTCACTTCATTTCCACCGTGGCTGCTTGGCTGTTCACCGGTTACCGTGTCATGTAGCATGTGCGTATGTGTGGATGTGTGTATATGTGGAGGAGTTCAGCGCCAGCACAGAGAGCAGAAGAGAGGCTGCAGGATAATAATGAATTAAACCTAAATGTGTTAAAGTATCCATAAAGGATCTGATATTGTTAGTGCCTATCAATATTACGGTCTTTGATAATTTAGCCCTGGGACCTATTTAGTACCAGGTTTCGGTACCCATCCTTAATCAAAACACAAACGAGGTGAAGCTTGTAATTTCGGTGAAAACGAGCCGAGGTTTTTCAAAATCCTGGGTAAATGATAAAAGTTCCTGCGGTGGAAAAGGGGCTATAGTTGGCTACTGTTTTATAATTGTCCATGATTCTGGATGGTAGCTAGAGGGCTGCATGGCTGCCCCTTCCACGACATGAGCAACAGCTCCTCTCTGCAGTTGCTTCTGTACAGCGCAACGTTATAACAGTGATCCGCAGTAATGAGACAGCAGCTCACATTCCCACCATCACATCCGACCTTATTCATTGTAAAGCACATGCCTCCTCTCCTTCTCTCGCCAGAGTCTTCTGCTCCATCAGATCGGCATATAGAAAAAGAGTCTCCTGGTTGAATGGTCAACACATTCTTACTCCGACCTTGTCACATATCATTGTGTGGTCATTGGAATTTCCACATCGAGATATGATGTCCAAGGTACCCTGGGTGCATTGGTTGTTGACGTTCTGGGATGCAGTGTCAACTTCAGCCTGTTACATGCATTGTCTGTTTTCAAACTAAACTTCAATTTTGACAGGAAATGTACAGTTTGCATAGTCTCTTTCAAAATAAAAGCACAACATTGGCACAACACCTCAAATTGACGATTTTTCCCTTCAACAACAGGTTAACATAAGTTTATGTAAAACAATTAACAACTTTGGAGTCCAGGATTTAGCCAACTGTCGGTGAATCAAAGGATATTATAGTTCCTGATATTCTGTTAGAAACTGTTCAAATTTAGCAGAACTGACAGAGAAGTGACTGGAAATGTCTGCACCTACATCATATTTCACACTGTGAAAAAGTGCTGGAGAAGTAAAAAGAAAAAAAATTAAACACTGCTTACTTTCTCACTTTAATACACCTGGCCAATCATTGCTTGAGGTGAGTGTGAATGTCAGATTGCTGGTTTTGGAAAAAATAAATTGGTCACAGAAAGCCGCCAAGACCACTGATGAAATATACATCTTGACTCAGCCAGCAAAAATAAATCTAAAATCCCGCTGCTTCACTACGCTCAAGCTAAAACTGTCTTGAGGTTTAAGGCAACCACCATTAACTGATACACCTAGGCTAATGGTATTACTCCAACTGTGATACACTTACACACTGAGGGCCCTATTTAGATGGTCTAAAGCAGGCGGCAAAGGGCGCATAATCCATGTCGCAAATGTCATTGCTATTTAGATGCAGACGCAGTTGTCATTTTCACGCCCTGCGCTCTCGTCGTCCAACTAGCAAATGTACTTGTGCTTCTCTTGGTGTGTTGGTCTAAAAATGAGGAGTGGTCAGGCGCAGTCATGGCGCAATGCTAGTTAGATGACGTAAAAAGCAAATGCACCAGTGACCAACAAAAACCTGGTCTAAAGTCAACAGCGCAGTATTTCTCTGTTAAACAAGTTAGTAATATGCGTCTCTAGGTGGGTGCACAACGCACATGCACTCTGCTCAGACACATATGCAAAAGATAACAAATAAAAATATGATTACAATGTGAAAGGTTATTATTGTGCACATTAAAATATTTATCAGAAACACGTCTTAATGGCCAGTCATTAATCAGAATGATCTAATCGCAGTAATAATGATCATTATAATTTGTAATAATGACAAATGAAATTGTCAAATCCCCGTAGATCTGGTTCTGACGGGCCTTCACCTCCCACATGAGGAGATCCATCTCCTCAGCTGTAAAAGCTCACTCTTTCCAGTTGGTAGGTCCGCCATCTAACTAGCTCTCCGCCATGCACTCCAATCGTGCCTCTGTTAAAGGGAATGAGAAGTGACACCCTGATTGGCTTATTGAATGATAGACCCAAAACACACCCATGACTAATTCACAGAGTAAGTCCAAACCTTTTAGACTCTCCACCATGGAGCACAGTCTGAAAACGCGCTGTCTAACTAGCAAGTGACTGGGACACGCCCATGAGCTGCACACCTGGCGCTTCACGTTTTAGACCATCTGAATAGGGCCCTGAGTGTTTATGGTCTGCTTTCATTTTTTGTCTTTCTGCTCTTTATTGCAACCACAACATGTCCACAGATGAAATGTTTGTATCAATGGCTTCCAACAAATTCTGGGTTCTTCTCCAACTTTATTTTCAGCACAAACAAGTGCTGAAAGCTGTGTGGGCTCTGAGTTTGTTTTGGTGTCCAAATATCTCGGAGAAATGGATTCAGGTGCACAACAAAACTGCACCAGTCCATTCTCTGGCTGCTGTGTCTTTGTGTGTCTCTGCATCAGGTGTTGTTATGTGAGTGGACTGGAAATATGCAACTTGTTAGTGTTCTCTGCGGGAGGAGTCCGTGTCTGGGGCTTAAAGGCTGACTGGGATTCAGTTCAAGATGCAGCGGCTTGTTTGATGCTGTTTTATTTTCAGCTATTGGAGCTGGACAGAGCTGTCTCTTCCATTCACTTTTATTCCTGGATCCAACTGCCTTGTTGGTTTACTGTCCTATCAGGTGGTTATTTGCATTCACCTGGCATCCCAACTGTAAATCAGTTGCGTGGAGCTCGGGAACCATGATTGAGAATGGCTATTCTTCTCCAATCCTTCTTCTTCTTCTTCTTTTAACGTGTCACGTCAGCATGAATATGCATCAGGAGAGTAACACTTACAATTTGTAGAATACATTTAATGCAAAAATATATATTTACAATGTATGTCAACATTGAGTTGAACCTCTCAGACGAAGACAGAGAAACACCAAAGCAGCAGGTACTGAGGACGTCTCATCGACTGGAGTTAACAGCTCTGACAGACCTGTTTAGTGGGAGCTACCCTTGCTCTTATTTCAATACTGGGAAGACAGAGAAAGCAGCAGAGTTTGTCCTGGCAGAGCTGCCTTTGTTATTGTGTCCCGGCCGAGTGGTCAGGGGTGACTGACAGCCGTTTTGGTGAAAGGGGCCGAGTTTCAATTAGCCTCTCCCTCAGGAGGAGAGAGGCTGCTCATCTGCAGCACCAAGCACAGAAACCTGCCAAGAACACTTTCATCTGTTCGGGTCCAAAAAGAACAGGAAAAACAACACACAAAAACTCTACATTTACTCTGTAAAAAATGTACTTCATTACTCTGTTTTAGTGCCCAAAGGCTTCCCAGCAGCTGTTGGTGTTTTGTTTTTTTTAACTTTTGGCCCATTTCCCAAAACTGTCTTGAGGGTAAGATGATCAGCTCATAGACTTAAAATGAGTTAGGATAGCCTGAAAGGACATTCAGAAACTGTCCATTCTCGCTGTAAAATGATCTCAACTCAACTGTAACAGATGTGTATACAAGGAGTAATTTGATTCCTTAGCTGATTGAGGGGGTCCACTTTCAGTTACACTTAACTACAATTAAGGGAACACTTAAATTACACATCAGATCTTGACAAAAGAGCCATTAATGATGTACATTGTATATTTTTCTGAGAACAAAATAGCATCAGTGGAAACCAAAATCATTCCGGAATTTTATCATGGCAACTCATAATGTGACTCAGTCACCAGCCCCACATGCCTGTATGCACTCCCAACAAAGTCTAGGCAGGCTCCTCATGAGTCAGGGGATGGTGTGATGGGATAACACCTCCCGGACCCTGATCAGGGCATCAGTAAGCTTCTGGACAGTCTGTGGCAGTACTTGGCAGTGTTGGATGCACTGATATCTAATGTCCCACAGGTGCTCAATTGAATTTAGGTCAGGGGAACGAGAACCAGCAGGCATCAGTGCCTTTGACTGGGCCATTAGAGGATGTCGGGCCCTCATGCCACCCTTATGAAATCTGTTTCTGACAGTTTGTTCAGAAACATGCACACCAGTAGCCTGCTGTAGGGCTCTAGCAGTGCTCCTCCTGTTACTCCTTGCACAAGGGAGCAGATACCAGTCCTGCTGCTGGGTTGATGCCCTTCTACGGCCATGTTCAGCTTTGCTCATATAATGGCCCGACTCTGGATATCTCCTCCATGCCCTTCAGACTGTGCTGGGAGACACAGCAAATCTTCTTGCAACCGCACATATAGATGTGCAATCTTGGAGGAGCTGGCTTTCTGTATGTCACAGTGCATGTGGCAGTAAAATGTGATGTTCAAATGGAGCTCAAACTAAAAAATCTATGCTTTTGATCAATGTCTGTTTGTTTTTGACCAAATACAAAGTTTGGATGATGTTCAGTCAAGGTGCATCATTACAAGCAGCAGACACACAAAAGCTCATGACAAATTAACTACATTAACGAGCACTTGAGCAATACTTAGAGAGTGACTCTTTTGTTGCTCATAGTGTGAACACAGCATGAGTCAGCAACTTATATGAATATAGTGGAGCAGAAGTATAAAGAAGCAGAAAATGGAAAAAGCCGAGTAAAGTAGGGGTAACTAAAAATTATACTGCAATAGCAACACTGGATGAAATATACTTTTGTACAGTGTACAATGTACTCATTTCTACTGCTTAATTTTACGAATGCAAAATCTCACTGCGGCCCTTTAGTAAATGATGACAAATAAATATTGACTCTTTGGAGCTGAGACAGTGCCCGTCTCATCTTGAAATGAATCTGAAAATGATTTAGAAGGTTTTTCACTGCTGGAAAGATGGTCTTTTCCTAAAACTAGGATGCAGTAGAAAGATGCGATAGGTAGAAAACCAATAACTACCAGAATGCACTGCACCACACCGAACCAATAAATGCTCCCCCTGGTGCAACACATTCTCACTCTGACCTTGTCACATATCCACGTTTGGTCATGGATCCTGGGTGTGTTGGTTGTTGACGTTCTGTCTATTTCAACCTGTTACATGCATTGTCTGTTTGCATACAGTCTATTTTAAACAAACACACTACATCAGTACAACACCATGAATAGACGTTTTTTTCCCTTCAACAACAAAAGCACATGGTTGGGTTTAGAAAAAAGAACAGGGTTTGGCTTTTCAATCTCATGGGAAACGAACACCAGCCTTCTGGGTGGAAGTCGGTGGTCACCCAAGAGCATACTTTTGAGGATAGGTTAGCCTGCATTTGTAAAATGCCCCCTATACATAATGCTGGACCCTCAGTGAGGTCTGTCTCCAGTGTGTTAATAATAGGCTACATTTGCCTGTGGATCAACATGCCCCATTCTTTGATGTATCTCCAGCAGCTATTCTCCTCCCTAAGACCCAGCCTTGACACTTTCAATGGGGTCCAGTAATTCCTATTTATTATTCTAAATGAAATGAATCATGTCTGCATGTCTCGGGCTATGGAGCACAATGACTGTACTGCTGTCATCCAAGCTGATGCATAGATGCTTCAAGATCCTTTTCCCATGTGAGCTTAGCACCCTCATAGGTTGAGGACTGGTGTTTTTAGGCTCGTTATAAAACATAGATGCTTGTTCACCATTCTTCCTGAATGCAAGTAACAGGGGCAGTATTTATCTTCCTATTTGCTGTTGTTATACAACTCCTTATTTGGATAAACTTCCAAAAATCCTTCCTGGGTGCATTAAATTTAGACACCAACTGTCCAAAGGAGTGGAGATGTTTTTCATTAAGTAGGTCTTCTGTTAACATTATTCCTGCTCCTACCCAATGTTCCCATAGATTTTTTAAATTAATTTCTGATGAATTATCATACCAAACTGATAATCCTTTAGTATAATAGGAGTTTATGTTACATAACAGATTGGTTGGTCATTTTTCTAATCAAACCAGGCAAAAACAAGCCACATAGTGGACCAAAAACATAATGCCTCTGGGATCCTGGCTCACTGGCGTAGAGTGTAATTTTGTTTCTTTTTTTTCTCTTTTTTGTAACAGTTTGTAGCTCAGTAGACCTGGCGTGAGAAACAGTAAGTAGCTTTTTACTGATATTACTTCAAACATTTTCACAAAGAAGAGAAATGATCAGAGAGCTGAGGAGTGTCCTTCTCTGAGGACTGGGGAGGGGAGACCAAGGAGGAAAATGCAACACAGGTTAAATAGAGAAAGTGGAGAGGATGGAAAGGAGTAGACGACGTAACTTAATGAACATTTTGGTGTGCTGTCTTGTTTCCCTCCCTCCATCCATCGCTCTCATCATGGTGTGTGGTCGGTGGAACCACCTGCAGCCCGGATTAAAGAGGCCTCCCTCTACCTGCTGGATGCGGCGCTGTGTGTTTTGATTTACTGCCCGCTGTGTGTGATGTATAGTGTGTGTGTGTGTGTGTGTGTGTGTGTGTCTTTGTATGTGCACGGTGGTTGTGTGTGTTTTGTGTGTGCGTGTGTGTGTAGGTGTTAAGGAATGAGAGAGCAGATGGAGGCAGATGGCAACTCCTACTGCTGCAGTAAAATGGCATCTCATTACAGCTCTGCCAGTTTAATCTGCTACCAATAAAAAAATATTCTTTAATAAAATAAGAGAAATAAGGCAGGGGTACTGCGGGAACAGGTGGTGGTGGTGGTTTGGTGGAGGAGGGGGCAATGACAAGATAACAAGAAGCAGACTGAACAGGGAGCGGAGCCGTCTGTGGAAAATATTCTGTGGTTACCGCATGGAGTTGAAGTTTATTTCTACTCATATAGATTCATATTTTAAAGTTTTATTTCAGCAATAATATCACTATTACTTACCACAGAAACTGGATCATTTTACAAAAAGCAGAATGCAGTCTGCTAAAGTTTAAAATTATAAATCCACTGCTCTTAAGGTTCCATATGCAACATCCAGAGCATGGATATAGCAGCAAACCACTATTTGCTATGTAAATATATGGTGGAGTAATAATGCTTTGGGCAGAGGATGAAGTCAACTCCCTCCATGTGTGCTGTAGGGGAAACAGGGAATGGTTGCAACACATGCACACACACCAGGGGTTGATTGCTCTGAGACAACAAGGGAGGCTGAACTTTCATTTTGTCAAATATGCACAATGGAATTTACATTAAAATGAGAATTTACATTGCATTAAACGTGCGCTAGGATGTGTTTCACATCATGACTATGAAGTTCAAACGTCAGCTGTTTATCACCAGTTTTCAAACGCAACCTCCCTGTCATACATTCTCGTGGAGCCTCCAAACATTCCTATGAGACAGCGCTGAGCAGGTTTTTTTCATGCAGCAAAGTGAGACGGTCATTGGATAGATGCGACAAAATAGTCACTTCCAGGGAGGCTCAGCTTCCCTGGGACCTAAGGGAGTGGTAGGCGGGAGAGGACGCTCGGTGTATGTATGATGATTAGAGGAATTGTCTAAAAGGCTGAACCCCTTTGTAACTGACAACGCTCTTGAAATACACACCGGCATCGTCGCATTTCGAGCTTAGTCCCATGCGGATATTTGAGAATGGAGTCTTCTGACAGAGTGCTGTCCAGAGTTCCTTATTTCCATAAGCCATATAGCTCATTTTCAGCGTTTGTACAGTAATACTGTTCAGGTGTTTAAACCTATCTGAAAATCTTTGAGGTGTGTTTTGCTGTGGTTCTATGGCATGTGTGTGGTTGAAACATGGCTTCAAATAAATGTTCCTTTTATAAGTTACTGGCTCGCTACAATATCACAAATTTTATGATGTAAGCTTAAAGTGAGCTTCCCCTGTTTGAAAGACCAGCAGCCGCCACTGACACACACAGATTTTGCTCTGACTTCACTGTGTTGTCCTGGTGATTGCCACCTGGCTTTAGCCGATCAAATTGTGGGCATCACAGAATCAGAAAGAAGACGACATGGAAGAGCTGATAGCACTGGTGTCTGAATACCTGGAATTATGGTGCTAGCAGCCCATGAGGACAGCAAGAACAAAAACTGGTCCTTGGATAACATTTCCTCCAAACTTCAGATGGCTGGTAAATTGTCCAAACATGTATAAATCTTTGGTAATATCAGTGATTTCACTTCTCTTGTTACAGTATGCAGCTACATGCTAGATTACACTTCTACCAGCACCCTCCTGTAATCACAGCCATGGACCGTGGCAAAAGCTGCTGCTTTTAAAAACGCTTTACTTTTTGGGAGAATGCTTTTGCAGGTAGGCAGCTGACAGGGCAGGTACCACATGGCGGTGTGAAAGCAGCTTAAGTGACATGGTTAGCATATGTCAAGGTCAGTGTTTCTAACCAGCACATAAAGCTTTGTCATGGCTGATAGGGTGTGGACAACAACTTGTTGCAACCTTTGTTTGTCATGCAGTGAATAAATCATCTAAAAGTAGAAATTGTATTCTATTTGTTTCAGTGTGACAAAAGTGAGGAAGATGGTTACTAGCATGAGGGTTCCCCACAAATAAAATTCAAAAAGTGTTATTCGATAAATATTATTAAATGAATTAATAATACTTTGATATTTCTGTATACAAAAATAATAGGCTATTATAATACTATTGTACAGTGATGCATATTTTCAGAATACTATGCAGATAGAGACAAAAAACACAAGTCAATTACTGATTTATTCATTTTTAACATGTTGCATCCATCCCTGTGTCAAGTTGCCAGTTTTACCCAGGTTAGGGGTCACCTGCAACACCTGAAATCTTCCAAACAAATAATAAAACTGCTAAAAATAAAGCCAGTAAATCAGTTAACTAACAGACAGAAACATCAGTTTTGATCATCGATAAATTATTGAAGTTACTGATCAAGTGAAAATGGAAAACAAAATATGAGGATTTTCTGATTAATATAGACCAACAATAATTAACAATAATTTGCAGGCATGGGTGCATTATGAGACAATGGCCCTGAGCACAGATACGCAAAAGGCTCCACCACCTCTCCTACACTGGAGCAAGACATACAGATTTTGTAGTAGTTTGGCCTCTCACTTTTATAGTTATTTTGTTTCTCTTTGCAATTACTTTATATCTCTTTGTGGTGTTTTTGTGTCTCCCTGTGGTCATACTGAGTCCCAACCAGTTTGGCATGTGTTAATTTAAGTGAGATTTTGTAGGTGAATGCTTCTCTTCTGGGCCTGTACCTGGTAGGCCTGTTCAGTCTTCTAGCTGTGCTTTCGGGTGTAAAACACCCACGTCATGTACATACAGTAAAATGGCACGGAGCAAAGCCAGCTGAAAAAGGGCCAGCCAAAAAAAAGTGTACGCTATATTTAGAATATTTTCACCACTTCATCTTGCATTGAGACAGCCCTTTACGATGGGGAATTGACAGTGCGGTCTTATTCCAAATCTTAAAATATTGTAACTTGTCAATGCCATTCACATCTACATATTAAGCAGGAGGTATCCTCCACCATTTGTTGTTGATATTCTGGAATGCCTGTCAACTTACACCTGTTAAATGCATTGTGTGTTTTCTAAATATACTTTCATTTTCACAGTAAAGTCTTTTTCAAAATAAGCTTACAACATGATATTTATGTTTGTTTCTTATTTCAAACACAAGCACATGGTTAAGTTTAGAAAAACCATCTTGGTTTGGTTCTACATTCATATGGGAAGCAACAGCCGCCTCATGGGAAAAGGTCCGGGATTTGTTGCATCCATCATTCACCCCTCTGGACTTTTAGTTTATATCGTTACTGGCAGTGTTTCTGACGCCGTTCAGTGGTGTAAAATAATGCCACAAAAGGTACCATCCAGGCAACTGGCAACATATCATAACACTGCCAAAGGTCACATCCAGCTGCGTTACAAACTGACACTGCCTGGCAGTGTATCATACCCAGCTTTCAGTGTCTCATGCTGAAATCCGTAACTAAGTGGTGGTACTTGATGAGTTCAAAATGAGACCAGGCTGGAAACTAAGCTGTTACATCAAAGCAGCTGGATTTAATTGACAAAAAGATTTATTTTACTTAGCAGAACACTGAGTTGATGGTCTACTGTGGCCTTGATTAGTTAGTGTATAAGGTAAAGCAGACCAAACATTCCAAATATCGCTTACATTTCAACTGATAATGATGTTTTTGGTGGCTAATATATGTGTTTTCCACAGCAGTAAATTGCTTAGCTTCTGTGCCAGTAGATCTGGTTTATCAAAGACGATAGCAAAGCAACACAGTACATAACATAAGCAAAGCAGAAATGTCAGCGAGGTTGGACCACAGTGTTTAACTATAATTCTTTAAACGTTACAGTTACAGCTGAAAATGAGAACAGAAATTTAAAAAAAGAGTCACTGCAATTGTAATCAATTGCCAGTTGTCTACCTGAAAGTGACTGGAGCTGTTTGCACGCTGTCACAGTGATTTTGTCTATATTGATAAAAAATGAATATCTTAGTGTTTTGAACTGTTGGTTGAACTAAATAAGCAACTTAAAGATGTCACCTTGGGGTCTCAGAACTACTGTCATTGATTTTTTGACATTTAAGTTGCAGTCTGACATTGAATAGTTGTAGAGGGGCCATATGTTGGCATCAGCTCTCCTGTGTTTTTGAAAAGAAATTCATCTTTTACTGAAGGTAAAAAGAAGTTTGTTACATCTTTGTTAGACTCTTCCTCCTGGTTGACCTTCTCGTTTTACATCGGAAGATGATTCTGCTGGAGCGGCTCCCTGGGCCCCCGCAATCACACAGTAATGGAGGTCGGAGCAGACTGGAGCCGTCCTCCCAGGTCTTTATTACAGCTTCACTTTGGAAAGTCACACCCGAGTAACCGTTCACCTCTGCTGCTCCGCCAGCTCGGGAAATGTCACCATGCCACTGCTGAAAGCCACGATGCATAGACTTTAACACTCACACATACAGCATATGCACACACACTCTGACTTTTCTATGGAACAGATGAGGGGGCACACAGCCAATACAGAAGCAGGAGGAAAAGAGCCTGTGTAAATGGAATAAAAGGAGAATATTGGCTAACTGTCATCACTGTGGAAAACTGTCCTTGATAAAGCAGCATGGTTTCTAAAGCTGTGAGATGGAGTGCTCTTCTTTCTCACTTTCCCTCTTCAGCTCTTTGTCTTTTATTCACTTACATAGATGCGTAGGCACACAGCCACATACACATACACTGAAAGAGAAGAAGAAATATGAAGAAAGAGAGACTGCAGGTCTCTTCTCTATAACACAGTCGCACAACACTCACTGAAATGATCTCTAAGACACAGTAATATAGTACATAATGTCCTAACTCCATTTGACATTCATGGTCCACGGAAGAGGATTTAGTGCACCATCTGCATATATACATTAACATGCTTGTATAACATACTCTTCAGAGTATGTCAAATATTGTGCATCGCTGTAGCAAATGACGAATGAAATTCAGATCATGCACTGCAGAAAAAAAGGGGATGCCTAAAAGTGAGTTTGTTTCATATTGGTTCACTTCTTTTGTAATAGTCAGAGGGTTACAAACATTTAGGTTGTACCTTAGCTGTGGAAACTGTGAGGAAATGTCACCTGTGAGATTTGGATGAGGTTGAGATATAAATTCATTTTACATTCTAGTGTCATTTTTATCACCATCTTGGAGTTGAGCTTTTTCAGAAAATATCTGCTCAACATCTCCTTCTGTCGGATATCACAAATGAATGCAGATAACAGCGCAGACAACAGACAGTGCTTCTAATATGGGTGTTGCCATTCAGTTAGGGGGATACCTGCATGTGAATTGTTTCAATCACATGTTTAATCTGCCAGCAGTTCAGTTTGTCAGGTGTATGCAACATTTCTGACGGGTTTTATGACAGTGTTGATCAGTCTGTCTGCACTGCATCACATTTTGGTGCAATAAAAATGATTAAAGTCAGACGAACAGACTGAACACTTTATCTTATGAGGTAAAACTGATTTTGGCAAAGTTTTTTCTTTGGGGGAATTATTTGCAGTTGTAAAAAAAGGTAACGAATTTGCAATATATTGTATTGCAATACATATTTTGACTAAGTATCATGAAAATATGGTATTATGCGTCTTCTGGTGATTCCCACCCCTACTAGTTTAACTGCATTTCTCAGTGACATTGTCAAAACAGCATTATTTTCTAATTCAAATAGCTTTTCAGTAGGTTAGCTCCTTTATCAGAATCAGAATCAGAATAACTTTTATTGTCATCAGAGAGGAAATTTGTCTTGGACAACAAGGCGGCTGCGGCTCACAATTTAGAATACAAACGACAGTGACATTTGAATTATAAAAAGTTTATTGTACGAGTAGTGCTGTAGCAGCAACACAAGCAAAATTTTCGCTGGCATTCTTACCACTCAAGTGCAGCACGGCCTCCTGCTAGCTGTTTAGCAAGCCCCAAGGAACAGTGCCTTGCTTTGAAGCCAAATTGACATAGTGGATGAACCATTAAATCACAACATCCAGGTTTGTTACATGATGCCACTGGGCCCATAAAAAAACAACTTACATTGTGAGAAAAACATATGTAAATCACATTTTTTTTTGAGCGTCTCAACCTCAAATGACTCATTTCAGGACCAGGATTTTATTTCCTTGGTTTGATAACATTTTGAAATTCTCTGAGAGACGCACAATTAAATTATTTTATACCGACTGAAGTTAGTAGAGTGGTAAACCGGAAGTTAGTTGCTCGACCAATGAAAGCCTGTATCCAGTTCTCTATACACATACTGTACACACAGAACCGTGCTAGGCGTGATGATGGTCTGTAGTCTCATTTAGCCACTTTGTTAGCAACCACATTTTTTAAGACACTTAAAAGCTTCAAAATCACAGAACAAAATATAAAAGTCTCCTAAGGTTGTGTTAACCACCAAACTTATACATCTCACCAAAAACCCATTGATTTCAAGACACAGGAAGCGGGATTGCTAAAATGCTAACTCATTTCTGGGTTTTAGAGCTAATTTCTGCACTATTCAATGATTTGCTTGAAATGTATATAGATATAACTGACACCTTTTCAACTGCCAGATATGGATTAGATATTGAGCATTTTGTTAGCTCAGGCAGGACATGATGTCAAGTTCAGTTCACATCCCAGCTACTTCAGCTGATCTCAACAGATAGATAGATAGATAGATAGATAGATAGATAGATAGATAGATAGATAGATAGATCACGTGATTCCTCTCTGTGCAACCAATTGGCAAATCTCATTCAGGGCACCCTATTTAAACCGTTTTGGCCTGCCTACTGTTGCTGCGGGGGACCATCAGAGTTTCTGATCAGATGACCTTTGTGAACATGAGGGAGAATAGGGTCTCAGTAGCTCAGTGATGTACGAGGGGGCTTGATCATGGAGGGCTCTAAAAGCAAGTACCAAGATCTTAAAATGAATCCTAAAATTGACTGGTAGCCAATGTAGGGAATATAGAATTGGGGTGATGTGATCCCTTTTCTTGGACCCAGTTAAAAGCCTTGCTGCTGAATTTTGCACAGTCTGAAGGCGATTTATAGCCTTTTTGTTAAAACACATTTTTTTTTTTTTTTTTTCATTATCCTTTATTTAACCAGGGAAATTCTCATTGAGATAAAAATCTCTTTTGCAAGAGGATCCTGGCCAAGAAGGCAGCACAGAAAGTTACACAGAAATGACACACAATGAATAGCAGACATAAAGGATTACATCCAGGATCAGATCATCATCAGCTAATTTATAAAACAAGTGCAAACACTGGTTAGGTGCTCCTTAATTCTAGTTTTAAAATTTTCTAAGCTAATACAATAATCAAGTCTAAGATGAGCCTGAATCTCAGCCCATGATGTTGGAGCATAGACACTAAAAGCTCTTTCCCCAAAAGCAGAGCGAGTCCGAGGAATTTCATACAGGATCTGTCCATGAGAGCGAAGATTATGACTACTAGCAGACTTCTGAGTCAGTAACGAGCACAAATAAGCTGGTAGTTCATGTAAAATGGCCTTGTAAAGGAAAATAAACCAGTGTTCCATTCTTCTGTTATATAAAGAAGGCCATCCAACAATCTCATACAAGACACAATGATGGGTACGAAAACCCAGGCCAGAAACAAACCTTAAAGCAGCATGATACAGAGAGTCCAACATTTTCAAAGAGGCTGAGGTAGCATGCATATACAGAATGTCGCCGTAATCAATTACAGATAAAAAGGTTGCTTGAATAAGTTTCTTCCTTGCAACAAGAGAAAAACAGCGTTTGTTTCTATAAAAGAAACCCAACTTCACCCTCAATTTCTTTGTAAGGTTAGTAATGTGTTGATTAAAAGACAAATTTTCTTCCAACAGAAAACCCAAGTACTTGTACGTTGACACACGTTCAACAACCTCATTTTCCAGAGTTGAGATCTGAATATTTTGTAGGTTTGGTCTAGCTCTTGTGAAGTACATCATTTTAGTTTTTTGGGCATTTAGCACAAGTTTTAATGAATTGAGGTTTCTCTGAACAACGTTAAATGCTGCTTGTAGGTTTTCAATTGCACTTTGAAGAGAGGCTGATGAGGTATATAAAATTGTATCATCCGCGTAAAAATGAAATTTTGCATATTTAACATCTTTACATAAATCATTAATATAGATAATAAATAAAATGGGCCTAAAATAGATCCTTGAGGCACACCACTCTGAATATTTAAAAAACTTGATGATTTACCATCCACTTTGACATTGCTGTCTTCCGCTTAAGTAATTTTGGAACCAATTTAATGTTTTTAGAGAAAACCCGAGTTTAACCATCTTTTTCAAAATGGTAGTGTGATCGACGGTGTCGAAGGCCTTAGACAGGTCTAAGAAAAGTGCAACACAGTGTTCCTTAGAATCAATGGCATTTATGATGTCATTTAGGACCTTTGTAGTTGCAGTTATAGTACTGTGTTTCTTCCTGAAGCCCGACTGTAAATCATTTAAAATCCTATGTTGTAATAAAAAATCCTTTAATTGGTCACACACAAGCCCTTCCAGCACCTTCGCTAAGACTGAAAGTTTTGATATTGGCCTGTAATTGTTGGGCTGTGATGGATCTCCAGATTTTAAAATTGGTGTAACAAAAGCTGCCTTCCAATCTGCAGGAATTTTGCCAATTTCAATAGTCATATTAAAAATATACGTCAAAGGCTCAGCAATAATATCAGCTGCAGTCTTAAGGAGATAAGGATCAAGAGCATCAGGACCAGCTGATTTCTTAACTTCCAAGTTTTTCAAGGCATCCAACACTTCATACACTTCTATAGGAACTAAGTTAAAATTTAAGTTTGAGGGTAGCACGTCTTCAGCAATGGAGGGGCTGTTAGGGGCCTGTGTTTGACATTTAAAGGCATACCTGAAGACACGAAGTGCTGATTAAGGGAGTTTAGCATACTCACAGTATCTGTAATTATTTCATCATCAATATTTAATGATTGTGGCAAGATACAATTTTGGTCAGAACCAGTAGACATGTCTTTTACAGCCTTCCAAAATTTAGAAGGATTTTTGAATTTTCAGTCATTTGTTTAACATAGTAGTCAGATTTACTGTACGAATTTGAGAAGTACATTTATTTCTTAACTGCCTAAAGTATGCCCAATCTGATTCTAGTTGTGTTTTTCGTGCGCGTGCCCATGCTACATTTCTTTTGTGAATAATAACAGACAACTTTTCTGAGAACCATGGATTTTCACGCCCTTTAACCTTGAATCTTCTCAGCGGAGCATGCTTATTTGCAGCCTCTGAGAATAATAATTTAAAGTATGAGAAAGCCATTTCACAATCAGGGATAAGATACAATTTTTCCCAGTCACATAGATGGAGATCATATAGAAATGCTTGTTCACAAAAATGCTTAAAATGTCTCTTTACTAAAATACGCGGTTTGATCTTAGGAAATTTTGTATCTCTCACTGCAGCGATAGCACAGTGGTCACTGATATCATTTGCAAAGACAGCGGTTGCTTTATATTTATGTGGAGCATTTGTTAAAATTAAATCGATTAATGTTGATTTTTCAGGATGTTTTATATTAGGCCTTGTGGGTGATTCAATAAGTTGAGTCAAACTGGCAGTGTCGCAAAAACATTTAAGATCATCGGAGGCAGGTGACAACCAGTCCCAGTTTAAGTCCCCTAGTAGAACCAGCTCATTGTATTTTATGGATGACAGGGAATCAGACAATAATGACATTGTTTCCTTAGGTGCGGAGGGAGGTCTATAACACCCCACAATTGTCAAAATGCATCCTTTTGTAAACTCAACTTTTAGTGCTAGCAACTCGTAATGTTTAGGAATAGACTTGGAAATCAACACTGTTGCTTGATACGTATTTTTTATGTAAATCGCTACTCCCCCGCCCTTAGCACGGCGGTCAGTACGAAAAATATTATATCCATCTAGAGCCACATAACTATCAGGAATAGATTTTCTTAACCATGTCTCTGACACAACCAAAACGTCAGCATTTGTGGAGCTTGCCCATATTTTGACCATATCAATTTTCGGCATGAGGCTTCTCACATTTATATGAATGAAACCAGCTCCAGATCTATTTTTAAGGTCATTTGGTGTGTCCAGACATTTGATGTCACAGACAGGTCCAGGGTTTGGTTGTACATTTCCAGAAGACAACAGCATGAGCATAATTACGCATTTCAGCGTGCCAGTATAATACGTGCATCGAGAGTTCATGTTCGTGCTTGGATCCGATTTCCTTGTCAGCTTTGGGCAAGGATTTTTTAAAATAAAAGAGTCATTTAGGAGAAGGAGGCTAAAAAGATGTCTATAGATTTCATGCTGAGGGACAGAATATGAGCCCAATGACAGCCCGGCTGAGTCCTGCATAATGCCGGTTGTCATTTTTGTGGAAAGATTGTGCGCTGTGAACATGACACTGTTGCAGTCACTCACCCAACGTCCTCGCTGCCAATCATGGTTGTAAGTCGTAGGCAGGCAAAACACAACCAGTAGCAGTAAAATCCCCATGATGTTGGTGGTCGAGGCTGCTGGGCCTGGTAGTCGAGGCTGCAGCAGCAGCAGGCCTCCAAGGTGGATGGCTAGGCCTCAGGGTACAGCAGCAGCAGGCCTCCAAGGTGGATGGCTAGGCCTCAGGGTACAGCAGCAGCAGCAGGCCTCCAAGGTGGATGGCTAGGCCTCAGGGTACAGCAGCAGCAGGCCTCCAAGGTGGATGGCTAGGCCTCAGGGTACAGCAGCAGCAGGCCTCCAAGGTGGATGGCTAGGCCTCAAGGTACAGCAGCAGCAGCAGGCCTCCAAGGTGGATGGCTAGGCCTCAAGGTACAGCAGCAGCAGGCCTCCAAGGTGGATGGCTAGGCCTCAGGGTACAGCAGCAGCAGGCCTCCAAGGTGGATGGCTAGGCCTCAAGGTACAGCAGCAGCAGGCCTCCAAGGTGGATGGCTAGGCCTCAAGGTACAGCAGCAGCAGCAGGCCTCCAAGGTGGATGGCTAGGCCTCAAGGTACAGCAGCAGCAGGCCTCCAAGGTGGATGGCTAGGCCTCAGGTACAGCAGCAGCAGGCCTCCAAGGTGGATGGCTAGGCCTCAAGGTACAGCAGCAGCAGGCCTCCAAGGTGGATGGCTAGGCCTCAAGGTACAGCAGCAGCAGCAGGCCTCCAAGGTGGATGGCTAGGCCTCAGGGTACAGCAGCAGCAGGCCTCCAAGGTGGATGGCTAGGCCTCAAGGTACAGCAGCAGCAGGCCTCCAAGGGATGGCTAGGCCTCAGGGTACAGCAGCAGCAGGCCTCCAAGGTGGATGGCTAGGCCTCAGGGTACAGCAGCAGCAGGCCTCCAAGGTGGATGGCTAGGCCTCAGGGTACAGCAGCAGCAGGCCTCCAAGGTGGATGGCTAGGCCTCAGGGTACAGCAGCAGCAGGCCTCCAAGGTGGATGGCTAGGCCTCAAGGTACAGCAGCAGCAGGCCTCCAAGGTGGATGGCTAGGCCTCAAGGTACAGCAGCAGCAGGCCTCCAAGGTGGATGGCTAGGCCTCAAGGTACAGCAGCAGCAGTAGGCCTCCAAGGTGGATGGCTAGGCCTCAATGCTAGTTGGACAAGGCCTAAGGTGATGCAGCAGCAGTAGGCCACAGAGCTGAATGGCCCTGTGCCAAAAAAACACCAAAGCTGAGTAAAACACACCTTGGGTAGATGGAGAAAGCCAGAACCACTGTAGATCTAGTTCAGTTTCCAGGATGCTGCTACAGATCTGGGCTGAAGGCGAGCACCACTGCAAAGAAGCTGGATGCTAAACCAGCCACAGTTAAAAGTGCAGAGACTGAGCAGCAGCCCACAGCGAGCACATGGTCCCAAAAACAGGAGACATTGTCCTCAATACTCGCATCAAAAAGTTGATAAGAGAATAAAACTGGAAAGGCTTGAAGGTGCAATAATAACAAATTAAAATCTAATAAAAAGTGCTGGTAAAGTGCTAATAAAGACACACACTGAACAGAGACATCAGACATGCTGCCATCTTGGAGATGCCATGGAGCTAACTTTTTATGTAATTGACATAAAAAGTCAATTACAATAATCAATGCGAGATGAAACAAGGGCATGAATAAACATCTCCATTTCAGTTCTTGAAATCATGGACCTCAGTTTTGCTATATTTCGCAGGTGATAAAGCTGTTCTTCACCAACTGTTTACAGTGGAGGTCCAAGGACATGTCCTTATCAAACACAACTCCTAGATTACGTAAGCTAGGTTGGACAGAGAGGCCTAACAGACCTAAATGCTGCTTTATGAGGGGAATAGCACTGCCTGGGGCAATAATCAGTGCTTCAGTCTTGGCAGAGTTGAGTTGAAGAAGATTGTTATCTAGCCATTTTTTGATGGCAGTCAAGCAGGCAGTTAAATTATCCAATTTGTGCAGCTCAGTTTGCTTGAAAGAGCAGTAGAGCTGAACATCATCAGCATATCGATAATAAAAGACATCGCTGAACTCTCTGATAATCTGGCCAAGAGGGGTCATGTAAAGCAAAAAGGGCCAAGAACTGATCTCTGTGGAACCCTGCAGTCTAGCCCTGTCGTGTCTGACAAAAACTGATTGACATGGACCAAAAACACCAGTCAGTCAGATAGGACCTGAACCAATTGTGACCTGTGTATTGACCCGTATGTCATAGAGACATGAAACTTTGTACAGAGATGCCTCTCCTCATGAGGAACAAATTTGTCCCAAGAACCCATACTTCCGGTAATATAGATTTTCCGCCACTTTGAATTTTTTGAAAAACACTTAAAATTCATCTCTTCCTAGGAAGTTTGACCAATCTGCACAAAATCCAGTGAATGTAATCTAGTGACCAATGTCTAAAGTTCCCTCTTGGAAAATGTTGGAAAACTTACTAAAACTGAGCTTCTATAAGGCAATGAATATTGCGGAGGGCGTGGCTCATCACATAAAGGTGTACATTATCTCAAGGGTTTCACCGATCATCATGCAACTTTGTAGGCATTTGACCACACATAATCTGAGGGGACCCTTCCATTATTGACCCCATCAAACAAAATGGGGGCGCTAGAGAGCTAATTTCTTATCTAGGCCTAACCAGCATATCGATTTTTACTAAACTAGATGAGAACAGGATGCCTCAAGGTGACTGGAGAAATTTGACTCTAATTGGCAACTGGGTGGCGCTATAACAACAGAAAAATGCTTTGAAATGATTAAAATGCAACTGATCACTCTGGCTCCCCCTGTGGCCTAATCGTAGGACAGCAGGTTCAGGAAATCGGACATCGGACATCGTACTATCGTACTATCGTACTATCAGATTAACAAAAACTCTGTCTAAATACATTCTTAATAGGTTCAGTTGACTCATTAATCTGCAATTTCTTATGATCTGTATCCCAAACACACACCATGTGAAACTATATGTGGGCATCTGTGCATTCAATGGGTATGGACTAGTTTTTGAATGATTTATTGAATGATTATCAAATTAGGGAAAGAGGTCATCTTCTGCAGTGGGCAGCCACAGTACAGCACATGGGGACCAACTCCAGTTCTTTAATTAATCATCAAAATTCTAAATAAATTAAATGATCAAAATTATTTGATGAAAATTATCATCAAACTAACTCTTAAACTATAAATATTTCTTGAGTCACTTAATATGTTTCCTCACCTGTGAGGCCTCTTGGCTGTCAGTTGTGCTGCTGCTGCTGCTGCTGCTGCTGCTGCTGCTGTTGTCAGCTCCCTGAAAGCTGCCTTGCCCCTCTCTCCATTGCAATAATACAGATTTTTAAAAATGGGCAAAGAAAATTTTAATTTACAGTATAAATTAAAAACAATAATTCTGACATGGCTGTGGGAGGTAATTTCTTAGTCACTCTTTTCTTATCCTATAGATATTTCTTTAGCCACTTAATATCTCTCCTCAACCGTACATGTCAAGCCTTCTGACTGTCAGTGCCACTGCTGCTGCTGCTGCTGCTGCTGCTGCCTTTCATGGTCCCTGAAAGCTGCCTTGTCGTCCCTCTCTCTATCACAATAATATGGATTAAAAACAAAATATATGTGTAAATAAATAGGGAGTACAAATTAGGGAGAGTGACTCTAATACTAGAATGAAGCCATTTAGCAAGCCACATCTATCAGAGGTAACAATTAGCTAGAATGGTATGCTTTTAAACTGAGCTAAATTGGCATCATTTAGGGTTCTAGGGTTCTACATCTTAAGACAAGAATTAAGACTTTAAGACCCTTTTAATCCCACTTGGAATACAATCTAAGACTAATTTTACAGTAACCAAAACTGAAGGGAAAAAAATCAAGTGAACTGACATCAGTTAGTTACGTTTAGAAACAATTTTGCCCAAATGTTTAGTATGGCATAAAACGTCACTGTTTTTTTCATCTTGTGGTAGAGACAGCGGTAGCACAGTAGGGGTAAACAATAGTGGTAAGTACCTGGTGTTTGTTGGTAAGTTTTCTTGGCTATTTTGTCTTTCTCACTTGATTTGATTCCCTTCATGCCGAGTTTGATAAAATACACTGAGCCTTGAATACATCACCATATACCAGTTTCAGCCTTGCTGTAAAATATTATTTAAATGCCCAGTTTTCATTGAATTTGCAGTTCCTGATGTGGTCCAGGGAATGGTGCCAATAGGCCCGTTTCCACTGAAGAAGTTCCTGGTGCTATTTGGGGGACAGGAACTACTACAGGAACGTCCTCTCATTCGGCCCTCTCAACCGCCGTGTCTCCACTGAGAGAGCGGAGTACGAGGAAGGTTCCTGTAAAGTTACGGGCTCTGGATGTGACGTAATCGTTGCTCGACCATTTTGACCGGGGCGACGTAGGTTAGATAGCGGTGTCTGTAATAATTCACTAAATGGCCCGTGAAAAAAATATGTCTTAGTTACAACATGATTGAGCTAACTGGAGTAGTTTCATGTCGTATCCGACAACGGGAGGCTTTTAACAGATGACGTCCTGATGTTAGCTTGCTGCTGCTGTTTGCCGTCCCTGTCAGCTGATGCTTTCTAGACATCGTGATTTCCCAAAACTGAATAAATACCACACATATCAACACAAAACTGCTTTGCTAGCTCAATCATGTTTTAACTAAGATATCCGCTGGAAAGAATATTTTTTTCACGGGCCATTTAGTGAGTTTTTTTTACATGGCGGCGAAAGCTATATGAACATGCTAACCCTCGTCTGCTGAGTTTTAATAATGCCAGCTATTTTGTTGCTTTCTGTTGTCGTCACATCCTGTCTTTAGTATATCCAATCAGCACCAAGTAAACCCCAAGCCCCAGCCAGGAGTCTTTCGGGGCCGTTCTGAGTACCTACCCTGAGACAGGGACTTGTTTAGCCCCTGTAAAAGTTCCGGAACTCTGTCCTTCGGGGGTGGTTCCTGCGGTGGAGACACGCACCAACGGCCCCGGCCCCGTAAATCTACCCCGAAGTTCCTGCGGTGGAAACGGGCCTAGTGATTGTGCAAACAGTGGATCCTCTGCTCTGAGTATCATGGCCATAAATACATTATTAGCGTTGCTGGTCCCACTATGCTGATCTTCATACTGTTGATGTGAGAGGCATTAAGAAAATATAATTAAGAAATATATGTTATTTTGAGATTTAATATGTCATTAGGGCTGCAGCTATTGATTATTTTAGTAATTGAGAACTCTACCAATGACTCCATCGATTAATCTAGTAATCCACGTTCATCCGCTGGTGATCCCTGGGGTTCCCGTCATCCTGCAGACCTTTGCTGGTGGATGAGCAGAGAGCTGCAGATGCTAGCAACTCAGTAGGAGGCTAATATTAATGTTACCTTCTTTGGGGTCCGCTCTGTGGACCAGATGCTTTCCCTGCCTGAGGTTTGCTCTCTCTGCCTCAGGCTTTCTTCCCATGCACGTGAAAGGATGGAAACTTTTCGAGCCATGTTGCTGTAGCTTAGCTTGCTACGTTTCTGTCGAGGGTAGCTTAAGTGTGATGACGCTTCCTTTAATATAGAGTAACTGATAGCTTAGCTTGCTACTCCTTGCAAGTAGCTTGCCCAACTAGCTGGTGGCTAATAACATGCATATGTTTGCATTGCTTATATACATACATGGATGCTGACATAATAATGTCAACAACATCCAGTAGTTGGTAACATGCATGTTGAAATGTGGGCAATTTAGTATTAGCATGCTAACAATAGCATTCAGTTTGAAGCACATTAAAAACTGCTAAATCACTCCTCACTAGGGCTGTCAACGAATATTCTAAATTCAAATTTAAATTCGAATTTGAAAAAAAATGGACCTTCGAATGTGAAAATTGATATTTGATTGTGGAGAAACACCACCACAGTTGTCCTCTTTGCGAGTGGGTGTTGGCCTGGGCCAAACACCGAAACAATCGAGCCGGCCACAGAGCTGCGCGGCGCGGCGCAGCCGGTGTGGATGACACAATTGGTTAACATGGGTGCCGAAAGGAAACAGGCTTCGCTTGGCACCTCGAGGCTATTCGCAGCACCTCTGCGGGCGATGTGGCCTGACGGAGAGCGGGCGAGAGGTCCGCGATCGTTTATGTTGAAATAAAAATACCTACAAGAAGTTATGTTTTCTTGTATTAATACAAGTATCTTTCCTTGTATTAGTTTGCCCTCTTGTGGACATAATGCGAAAAAAAATATTTGAATGGTTCGAACCTATGAGTTATTTTTAGAAGGAATATTTGAACGTCATTTTTGAGCAATTTTGACAGCCCTACTCCTCACCTTCATTAAAGTTGATCCTGGCTAACACTTGAGAGCTGAAGCTGATGAAATGAGTCTTAGATCAAATAAAATGGCCTCTGGTCAGTTGATAAATTGATTTTGGTTCCACTAACATGTTATTTTCTCTGGTTCAGAGACTCTCCAGACAAACTTTAACAGCTATTCTCCCGCTGGAGGGAGGAAGCTAATAACAGTTACATTTTCTGTCTAATGTTCAGCTTTCCAATGATTTTTTCTCTGGGGTAATGAGTGTTTCAGTCCCTACAATCTGTGGTCAAATTAAAGTTAAAAGTCTCTACCAACTGACTTCATGTTTCAATGTCAAACTGACTTCACGTCTGTCCTCCATACAGGGAGTGCATTCCTCCCACTCTTTATTCACAAAAAAATACATCTGCATTTTGTGCTCATTTCCCTAACTTTCTGGCTGCCAGCAGCAGGGAGCACTGATTTTTGTATCTGACCTGCAGTTCACTGTGAAACTATTCCTCATCTGTCTGCAGCCTTTATATCTGTGCTGGTTAGAGACGCTGGGATTTGTTGATATGCAATCATCCAATCATGAAAGGGAGGATTATGTGTTGTTCTCGGTGCCGCAGGCAGCTGGAGCTAAGATCTCATTGCTGTCCCAGCAGACTTGCTCATATGCAAAATACTACACATAAACACACACGTACACACAGTTGCATTGTATGCACACTGTTAATTCAGTTCTTTTACTTTTGGTTCTTACTTTTTAATATCAGTCGTCTATCTGCTGCTCATGAATCTTGTTAGAGTGAAAAGGCGTCCACATGTTGGTCCAGTATTGGACTCACTGTCCCAGGTGACATTTGAATGTTTTTACTTGTGCTCCCTTTTATCTTATGCTGACATATTCAGCATATTATTTTTAATATTCAGTGGTAAGCAACTTGTTTTGCCATTTTCTCAATTTCATAGCGTGGTTCTGCTTAGTTCCAGATGCTGACACTTTACTGAACACTTAAGGAAAGGGAAGCTGAATTAGCTTTTTGTTATTATTCTAGAAAAAATGGTCTTAATTGAAGTAGAAATGAGGCTGAATGACATATTTTTTACTTTTTTTTCCAGTGAGAAACAAAACTCATCTGTTCAAGGCAGATTGTTAATTTCCTCTTCACCCATTTTGTTTCCCATTGGATAGTCATGTATTATTATTCTGAATATTTTTCCTGTTTAAAGTGCCTCTGATTTAATTTGATGCATCAATCCTAATAATCCTCATCTATCTTGAATGGCTTAGTTCATTTTTAGCATTTTGCTGATAGAACATTACATTTATTGATTGGGTGGATCCTGCCTTAGGTAAACTCATTCACATTTTGCAACCTGCAGACATGATGACATCATCACCTGCACACAAAGAGAGTAATTGCTGCTGCAGTTTTAACACTTGTAGGCTGAATGAGTGTTAGGGTCAGGTTATGCTAGAAAACAACTAGTTGCTATGTATTGTCTGAGCTCTTCAAAAGGCAGAAATGTTCACAGTTGGTCTGAGCAGCCACACTTGAATGATGAAAAGCCGGTTATCATTAAGAGGGGGAGATGATATTTATTTGAATGTGGAGATCAGAGCTTGTCTTTCTGGATAACATTTGTAGAGTTACATTCTGTTGTTCATATAAGAAGAAAGAAGAAATAGTTGTGCAAAGAATGACAAAGGGAGCTTCAAAGAGATAATTAGATTGTATGTTTTTGAAAAGCTACAGAACTGCTACAGATCATCCATTAAGCAGTTCTGATAAAGCATGTTGGCAGCTTTAAGGTGACAGAAATAGACACCTGTCCAGAGGATGTGACGTAGGTCCGGGTATAACTGAGAAGTTCTGATTGTTTTTCTTACTTGGTTAGTGCCTGTCAGTGCAGACATCAGAGCTAATTTTCCTCTTTCAGAAGAAGCCGTACGATCTGAAGGAAACACAGCTTCAACAGAATGAGATAATCCATCACAGTGAACATGAGGCAACCCTCTGTCTTATCCTGATTTCATTAGTGCTGGCTCACACAGTTCTCTGCCTCCTGTCAATGAACCTGAGCCCAACGGAGAGAGGAGGGAGTCTCCTGCAGGAAGTGATCCCTCCAAAACTTTAACATCATGACTCTCAGAGCAATAAGCCATATATAGCCTATATGTATATATGTATGTATGCATGCATGTATATATGTATATATATATATATATATATATATATCTAAAATTGTTTTCTCACAATCCCAAGGTGCCATCAGCCTGCAGAGTAGTCATGAAATGGAGTGCCTTGTTAGTTTGACTATACTGTCTAACTATGCACGAGAGGGACGGAGGTGACAATGTCCAGTATAAAGTGTAGTAGTGCAGGGTTTTTGTAGAATGGGAAGGAAGGTTGGGGCATACCTATATGATGTGTGGAAGCAGGGTGTTCAGGAGTCTAACAGCTTGGGGAAAGAAGCTGTTGCAGAACCTTGCAGACCTTGTCTTGATGCTGCAAAACCTCCTACCTGATGGCAGGAGGGCAAACAGGTGGGAGGAGTCTTCCACAATGGAAGACTCTCTGTGTGCGCAGCATCTCTGAAAAATGTCCTGCATGGAGGGAAGGGAGATCCCAATGATTCTCTCCACTGTTCTTACTATGTTTTGCAGGGCCTTGTGATCTGCTGCTCTGCAGTTTCCACACCACACAGTGTTGCAGCCAGTCAGAACGCTCCCCACAGTGCCTCTGTAGAAGGTGGTGAGAATGGGTGGTGGAAAACTGTCTCTCTTCAATCTCCGCAGGTTCTTGGTTGTGGAAGTGGTGTTGAGAGACCAGGTGAGGGCATCTGCTATTGCCACGTCCAGGAACTTGGTGCTGTTGACCCTCTCCACTGCGGAGCCACTGATGAACAGTGGCAAGTTGTCAGCTGAAGTCCTTCTGAAGTCCACAACCATCTCTTTCATTTTGTCAACGTTAACAGATGCGTTATTGTTGTTGCACGAGCACACCAGCTGCTCCACCTCCTCTCTGTATGATGTTTAACATTGTCAGGGATGCAAACAGGTGGATGGCCAAAAAAGAGAGAGCTTGTCAAAGCAAAATTCTGAATATTAAAATATATGAACACTAATTTGGAAGAATATTGTGTATTCCAAAACAGAACAAATCCATTGAGCCATCATGACCATCTTGCTAGAGGTCCAAATCTTTATACATTTCTTCATGCTCTTTACATTGACCAAAGCGGGTAGACTGGCCTACTACAAAGAACATGTCAGTTTCAAACTAAGAGACCATCTGAAGATTCTGGGGTAAGTGTTAGATGTTTACATCTGGACTGTATGATTAAAAAAAAGAAGAAATTCTGAATATTAAAATACACTAACAGTCAATGTCCCTTATTCTGCAAATGAACAAAGTTGAATGTTTCAGCAAAACAGAGTGCAGTTCAACCTACCTCTTTCGTCACACCAGCTACAAGGTACTTGCTTAAGATGTTTTCACACCGGACCTGTTTGGTTTTTTTTCCCGCTAGACACAAGTATACATACAAAGTCAATGCAAATGGGCGATTGAGCGTATATTTGCCCAAGAGAAAAATTGTTCAGGTTCCAAGCGACAGCGACAGAGCAGCGGTCTGCTGTGGTTGGAGGTATAAATGCTCAGAAGTGTAGTGTGTTTCTTTTTTGTAACTTAAAGGCTTCAGAAAACATACAAGACACATTTTTAGTAAAAGTCATAGGAAGAGAAGGTTCCATCACACACACGACGACCGGGATAATTGGTGAGCCATGTCTGTCAGCTAAGTCAGGGCACGATTTTATGACTGAAAATGTGACATAGTGACTTTCAGAATGGGCAGAAAAGCTGTGTAGTGTGTACCAGGCACAATGCAAGTCCTGAGTCTGACCAGTCTGTCAACGAGTCCTCCTCCACCCTTTTTTAGACTCCACTGTGGACAATGACAGCATTTCTCCGACCACGTAGCGAGCCACAAGCTTCATGACTTCTTTCAGACTGAAAGGTTTAACGTTATCTCCGTTATTGGAACCAAAGGACAGTCGTTGCTGTTTCAGAGTGTTCTAAAAGTAGCTGATTGCTTGTTTGAAAATGTACTCAAGTATTTGATTACTCAAACAGCAAACTAACACGTTAGGTTACTCGTTACTGCAAAGAGTAATCAAAATACTCTGACGCGTTACCTTGTAATGCGTTATACCCAACTCTGCCCACAACAACCAATATGTAAGTGACATTACAAAAAACAAGCCCAAAATCACGGCTAATAAGCAGAGCTGCCAACCCTGCCCTACGTGTAGCGCTCTATCCAGCAGCACATCATCCAAATGTAAACAAATGGTTCATGCTTGCGCGCGCACTACACAGTTGTTTTGCGCGCAGCATTATCATCTACTCATTTCGTTTATGTTAGTGGAATTATTAACCAGACTCTATACAAAATCCCCCGCCCCCCCAAATGAAACTCCTTGGATCTACACGAGTTTGGTTCTTTAGAAATTAAAATGGTCAAAGGATTCAAATATTGTTTGTTATTCAGCTACGTTTGAGGCCCACAACCTTTAAATAAATATCCTAATGAACGTTTTTTTTTTAAATTTGTGTTTTATTGTACTGCAAATGGGAACTCATTTAAAACAATATATACCTGCTGAAACATTTATCACACAGCCCAATCGCTAGAATAAAATGCTGGCTTTGTAAATTTCTGCAAACCATGGATACATTATATTTGGACGTTTCATGCCTGTCATATCAACGCTTCTTAAGTGAAGTAGCTGAGATGTGTATGAGCTGAGTTTTTCATCAGGAGGAAGAGGAAATTGTGGATTGCATGACACCTATGCTGCTAAGCAACAGAAAGCAACAGACCACTGTTTAAGACCAAAAAAACAACAAAAGCAGATACACACAAACAAGACATGGAACGGAAATGTCCCAACCAAACTTTGGGTCATTTCCAGCCATGTTTGTTGCAATAAAACCAGGTATTTTAAGTTTTTCCTATCCCTGAAAAAATTGACATATCTGCAATAAATGAAGCACACACAACCTTAACATACGAAATGTACAAATGCAACATGTCTGTGGGGCGTGCATTCACTTCCATGTTTTTCCCAATAACAGATAGTGTTCTAAAAAAATGCTTGACAAAAGACCAAATTGTAAGCTGGGTAGTAAACATTCACAGATTTGCACTTCATATAAGACTGTTCTCATTCAGGTTTTGAGGCTGGTTTCACTAAATTGTTTGGTTGCACAGTTATTTAATTCTAGACCATCTAATGTCAGACAAACATACTGTGTATTAAACTTAAACAAATGGCAACCAGGAAACTGCTTCAAGCTTCTCATCTCTGTCAGCTCCAGCAGAAATAAAGTACAGTTATAATGATAGTTGGTAATGAGTCAAGCAAAAGCAGAACAAAAAAAAATATATTTGCAAAACGACTGTGTTTGGAGACTGTTTCTCTTCTTGTTGCTTAGAACTGAACCAGGATTTCCTGTCAGCAGGTGGCATTGATCATTCGGCTGGACTCACAGCTCTTATTCCATGTTCACGTCATGTCAGATAGAAGGAAGCAACATGAATGAAATTTCCATGGTAACATCCTGCAGGAATTCACATCATCAGAAAACTGAACATTGACATTTCCAATGTTTCTGTGTCATTTTCACACTGAAAGAATAGAGCTTGAATGAACTGTGAAGGCACAGATGGTGTAAGGGAGAATAAGACTAGAATAAGAAAACCTAAGGGCAAAGGCAGCTACAGTTTTTACCCATTTTGCATCGCAACAATTCAACGGACTCCCTTAAAACTGAACCCGTAAGGTCTTTGTGAGTGTTTTGATAAAAGTTTCTTCCTTCCACTACAATTAATTAAAAGGCTACTTCTGACCAAATACCTACAGAACATTTGACATTCCCATCAGTCTGCTGTACTTTGTGTTTACTGCTAATTAGCAAGTTGCTAACATCCAATCCAAGATGATGAATATGGTAAACATTACCTGGCAAAGCAGCTAAACATCAGCATGTTAGCACTGTCACTGTGAGCATGTGAGCATGCACATCACATTTTGGGCAACAAATGGCCTCACAGGACTGAGAGCATGCCTGTAGACTTTTAGGGCACTATTTAGATGGTCTAAAACGCAAAGTACCAGGCGTGCAGCGCATGGGCGTGTCCCAGTCACTTGTTAGTTAGTGAGGTGTAAAAAGATGGGTGCCTGAACTTGGGTCAGAAGGCTCCCGTCTTTGACCTCTTCCTTTTCTCCCAAATTGTCCTCTATAGGCCCGTTTCCACTGAAGAAGTTCCTGGTACTATTTGGGGGACAGGAACTACTACAGGAATGTCCTCTCATTCGGCCCTCTCAACCGCCGTGTCTCCACTGAGAGAGCGGAGTACGAGGAAGGTTCCTGTAAAGTTACGGGCTCTGGATGTGACGTAATCGTTGCTCGACCATTCTGACCGGGGCGACGTAGGTTAGATAGCGGTGTCTGTAATAATTCACTAAATGGCCCGTGAAAAAAATATGTCTTAGTTACAACATGATTGAGCTAACTGGAGTAGTTTCATGTCGTATCCGACAACGGGAGGCTTTTAACAGATGACGTCCTGATGTTAGCTTGCTGCTGCTGTTTGCCGTCCCTGTCAGCTGATGCTTTCTAGACATCGTGATTTCCCAAAACTGAATAAATACCACACATATCAACACAAAACTGCTTTGCTAGCTCAATCATGTTTTAACTAAGATATCCGCTGGAAAGAATATTTTTTTCACGGGCCATTTAGTGAGTTTTTTTTACATGGCGGCGAAAGCTATATGAACATGCTAACCCTCGTCTGCTGAGTTTTAATAATGCCAGCTATTTTGTTGCTTTCTCTTGTCGTCACATCCCGTCTTTAGTATATCCAATCAGCACCAAGTAAACCCCAAGCCCCAGCCAGGAGTCTCTCGGGGCCGTTCTGAGTACCTACCCCGAAGCAGGGACTTGTTTAGCCCCTGTAAAAGTTCCGGAACTCTGTCCTTCGGGGCTGGTTCCTGCGGTGGAGACACGCACCAACGGCCCCGGCCCCGTAAATCTACCCCGAAGTTCCTGCGGTGGAAACGGGCCTTATGTCAGTTTAGTATCTTAGGTTCAGCTGGCTGGTATTCAGAGAAACACTGGAGACCAATGGAATCAGGTGCAATCGAGTTTAATGTGTTCTCAGGTTTCAATACATACAACTCATGAGTCAGGCTCCTGAACAAGACTGAAAACTCACTGTCTGCGCTCTCCTTTTTATGCTGGTGGAGATCTCCGCCCTTTTCCTTTAGTTCTTCCTACCTAGGCCCAGTTCTATTGGTGGCAGACTTTTTCTTTTTAGCCCTCTTTGTCTGAATCCAAACTTATTGGTAGCAGGTTCTTTTGGCCCTTGTCCAATCATGACCTAATGGTGTAATCTTTCTCCTGGAAATACCCAAATTCTTCCACCATTAGCTTTGGGCCTGGTTTCACTTTATTTTTTAAAAACATATGAAACTTGGGGACTTTTGCTATGAAATTCCCTATGACTTCATGCAATATGACATTATAGTGTGTGTGTGTGTGTGTGTGTTGTTGTTAGGTAGTACAGAGTATGGTATGTGGATGTGCTCTCAGTATGTGAATACATGACTGGTGTGCTCTCAATATGTGAATACATAAACTTACAAATAAACTTACGTACAAATGTGTTTTGTCACACATGAATGCATAAAATAGTGTTATAGGGACTTATACATAAACCGTTATTATATGAACGTTTCAACCGTAATCAACTTATGCAGTATAACTTCATCAACTTATGTAGTATACCATTTTCCTGATTACTGATTAAACCTTACACTACATTAGACAGCGCGTTTTCAGACTGTGCACCATGGCGGAAAGTCTAAAAGGTTTGGACTTACTCTGTGAATTAGTCATGGGTGTGTTTTGGGCATATTATTCAATAAGCCAATCAGAGTGCCACCTCTCATTCCCTTTAAATGAGGTGCAGTTAGAGCGCACGGCGGAGAGCTAGTTAGATGGCGGACCTACCAACTGGAAAGAGTGAGCGTTTTACAGCCGAGGAGACAATAAATGTATCTCTGTATCGACTGTCCCGTCACATCTGATGTCAGATCAAAGGGAATTGGCACCGTTTGGCACGTTTGGCACGCGTAATGGAAACCCAACCTGATTTGATTAACACAGCTGAGTTCACATCCCTCTCAGCCAGCCACAAACAGCCACAGCATCAGATAGGGAGTATATATTCAGCATCTGTCATCTTAGTAAAGTTAAAAGAAAAGAAACAGAGTGAGACTGCAAGAGAGAAAGAGAGAGCGCACGTGCACGAGAGAAACGCTGTCAACAGAAGAAATGTAAATTATTTAATTTATTTTATTTAACGCGAGAGGTTATAGAGCCCATCTCCCTCTCCAGCACCCTGAACCCCCCCGCCTGAAGGCGCAGGAAGGGCTGGTCCCGTGCCTGCACCCGGGCCCGTCTGGTCTGGCTGCGCGCTGGCTGCGGAGCTGGGGTCATCCTCCTCCTCCTCCTATGTCAAAATGAAGTTTATCAAATGTTTTCACATCTTTGATTTTGAGATTTACATCCGAAAACGATCACAATTCAATTGGGAAAGAGAAGTTCATTTTACAGGCTATGCATCATCAGCCCGTGGAGGTCTGCTCGCAGTTCCGCATATTCGGACACTGTGAGCAGACCTCCTAGATTATGATGATCATTACTACTGCGATTAGATCATTCTGATTAATGACTGACCATTAAGATGTGTTTCTGATAAATGTTTTAATGTGCACAATAATAACCTTTCACATTGTAATCATATTTTTATTTGTTATCTTTTGCATATGTGTGGCTGCTCTGTGTGTCTGAGCAGAGTGCACGCACGCTGTGCATCCGCCTAGAGACGCATTTTACTAACCTGTTTAACAGCGAAATACTACGCCGTTGACTTTAGACCAGGTTTTTGTCGGTCACTGGCGCATATGCTTTTTAAGTCATCTAACTAGCATTGCGCCATGAGTGCGCCTGACCACTCCTCATTTTTAGACCAACACACCCAGAGAGTTTATTTGCTAGTTAGACGACGAGGGTGCAGGGCGTGAAAATGGCAACTGTGTCTGTATCTAAATAGCAATGACACTTGCCACATGGACTATGCGTCCTCTGCCGTCTGCTTTAGACCATCTAAATAGGGCCATTACCTGCTCTTTAGCAGGTAATTAAGGTAAGCAAGTTATCAGACAGACAATAGACAAAGTGGCACTACTTTTGGCAATGCTAGGACAGCACAGGACAGACTGTTTGATGGATGAGAACAGTATGCAGCTCAAAGAGACCATGGATATATTAAGACTCTGGATATAACATTTGAGGCGGGGCTCCCTTGATTCCTGTGAAGTTTCTCAGTGGCGCATGAAGCCCACATTGCTCTATTTGCAAAGAATGAAATTACCCAGATCTTCCACATCATGGGGTCCATAGAGCATACACATTAGAGACTTATAACATCCAAGTGCTGCCAAGTGCAAACAGCTAACTTCCTGTTTAGTGTTCCAATAACATGAATGGGGATAAAATAATTTTTGTTATTGTTCATCTCGACTTTTGGCACTGTTCCTGGGGTTCTGATAGAGACAGAGCGCAAGGCATCATAATCTAAAAAAAAAACCCACACCAACCACCAGATCAGAGGGGAAAACATTTGGCACCACAATATGCAATCGTGGGCTGAAATGCTCACAAAATGGCTGTAGCTTGTACCTTGTGTCTGCCAGAGAGCAAAAGTTACACCAACAAACATAATCTTATCAATCCATCTGTGTCCCTTCTCCTTATCATGCTTATCCTGGAGAAATGGTACTAGTGAATGGCCAGAAGTAACATACTTACATACACCTGATATTTACACCAGGTACAATTACAAGTTAAGCTAACAAAGATCAAAACCAGGCGTTACATAGCATAGTTAGCTTTAATCTCTACATCTTGTCTGCCCAAATTAGCAAACGCTTCACATAGGCATACTGAGTGTCAGGATGCCACAGTTTTCCTATTCTTTCTGCTGATGCCTCACATCTAATTGCTTTAGAGCTCAGGTTTTCAGCTCAGCAGCTTGAAAGTTTTAAATAAATTACTATTGATTCTTATTGGTAGTGCATCCCACAAAACAGCTTTTAGGCATTTTTGTATTGTTTGCTAGCGGACGTAAATGACAAGGAAGCACCTTCACACAATACAAAGTCAATGGACAGCAATTAATTGTTTTTCCCTTTGATGGGGTGGGACTTAAATGTTCTTTGTCTTTATCAAACCATTTCAGTTTTTCAGTCTGCTCCCCAACACACTTTCTGATTCTTCTTTTGTCCACAATCATGTTTTCATCATTGCTCCACCACTTGGAATATTTTAAAAAGGGAATTCAAATTGAGGAATTTGATATTGCAGGCTAAATGCAAAACTATGGCGAATGCGTTCTTAGCCTATTTTAACTCTCTAAGTGATGTTATCTGTTTTCAGTGTTGTTTTATCCATTACCTGTGTAATGTTGTTTTGTCTGCAGTGTTTTATGCTGCCGTCTTGGCCACATCCCCCCTATTAAATATAGATATCTCAGTGGGATGAACCTGCTTAAATACTGCTTAGATAAAAAAAAAATATTATTATTTTACAATGCACTCACAATAGGTTTTTGGCTGAAAACAGACAAAAGAAATTCCTTCTGTCCTTCTCTATAGAGATGTGTTCACAAACTGTCTTTTAAAGTTTCACCATGTTCTGCCTTCCCAGGGTTATTTTATTAGTCAGTATGTTTAGTTATCACTTAGCACCCCCTGCTGGTGGATTTTTATAGCAGTCATTTAAATCACATAGTGTGTGTCTCTAGCTGATGACATCATCAGTAGATGTCTGATCAGTTCTCCATGTCAGAGCCAGGGGAGAGCTCATGCCCTTTTTTATCGGACATCATTCTGGTGTTCGGGCGTTTGAAAGCATCGTTGGTATGTAAAAATAAACCTTGGGTTTATCATTCATTCATTTATTTGTATATTTTTATAGATTTGAGATGTTTGTAAGGTTTATATAAAGATAAAAATGTTTATAGTGTATTCATGTCAGCCACATGTTCTGACTAGCTCTCAGTAAGGAAATGTGCATAAGATATATTGTATCTGGCAACATTATGCTTCCAGTTGTCAACTTATGGTATTAGGTTAAGGTACTTAATGCCTCTCTTACATACATTGTAGTAGGAATTTGGACACTTTTACCCTACTGCCAGTAACCTCATTAAAGACGGTTAACTTGATACATCACTGTCTGCGTGGTAATTGGAGATGGAGTTTATCTGCCTGTGAATTTATGCAAGATGTATGAAGAGGACAGGACAGTAAAACAAGGCTTTCTGGAATACAAAGGCAAGGCTCTTTCCAAGATGTCAGACAAAAAATCAGCAGGATCTCAGTCATTACGGACAAGGTCTCAGGTCTCAAGTTCCTCTCAATCCAAACGATCACATGGCTCCTCTGCCAGCACAGCCGCAGCGTTGGCTCAAGCTGAAGCACAAGCTGCTAAAGCTGAGGCAGCAGAAAAGGAAAATGAAAGCCTAATCAAAATGGAACAAGCACACTTAGAGGCATCTTTAAAGATAGAGAAGACATGTTTAGAGACATCACTTGATGCTCTTAAATTGGAGAAAAAGGCTGCAGCAGCGATGGTTAAAGCTAAAGTATTAGAGGCAGCCATGGAAGATGAAAGTGAGGACGGCAGCTCCAACACTGGTCTTCAAACCCAGGATAGAGCAGAGCGCACAAAAGAATATGTAGAAGAGCAGGCAAAGCACACTACCCATCAGTCTACACCTGACAGTGTTAGCCAACTAGAGACTGTGGTACAGCGTACATCCAAAGTTACTGCACAAGCTCACAACCAGGACAATAAAACTAGTCAAGACCATCATCCTAAGGAGCGTGCTTCCTTGGTTCTTAATCAAGCAGGACACACTAACGCCCATATGTCACACATTTCAGACAAGAAACCCCAGCAAGCAGTGACTCCAGAGGGAGTTTTGGATCACATGCATAACACAGAGGTGGTTACTGATCGGAATTATCCTTATCCTCAAGCTCACCAGTATGCAGAGGCTAAGCAAACCAATCCAGCTGACAGCCAGAGCATGTCAGACTTTGTCAAGTTTTTTGCAAGACGTGAACTTGTGTCTTCAGGGCTTCTGCAGTTTAATGGTCATCCTGAGAGTTATAGAGCTTGGAAAGCGTCATTCCTGAATGCCATAAGAGGTCTAGACCTCACAGAAAGTGAGGAGATGGACCTCTTGGTGAAGTGGCTAGGTGCTGAGTCAGCTGAACATGTGAGAAGGATAAGAGCTGTGCATGTCCATCGTCCAGAGAGAGGGCTCAGAATGGTCTGGAACAGACTCGACGAGGTCTATGGGTCACCAGAGGTAATAGAGATTTCACTGTTCGAGAGAGTGGACAACTTCTCTAAGATCTCTAACAAGGATCGGCTGACCCATTGCGTAAAAGTAAAGTGGATCCTGCAAAGCAATGCCCTGTACATAACAAACCACACCCTCTCCAAAAATGCTGTGAATTTAGAGAGAAGTCCATCGAGCACAGGAAAGCCCTTTTAAAGCAATATGGTATCTGCTTCAAATGCTGTTCATCGTCAGCGCATCTAGCCAAAAAATGTGACAATAATACAAAGTGTGCTGAATGTGGAAGTGAGAGCCTCATCTCAGCCCTGCACCCTGGACCTGCTCCTTGGTCCTTGGAGGCCCAAACTCCTGCAGGTGAGCATGGCAGGGAGGAAGGAAGCAGTGTTAAAGAAGCTACTGTTTCCTCAAGCTGTACTCAGGTCTGTGGAAGCGACCTTGCTGTAAAATCTTGCTCGAAGATTTGTCTTGTCAAGGTCTACCCAACTGGCCAGCAGGAGAGGGCTATCCGGTTATATGTGATATTGGATGATCAGAGTAATCGTTCCTTAGTAAGGTCTGAGTTCTTTGACCTCTTCGGCATTAAAGGTCATGACTCTCCTTACTCCCTCAAGACGTGTGCTGCTGTAGTTGAGACAACAGGCAGAAGAGCACATGGCTTTCAGGTGGAATCCATGGACGGACAGGTTATCCTCTCTCTGCCAACACTGATTGAGTGTAACGCAATTCCAAATAACCATTCAGAAATCCCCACACTGGAAGCAGCACTGCACCATGCGCATCTGAAGCCCCTGGCGCAAAAGATCCCAAAGCTTGACCCTCAGGCCTCTATCTTGATTCTACTCGGGAGAGATATCATAAGGATCCACAAGGTCAGGAAACAGATAAACGGGCCACATGACTCCCCCTATGCGCAGAAGCTGGACTTAGGATGGGTAATTGTTGGAAACGTCTGTCTAGGAAATGTCCACAAGCCAGCCGTTGTGAGTGCCTACTACACCAACACCCTGGAAAATGGTCGCCACTCTGTCTTTGGACCATGCCCTAATCGTTATGTTGTAAAGGAAAAGTGGTACAGCAACAAGACCCCAGGTCTTCCCACACCTGTCTATATGGAGGGTTCCATATGTGAGGACTATGGAGAGCACCTGGGAGGGGACATCTTTAAACAGACAAAGGATGACGACAAGATGGGCCCCTCAGTTGAGGGTACGCTCTTTCTGAAGACTATGGAACAGAGAGTCTATAAAGATGAGGACAATAGCTGGGTCGCTCCCCTGCCATTCCGAGAGTCACGACCTCATCTTCCCAACAACAGGTCACAAGCAGCAGACCATCTGGCTTCACTGCGCCGCTCCTTTAACAAGAAGCCAGAGATGAAGGATCATTTCATCTCATTTATGGAAAAGATATTTCAGAGTAGCCACGCTGAGCAAGCGCCTCCTCTTGGAAAAAATGAAGAATGTTGGTACCTCCCTTGCTTCGGAGTATACCACCCAAGGAAACCGGGCCAGATTCGGGTGGTCTTTGATTCAAGCGCTCAATACAAGGGAGTCTCACTAAATCAGGTCCTCCTGACTGGCCCGGACCTCAACAACAGTCTTCTTGGGGTACTTATCCGCTTTCGTAAGGACTCCATTGCCATTACAGTGGACATACAACAGATGTTCCACTGTTTTGTTGTCATGCCAGGAGATAGAAATTTCTTGAGATTTCTTTGGTATGGCGACAACAACTTGGAAAATGACATCACAGAGTATCGCATGAAAGTGCATGTGTTTGGGAATAGTCCATCGCCAGCTGTCGCCATCTACTGTCTAAGTTTATGTTGATGACGGACTGAAGTCCTTACCCACTCCAGAGGCTGCTATTGACTTGCTCAAAAGAACACAGAACATGCTAGCTTGCTCCAATCTCAGGCTACATAAAATAGCCTCAAACAGTAGAGAGGTCATGGAGGCATTCCCAACTGAGGATCATGCCAACGACCTTAAAGATCTAGACCTTGGTGTTGACTCTCTACCCATACAGCGCAGTCTTGGATTTTGCTGGGACTTGAAGACGGATGTTTTCCTCTTCCAGGTAGCAGAGGAAAAAAAGCCCTTCACTCGACAGGGAGCATTATCAGCAGTGAACAACTTGTATGATCCACTGGGTTTTGTTGCACCCGTCACCATACAAGGCAAAGCCTTACTTCGAGAACTCTCGACAGAGACAAACGACTGGGATGCTCCATTACCACCGGACAAAGAAGAACAATGGGAAAAATGGAGAGAATCCTTACAAGAGCTTCAGCACCTCAAGATTCCAAGGCCATATACAAGTGTATCTCCTACAGAGGCCCAGCACAAGGACCTCTGTGTCTTTTCAGATGCTTCAGAGAAGGCAATAGCTGTGGTTGCCTATCTAAAGATCTCAGATGCAGAGGGGAACTGCCACACAGGCTTTGTGTTAGGCAAGGCAAGGTTGGCTCCACGCCCAGAACAAACCATACCTCGGTTGGAGTTGTGTGCTGCGGTGATGGCTGTGGACGTTGCAGAGCTCATAACTTCTGAGATTGACATCAAGTGTGATGCTGTCACCTTCTTTACCGACAGCAAGGTAGTTCTAGGCTACATTTACAATGAGAAGCGGAGGTTCTGTGTTTACGTCAACAATCGAATTCAGAGGATCAGGAGGATGACACAACCACAACAATGGCATTATGTGTCCACCGAGCACAACCCTGCGGACCATGCTACAAGGTCCATCTCTGCAGCCCATCTGAAAGACACCACCTGGCTTACTGGGCCTGCGTTCTCATCTCAGCCGGAGAAAACTGTTCACAAAACAACCACCTTTGAACTATTGGACCCTGAACAAGATAAGGAAGTTCGCCCGCAAGTGAAAGTGTTCGCCACTACCACCAAGGGCAGACATCCTGGATCTCAGTGCTTTGAGCGCTTTTCTACCTGGAAGGCTCTTATCCGTGCTATATCTTGTCTCAGACACATTGCATGCCTTTTCAAGAAGCCCTCAAGAGATTCAGCAAAGAGCTGCAAGGGATGGCATCATTGTGAGACACCATACACAGTGGATGAACTCATTCAGAGCAGGAACATGATCATTCAATCTGTGCAGCAGGAAATTTATGCTGAAGAAATGGAATGTATCAGGACCCAAAGAGACATCCCCAGGGATAGTTCGCTGAGGATGTTGGATCCTTTCATTGATAAAGATGGCCTATTGAGAGTCGGAGGGCGCATACAAGAAGCACAGTTAGGGCATGAAGAGAAAAGGCCCCTAATCATTCCTGGGCGGCATCATGTTGCATTCCTCCTTGTGCAGCATTACCATGTTGAGTCACAGCATCAAGGACGCCACTTCACTGAGGGCGCTATCCGCCTATCTGGCTACTGGATCGTAGGTGCCAATAGGTGTGTAAGCAGTTTCATCTTCAAGTGTGTCACCTGCTGTAAGCTTCGGGGGACTTGTGAGGTGCAAAAAATGGCTGATTTACCTCCTGATAGGCTCAGCATGGAACCACCTTTCACGCATGTTGGTGTCGATGTATTTGGACCCTGGATTGTCTCTGCACACCGTACAAGGGATGGCCATGCCGAGAGTAAGAGATGGGCTGTCTTATTTTCCTGTTTAAGCATCAGAGCAATCCATCTTGAGGTCATAGAGTCCATGGACAGCTCAAGTTTTATAAACGCCTTAAGAAGATTCCTGGCAATCTGTGGGCCAGTCAAACACATCCGTTCTGACCGGGGAACAAATTTCATTGGAGCATGCAAGGATCTAGGAATCTCTTCCAATGTTGACGAAGATGTTGTGAAGAGATACCTTTCAGGAAAGGGCTGTACCTGGACATTCAACCCGCCTCATTCCTCCCATATGGGAAGAGAATGGGAGAGGATGATCGGCATCATCCACAAAATCTTAGACTCAATGCTTCTTCAGTCAAAGTCATCTAGGCTCACTTATGAGGTGCTCACCACCTTTATAGCAGAAGTGATGGCCATTGTGAACAACAGACCTCTAACGCCCCTCTTTACTGATGCCAATGATCCGTTCATTCTCACTCCTGCCACACTGCTCACACAAAAAGGTGGGCCTCATCCCGTTCCTCCAGGCGAGTTTGAGAACACAGACTTATACAAGAGACAATGGCGGCAGGTGCAAAGCCTCGCCAGTACTTTCTGGGACAGATGGCGCAAACTGTACCTGTGCACCCTGCAGTCTCGAAGGAAATGGACATCTAGTCGGCCAAACATTACACCAGGAACTGTGGTGCTCATGAGAGACTGTAAAAATAAACCTTGGGTTTATCATTCATTCATTTATTTGTATATTTTTATAGATTTGAGATGTTTGTAAGGTTTATATAAAGATAAAAATGTTTATAGTGTATTCATGTCAGCCACATGTTCTGACTAGCTCTCAGTAAGGAAATGTGCATAAGATATATTGTATCTAGCAACATTATGCTTCCAGTTGTCAACTTATGGTATTAGGTTAAGGTACTTAATGCCTCTCTTACATACATTGTAGTCGGAATTTGGACACTTTGTCAATTGTATCCCTTTTCTTTGTCAGTTTTACCCTACTGCCAGTTACCTCATTAAAGACGGTCAACTTGATACATCACTGTCTGCGTGGTAATTGGAGATGGAGTTTATCTGCTTGTGAATTTATGCAAGACATATGAAGAGGACAGGACACACCATCCTTATATATAACAATTTCTATAATACATTTTGGTGCAAGAGGCAAATAACAGACTCTACGGTAAATAAATAAATCAACTTAATTCATGGCTGTGGTATTCAAACCAGTCTCGGGACCATTTTTTTTTTAAGTTTTACACTTCCCCTGTGGTACTAATTGTCTTGGTTTTAGGCTTGACTATTGAGAACTGGTCAAGTTGTTCCTGGCTGCTGACTCAGGATCAATTGTCCTACTTGTGTAATTATCAGGCTGCAGCATCTCCACTGCTTCTGTGTAGTGGACAGCAAAGAAGAGCAGCTCCTGCGACTAGACTCATTACTGTAAGGCTGCATTCACACCAGATCAGGTGTGATTAGCCGCAGGTTATACAGATTTGTGGAAGCATCACTTAAATGACGCAATTTTGGGGGGCTGGAGGGTGGAGAAGAATAGAAAGCCAATCTCCCCATGTCAGCAACTGAGCATTTATCTTTGTTAGGGTTGTTTATGTTGGCTTAAAAGATCTGTAGAATGGTGCACATACACACAGACATGTTGAGAATTGCACACACAAGCTGTTAACACATACTGTCTGTTTACACATACTGTGTTTTTTTTTGCTCACTATGAAAAAGCCCAAAGAAAAAGAACTGGGCATAGCGTTAGTTTAAACAGGACATTATGTCAGGCTCAGCTCGCATTCCAGCTACATCAGCTGATCTGAAAGAGCCCAATCAACTGATGAAGCAGCTGAATGGATGCGAGTTGATAGATAACATGATTCCTTTCTATGCAACCAATTGGCAAATCTCATTCAGTTTAAACTGCCCTATTTAAATTGCTTCGGCCTGTCTACTGTTGCTGCTTCCTCTGCAAGCTGCTTTGCAACCCAGCTCCTCCTCCTCTCACCTCATGTTGTGTCTGACTTATCAATGTCATTTCTGTTTGTCATTGATCCTGCTCTCCCTGCCTTCGGCTTTCCATGTAAGTGCATGAAAGGGCAGTGAGGTTTGTTCCCTCTGCGTCAGGCTTTCCTGTTGCCCTCATAAGGAGCAGGGGCTTAGTCATCATTTCGGAAGTGAGGGTGGCAGATTTTTCAGGGGTAAGAAAATATGTTTTTTGTTTGTTTGTTTGTTTTTGAATGATTAATTGAATGATTACCAAAATCACTTGACTATTAGGGAAAGAGGTCATCTTCTGCAGTGGGCAGCCACAGTACAGCACATGGGGACCAACTCCAGTTCTTTAATTATCAAAATTCTAAATAAATTAAATGATCAAAATCATTTGAACTGTGAGCCACCAATTCATTTCAAACTAACTCTTATCCTCTAAATATTTTTTGAGTCACTTAATATGTTTCCTCACCTGTGAGGCCTCTTGGCTGTCAGTTGTGCTGCTGTTGCTGTTGCCAGCTCCCTGATGTGATCCCTGAAAGCTGCCTTGCCCCTCTCTCCATTGCAATAATACAGATTTTTTAAAAATGGGCAAAGAAAATTTAAATTTACAGTATAAATTAAAACAATAATTCTAACATGGCTGTGGGAGGTAATTTCTTAGTCACTCTTTTCTTATCCTATAGATATTTCTTTAGCCACTTAATATCTCTCCTCAACCGTAAATGTCAAGCCTTCTGACTGTCAGTGCCACTGCTGCTGCTGCTGCTGCTGCTGCTGCCTTTCATGGTCCCTGAAAGCTGCCTTGTCGTCCCTCTCTCTATCACAATAATATGGATTAAAAACAAAATATATGTGTAAATAAATAGGGAGTACAAATTAGGGAGAGTGACTCTAATACTAGAATGAAGCCATTTAGCAAGCCACATCTATCAGAGGTAACAGCTAGAATGGTATGCTTTTAAACTGAGCTAAATTGGCATCATTTAGGGTTCTAGGGTTCTACAGCTTAAGACAAGATTTAAGACTTTAAGACCTTTTTAATCCCACTTGGAATACAATCTAAGACTAATTTTACAGTAACCAAAACTGAAGGGAGAATTTTTTTTTTAAAAAAATCAAGTGAACTGACATCAATTACTTACGTTTGGAAACACGATAGTGGTAAGTACGTGGTGTTTGTTGGTAAATTTTCTTGGTTATTTTGTGTGTAACACCCGTCCCACGTAGCTATAGTTATGTATAACGGGTTGTAGTACGATGGGCGGGGCCCTGGGTACTTTATTTATGGCTGGCCATGCTAACTTGTGTATAATAAATGAAATTCCCTGTTTTATCTTTTTAAACATGAATATGAATTAGAATAATAATGGTGCCTCCACTTAGCAGGAATAGGTATTTATATCACTTTTAAATCCTACTAAGAATTATGTTTTTAAGTACCATTTCCCCCTTTTTTTACTGTCTTTTAATCATAATTTATATTTTAAACTCAAAATACCTAAATGAACTGTAAATAAGACACATCCACAGTACTTTAAATGCAAGTAATACATTTAGTAAATGAAAAAACTAATATCTAAATCAGTTATAAAAATAAAATACAAAATATAAAATGTTTGGCAACATTAATATGTATTCACCTTTTTCCTTTAAACCTGTTGACTTACTTCTTATTGACCAATTATGAGACTCTTATCTAAGGGCCCACACTCACTCACACACTCATGCTACACCAAAATTAAAATAATGTCCCTTTTAAACAAAATAAAATGAGGCAGGCCTTAGTCGTTGCTTGGAAGCGGTGTGACCATAAACAAGTGGCTGCTTCACTTGATAAATCAAGCTACCAAATAAAATATACACGTACACTGGTCAATTTTTACTCACAGCACCTGAGTTGAAATCATGGATGGGGGATGAGGATGAGGGGATTGGGCGAAGCATGGCAAGTTGACCGAGTGAAGTTACAGGCCTGACGAGCCGACAAAAGTCCGGATGACATGAGAGTTGAGCGGGAGACTTCTAACCCTCCACACAATCCAAGGAGTACTTAGGGTCCTCTCAGTCTAACGAGTGTATGACAGTTTATCTCAGTCACAGTACTCATGTCAAACTTATTACTTCTCATGTCAAGTTCGTTTGAGCTTTAAGCTAGTTGCTAAGGTCAACTTATACCGGCAACATGCATTAACATTAGCTGCTAAGACTTAGAAAATCTGTGCTAATACAACTAGCATGCTAATACGCCTATTGCAGTTAGCATTTCACTATTTTTACACACAGTATCGTTAGACACTGCAGATGTAGGCTATTGCCTTTCTGCAGATTGTAATATGTCCCTTAGGATTGGTAAACTCGGCATTCACCAGGAAAAAGAACGAAAATCACTCTCTCACTCTCAGCGTTCATGTCTTTCCCACAACTCATCTATTTGTCATCTGACTACCCCGTGGCTCTACTCTACAGGGTCGCTGTTACCTTCCGCCCCTCCAGTTTTCTTATTATTAACAATTAGCCAACAATTTAGTAACAACCAACATAATTAACAAAAAGGTCATGACAGACAACCTTATGTTCAACAAGAGGTTAGACTGTGAACTGACCATGCTTCTCTGCCGTTTACAGCACACAAACAATTTGAATTTCAATGAACTTAATTAACACAATGACAAAGATTTATTTATCTGCTTATTTTGCTTTGTTTATCCAACATGAACGGTATTAAATATTTAACTTAACTGATTGCAATGAAATGCTTTTTAAACAATATTTATTTCTCTCTATTTATTCGTCTGAAATGGCTTATTTATGGGTCTACATGTGGTTCTTACTCTGTATGTGGAATTCCATTGTTTTGATTCCCTTTATGCCAAGTTTGATAAAATACAGAGCCTTGAATACATCACCATGTACCAGTTTCAGCCTTGCTGTAAAATATTATTTAAATGGCCAGTTGCAGTTCCTGTGTGGTCCAGGGAATGGTGCCAGTAAACACATTATTAGCGTTGTTGGTCCCACTATGCTGATCTGAATACTGTTAATGTGAGAGGCATTAAGAAAATATAATTAAGAAATATATGTTATTTTGAGATTTAATATGTCATTAGGGCTGCAGCTATTGATTATTTTAGTACTTAAGAACTCTACCAATGACTCCATCGATTAATCTAGTAATCCACGTTCATCCGCTGGTGATCCCTGGGGTTCCCGTCATCCTGCAGACCTTTGCTGGTGGATGAGCAGAGAGCTGCAGATGCTAGCAACTCAGTAGGAGGCTAATATTAATGTTACCTTCTGTGGGGTCCGCTCTGTGGACCAGATGCTTTCTGCTGAGGTCCTACTGACATTGTGGTTTTGTGGTAAGGTAGTTCGGTTTCATAACAGACAATCTGTCCAGAGTTTTTTATTTTGTTTAAGTTATCCAAGCTTTGGACACTTTCAGTTGTTTCTTCTGGCCTGTCGCTTCTCTTCACCCCTTGCTATTTTCTCTCTCTTCCGTCATTTTGCAATCAGCACAATTGAATCATGTCCTCTATTTTGAGCATGGACGTATGAATTTGAGATTTCCTCATGTCAACTATCTACAGCGCAAGTGTGTTGTACCACAGTAACGATGATCTGTGCAAAACACAGTGCACTGCAACACATGAAGCAAGTGCCCACCAGTCCGCCTACTAGTGGTGTGTTCAGGACAACTTTGAAAAACAAGCTCTGACTTTTAAAATGTATTGAACAACTGTCCAACTTGATTTACAGTATGGAAAAGTGCGGGGCACATATCAATCAATCAATCAATTTTATTTATAAAGCCCAATATCACAAATACAATTTGCCTCACAGGGCTTTACAGCATACGACATCCCTCTGTCCTTTAGACCCTCACAACGGATAAGGAAAAACTCCCCAAAAAAACCCCTTTACCGGGGAAAAAAAATGGTAGAAACCTCAGGAAGAGCAACTGAGGAGGGATCCCTCTTCCAAGACGGACAGACGTGCAATAGATGTCGTACAGAACAGATCAGCATAACAAATTAACAGTAATCTGTATGACACAATACAGTAATCTGTATGACATCCTTGGTAATGACAGTACTTTACAACAACATTCATGAAAGTAATAATATTGTCGTTATAGTTCTGGCTACTGTGGTACAATATGTTGAAAGTATATATTAGTATCTGGCAGTATACATGTATGATAATAATCATATGTGTATAATAACAGTAGAAGTATGACTAATGACTAATGATGGCAGCAGCAGCAGCAGGAGGCATCTGGCAGGACCACGGCAGCAGCACAACCACACAGGTCACACTATCCAGGCACCACTGCAATACGAGTTAACCTGAGAGACAGTGCAGCACAAAGGCTCCGGAGAAGAAGCCGAGTTAGTGACATCCAGAATGGCCGAGCAAACAAGATACAGTAATAGGATACGAGAGAGAGAGAGAGAGAGAGAGAGAGAGAGAGAGAGAGAGAGAGAGAAGGTGCCCGGTGCATTATAGGTGGTCCTCCGGCAGACTAGGCCTAAGTCAGCCTAACTAGGGGCTGGTACAAGGCAAGCCTGAGCCAGCCTTAACTATAAGCTTTATCAAAGAGGAAAGTCTTAAGTCTAGTCTTAAATGTGGAGACGGTGTCTGCCTCCCGGACCGTAACAGGAAGATGATTCCACAGGAGAGGAGCCTGATAGCTGAAGGCTCTGGCTCCTGATCTACTTTTGGAGACTTTAGGGACCACGAGTAACCCTGCATTCTCAGAGCGCAGAGTTCTGGTGGGATAATATGGCAATATGAGCTCTCTAAGATATGACGGAGCTTGACCATTTAGAGCTTTATAAGTTAACAGTAGGATTTTAAATTCAATTCTGGATTTTACAGGGAGCCAGTGCAGAGAAGCTAAAACAGGAGAAATATGATCTTGTTTCTTAGTTCCTGTTAGTACTCGTGCTGCTGCATTCTGAATTAGCTGGAGAGTTTTTAATGATTTACTAGAGCTACCTGATAATAGAGAGTTACAGTAATCCAGCCTTGAGGTAACAAAAGCGTGGACCAATTTTTCTGCATCTTTTTGGGTCAGGATAGGCCTAATTTTTGCAGTATTACGCAGATGAAAAAATGCAGTCCGTGAGGTTTGTTTTAAATGAGAATTAAAAGACAAATCTTGACCAAATGTTACTCCGAGGTTTCTTACGGTAGTGGTAGAGGCCAGAGCAATACCATCGAGAGAAACTATGTCATCAGATAAAGAGTCTCTGAGTTGTTTGGGGCCAAGAACAATAACTTCAGTTTTGTCTGAATTTAACATCAGGAAATTGGTGCTCATCCAGGTTTTTATGTCTTTAAGACAATTATGAAGTTTAGTTAAATGATCACTTTCTTCTGGCTTCATCGATAAATACAGCTGTGTATCATCCGCATAACAATGGAAATTTATAGAGTGATTTCTAATGATGTTGCCTAAAGGAAGCATATATAGAATAAATAGGATTGGTCCAAGCACAGAACCTTGCGGAACTCCAAAACAAACTTTAGTACGTACGGATGATTCATTATGAACGTCAACAAATTGAAAACGATCAGATAAATAAGATTTAAACCAGCTTAGTGCAGAACCTTTTAGGCCAATTAAGTGTTCCAGTCTCTGTAGCATAAGGGACAGATGCCGCAAAAGATGAATCTGTTTCAACTTTTTAATACAGACTGCTGCGGAAACTGCCTATTGGTCCGACCATATTAAACCCATTGTTCCGAAGTCCATCCTGAAACCATCATGATGCCCTGTGGTTAAGGTCTGGTTAGGTTTAGGCACAAAAAACACTTGGTTAGGGTCAGGAAAAGATCATGGTGAGGGTTAAAATGAAAAAGAAAGTGACAAGACTTAAGCTGTGAGCCTGCTCCGCCTCAAGCCTTTCCCAGCTGACCCAGAGCCAGTTGCGGCACACCATACGCCCGCCATGAGCCGTTCAGCACCGCGGACAGTCAGACTAACGGGATGTCGAACTAATGGGCTGTCGGACCAATGTCATGGACCCAACTGCTGCAAAGGGTTTGGTTTTTTTTGTTGCTTTTTTTCCTTTGTTTTGTTTTATTTTGTTCTGTTTCGATTTGGTTTGGTTTGGGGTTTTGTTGGCTTCCCCTGTAGCCCCACTGCAGCCTAAACACACTACAAGTGAATGGGAGAATTGGTGTTTTGGGATTGGGATTTGGTGTGAATACAGCCTACGTGCAATAAATTGGTCAGGAGTAAAAAGTCAATACTTATACTATGTACTATAAATACACATGTTCAACAAGTATAAACATGTTCACATGTATAAAGGATTTATTTCAAAAGGCTCTGTCTGCAGTCTCTCATCCACCACTGCTGTGTTTTATACAAGCACAGTGGGCTGGCACAGCTAATAGCAAATCAAACACGTAACTATCACAGCAACAGGCCGAAGCAATCAATTTCGTGTCTTCGTATATGGTCTAAATGTTTAGCTTTGTTTGCCACCTATCTTAACATTTGGCAAATATCTCTAAACTTCGCTGAGACAAACCGGCTCCTCCTCCATCTGCCAGTGATACCTGCACGACAGTGAATCTCATGAGCAGCAGAGAAAGGAGGACAGCAGGAAGAACTGATACTGACTGATGTCTGTAGTCTTCATTCTTTTTAAACTTCTTACTGCACTCATATTTGGAATATGAATTATTGTATTGACAAGGTTTGCAGTGAGATATTAAAGAGTTTATATAGTGACGTTGCTGTTGTAAGCATTACTGTTGCTGCTCGAGAAACAACGTTTTAGTTATAATTAACCCCAAACTATAAACCTAATTATTTGCATTTATTAGTTTGATGTTAGAAAATAGATCTGTCTTGTTTCTGATACACCAAGCTGATGCTTGGCTGTCAGTCAGTGTTGGGCCATCAGTGAGTGTCTGTTGACCCACTCTTTGTGGTGCATCCCACACCATTGCCCCTCATCAGCCCGTCGGCCGACGGAGCCAAACATTCTGATTGGAAGTTCAGCTAAGCGCACAAGAATGAAAAATGGTAAATGGACCTGCACTGGTATAATGCCTTTCCAGTTATCAGACCACTCAAAGCACTTTTTACACTACAAGTCACATTCACCCATACACACTCACTTTAACTCACTCACACACTGATGGAAGCATCATCCAATTTGAGGTTCAGTATCTTGCTCAAGGATACTTCAACATACAGACAGGAGGAGCCCTGGACTGAACAACTGATCTTCTGATTGGTGGACGACCCACTCTACCTCTGAGACACTGCTGCCAGCAAGAACAAACAGAAGTGAGGAAAGTAACCAAAGAGCGAGGGAGGGAGCAATATTCTTTTCTTTAGCCATTGAGCCCTTTAGCAGAAATGTTTCCTGGTGGTTTGTGTTATTGTTCACTGATGCATGTTCAATATACTCTGTTCTTTAACCACTGGGTTGTGTTGTTAATGTGCTAACTAGCTAACCAGCATCTTCTGATTTTCCTTTTTGAATGACGATTACAGACTACAGACTCTGCTGGTGTGGAGGGTTATTTCCACTCACACAGGCACAGAACACGTGCTGGTTGGCCTTCGACTCTCGTCTCTGCAGAGTGTCCATGTGCCACTTTATGGCTAAGACAGTGATGTCAGGTGATGCAACAGTGGGCATTCTCAGTCTCGACTTGGACTCAACTGGGTGGGGTCTTGGACTTGAAGTCAGTTAACTTGGTCTTGACTGCAGCTCTGCATTCTTTAGTTTTATATATGTAAAACTAAATAAGAAAGTTTGAACTTCAATTCTCATCTTTCTTTGATGTATATTTTTACATCCAAAGTCCCTTCAGTCTTTGTCTCAACATAACTCCCCACTTTTGTGTGTGTGTGTGTGTGTGTGTGTGTGTGTGTGTGTGTGTGTGTGTGGTGTGTGTGGTGAATTATTGATGCGTGCGTCTGGCTCTTGACTTGTGTCTGCCATTGGAGTTGGGTTCTTTGATCGCAGGAACTCCATCATTGAAGCGCGCGCACACACACACACACACACACACACACACACACACACACACACACACACAGGGTGCTTGACTACCTATATTAAAGATGGTAATCAAAGGCTCTACTGTGCCATCTGGCAGCTCATCAAATATTAACGGTCTGTCTGCAGCAGCAGCCACACTGACTGCGCTGCACATACAAATACACTGTGAACATGTGATGTGTATTCATGCTGCATGTGACGACTTGTCCTTGTAGCTGCAAAAAACTTTAATGTAACCTTGGAGACGTTTTTGCTGCAGTAGAAGAATAGAAACAGTTGTGACGCAAAGAGACACACTGAATGAGCTCAGAGCTCATTGTTTTTCTGGGTTTTTACTTTGAAAAACTCAGCTCGTCTGTTTTTCTCAGAAAATTATTAATGCACAACTGGGAATCAGCTCTTTCAAATACTATGTGAAGTGCAAACAGTTTTTGTTTTACCGTTTCTTTTTTCAAAATTACCACTTTCACATTTTGCAATTATGTCTTAGCATCTCTTAATTATGAGGAAAAAAGTTTATAATTACAAGATCTGTATAATTAGTAGAAAAGTATCTTCTAAGTAAAAGGTAAAACTATACATATTTAATCTTCTTCCTTTTAATTAGGGCTTTGAGTCTCATTATTTTAGATCTAATAATGAGATGTCATGTCATTACAAGATGTGAACGTCATAATTGTGAGAAAATGTCACCATTTGTATTTCATCTGTAAAAGCAATTCTCTCTGTGCTGATGTATTGTTAGCAGCAGATTTCCATTTCCCCCCCAATTTTCTCTTTATTTTCTATTAGCAGAAACATTTTCTGAGCTGCACTCATTACAAGAGGACCTTGTTTGCCCTAAGCTTTGGCATTTTTTTGTCACTGTTGAACTCAGATCACTTTTCTCTGACAAAGTGTTAGTTAAGTGTTAATCACCAACTCTGTGAGAGGACACAAGTTTAAACCTCCAGACTAACATATTGCAGAAAGAATTCAAGCTTTAAGTTGTTTTTGCGCTTCAGTGAGATGGATAAGTCAGAGTTTACAATAAACCTTGGTACAAATCCCAGATTTGTACCAGATTAGTTTTTTGTGGTGTCAAAGTTTTGAAAGCAAAAGTAAAGGGATACTGAGTTTTTAAAATGATGACTAATAAATGTGTACTCGTAAAATCACCCCTTAAACCTGTCACAAACTGCTGGCGAAATGACAGTTTGTAAGTGTACAGAAATTATTTGTAGTTGTAGAAACAAATTGTCTGAATGAAAGTTTTATACAACCAGTCACCTTGATTCTGTGCACTAATAAGCATTTTCATTTTAAGACTAAGAATAATCTAATCTAGCTGTCAAAATTAACATTGATTAATCTTAACAACAAGTAGCCAGTCCGGCAAAAAATCACACCATCTCCCTTCAACTCTCTGGCTGATTCAGGTTCAACTGTTGCAAGCAGAGACAAATGCCAAATTGCTTTCCCACTGCCATGTGTCCTTATCAACCATAACTCAATTTGAAATGTTTACGTCACCCACACCATGGCTCTGATTATTAATTTAAACAAATCTGACATGTGGTTTGGTGCTCCAACATGCCATGCACAAAAGAGCGCAGGGGAGGAGTACAGAGCAGCAGCCGCAACACGTGTCTGTACTCTGGAATACTTTAAAAATACTTGAGGTTTATTTAGAATATAATTAAAAGAAAAAGTACATGACTACTTAAAAAAAGAAAGAGGAGGGGAAGGAAATGAAAGGAGGTGAACAAAGGAAAACACTGAAGAACTAAAGAATAAAGTGAGGACAGGAGAGAAGGAGAAGAACACACTTAGCCTGACTTTTGCAACCGAACACAGGCCTTTGTAGTTTAGAGGGTAGATTGGTTAGTTTATTATTCTATTTTTTTAGAGAACAGTGTTTACAATTTTGTTTAAAAATGTGTTGATTTTAAAGGATTATTTATTTTAAAGCATATGCAATGTGGCATTGTTTTCTTTCTTATTATTTGTTCTAAGTAAATGTGCATGTGTAGCAGCTGCTAAGTGCATATAGTAAAGGCCTTGAGACACTACAGACAGACATTTCCGCTGCTCATCTCTGTGCACAAATGTTCTGTACTGAATGTATTTAGGCCTCAGGAGCTCTTCCATGCCATAAGCCCCATTTCCACTGAGCAGTGCGGTATGGATCAGTTCAGTTCGGTACGCTTTTTTCCATTGTGAAAAGTTGTGGAGGGTACCAATACAATTATTCTGTATTGTCCCCATTTTTGGTCACCCCTCTGTTGGGGTACCTGGGACACAGATCTGGTACTAAAAGGTGGAGCTGTGAACTGTCTGTTGACTGATCAACACTCAATGCTTTTGTAACCACTGTTCATATCGTGGAGAGTTTAACATATGGTAAACTGTGACTAAAAATCAGTGGCGATTGCTCTAAGACTGCAAGGGAAGCTTAGCTTCCCCTAAAATGTCAAAAAATAAGTGGTCAAATATGTACCGTTGTGTTTACATTTCATTGACTAAATATGCGCTAGAACACGTTCAACTTTTGTTCAGAATCAGCTACTTATCACAGGTCACTGACGCGACTTTCTTTTCATTCATTCACGTAGCGTCACAGTGCATTAAACAGTGTAGAAGCTCAGCATCCAAAGACTTCAATAGGGAAGCATAGAGTGAGTTGTTCCACTGCAGCGAAACTAGACAGTCATTGGATAAATGCTCGGCTTTGTCCCGCCCATCGGACGCTCAGCATCTCTGGGGGTCTATGGGGCAGTGGGCTGGCCTCGGCTGGCCTGGACGCTGGGCTTCTGCATGATGATTGGATGATCTGTCTGAGGCTGAATCCCTTTTTGATTGACAGCGAAATGAGCGAATCAGCGATCTTGAAATATAAACCACCACCGGAGCGATTTTCAAGTTTCACTCAATTGTTGGTGTTGAGTTGAGGTGTAGAGTTGGTGTGGAGACTTTTCCAATCCTCTTAGTGACTTTTTTTTTTGTTAACAACGACTAGCAACAAATCTAGCATGTTTTTCTGGTGTTATTGGAGACTGTACTCGTGTTTGGAGACTCTGACTTCTGTCGCTCTGCAGTTACTGTCCCCAAAGAGCAGCGGGTGCTGCTGTGAGCCCTCCACCGTCCCAAAGCACTCGCAGGCGGTCACACTAGCCTCGCGCAGCAGCCCCAGCTAGCGAGCGAGCTAGCAAGCTGCACATAATGGCAGACAATTTGAATACTGTCGACCTGATTTTGGCGAATCAATACAGGGCAGGGCAGATCAACACCTCAGATTGATTTGGTGCAAAGGGTGGGGAAAGTAACAGTTCTTTTCACCCATCTGAAAATCTTTGAGGTGTGTTTTGCTGTGGTTCTATGGCATGAGTGTGGTTGAAAAACAGCTTCAATTAAATGCTCCTTTTATAAGTTACTGCCTCGCTACAATATGACAACTTTTATGATGTAAACTTAAAGTGAGCTTCCCCTGTTTGAAAGACCAGCAACCGCCACTGCTAAAAATTAAAAGGATGTTGTGCTGCCTCTCGCAGCAGCTGTAGACTGAGAATAAAATAATTTACTGGGCCGAGTGCCCAGATGGAACATTTACTGTACTTGTTATGTTGCTCAGTGTATGAGTTGATGACATAAACACACCTTAAATTTCAATGTGACACCTTCGACCATTACTTTTAATTCTCTCTCTTGAATGACATGCACTTTTAGTAATGAGTCGATCTCCAAGCGTTTAAACTCACTCAGAGAAAAGAAAAAGAATGCAGATATATTTTCTCCTATGGTGTTTGGCTTAAATTCATTAAAAATCACACCTTGCGAATCACACCTTACTTATAGCACCAGACTCAAATTAGTTGAAAATCAATCTCCTTAAAAAATAAACATGTCTGATGAGAATCAGTACAAAAAAATATAATTAACAATTAAACAATACAACAATTAAAATAAAAAGTGAACTCACAAAAACCCTTCAAACAAAAGATACACTGCCAAAGTTTTAAATGGAAAAGATGAAGAAAAGAGGACTACTGCAGAAAGCAGAAGGTGGATCAGAGAAGGTTAATTGTGTTGTAAACCTGTGTGTGTGTGTGTGTGTGTGTGTGTGTGTGTGTACAGTAACAGGCTTCTCAGGACGGTCATCCAGATGTCCTTTAGGCATCACATCGGACCTCTGACCCCACCACCAACACACTATCAGTTGTCACACCAACAACTCCCACCACACACGCACGCACGCACGCTCACGCACGCACGCACGCACACACACACACACACACACACACACACACACACACACACACTCCTCACCTTGTGTGGGTCCAGAATACCTGTGAGACTGTCGCTGTGACAGGCAGCACATATGGGCTATTTGCATATGATGCCTCTTCTGGATCTTCAGCCTCACCTTGAATATATGAGTGTGTTGGGGTGTGTGTGTGTGTGTGTGTGTGTGTGTGGTGTGTGTGTGTGTGTTTTAAGGAAGTGGATGCCAAGCTGAGTGTGTCTGTGGTGAAAGTGCTCGTCTCAGAGTTGAGTTGCAGCTCAGTGAAAGTTGTCCTCGTCTGATTCTTTTTCATGCTCTCATAAAAACAACTTGTCTGAATTATTTATGATCTGCAGGGTTTTTGCTCCTCGTGCTGCTTCACCTTCTTTTCCTCCATGAATCTAGTTTGTAAACTAACTTGCTGTCTCCGTCTCTTCCTCTGTCTTTGTCTTCCACTTTCTCCTCCATCATCTTTTCTTAACCTTTATTTTTCAGTAGAACTGAACTTCGTCTCTCTCTCTCTTTCTCTGGTACTCAGAGCAGCTAAGTTCAGCCTCATTTTACTGCCCAGTTGACCAATGACAAACACTGTGATGCAATAATATCAAGGCACAGACAAACCACCTTGGCTGTCACTTGGTGATCAGTGGGCTATCGCTTAACATCTGTTGTAGACTGTCACCTGTGGTTCTCAGTTTGGCCAGCATTATTGGTTTAAGTCAGCGTTATCTGCAACGTTGGGCTGATTCAGCATGTTGAAGCAGCACACGAGGAAGACACTGAGAGAGCTCTCTGATTGGCCATTTGAACTAATGAATTAGTGATTTGTACATTTGTCTTCACCAGCTTGCAGCACAACAGTTAATCTCAACGTCCAAAATGTACCAGAGCAACCTTCTACACATCTCAGGTTACATTCTCGTACCAGACCATTTGTTTCTCACCAAGAAAACTTTGTCACTCAGACCATAATTATCCTGAAAAAACTATAACTGGTTTGTGCTACCACTGTGTTCAACAAGGCAGCCCACACAACAGAACAGGCAATGTGCTGTCTGTCCCTCCCACCCCCAAATCAGAATATTCTGCTCCAGTGAGACACACTGGGAGGCAGCTACACTAAGCTAGCTCCTTGCAAGATGGATAGTAACGTCATTACCAGACCAGAAATAGAAGATCCTTCAATAACCTAGAGGTCTGGCTTTTGGAGCCACTTCACTGTGAATTATGAGAGTGATGGCAAGAGGGAGTGGTGGATAAAAACACACTAAGCCAAAGAAAGAGCCACCATACAGCTACAGACTCTCCCTATCAGCTATTCAGTAGCACAGTAACATACACGACCTGTGAGCTGAAGCTACTGTTCAGTGACGGACTCTAATTAGCAGCCAATCCAGCAGCACACAGACCCGCCGAACCAGGGAATGAGAGCTGCGTGGCTATGCCGTCTTATTCAGCAGCTAGCAGCAGCTAACGTTTACACAAGGAACACACCCACAACAGTCAGCAGTAACTGTCAGGAGGCCGGGAAACCGATTTGGCCAGAAAGACTGAAAGGTCCCTTCGTGACGGCTGTTTAGCTTGTGTTTACATGACAGTGGCATTTAACAGAGATGTTTATTCATGTATAATTAGACTGAAAACGCTCAGAGAGCTTGTGGGATGTAGCAAACTCACTACACACAGAAGGCGAATGAAAGTACAGATACTGTGCGCTTTAAAGTTACAATGTGTAATTTACGTGGTTGTTTATTAGCAAATATCAACTATTGCTTTCATAAATATACATTTACTAAAGTGTAATGCAATTCACATACAAATGGAAGCTTTCTCATAGGCTTAGAATGATTTCGCTATATACACAGGCAGGGCGCGGTCTGCTGGAGGCTGCCCTGTTGCGTCACCATATTTGAATACAGTGGCTGAAAGGGATATACGCGCTTCACCTTTTGCGTTTACCTAGAACTTGCTGTCACTAGAGACGGTTAAGCTGAAGATTAATCCGGGGCGCTTCTGCGTGAACCTGCTTTGTACTTTGATGATTCTGTCGCACTTTAAATGGTGGACCACACATATGTTTTGCCCTGTAAGAGGGAAACCATGCCACCAAATAAAAGATCAGATAAGTAAGGACGGACAAAACGTGAGTGAATATCGGCGTTGCTTATTCCAGGTGGAAAGAACTCTTGAGGGAGAAGGATTTCACAAGGGATGCAGAGGTTGCCTGCTTTCTGCTAGACAGGTAATTTAAACAGATTTTTGCAACTACTTTTCCCTCTCGTCTAAGCTCGAGTGATGGCTTCGTTTACATGCTAACGTTATCCTAGCCTTGGCGAACGTTATCCCAGAGCTACAGCTAAATGGTTAGCCTAGCCTACAGGCTTATCTGTTGATTCCTCTTGCGCTGCTGCGAAGGCTGCTGCCCTCTCCTCCTCCTCTTCCCTCCGAGTAGCCGAGACACACCTCTTCGCCTGGCCGTTCCTGCACCGCCTCTAACGTTACCCCCTCGCCCCCTTCCTCTCCCTGGTCTTCCTCCTCTCCCCTTCTCCCTCTTCCTCATCTCCCTGTGTCCTGTGGAAGAACACTCTGGAAACGCATATATTGTAATCGTACCAACCTATATTAAACACTGTGCCGTGACTATCACATAAAACGTGTTATTTTAGCATTACTGTGCTAATGTTTGCTCGTGTTACCAAAATAATTAGAAATAAAACACTCCTAACATAACGTTATATCTCACAGATAACCTATATCTCACTGGTAAGCTATAACATATCGTAACATGGTTTAGATTCCAAAATAAATATTCACCTCGTCGCTAGATACTCCTGAAAAACCCAAAAAACTCTGCTGTCTGCGCAAGGCTTTTTGTCCTACGAGGCCACTGTCACTTACCCGACGGGAGGGGTGAGTGAGTGAGCGCTGCAATCTAGAATTTGACTGCTGATGTCACTGTTACTCACCATATAGTAAGGCACAATGGTATAACTCGTGGCTATGCTGTCAGCAACTGCCCTAAGCACCTGGTCATGGCGCCAGCGATAGCGCACATCTGCAAGCGCTTTTGGGCAGCTGCTGAGGAGGTGTTCCAGGGATCCCCGTCGTGAATATTGAGGACAGGATGGTGTGTCGGTTTTGTCCCAGACTTGGAGGTTGGCTGGGAAGACATCATAAACAGCCAGGACTAAGAACCTGATGCGATGGAAGTCTGCTTTCCAGATGTTGGACCAGGTGATCTTGTGTTGCAGAACATTCTCCAATTTAGTCCATGCTCCTTGTTGCCCCATTCCTATCATCCTGCTGACTCGTACTTCCTCCACGCCTGCCCGCACTTCCTCCTGAACGAGATGTTGCCGCTCTTTGCTTTTAGCCTTGTCAACCCTAGTTGCTGGGAGGTAGCCAATGCCTGCCCACCCTGTGGCTATGAGCCCCACCAGAGCCTTCTGCCTCAGCCTTGACTCAGCCAGAGATTTGTCTGCCCTCCATTTCCGGCCTGTTCGCACCTGGGTACCAGCCGATGCCACCTTTGGATCTCTGGATTCCCTGTATTGCAACGCTTCCCGTGTTCTGGACACCGTGAACTCTTCGGCAAGGCCGCTGATTGGGAGCTGCAGGATGTTGCTGGTGCCATACAGGGCGGAGCTGCTCAGACTGCGTGGGAGACTGAGCCATCTGCGCAGGTAGCTGCTGATCTTTCTCTCCATGGCCTTGACTGTTGTAATGGGTAGTGTGTTCACCAGCAGAGGCCACAGGATCCGGAGCAAGATGGAGTGCTGGTAAATCCAGGCCTTGAACCTCCCCGGCAGACCTGATTTGTCAACCCGACTCAGCCAGTGCTTAAGCTCCTTGCTGGTTTTCTGGATGGAAGCAGAATCTTTTAGGCTGCAGTCAGAGTACTTCCCCAGGCTCTTAACTGGCTGCTCCGTGATGGATGGGATGGTGGCTCCAGACTGTGAGTAGTGGAACTTGTCTACTACTTTTCCCCTCTTGAGCACTAGAGACCTTGATTTTACCGGCTTAAAGCTCATCCTTGCCCAGGTGATGAGCTTCTCTAGGCCTTGGAGGATCAATCTACTGCCCGGGACAGACGTGGTGGTGACAGTCAGGTCATCCATAAAGGTTCTTATTGGGGGCTGGTGTACTCCTGTTTTCGTCAAGGGACCCCTGCACTCCACCTCTGCTGACTTGACTATCATGTTCATGGTGAGAGTGAAAAGGGTGACTGAGATGGTGCAGCCTGTTATTATGCCTTTCTCCAGCCTGTGCCAGTCCAATGTGCCTGACCCAGCAGTGACTCTTAGCCTGAAATTATTGTAATAATCCAGAAACCACGTATGTATAAAGAAATAAACTGCCTGAGTTTTGGAAGTGGGCTTGTGGCTGTGTATGAGAAGCGCAAGCTCACGTGCGGATTTGCGGTAGCTCGGAGGTGGTCGGAAGTTTCCGTCAGGGCTCTGACATGCGGAAGTGGGTGTGGCGATCTAACGGGGTTGCGATTCAAGTAGACGCCACTGCGTCTATTGCTGATGACAAATGAGTCAAACAGGAAGTCAGGCACAGAAAAGATGAGAGTATCTGGTCAATTTTCAAAATAAAACACCTATGAAAACATCACATCGCTACATCAGCATGATGTGCCATGTAACTGCCATGAGCCAAATGAGAATGAAAAATCTGGTTGATTTTTGAAGACTATGGCGGGGCAAATTTGTCAATGTAGGGGAAACACTGTATAAATACACTGGAAAACTCGCGCCCCTTTTCCTCCTTGTGTGGTGTATTCCACATGATCCGGTGGGTGCGCCGCTTTAAGTGGCCCGACTGGCAACCTGTCCTCCGACTCTTTGGCAGGGGGGCCACAGGGGGGGCTGGACTCAGAGTTACGGGGGCACTGGCCCCTGCTGCCCCCCCCCCCCCCCCCAAAACCGCCATTGCATGTCAGCTAGTACTCCATAAATTACCACCAGAGCAACGAAGCAAACAAGATAACACTGACATGCTTGTAAATGAAAGGGCTGTCAACCTAAAATAACAGGTCTTCAGTGCTTATGATTCGATAACTAACTTTTTGGTGCAAAAGGAATTACAATTTAGTATAAAATACTGTGTGAAAACAAATACCCAAATAAGTTTGCCATTTCAGTGTATTAACAAACTGCTATGGATAAAATGTACTGAACAATAACAGTTGGGTCCACAGATTTGTTACAGTTACAGTCTGTGAAAGTCTATGACATCTTTCACAAAAAAAACAAAAAAACAAATAAAAAAACATTTTAAATCCAAAGGTTGATGCCAAAAAACCCAGGATGTCCAAGGATGAGTCTTGCTGTGCTGTGTTGTCCTCTTCTAATGGAGTGTCATCCTGACACTCCACCAGCCGACCAACCAACTCAACTGCTAAGCTAGCTAACGGCTAGCAACTCCACACTAATTAAAAGCTGCAAAAGTAGCTAGCTAGATGCTAGTGCGCTAAACCATCCAAACAATTCATCAAACATGGCACTTTGTCATTTTTTTTTTTTTTAACAATCACAGTTACAGAACAAAAGCCCCATACCCTACATGTTCCCATGCTTACAGTCAGTTCTTGTCGGCTCACTATTTAGTAGCCACTTTTTCCTTCTAATTGTTGGCTGCCCTGCTCCGTCTCTCCAGGTTTGGCAGATCTGACCCTTTTCTTCGTCTTTGTCCCCATGATAGGCTGATACTGTAACAAGCAAATTATCATCCATTCAACTTGAACTCTGTCTTACAAAACTCTTAAACCACTACGAAATAAAACATCCCTTTAAAACAAAAGGCTGTGATTTTTTTTTCTTTAGGGGCTTTTCAAGTTTGTAAGGAAACACTCTATAAATGTAAATAAACCAGAAATAATAGTTTTACACAGTGCAAACACAAATACATGGTCGTAAACCAGGGTACTATATAAGTAGGCCTATACATATAAAAATACGTACACATAAAAATAAAGATAACCAGGGTATAAGCATACAGATAAAGAGGTATATTCAGTCAGAGAATTCGAGGAAGGAAGTTGAATAATTTTCCATAATATATCGGCAAAAAAAATCCAATACCCAAGACTGAACATCCATGATGAGAACCTCCTGTTCCACCACCTCCCACAGGTGCTCTATTGGATTGAGATCTGGTGACTGTGGAAGCCATTCGAGTACAGTGAACTCATTGTCATGTTCAAGACACCAGTGTGAGATTATTTGAGCTTTGTGGCGTGACGTGTTATCCTGCTGGAATTAGCCATCAGAAGATGGTACACTGTGGTCATAAAGGGATGGACACGGTCAGCAACAATACTCAGGTAGGCTGTGGCATTTAAATGATGCTCAGTTAGTACTAAGGGGCCCAAAGTGTGCCAAGAAAATATCCCCCACCATTACACCACCACCACCAGCCTGAACCTTTGATACAAGGCAGGATGGATCCATGCTTTCATGTTGTTTATGCCAAATCCTGATCTTACCATCTGAATGTCACAGCAGAAATTAAGACTCAACAAACCAGGAAATGTTTTTCCAATCTTCTATTGTCCAACTTTGGTGAGCCCGTGTGAATTGTAGCCTCAGTTTCCTGTTCTTAGCTGACAGGAGTGGCACACGGTGTGGTGAGTGGAGTCTTCTGACAGAGTGCCATCTGGAGTCCCTTATTTCCATAAGCGATATAGCTAATTTTCACCATTTGTACAGTATACACACAACACACACTGTAAATAAAGTTATTGAGTTTGTACCCTGTTTAGTGTCTGCTTTATAGCACTGTTTGTTACCTGGGCCAGTGTTACGCTGCTGCTCCTTTCAGGGAAACTTATTTTAATAGAAAATCAGTTCTGGTGGTGTTGACAAAGTTCAAGAGTTTAAACCCATCTGAAAATCTTTGAGGTGTGTTTTGCTGTGGTTCGAAGGCATGAGTGTAGTTAAAAAACAGCTTCAATTAAATGTTCCTCTTATAAGTTACTGCCTCGCTACAACATGACAAATTTTATGATGTCAACTTAAAGTGAGCTTCTCCTGTTTGAAAGATCAGCAGCCGCCACTGATGTGTGTGTGTGTGTGTGTGTGTGTGCGTGCGTGCGTGCGTGCGTGCGTGCGTGCGTGCGTGTGTGTGTGTGTGTGTACATATATAACAGTTTGTACACGTGTTATCTTGTAGGTTTCATTATTCACAGTTTTATCTCTGAGGCTTTTCTGTTACTCTCTCACCTGTTTAAAAAAGTGACCGTCCACAGTCTCAAGAACTCTGCTTATGGTCCCCCAAAGGGCCAAACTGATGACAAAAAAACTGCTTCTGCTCTCTTTTCTCACTCTGATGCATTTTTCATACAAACAGCATTATTCAGATCTGAAAGAGCTCCCATGTTGATCTTAAACTGAATATGAAAAGATCTTAAGGCAGAGTTAGAATGCTTCCTGTGCTTCACAGAGATAAGATTTATCTACAGCTGACAGCTGAAGTGTGATTTGTGCTCTCAGACTGCAGCTGCAGGAGCAACATTTGACTCAGCAGTGTCCTCACACTTTGGACTACTTGTCCACAATCTCATGTTTCTCCAGGTTTTCTGTTTGTCTTGGCACACTTTAGAGATTGTTAGTCTTGGTGACACTAATTTGCCTAACACTGACTCACTTTATGTTTCTGATCCACTTAGTGTGTCTCACTGTAGTATCACCACAAAAAGGAATGTTTTCTTAAAAGCTTGATTTCAGCCCGGATATTAGTAAAACATAATCTAAAAGTTTTATGTGTGCATGGTTGAACTGTTGAATTAGTAAACTCAGGCAACATATTACAAAGTTAATTATTGACTATACTGTGTCAATATATCATCAGAGGTCATGTAGAGGGTATTTTAAACACAAGTTATAAATGTCCCAACTGCAAACTGTCTACTAACTCTAACAGTGTTGTCAGTATGTAGTAAGTTCAAAAAGAAAACTTTTTTAAAAATGCAAGCATGGGTGCTCAAAGTTAAAGATTTGTGACATTTTAAATAAGTATTGTACGGCTGGAAAGATGTTGGGCTTTCTGTTCAGTAGACAGATGCAGATAGGTTTGATATTGGTGCTACGTTAGGCTGACCAAACGTCCTCCTTTGCCCGGACATGTCCACTTTTCATGTCCCGTCCGGGCGTCTGGGGGGGTTTTATAAACTGATGATAATGTCCGGTTTTCCATGTGTTTAAGTGTGTGTGTGTTAGAGTGCGGTACAGGCCGCATATTTCAGTCCGAACCCGAACCGAGCGACATTATTTAATGACCAAAGCACTGAGTTTGTGTCACACAGTTGTTACGGTTACAGGATATTTAACAGGATGGGTGTGCGCCGTGGGTGCTCAGCCCGTGTTAGAGACGGGAGCGGGAGGCGGGAGGTCCGATGCTTCCAGCGAGAGGAGAGAGAGACATAAAACAAAATAAGATAAAATAGGAAAAACCTGTCTCCCTCTTTTATTTTATTTTCAGAGTTTAATCAAGGCGGGGGCGGGCGGCTGGAGGTCCAAGACTTCCAGCGTGAGGAGAGGTAGAAACATGTAAAGAGCCTGGTGACGCGAGGTTAGGTAGATACAAACAGCCAGTGTGTGTCTGTGTGTTAGCCTGAGTGTCGGGCTGAAGCTCCCAGAACCTTCAGTCTGACATCACCTCCATTGAAGGTGATTTACATCTCAGTAGAGATCAATGACTCACCCAGAATCTGACGTCATTAGTATCCATGCGTCGGGGGTGCCGAAAACAAGCGAGGATTGCCCATTTAAAATGTCTCTGTCGTCGTGCACGCCCAGCTGCATCGCCATTAAATCCAGTTTAGCAGCTTCTTTAATTTGGTCCTCCATTAACGCGAGTAGTGGCGAAATACCTCGAGAGCATTGTTTATGTGGTCTGTAGGATCTGCAGCGGTCGCCATTAGCGTGGCGCTGATTGGCTAATCGCTAGACCCACCCCACCCCCGGCGTTCATTGGTCCGTCCATCGCTTGGACGAGATAAATCGCAAATTCATTGCAGTATGCCAGACCAGAGATGCAAGCCTACTCAGTTGAGTGGGCGGGGTCTATGGTCTGGAACCAGGCTATCTGTATGTGTTATGTTCAGGTGTTGTCATGTAAATAACAGAGCTCAAGCAATGAACAGGACAGACAACAGGATTTTATCTATTTTTACACTACATTTTCACTGAAAGCTGACCGAATCTGACCCGAGCCCGAATACAATTTATACATTTTTGACCAAACCCGGCCCGACTGTTGGGCTCGGATCGCCACACTCTTGTGTGTATGTGTCCCCTACTGGGTCCTATCTGAATTTCTGTCTTTGAGAGATATTATTTTGTAATATAACTGAATTTTCTATCCATACATATAAATTTTTGAATATATTAAAATGATAAGGCATCTTTGACTAAACTGTGAGTATCATTTAAATAGGCTATGTCGTGGCCAGGCCAAGTGTCCTCTTTTTTGGAAATCAAAATATGGTCACCCTATGCTACGTGACCAGAGAAAACCAAGAAAAAGGGCTGTGGCATTAATTTTTGCTCAAGAGGTGGCAAACCTACAACTACCATAATGCACTGCGACACACCAGAACAATAAATACTCACACTGGTGAGTAAAGTAAAGTGAGTTGAACGCAGAAAACATCATGGTGGCCTGACTGGTAACCAGAGGTCTCATTTCAAAAACAATGCCTAGGATCCATACCTAAAAATGTATGTACGGACAAAAAAAAAAAAAAAAAAAAAAAGTGTGCGTTTTTATCAGGCTTCCACCTCACTGTCTGTGTATCCAATTTCCCATCTCCAAAATGTTCATAAACATGGGGCAGAGTTTCTCATACCAAATCTGTTGTTATAGATCATTACTTTTGCATGGGAAGTGGTGTATGCCCCTTTCAGACCTCGTTTGTGTGCCAAAGGGCAACTTTTATCTGAATGCCTGCATTCAACGCTATATCCAGTTCTCTTTATACATCTTACATACAATCTTGTTTTACAGTTTAACAGTAAGTTAAAATTTGTTTCTGAAAACGTGAGATGAGAAATAGGCAACACAGTAAAATAATCTTGGTATATATTTAATCAGCACTGCTTAGATTTACTGTTTGAAGTTTTCAACCTCTGTTTTCAAAATACAGGAGACAGTATGGTGCCCACTTCTTGTTCACAAAATCTCTTATTACAGTCAAACAGTGGACTAAAATATGTGTCTGAAAACTATTAATATTAAAATATTAAGTCCCATGGTGGCAGATATACAAAATGCGGAAGTGCAATCTGTAGTTCAAACAATATTCCCAGAGCTGAAGAAAAGATGCCAGATGTTCATGTTTTTTAAATTTTTACACTCTCTGTATTTGCATATATACTATTCCCCAATAGTATTAACTTCATGAATATTATATTGAAACTTGGATTTTATTATGAAATCATAAACCTTTCCTTATTTTTGACAACAGGAACAGGGTTCTAATTTTGACTTCTTGACTCCAAAATGCCCTGAGGACTTTCAAACTGTAGATGTAGTGGACTAACACAGGAGTTAAAGTTCTCAGGCACAGCGCCGGATTTCCTGCGTGGTGAAGTTTCTATCCAGCACGGGCAGAAGTGCTCTGCAGTGCGAGCATTTCACGTGCATTTGCCCCTAAAAATATATATATATGTGCGAACCAGGAAAATGATTTAAGGCGCACGGTGTGCAAGTAAACACAACCTACTGTTTACCATAATCGGCATTGGACTTTTTTCATCGATAACCAATCAAATAAATGTATTTTAAAACTCGCTCCTTTGGCTCTGATACAGCCGTCTCCCTCCCTGCCTGCAGTCCCCACTGCACTGGGCTTTGTAACAATGTCCCACCTACAGCCCCCTCTGATTGGTTACATGGCACAAGTGGCAGCCAATCAACACTGGCGCCTGTGCATGCTTTCACATCATCATTGAGACACAGAGCACAGTCAGAGCGGGAGAGGCTCCGGTAAGCCAGCGGTAATTTTGAGGGTAAGGTAACAGAAACCAGTTCTAAAGTCACCACCACAGCATTATATGATTCATTTCAATGATGACATGCTTGCCCAGAGGCAAGATTTTTTTTTTTGGGATTATTTTTTGGGCTTTTTGCCTTTAATGAACAGGACAGAGTGAAATGGGTTGAGAGAGAGAGTGGGGGTTGACATGCAGCAAAGGGTTGCAAGCCGGTGTTCAACCTGCGACTGCTGCAGCGAGGCATCGCCTCTACGCATGGGGCGCCGGCACTATCCACTACGCTACCGACGCCCCAGAGGCGAGATTTTGACGTAACTGCCTGTTTAATTCACGTCAAGCACAATACAATTTTGCAAACAGCCTAAATGATTTAGCTTCTAAAAATAAATAGCACCAAGGCAAAAAGAGATGTAGGAGCTGTAAGTCAAAAAGTCTGGTAACCACTGAAAGTTTAATCTTTATTTATGAACTCATTATGCTATAAAAGTTTAATCTGAAAAGTAACTACTAAAGCTATAATCTTTTTGTTCATTTTGATAATGAACACGTTCCTTTGCAACACATACATTTCTATTTCTTCATTCTGTGAGCACAACGCCAAGCCCCCCGCTCCGGAAAAGATTTCAGATTTCAGGCACACAAATCTTCCATGCTCCACATTTCAGGCACAAATTTTTTCTTGCTTTAACCCCTGCTAACAAAACTAAACCTTACTGCATGGTTAAACAAGCCTGACTGCAACACCTTGGGCCTCATTTGTAAACAATTCATACACACAATTTTTACTTAAACTATGAGTAGGAATGTTTTACATGCAAACCTAGGATTCATTTTCTTACCTGAATCTGTTTGTACACTGCATACCAATTTCGAACTGCCTCAGACCATATGTACACACAAATGATGAAGGCCCAGCTGTCTTAGAAAATGTAAACACATACCTTTTACCTCATATTGATCCCATATGGGAATAGATAGATTAGGTATATAATATTTAAAACTGTTAATTTAGAAATGCACTGGCCATAATGTCTTAGGACACTGATGCCCTTTTATCCTCATCAATTATTGTCAAAGTTTAAATATTTCACTACAAAAACTCAGTGCCCTGGTCCTAGCCGACAATGGAGTATGTAAGAATGTCCATATTAAAATATAACAGTTTTTGTTTTCCTAGTTTTATTGGCTTGGCCTAAAAGTAATCAGCTACTGGCACCTATTTCTAGTGCCATTTACCTTAAAGCAGGTGTTATACTATCTAACGTTGCTCTAAAGCCTACTTTACAATACATGGTTCAATTGACCCAATTCCGATTTTTGACTCTCAAGTGGCACAGATCGGATCTGTAACATGACGTGTAAACAGGAAAAAAACGCATGATATCGGATATTGTCAGATCAGATTCGGGTCTCCTTCATATGTGGAAATATATTGGATATGAATCAGATATCTGCCAATAGGTCTGTAATCTAAACAGACAGATCGGATATTTCCTGGCAATCCACGATATACGTCATGAATAATGTGACAACAGCGCATTTTGATGATGTGTTCATAGCAAGGGAAAGGAAGGAAAGCCGAATAAATTGCACGTCAATCAAAAACTAAGAACCAAAAAAGCACAATCTATCCCAAGTGAGACAAACTGCTTGATCCACGTCTCCAGTGTACCAGCAGAGAACCTGCAGAACTGAATTAGTGAAAAATCACACCGCGCTGCACAGCCTCTCTACCTGAGCAGCTAAAGCTACGGCTCGCACTCTAGACACACAGACACACAGACGGTGCTTCTGCATGACAGCCAAACCTGTGCTCAACTGTGAGAAATAAATATGTGAGGTGTACGCTGTTTTTCTATCTTTTTTATTTTTCTTTCTTTCTTTCTGTCGGCGACATACACTCCTAACACAGGACGGGTTGTTTTTATTGACTGAGTTGATTATTAAGCCATAGTGATGCGCGGATCGGCTCTGATAGCACCCGAATCAGCATGTACCTATCAATCATCCAGCTGCACCGTCTGCAGCTGCACGGACATTCCCACCGCTCTGTGCAGGCTAAGTTACCTTTTGAATTATGTGGAGCAGTGACAGCTTTCCAGGTGATTTAATCTTTAATGATTAACTTCAAATATTTAAAGTTAGTCCTTAAAATTGCTTTCAGTAATGTAAACATTTCCATGCGCGCAGTAATGTCACTGTAGCAAATACCGTGGGACATTTACACAGTGGTCAAGAGTGCTGGACCGGAAGTGTCACACAAAAAACGGAAGCTGGCTGCGTTCTGTTTTGCCTCCGTGTCTCCGTGAAAAATAAGGTGAATCGATTAGCCTGACATCGATTTATTTTAGTTTCAGCACTGCGGTAGTGGACAGCTCCTGTTAAGAGCTTCTTAAAGAGCGATCTTAAGAGCGATCCTAAGAAAGGCATTAAGAACTCATCTGGGAAACACTCTTACCTTAGTGACCCTTCTTAGCTAAGACGTTCTTAACTGTGCTTTTAAGTCTTGACTGGGAAACGTGGCCTATGTCAGTACAAAACCGTGAATTGATGATTTTTTCCTGCAGCAAAAAAATGCATGTGGCTATGTTTATCCAACACACACATATAGTGCCTGTCAATTTAGAATGATACTGATTCCCTAACATTCACAAATTTGCATACGCTCTTATTCTTCAGGCGTCTCAGACTGTAAACAAGTTGTGGTTGTCACATGGATAAATGATTTATTATATACATGGTGATCTGTAACAGCAGTTATATAGCCAGCTTTGTATTGTCTAAAAACCAGCCAGATAAATGTGAGTGGGTGAGCACAAGAGAAAACAAACACAAGACTTTTAATAGTTTTAAAATGATTACATGAAGACCAGGGACACATATAAATAGCCACAAACAGCAACTGCAGATAATAAGAAAACAGATGTCTTTTTTCAGTCTCTTTTTCTATCTCTGCACATTTCCTGTCATACATCTGTTCAAACATCATAATAATGCCTCCTAAAAACACTTTTTTTTGCAACAGCAAATATTTTTTGTAGGAAATAAAATGCCCCCTGGATTTCATTTTCTATCAGCTTCTGTATTGATTGTGTCTACAAATTGTTCATTGCCAGTATTTCATTTATTTTTCCTTCACTGTCTGTTCCTGATAAATAAAGCATTATTAATCTCTTCATGGTTGTGTTTAACTGCACACAGGACTTGGTAAAGGGTAGAAAGGGATGTACAAATGCTTATTTCAAGCACAAAATGGAACACCAAAATCACCTTTCCCAAATTCTCACCAACATGTTTTAATAGCTGAAACCTAGAAACAGCTGTGACACAGGACCTGAATCCCACTCTCTGTTGTCAAGGTGTAATGCTTTGTTCACCCTACTGTCCACTTCTACCTCCTCCTATTGACTCCTGTGCAGTTTAAGGATGTTGAATGTAATTCAGGCAGAAACTGTGTCTCCTTCAGCACCTCCAAGTCTGAGGTTCCGTTTATACGACAACGATTTCAACTGAAAACGGTAAACTTTAGTTGCATTTTGGCCGATCGTTGACACGACAGCGGCGTTTTGGGTGCCTGAAAACGCAACGATTTGAAAACGGGTTCCAGAGTGCAACGTTTTGGAAACAGCAGCATCTCCGTTGTCATGTAAACTTGCAATATGCAGTCCCTCTGAAAACGGACTTTTCACACATGCACATTAGGTCCCAGTCACTAGGCATGCTGACCGTCACAACAACAATGCCGAGCTCTGTTTGTGCTGGTCACCCTGTTGATCTGAAAAGAAGTGTAGATCTGTTACTGTAGCAACTCCACCTCATCATCCATTCAGACAAAGTTATCTGTGCACGCTTTCACCATTGTGTCTTCTTTGTTTTGGTTTGCAATAGAGTACCGAAGTCACGCCCCTTCCGGTAGAGCTCATGGGACCTTAGATCGGAAAAAATATGAATGGCAGTGAATTGGGAGAGCAATATTATCTTTTGTTCTGGTTTGAGTTGCAACATGAAATTTAAATATACTGTTAATGAATTTAAAACATCAATTTTAAGGTAAAGAAAGTCATATTTTGGGGTAGAACTGTTGAGATATAAGCTTTTTAATTAGAAAGACTCAAGAGTACACAGGAGGAGGTCGCGTATGTGACGTCATAGCTTTCGCTCGCTTCCTGCAGCTTGGCCTCCCCGCTGAAATTCCACTGTTTTATGATTAATCGATTTATGATTGAAGATGTCTGTGTGTTTTGTGCCAGGTTACAGTCACTCCAAGCTGCTGGGTGTGACTTCGGCACTCTATCGCGGTGTTGTAGAGGAAGGCGCTTCAGCGCAGATGCATGGCGTCATGCCATGGTGTTGCTTTGCAAATTTACACTGCCACCCATTGGCCTGGTGTGCATACTACAGTGCTTCCAGTAGACTTTGCGGCTCCGTGTGAACGGTGATCGTTTCAATAACCTTGTCATATAAACGCATACGTTTTTTAAAACACAAAGGACAGACTTCTCCGTTTTCACTTAAATCGTTGTTTTATAAACGGCCCCTGAGGCAATGGTTCTGTGCTGGTAAACAATGGATTGCCCCCTGTTGGTTGGGAGTGAGTTATTGCCCCATGTAAGGGAGTTCAAGTATTCGGGGGTCTTGTTCACAACTGAGGATAAAATGGAGTGTGAGATAGACAGGCCATTTGGCATGGTGTGAGCAGTGATGTGGGTACTTTGTTGGACTGTCCTGATGAATAGGGAGCTGAGCCAGAAGGCAAAGCTCTCAATTTATCAGTCCATTTACATCCCAACCCTCACCTATGTTCATGAGGTTTGGGTAGTAACCAAAAGAATGAGATCACAGATATAAGCAGCCAGAACAGTGTATTTCAAGGCCCTGACACACCAAGTTGACGGTTGGCCATTGGTCAATGTTTGTGCATTGATGAGCGTATGCCACCTCAATTGTTGTGGTGTATCACATACCATTTCCCCTTGTCGAACCATTTTTTTTGGCAGATTCAGCGTGTTATATCGGCAACAACAGAGCCCATTGATGAACGAAATCACTCTGATTGGCAGTTCAGCTCAGCACACAAGAAGAGAAACAGAAGTGAGGAAAGTAAACAAAAACCTAAACTCAAGAGGAAGTGAGACCAAAACAAACTTGTTACATAAGATAAGATTATTTTTCTTGAGCCATTGAGCCTTTTAGCAGAAACGTTTCCTGATGGTTTGTGTTATTGTTCACTGGTGCACAATAAATATGCTCTGTTCTTTCAACATGGGATTGTATTTTTAAATGTGCTTACTGACTAAGTAGCATCAAGATGGTCTTAAGTTTCTGTTTTTGAATGGAGAATACAGACTACCGCCATCTGCTGGTGTGGAGAGTTATTTCCAGGTATAAAACATACATGCTGGTTGGCTGTTCTCATTCCAAGGGTTCAGTTGAGGTGGTTCAGGCATCTGATCAGGATGCCTCCTGTACACATCCTATTATGCCTCCTACAGACTATGAGATTTGCAGTCTTTTAAGTTTAGTTCAGCTACACTGTGTGACATGGATCTAATAAACTTGGGTACAACATCAGGTTTGATGTATGCAGACTGTAAGATGACAGCGCCGGCTGAATTGCAGGCTTCAGTGTACGATGCAATAGCTTCCCATAGTGAGTGCGCAAGGATGCTGCATGGATTCTTACTTCTCCAACTGTGAAGTACAACATAGAGGGTCACATTATTAAATAACCTAAGGTTTTGTGGGCACTATATACTGTTGTGTGTCTTTGTGTGTTTGCTAGCTGTTAGATTGCTCACTTACCAGCTGCAACTCCGCCGCTATATCATTCCATGCTTCGTCCTTCTTTATGCAATCATGGTAAGGACTGGAGGACACTGTAGAGATGTGGGAGATCTCCAGGGAGTCACCAGAACACCAGTCGAAATATTTCTCACCTCAGCTGTAGTTTTAGTAAGGGCAGATGTTGTGATGGTACAGGTCACAGCTTCAGCAACAAAAAGAGACTTCTAACACAAAAAACTGGCACATGTGCGGACTATTGTCTTCTCCTATCAAAAGTAAAACAACGACTCACTAAAAGTGGACGTGACGTCACTATTTAACCCACTGGTAGGTGGCGATCATTACAACACACCATACAGGAAAGGCTTCTGCTGCCACAACTCCACAAGGTTTCCTCTTTGCTGTAATCTCACACATTTCTTTTAGCATATTTTGCCTCCATGGTGAGCTGCTATCCCTCTGTTTGTTTAGGTTTAGCGCCAGCCAGTGTGTTATTTCATGCTGCATGTCTTTTGGTTGGTTAGTAGACATAGGTCTTAACAGCAGTCACACACAACTTAGATGATCGTTCCAAATTTCTGACCTTCTCAGAATTTTACATGGGGCTGTCTTTGATCGCAAGACCGTAACAATGGCCATCCTTGAACCTCTCTCACTGTGTGACATTTGGACCACCATTTTAGAGCCACGACCAAAGATATTGCCATGTTTCTTTCACGTTGGTCATCTTCCATCTGGGACAGCCCAAAATTGCAGTGTAAACTGGGCTTAAGAGATTTTTCTGGGCATGTTGAACTGGTAGGAGACCCCAGGGCAGACCCTGTCTGGAGTACTTTGCTCATTCTGCTGTCCCTGAGACCTGGCCCTGAATAAGCAGATGAGAAAGGATGGATGAGAACTGTGCATTGTTTTGTCACATGCAAAGTTGTTTCTTTTTTGATTCTGTAATCAGTTCAATGTTACGTGATCTTTATTTCCCTTTAGATGAATAATAATCACAAACATCAAAGCCCCTACAAGGAACTTTCATTTTGAGTTGATTTTGGCGACCCTGTGGACAAAAGCGGTAGTGTTTTGCCAGAATGAAGCCTACATTTCCCATGAGCTCTAGCGCGTATTGTCGTAAAGACGCTTACCTGGCTCGCGCATGTGTTTGTTTTGGGGATGAATGAAACAACAAGACGGAAAACTTTGAGTATGGAGCAGTGCCTCGCCTCTTTATTTCTCGGCACTCGCTGGACCCTGTCGACGCCTGGCTGGTACCTGTCATCGGCCCGGATGAGGTGTTCCAGCTCCGTGGCCCCTGCTTTCCTCGTCCCCACTGGCGCGGGTTTGAATCTGCACAACTTGCAGCCTCTGGGACAGTTTCCTAAATGTATGAATATACACTATATAGAAATCGCTTATCTTCACACTCATTTGCTGTTGTAGGTCACGCACAGACATCGACAGAAATGAGAGACTTTTGCATATCCAGTTAAAAGTTCCTTGTAGCAGCTTTAACGCACTAAAGTAACTCTAAGTTCCTGATAAAAGTATTTGAGTTTTGGTCCTTTGATTTCCTGATCAAAGTGCACAATATAGTACTGAACCAAAGGTTGTGTTGGGGGGTCTGAAATGCTGTGAAATCTCTTTAATGCACTTCAGTCAGTTGTAAACAGAGGTATCTCTCCACCTCACTGAGCCTGAGTGAGTGACTGTCTGCTTTTATTGGAGGTGGAATATCTTTGATTGGCTCCCGGTTAGAAGCTGAGCCTTTGTCCATGTCGCCAAACTGTCTCTGAGAGGGAGAGAGAGAAAGATTGGAGACGGGAAGAGAAAGAGAGAGTGGGAGCATCCTCTGCTATTGGCTGAGACCATGTAGGGGGCGGGGTTTATCCTGGTGGGGGTGGTGCTGCTGCAGTCAGCCTCGGGAGGAGCAGAGCAGTGTGAGCAGAGTGTGTGTTCCCTCACAGCGGACACCGATAGGCTCATGAATGAACAGCAGACACACAGAGACGAGACTGTTGAGCACCACAGACACGTCCTGACAGCAGCACCGTCCTCACTCCTCCAACCCAGGCAAGGTGCACCGTCCTGGGGGTGAACTCTGCACGGACTCAGCGTCTCCTTCTGGAGCTCTGCAGGCTCACACCGTGTCTCTGCTCCAACACCTGGCTCTTTTCTTCACTCGGTCTTCCTCTACGTGTGTGTTTGTGTGAGCGTTTGAGGACAGTTTTGCAGAGCTGTTAATGTGAGTGTTTCTCACACACACACACACACACACACACACACACACACACACACACACACACACACACACACACACACACACACCATCTGGAATTGGAGGCAAATGCAGATCTCTTTACTCTGTTTCTGGAAGGATTTTTGAATGGTTTACAAATCCCCTGGATTAGGATATGGAGTGATTCGCGGCTCAGAACAACAGTGGAAGTAACAACCGTTAGAAGTACACACACAGGTGAGGGACATTTCTACTTTATGTCGCTGAGGAAGACGAAGAAGCAGCATGTTTGTGTTTCAGTCCCAGATGTGACTCAGAACGGATGTAACTGAACAGAGAGCTGGTTAAATCTGAGACTGTTATTCTGCTTTTGGTGGATTATGTGCATGTCTCCGATCATTAAAGTGTGTGTGTGTTTGCTCGCGTGTGTGTAAGGCAGGTCCATGTGACCTGTGTGTTGGATAAGGTCTAACTGAGCTACATTCTTATCCGCTGAGCCATGTTCAGAAACCCCCCTCAGAGCACACACACACACACACACACACACCACACCACACCACACCACACCACACACACACACCCCACCTCCCCATGATTTCACTTGTACGTAATAATTATTTGAAAAGAAGTCTAAATATCTTTGTGAATACAAAAGTACTCTATTAAATAAGTAATTCATTAATATCAATGTTTAATAATTTTAAGGTCATGACTGATGACCTAATTCCTCCTGGGTGCATTTAAATTCTAGAAACAAACATGCAGCTCCTGTAGATGCACTCATGAAACTCACAACTCTCCTCCACACTACACTGTTTTCTCATCTAATTCAGTAACACACTGTAAATTCCCAGATAAATGAAAGTCTAAAACAGATGCCAAGGAGCAGTCTGTAATATATGAAATACACAGGGGAAACACATATTAGCTGTACTTTAATAGCTGGGACAGTAAATTTAACATAACACACATTTCCGCAATTTCAAATCCATCTGGACATATATACAGTCGTGTCATACACGTTCTGGTAAATTCAAATTGTCGTGCCTTTTTAACGTTAAGCTGCCATTAATGAAACTCAATATCCCTAACTCTGAAGCAGTCATTCTATTTTTATTTTTAAGGATTAGGCACATTGTGCCCACCTCCAGATGCTCCCTCTTCCATGGAAGGGTAAAGGTGTTTCATATGACACACAGAAAAGGGAGATATGAATTTCTATTATGTTTTAATTGTTAAAATTTGTATTACTTCAAACCTTTTTCCTGGCAGTCCACTGTTTGATCGGTTGCAGTGTAAAAGGATGTATGTGTTGCATTTCTGACTGCTCAAGGTGTGTTTGGGCTTGTCAGTGGTCAATGCATGTGTGATCTGAAAGGAACTCTGGGAAGCACCTGCAGAAACCACCTCTGTGTTCACATCAGCTAGGACTGAAATCTTAAGGATTTCATGTTTGTTCATTTAAAGAGGACGGTGCACATGTACAGTATCATCATTGACATTTAATAACATCAGTACCCATTGTCCCAACTCTAAAATAGCACTTAATATAATAGGAGAAATTAGAAATAAGATCTGTTTCTAAATACAAAGGCATACTTGTCTTTTTACTTGAGCTGAATAAAGGCTCTGCACATGATTATGAGCTGGATATAGAGATTGATTGACTGATTTTTCTTTTTTTATATAGATTGGAATGTGTCAAAAACTGTCAAGTAGGGGTAGGCGATACCACAAAATTTGGTTTTGATCAGATACTAAGTAATACAGGGCAAGAATCACCAATATTGTGCCATATGATACCCATAGGTACTTGTTATTATTAAATGTGGGAAAGCAGTGCGTCATGATAAGGTGAATAATCAAAAATAACAGCAAATGTTGACCAATAATAGTTTGAAAATATTGCTTTAAGCAATGCTGAAGAACCAATTTGACTAAAATATTAATGTCACCACTATGTGGATATTTGTTGCCTGAGCCTCTTTGAATGGACTCTGTCAGTGAACTCTGTCTCTGTGTCAGAGGTCTGGATGCTGAGGCATTTTCCTCCTCCCCCCTTCTTTTCTGTTTTAGCTCCAAGTCCCCTTTTTGTGTTTTTTTCCCTTTCCATTTAGCCATCTACTTCTATTTGTGGGATTAAAGTAGTCAGGGTGCACGCAGCGTGCCCTGCATGTGGGCAATGCATATGTTTAAGTGCAGACAACACAGAAGCAAACAGTACATGCACCAGATGTGTTCACGAAAACAGACCTTTGTTTGCACAAACAGTTTTATTCTTGAAATCCAAATAGGTACGACATAGAAAAGATAAACTAATCCTTTTTTTCGGTATCAAACCTATTGATGCTAGAAACAATCTTTAAGATGAAAATGTAGTATCTATACAATTGATAGTAAATGTCAGCTCACATTATTTGTCCTCTTGTCTTTGATCAGTTCCTGATTTAAATACAGATTTTTGCCAATTTTAGACTACATTTTTTTTCAGACAAAGCAGGCTACTCATTCTATTGCTTTGTGTCACTGTTTCAGGATTTCAGTGTCTTTTGTTAAACCTTCAGTGATTTCTTTTTTGACCATATGTGGCAGTGCTACAAGCTGTAAAAACATCATTGACATGTTACCTGTTGACACATGCAGCAGACTACGAGCAACATGGTCATTCATTCAGAGTCGTGTTTGTTTTCACATAATGGATCTTAGTTTGATATTCTCTTTCCTTTTAGCACTGAATTGATTTCTTTCTGCACCAGCTAGTGTCTAAAGTCCTTTCCCACTACACCAAACACCAACACCTGTTAACATCTGGCTTTGGTATTTAATGGGAAAGGTTACAATCGGCATTCACTCTGAGGACAAATGACTCAGCAGTAGTTACAGGTGTTGTTTAGGAAAAATAGGCCTACAGCATAATATGGCGATATTTTAGTTTAGCATAAAATCAGCTGCATTTTCAGTCTACTACAGACATTTTGCTGCAAATATATAGGGCTGTAGTCTCCTGGTCGACTAGTCGATTATTTGGCTGCTATGCTCTCCGACCAAATTCTCATTGGTTGAATAATTGCCGTGTTTTTCCTAAGGAGAAAAGTGCTACATCAACAGCTTTCCAGGATTAATCCATTATTTCCTGCGACAAGAGGGACAGGCTAAGTTACCTGTGAAAATGGGAGTGTTTTCAAAACACCCCCATTGTTGACAGAAAGTTGAACTCGCCCACTCTAACGCTCAGCGTCGCGGTGACACGGACCCCCTGTCAGTTTCTGTAAGCTAAATCCATTTCCCTCAGTGGAAACGAAGCTTGTATTTACTTGTATTTCACAGATAAGAAACAACAACATTGTGAAGACAGTAAAGCCTCCACTAAAATAGCATTTTAAGTCGCGTGTGTGATTTATCCTTCAGGGATTTATACTTCGGGATTTATCCTGGCTTCATATGAGCAGAGGAAATCTCTGCTCGTCACTAGGCTAATTTATACAATAGGCCCGTTTCCACTGAAGAAGTTCCTGGTACTATTTGGGGGACATGAACTACTACAGGAACGTCCTCTCATTCGGCCCTCTCAACCGCCGTGTATCCACTGAGAGAGCGGAGTACGAGGAAGGTTCCTGTAAAGTTACGGGCTCTGGATGTGACGTAATCGTTGCTCGACCATTTTGACCGGGGCGACGTAGGTTAGATAGCGGTGTCTGTAATAATTCACTAAATGGCCCGTGAAAAAAATATGTCTTAGTTACAACATGATTGAGCTAACTGGAGTAGTTTCATGTCATATCCGACAACGGGAGGCTTTTAACAGATGACGTCCTGATGTTAGCTTGCTGCTGCTGTTTGCCGTCCCTGTCAGCTGATGCTTTCTAGACATCGTGATTTCCCAAAACTGAATAAATACCACACATATCAACACAAAACTGCTTTGCTATCTCAATCATGTTTTAACTAAGATATCCGCTGGAAAGAATATTTTTTTCACGGGCCATTTAGTGAGTTTTTTTTTTACATGGCGGCGAAAGCTATATGAACATGCTAACCCTCGTCTGCTGAGTTTTAATAATGCCAGCTATTTTGTTGCTTTCTGTTGTCGTCACATCCTGTCTTTAGTATATCCAATCAGCACCAAGTAAACCCCAAGTCCCAGCCAGGAGTCTTTCGGGGCCGTTCTGAGTACCTACCCTGAGACAGGGACTTGTTTAGCTGCTGTAAAAGTTCCGGAACTCTGTCCTTCGGGGGTGGTTCCTGCGGTGGAGACACGCACCAACGGCCCCGGCCCCGTAAATCTACCCCGAAGTTCCTGCGGTGGAAACGGGCCTAATGTAAAAAGCCATAGGCTGGCGCTGTTAACATTAGCATGTTGTATTTGCTTGGAAAACGTGTTTAGTATAAGACTTGGCTTGTCTGTGAATGTTTGGAGTAGTAATGGAGCCAAACTGTGTGCTGTAACCTTTGTTAAATTTTACCGTTGTCCCTGGTTTTATATGAGAAGATGGTAAGATCCCTAGCCGCTAGGCTAATTTATACAATGTAAAATGCCATGGACTTGTGCTAATAACGTTAGCATGTTGTATTGGTGGGGGAAATGTGTCCAGATAAAGACAAGTGTTTGTCTGTCAGTTCTGCGATTTATAGTGAAGCCAATTTGTGTACCTGTTTCAAACTGTCTCTATTAAGCCATGTTCAATTTGTGTTTTGAATCACCTAAACTTTACAGCACTTAACAGTGTCCTCCACTGCCGACTAGTGTTTTGGAGGTGTCACTGCAGAGTGACATGGACACACCAGAAGTACAAATAACGTGCAGATTGTTTTTTCCCCACAACTAATCGATTAATTGAAGATTATGTATGACTTCAGTCGACCAAGATTTTCTTTGCTTGACTACAGCCCTACAAATAAAATGATTGAAGTGATAAAGGAATGTGTTATTTTATTAGATAATACAGATGTTGTTATTTGATAACATAATTTATGGTTGAAAAAAAGTTAATAAATCACAATATATTCCAGTAGGCTTATATGTTATCACAATACTAACAACATGTTTAAAATCACAATAATATCGTATTATTCGTATTATCGTATCACCTCTGGTGATTCCCACCTCTAGTGTCGTTTATCGGCTCCAGCTCCGATACACTAATGGTGTATTGGCGGATAAACTAATTTTAGCCTCTTTTACGAGTGAGATGCAGTGATGGGCCACTACAAAATACTGTCTGTCTCCGTCCAAGCAGCACTCAAACATCATTTTAAACTTAGTGTGCACTGAGTTTGAGAGGGAAAGTAAGTAAGAGATATAGAAGAGAAGTAACCACTGTAACATTTTCACTGACCTCTATGCTGCATCATGTTGTTTACTAACCTGTTTTCCGGCCAAACAGGGAAAAAAACAGAACAGAGAGGCATGCTTGCTCACTACATAGCTGTTTACACAGCTCTGAATAATTGGCAAAGGGGAACCATTCATTGGACTATTTTTGACAGGTTTTCCCAAAAACACGCATACACAGGCTAATTTAGATGTAAACGGGGTATAACTGTGTCTGCTGTTTGCTACTGAGCAGGTAGTGTACAGTAGCTTTACCAGGGCACGTTTGTTGAAAATAGCTGCTGCCTCTTGAAACACTGAGGCCATGTTTACACGAAAACAATCTGCTAAAAATGTAATTGTTTCTCATTTTCGTTTTGGGAAAAGCCGTGCACACCGATGCACAAAAATGATCAAAATGCTGTAGTATACATGCCAGGCCAGTAGTTGGCAGTGCGCTTCTACAGAGCGGTGATGTAACAAACAAAATGGCAACCGCGTGAACATTTGTCTGGATGGGCAATGACGTGGAGTTGGCACAGTAAATCTACACCTTGCTGGAGAAGCATTGATAAATTCAAAAGGGTGAGCAGCACAAACAGAGCTCGGGAGTCCGCCATTGTTGTTGTGATGGTCGACTTTCTCCTCCATACTTAGTGACTGGAACTGCAATGAGCATGTGCGAAAAGTCTCTGTTTTCAGAGTAACTGTTTACATGACAACGGAGACGGTGCTGTTTATGAAAAATTGCACCCTGGAAACCGTTGTCAAAACGTTGCATTTTCAGGCACCCAAAACGGCACCGTCGGATTAACAATCAGCCAAGACGCAAAAGTTTACCCTTTTCTGTTGGAATTTTTGTCATAGAAACAGGACCTGAGTGTGAATTATACAGGAAATATGCAGCAAAAACAGAACTAGGAGCTAAAAGAGGCTTAAAAACTTGTTGTTTATAAATGTTTATATAAAATATTGATGAGCGCAGCTTCAACAAAAAAGAAGAAGAATATGTATTAATACCAAAAGCATCTGGTCCAAACCTTAGGTGTCAGTTTAGGACTAGTGGTATCCAAAAAAATCACAACACCCATCCCTATAGTCACCATTAGAATTAACATCTGCATGTAACCTGCTCACAGACAGTAGCATTTACACACTCACGCAAGCACGCACGCACCTACACACACACACACGCACACACACGCACACGCACATGCACACAGACAGTTCATCTCTGGGGTTTCGTTGTAACAGCTGTTAGTTCTTTGACAGTCTGCTGCTGCTGCTTCCTGTCACTCTTACTTCCCACCCTGAAAGAAATCCTGCATGGTTTGCCATTTGGCAGATGAAATGCATCATGGGTTTATTTGACTCTCTTTCTCTCTACACTGTGTTTTTCACAGAGCAAAGCTCCCAAGGAAACAGTAGGAAATGTTTAAAATCAGACAGTTTGGTTTCTTTCATCTCTTTTCGTCCCTCCCTCTCATGTCCCTCTTTCTAATAACAGAGGTGAGCACTTCTGCTTGTTTCAGAGTGCCGTATTTAAATATTCATCACTTGTTAGGAGGTGTGCCAAAGCACTGCACTGTGGGGCGACAAGCACCTAGCCTCTAGTAGTAGCACTTGGCTCGTGCTGCCACGAATGACTCCACACGTAACCCATCCAGGAAGCGTAAAATCTGATTTAGGAAATGAGAAATTTCATTTACATTCACTCGGAAATCCCTCAAGTGTGCGATTGGAATTCCTGATGACTCGGCCTCACACTTCACCTCCACCACTTTATGTTAATGTTAGTGGAGGGGAGCAGTGACGCATGTCGGAGTGGTATCACAGCGTGGAGGCTGCATTTAGGCTCTGAGGAAGGGACCCTGGCTGATGCTGGATGTTTGAGGCCAATAGCAATAGAGATTTTAAAGGGGCACCATTGTTTCACACCTGAAGATCAGTGTACATGCCATATAGACCGCTACTACTACTACTACAGTCATGATGTCATTGGTGATGGGGTTATTTCTCCTTGGGCTTGTAACAGTGTCAGCGTTACAAACCTGCAGGTGTGAAGTTTGAAAGTGAGAGATGTTTACCAGACTGGATGGGTCTAATAAAAGGTTACTATCAAGTTGCATTGTGGGAAATGTAGGATGCAGTGCTTTTGGAGCGTGCCTCAAAAGGATTATTTATCAGAACAGCCCACCCTCTGCTGCTCTAATTTCAGGCATTTTTTAATAAAAAATCTATCACTCACGTTTTTATAAACTTTGGAGGAGCAATAATTACATGCTATTACATTACATATGTATTCAATTTGCTTGTTTTGTCTTGCTAACAGTCTAAAACAGGAATATTAAACTTGCTTTGCCTGAAGGCCACTTTTGCAAAATGACAAAAGTTACCAGTTACCAAACAAATGTTAAGAATTGATATAACAATAATGAGCCTGGTCCTTTTTTTATAAACTAGCTCTATTTTCATGCATTTTATGCACATTAGCACCATATTTATATTAAAGTACAAAAATAGATCAGAAAATAGAAACAGAGAATGTTTGGCCTTTTTTGGCTATAGGAATGACTGAAAAAAAGTAATAACAAAATTGACTAATCAGTTAATCGACTAATTGTTGTAGCTGAACTGGAATGTCACCTGTGGGCCAGAGTTGATCACCCAACATCAGTGTTGGAGCTCACAAAAAGTGGATTTTTAGTTGTGCATCAGCTCTATGCAGAAGCTATGACGCATACGTCTTTGTCCCTCTGTATTTACACCTCCAAAACACTGGTAGGCAGTAAGGTTTCTGTTAAGTGCTGTAAAGTTGGATTGTTTCAAAGCACACCTAAAGCACACATTGAACATGGCGTAATAGTGACCGTTTCTAGCCCAATACAGAAATCAGCTTCAATATAACTCAAAAGGTTCATGGAGAAAACACTTGTCTTTTGCTGGACACATTTCCCCACAAACACATCATGCTAATGTTACTAGCACAAGCCAAAGGCATTTTGCATTGTGTAGATTAGTCTAGTGGCTCATGAAGATTCCAATTAACATTTTATAAATTTAAGTTTTTCTCTACTCATATGAAGTCAGAATAGACCATGCGCAGGACTTTTATGTCATTGTGCGGGGGCTTTATTGTCTTTACAATTTATTATTTCTTATCTATGAAATAAATAAGCTTTGTTTTCACTGAGTGAACTGGTTTTCAGCTTACTAAATAAACAAAAAACAGGAGGTATGTATTGCTGCAAAACGTAGTTACATTTCTGGAGAGGTGCAGGTCAGGCCACGGCATAGGGTATGCATCTACATAGAGCCTGCAATGTAGGATACCGTGTGGATTCAATGCAGCAGGAGAAATCTGGCTTAATGCTCTTGTGTGTGAATGTGTGCAAATCCCTGCAGCAGGTTCAACATGTGGAGGGAAGACTGACACTAGAAGAGGAGAGGCTGTTAGAGCAGCACATGTGGTTGGAATGTTCAGGTGTCCACGTACTTTTGCCATGTGGTGATTATGCTGATGAGCTAAAATGTGCAATGTAATAGCTGGGCTCTTGCATTGTCTATGTGTGTGTGTTTGAATGGGGAAAAAAGGCTCAGTTAGAAACAAAAACAAACCCCTCTCCGAACATGCAGTGACTCACTTCAGTGTAACAGAGCGAATAATTACAGACCTGTTTGTATACATGTGATTACGCTTCGCAATCAATGGTCATTTTGATCAGTCCGCGTGATGCTGTGTAACCTGTTACCGTGGGCGACATATGGCTGAGTTGGTAATTAATCATAAAGAGCGGTTGGAGGCAGTAGAAAAGAAATAAAAATAACAAATGGAGAATGAGACAAAGAGAGGAAAACAGCACATGTCCCACAATTATTCTGCAGAAATATCTGGGGAGGTTCAGGTGTGTGCATAATTGAAGGGCTTATTTTTAGCATTTATTCATTTGTGAAAATGAAAATCCACAACCCTTAATTTTATCTGTCCTTGTAAAAAAAAAAAAAAAAAGAAAATGTTGCCATTAGTCAAATAAATCAGTTAGGAATGCGAGGACGACACCGTGTGATAGACTGGGATCAAGTCGGGCAATGTGCATATGGTTTGCGAGCACATTTTAAATAAATAAAACTATTTGGATTTTGTTATTCTCATATGATTGATATAATGCAGTTTATTATAAATTTCCTTTTGGCACCAGGTAAGGTTTATTTTATCATTCTCTTTGAGAGGTAAACTGTAAAACCTTTTTTAAATAATATATGTGTTTGGAGGTGCTCTCCTTCTGGGCTGCAGAGATACCAGCAGCTAGTGGAACAATGTTAACGTGATTGCTTTGAAGTATATACAGTAACTAAAGCACAATATGGGTGGATATGGCTGGATTGCTGTACAGTGATGGAGAAGTGTAATTTCACAATAAGTCAATCATTTGTTGAGTTCTCAATGTTCTGCAAAAAAACATTGTCTACAAAATCCTGTCAGAAATGATTCCATGTGCCTATGTACAAAACACAATGCAAAGCATTTCTTTTCTTTTTTTTTCTTAATAAAAAGCAGTGCCTGCCGCATTAAGTTTCTTTCTATTTGGTGTTGCATGTAGGCTATATAAATATAATTTCTAGGAGACATCGTTGCCTTTTAGACATTCAGATAGGAGCTTGTTCTGCTGAAATATGGTATTATTTGTATTGAAAATGGGTAGAGCTCCAAGAAGTCCAAAAATACAGTGAACAAAAATTTCAACGCATCACTTTTGTTTTTGCTCCCATTTTTCACAGGTTTAAAGCCTCTGGAAACTCAAATCCACAATAACCTTCTAACTATGTAATTTAGGGTCTTATGTACATAATATTAAACATGTAAAACAATTAGAAATCAGTTTGCATCCAAATTCAAAATATCTGTCTTTTAAGTTTTTCTACATTCTTGAAATTGGGTTTGATTTGGCCGTGGTTATCTCTCAGATTTATTACGCAATAAATTCCAAACCAATCATAAATCATCCATCAGTTGTCTCATCCCGCCCCCCTGTGGCAGCGCAACAAAACCTTTCTGCTGCAGCTAAATCTGCCTCTTTGAGTCTGAGCCAACTCGTCTCTACATAGCCTTTTGCGATTAGCTACCCAGAGCTCAGGACAGCAGTGTTACTTAAAATTATTTTATTGTTTAGTGGAGCCTGAGAAACAGCTTTCTAGTCTGATGTTTAGAAAATACAGATCGTAAACTGGCTGAACCGCTCGGCTTGGACACAGCGGAGGCTCTGCCTCCGGCGGGCTCCCAGTAGCACTCGAATCAAGTTGACCAGCTCCAGAGCCCGGACAATCCGAGCCTTTGCAGCTCGTGGAGCTGCAGGAAGAGGCGGCTTGTGAGCGGCCGGGCTTGCCCCCCGGGCCCGGTGCCAGTGTCGGCTCGCGGGGAGGGGACATAATGTGCACCCTCCCTTACCCCTAACCCCAGCCCGAAGCAGTTAGCTTTGCTGCGCATAAACATATCCCCAATTGTGGAGGTGATGCTGCGGGAAACAACACAATTTTAGCCAGAGGGGAACATTATTCGAGGCGGGCAAATACTTCTACACAATGCCAGAGAGACTGCCGGCCGGCACCGGTCTCTCCCGCTTTGAGGGTCGATGTGTGTGTCAGAGTAAAGACATATTTAATCTGTTAAGACTGGATGTGTTTGAATGAAAAAGGCTATTATCAGAAAAACAGAACAGATTTATGCTTTCAATGAAAACGTATCTCAATGAAGAAAGGCAAAGCGCCAGCCTCCCGCTGTCATTCATCTCAGCTAATGGCCGGGCTCCACCGGGTACATCTGCAGCGCGAGTCCCGTAGCAGCTCGCTCCCCTGTTAATCAATTACAGCGCAGGCATGAAAATCACTCACCTTTCGGCGAAATTCGCCGTTTTGAAGGCAAAATAGGTGACCTACGTGAATCGTGGAGATTCGATGAGAAAAGTATTTTTTGGGGGGGGGGGGGTAAGCGGCGCGGCCGGGTGAGCTCGCGCCCGCGGGCGCGTGCACAACCACAGCGCACCCATTGAGGAGTCTGAGTGCAGACCGTCAGAAGCGAGATTCATTTACCGGACTGAATTTGGTGAGTGATTGATAGTCTGGTCGTGCACGCGCCCGCGAGCTCACCCCCGCGCGCGCGCGCGCACGACCACTGTGAAATTGGAAAAGGGAAACTTTGATTCTAAATCAAACATATTTTTTTCTGGCATGCTCTGTCTCTGTTTCAATAATGGTAGAAAACTCATAGGGTGGTTCTTTGCCCCCCCCCCAAAAAAAAAAAAAAAAAAAATCTTGTCTGTCAATCATGATGTAAGAATGCATTAAGTCATGTTGCTGCCCTTACCACACTGTGCCTCATATGTTTTGTAAATGTTACATTAAGTGACAGGCTGGCATGCGCATTTATTATATCCGCAGGCGCCCTACAGTGTCCGTCCGTCCAACTGTCCGTCCGCGCGCCCTTCTCACCTTTTTCACCCCTGACCCGTTTTCATGCCTGACAGCGGCTCCACCAGCAATGGGAGCGGCGCGACAAGTCTCTATTTCACGCGTTCCCTTCTATTGTTTATCCGTGACAGACATGTCCGTGGCGGACATTTGAAAGCGAGTAGATGACAAACAGTACAGTAAACTTGTAGATAACTCAAATATATGTAATAACTTAGGTGGAAAATGGTAAACAATCCCGCTGGCTTCTCTATGTGTTGCTTCCGTAAGCAGTCAGTGGAGCCCAAATGAATACACTGTGACGCTACGCTGTACGTTTGCAGCCGGTGGAGCCCGGCCGTAACATTGCATTTAAAAGTTATGCTAACTATTCCACTTAGTAACATTAATATGAATCAGAAAACAAACATATACGGCTGGATTAAATTTGTGGCAGCCATTGCTGAGCCAGGGAGATGTCAATCAAGACGAGGGAGCTGTCAATCACATCGTTATCTGCCACGCCCACTCTGTCCTGGCAAGTGGTCTAAATAGCAAAATGAGCTGTTTTTAAACCAGGTTTTCTAATAGTTATGAATGGTTCAAGAGGAAGAGGAAGCGTGCCATTAACACGCTGACTTAAGGAATGTCCACCAGAACCGTTGCCCCTGAACGGAATGCCCATTTCATCACCATAAGACATCTTCACTGTCATTTCCCTGAATTTGGCAGTACATTCAAAGAGCCTCACAACCACAAAAGTAAGTTATGATAAGGAGCTGCTGTCAGGTCATGGGATGACGACCGTGCATATGAGTTTCCCTGAGACTGTTTCTGATGGATTGATGGTTGTGCAAACAAATTTTTGCATCAGCTGTTGGGTTTGCTGGTGTCAGACAAACTTGCAGATTAAGACGCTGGATGTAGAGGTTCTCAGCTGGTGTGACCACATGTGGTCTGCAGCTGTAAGGCCTGTTGGATGCACTCCCAAATTAAAGGAAACAACACTGGAGGTGTCTTAAGGTAGCGAAATTAACATTCAGTTCACAAGCAACAGCTCTGGTGGACATTCCTGCAGTCAACGTGTCGACGGCACACTCCCTCAAAAGTTGCAACATCTGTGAAATTGTGTTTTGTGATCAAACTGCACATTTTAGATTAGGTAAGCATGATAATATTGGAACTTCATCAGTATCACTGAAATTGGCTTGAAAATAAAATTGCCCAACATGCTTTTCCATCCTTTGCACAATAAATGATGATGATATTAATTACATACATTGAAAAGCATTCTATTTCATGTCTCCATCTGCTGGTGGGCCATCACGATAAGGCCATGCACGCATAATATGATGTTAATGTCACTACAGAGGAGTCTTGATGGTCACTGAAGTTAGGTTGGGAAAAAAGTTGATATCAGTATCAGTTATCAGCCAAATAAGTTGTTATATGTCGGCATATTGACATATAAGTTATTGACATTGCTCAACAGGTGGAAGCAACCCTCCTAAGAGTATAGGAGAGAAGTGTTTGTGTCTGTGTGATGTGCCTGTACATCAGCACGCTGTAATGTTTCAAGGTCCAGTAGGTGAACCTGCTCTTATTACCAGAAGAGACATTATCCCACTTGATTGCAGCCTCAGTTCAATATTTTATTGATTGTTTTGAGGGAAGTGAATAGTGTGGCCCAAGCTTAAAATCCAAGGCCCTTAAACCCTTTGGAGCTTTAAAGTCACAGATTCACTTACCTAAAGTTTAGCCCAGCATTTAGACTTAAAGCAGGGAAACATGGCTTGCTCTGTCCAAAGGTAAAAACAATACTCCCATAATCATCTCTCAAGTTAATTAACACACAGTAGTTTGTTTGTTTAATTCAAAAATTTAAATGTAAAAAACAAAATGCAAAGCTAACCTTCCTCAGGATGAGGCTTTATATTCACAGTATAGACATGAGATTGGTATCAACCCAACACTGAAAGAACACCATTCTTACAGGGCATTTCCCAAAATGTGAAACTATTTCTATAAAGGGGTGGACTGATTTAAGACTTTTTGTACTAAAAATTGTATTTTTATTGTCCAGTTGTCTTCATCCAGTTCTTGGATAATAAAAATCAAGAATAATGACCCAATCACTTTTTATTTAATTCTCTCTGTTCTTCTTTCTTTCATCTTCTTGTTTGATTTGATCACTCTTTATTCCTCTCTTGTCTGTCACACGGACGACCTGCAGTAGTGTTCTAACTCATATTCTGCTCTGCTCTGCTCTTGTCTTTAATGAGCTTCCTGCTCTATTGTCTGCATAACAGTTAAGTCGACCAAACCATTAAAACATGGCTGATCAATATTTCAAAGCTATATGCTGTGTAATATTAATGCTACAAGCTCTGCTGAGTGAGCCTTAATGTACTCTGCTGCTCATATAGCTGATAGTATAATACTTTTTTCTACCTCTCTTAACCATAAACTTTAGCCGTTGTCACAGCATTTTATTTTAACTTGAGAGTTTTTCTTCTGCTTCTAATATACATTGTTATCTAGAGCACCAGATTGAATTAACTTGCAGCTGAAAATAGTCCTCAACATATGCCCTATGTCCTCCTGTTTGAGTAAGCTTTCCTAAAAACTTATCAAGTGTTTTAGGAAATTAAGGAACCTTTTTTATGCCTCTGCACCTGCGATAGCCGTAGTTGGAGACATTATGTTTTCAGACTGTCTGTCCCATTTCTGTGAACGCGATATCGTAAGAATACCTAGGGGTTTTATTTTCAAGGTTGGCACAAACATCCACTTTGAGACAATTAGATTTTGGTTGTCAAGGTCAAGGTCACTGTGACCTTGTTTTTCTCATTCTCGCAAATGCAATATCTCAAATGCCTCTAGGGCATTTCCTCAAATTTGGCACAAACATTTGTTTGGATTCACCAATGAACTGATCAGAATTTGTTGGTCAGAGGTCACTGTAGAGAGGTCACTGTGACCTCACAAAAGATGTTTTTGGACAAAACTCAAGAATTCACAAGCTATGACAACATTTCACAGAAATGTCTAATAGGATAAAATGATGAAGTCATGACATCTTATATCCAAAAGTTCAAAGGTCAGCTTCACTGTAACATCATCATTTTCTGCAAAAACACTCCTGGCCATAACTATACGCATATCTCAGGAACAGAAGGGGAGACATTTGGTCAGATACTAACTTGGTGACACTAATCTTGGGTGTCCACCTTGGAACGGCTGATCATACAGATCTTCTCTGCTGCTGGGGGAAGATGTGTGTGTGCAGCATCCATGCTCATGACATGGATGTAAACTGTAACTGCAGCTTAACTTGTGCACGGAGGTGGTAATTTTAGTTGGTAAAGTGAGACCATATATCTGTAAGGCATCAGAAAGTATTGATCAGGACCAGAACATTGTTGCCTTTGTTTTTTTTAATAGGATTTGTTGACTGTAAGAAACATGTGTTTATCCTTTTAAAAAATTGCAGTATATCCTCCTTCGTTTCATATGATCCTGCTTTAATTGCTGACCAATCTCCGAGCAGTGAGCAGCTGGGTGCCAGACAGATTCATAATAAGCTGAATTAACAACTATTATCTGCTGATTATGCCCATGGCTGCATTCTCCTCCTTCTCTTCTACCTCTCCTTCCACTGTCTCCATCCATCCCTCCACCTACCCTCTCTGTGGTGCTCTGCTTTCCCCTTCGTACTAATGGTTTCTCCATTAACCCCACCTGACGGCTGTGTGGGTAATTACAGATTTATTTACGGCCTGTGGCCACACACAATGAGAAATAAATAACGTGTTTGACCAAGCAGAAAGAGACATTAGCCAACCGTGCCTTTCACAGATTTAACCACATAGACACACACACACACACACACACACACACACACACACACACACACACACACACACACACACACACACACACACACACACACTGACTTTTTCTCTTTAATGGAAACGGTTGCCAGAAGGCTTAACTGTGACGTCCTGTACAGTATTGTCTCTGGATGTCCTTGTTGCTGCTGTACCTCCAGTTTAACTGGGTTTTTCCCTCCCTCTGCCTCTGCTGCTCTGTCGTGCAACAGAATGTTTTAAAATAAAATCAATACAGACTCTGAGGCAGGTGGAGCACACTGCACTTCATCCCTCGCTTTTACCTGTGTTCCATCTTTTGGCTACTTGGGGGCAGCTGAAACAAGTTGTGAACACAACTATAACATAATATCACCTTTTTCAAGTTTATATATGCAAGTTAGTAAACAGGTGCTTATTTCCAAATGCAGCAGTTACAGAGCAACATGATGATTCATTAGAAGTCTTTGTTCTTTGTCCACCTTTAAGTCCAGTATTTACTCTCTTTTTGCTCTGTTTTTGGTCTCCACTAACTCCTGAAAAAAAAATGTCTCTTCAGCTATTAAATACCCATCCATGTTTTCCAGCTAGTCTCTGAATGTCTTTCTGATGTTTGCTGCTGAGCAGTTAGTGTACAGTGGTGTTTTACAGCCTTTTCCCTGAAAATGACAATATGAGATTAATGACACTAAACAAAAACAATGAAGTTGTGAGTTTGACAGTTAAACAATGGCCTGAAAATCACTGACACCTGAAACATGGATTTGTGTCCAGGCTTCTGATAGTGATTGTATTTAGGCAAGAAAGTGCTTGGGTAAAGTTAAGTGAAAATCATGATTTTAGTTAAACATTAATAAAAAAAAAAGTAATCATAAAGAGATATTGCTGGAGTCACTACAGTTGGGTAGTGTATTGCAAGATTGCAGATTGTGATTGAAAAAAAAATACTTTGTTAGTAAACACTTTGCTGATTTGGTTAGTATTAAACAAGGAGCAACCTCTGGGGCTGAAAAATGAAGCCAGCGTGGAAGTGTCAAAAACTGCAGTTTAGCAAGTCAATCCGCATAGACCCCCTTGTTAAAATACCCAACTTATTTACAGTGGTAATCATGTTTACAGCCTGGTACAAAAATGTTTTTGGTCTCTACTGTAAACTTCCCCATTCATGACAACTCCATGAGGTTGAAATTGTATATAATTCACCTGTTTGCATTTTATAAGGGCGAAAAATTATGCATTTATTTAAGGGTGTGACTGCATTGAGTGATATGCTGTCTACAAACCGTCACCTCAGCTTATGAATCAGACCCACCCCATGCTCCTCCACAGGTCCACCCTTCCTTGGTCACTTCTGGTTGTCACAGTTGTCACAGTAAAATTTAAGATGAGCTGATGGATTTGTGTTGTCAACTCATGCATTGGTTAACATTACAAATAACCATTCCACTTTAAGAGTTGCCAGCAGTCGGCCCAGTGAATGGAGTTATTTCCTCTCAGTCTACAGCTGCTGTGAGAGGCAGCAAGACATCCTTTCATTTTAGTTATAGGTTATTAGTATATGTTAAACTTGGCATGGTATGAACAGTGGTTACATGAGCTTCAAAACCAGCCACAACTCAGCCCTAAGCAGAGTGATTGGCCACTGTTGACCAATCAAGGGACTGCAGTGTTTCTCGCTCCACCTTTGAGTACCAGATCTGTGTTCTGCTTCTCCAACAGAAGGGTAACCAAAAATGGGGACAGTAAGGAATGGTTCCATTGATACCATCCACAACTTTTGACAGTAAAAAATGTGTACCAAACTGAAATGAACCACACTAGACTGCTCAGTGGAAACAGCGCTCAAGGTCACGTGGCTATGTCCATTATTTCAGTCTGTGGTACCAACATTTTTGCAGCTCACCGGGTAATTTAATCAGCACAATTTCTCCATTATGTTAATAGAAAACATACTGGCTCGGCATCCCTTAAAAACATATTTGCTTAAAAATTAGTCATATATAAATGTAATTTCTAGGACACAGGACAGTTCTGTAACCTGAAATGAACATAAAACCATTATAACATGAATTGTGTTGACAGGTCTGTGTTTTTTGTTTTTTTTTTAATGTCAAGTTTACCACAAAGCTGTTGTTGACTATGTGTAGTTTTTTTTTAATTGTGTTTTGTATATTTTTTTTTAGAACAGTCACTTTGTTTGTCATGTGCTCTTTATTTCTGCTGTAGAGTTTTACTTTTTTTCTAAAAATGTGAGAGCTTCTTCCTGGGTGCTTATTGGAAGAACCCATTAACTATCTGTTCAGCCAGAAGCCACACACCACACTGGCAAGGGCAGAATAAGGCCAAAACAGAAAGAAAAAAGATGTTTATCAGATTTAATCAGCTCAGCATGGACAAGGTCTTAAACTTGATTTCAGGAATCAGAAATTACTTTGATGCCCTTACAACTCAAAGAAAGAAAAATCCCCTTCTTTTGTCTACAGTCTTGTGGCTGAGCCTTGTGTTTGTAGGCCAGAGGAAGCTTTATGTGAGGGCAGAATATTACCTGTGTGTTTATAAAATATTGATGCTGTTGTCTATAGACGGTGTGCAGGGTTTTCTTAATCTTTCTTACAAAAACTAAAATGAAAAAAAAAAATGCAATCAAGTGCTTCCAGAATTAGGGACCTACCGTATTCTGCTACTGTTGAAGGTGAATAGAGTGGCTCTTTACACATTCATCAGGCTGTCTAATCCTCTCCATGTCAGGAAACAGAGTTCTGTGTTTGCGTGTATGTAGCTCGTCTTTTCTCCACATTTCCTGAACCTAATCCAGGCTGCACAGACGACCGCAGACTTGCGTGGTCTGCCGGGGTGCATGCTAATAATCCCTCTGAAGCTCTGATTGATTTCAGGTCATTATCTGTTTGCTGTGTTTGTACTGCTGAGAGCTGTTTGTCAGATTTATGTTGAGCAGTATTGAGGATTAAATGATACCAAGTGAGAGAGTCAAATTATGCTGTTAGTATGCCTGTTTATCACCCCTTTTAAAGCACATTTATATGTACCATTTTGATTTACTCTGCGTCGTTAAAATGTCTGCTGATGGGAGTTTTGTTGTCATTTCTCCAATTGTGTGCTTGTGTAAAAAGCGCTTTTTGTGATTTTAAGACCAGTTGACATTTTAGAGAATGATGGGAGCTTGGGAGAAAAGCCCAAGATTGAAATGAAATATGAAAATGCTTCTTTGTTCCTCTGAGTGGTTTGATGTCCAATTTTTAAGTTTTTTTTTTTTTACAGCATCTATAACATTTCAGTTGTTCACATGAAAAGTGACAGCAGTGGTTGTGTGAAGAATAAAAAAGAGAGTGGAGAGAGAGGTTTAAAGCCTGGCTCCTCTCTCACCTCCATACAGCTGACCAATCACAGCATGAAGTGGGTGTAAATGTCACCCACAAACGACACAGCTGCATCATTTGTAGTCGTTTTGTGTCTCAGTAGCATTTGCAGGTGAACCAGAACTCTCACTGACACAGTAACTTGAGTCATTTTACTTGTTTTGTGTCTCTCTATAGCCGTATTGTTACCAGCCGAGAAAATATAGAGGTGGCTGGTATTGTTTTCTCCTCGAGTCTACAGTATGTGTGTCTCATCATTGCAAAATGTGGTCCTGGTGACACCAGTTGTAGCAGGAACTACCACAGAACCAGTGTATTACCAGGTGTTTGTGAATTTGTCAGTCTGTCTATCTACGGACAGATTTTTGTTGCCATGATGGTGTCACAGGGGCTGTCCACACCAACGCGGGTATTTATAAAACCGTGACTCTTTGCTCACGGTTTGGACTTTCATCCACACATAACTGCAGTTTTGGGCCCCTGTAACCGGAGTTATTTGTAACTGGAGTCCAGGGTGAACTTTTTGGAAACGTCCGGTGTCAGCAGTCATGTGTGGACAGGATAACCACGGTTATTTTGTCTCGTCTCCATTGTATGACGTCACAGTGTGTGACATAAACAGAAAACAGCTGTGTTATTACCCGATCCAGTGTGTGCAAGAGACGATTTGAGGATGGACCTAAACAAAATACTGCTGCTGAGTGTGTATGAGTGTGTGTGAGTGTGTGTGTGTGTGGTTACAATGGCCTTACAGTTAGGAGTTATATCGCCACCTGCTGCTTTGGCATGTGTATGACATTGCTTGACAGTGGAATTTGCGGTGTCGTGTGGACGGAGGTATTTTTATTACACCGCTCGTATGGACGCAGATTTTTTAAAAACTGGAGGCCAAAAAAGTTCGGTTTTAAAAATACCTGTGCTCGTGTGGACTAGGTCACAACCATGCAAAATGAAACTTAAGAGGTGTGTACTTGAAACCAAGATAAACGCAGAGTTTGAAGATGGTGTGGTCCGAGCAAGGGTGCCAGAAGTAGGGGGTTAGGAAGTAGGGAAGGGGCCATTGGCTGAACGGAAGATCATTTGATTATCTTCGTAGCTGCTTTAAATCTCTCTATGGCCTTTTTTGTGTCTTTGGCAGTTTTGTGTCTCGTTGTAGTTGTTTTGCTTCTGTGGCTTTTTTTTTGCATCTCTTTGTGGTACTTTAGTGTCTCTTAGTAATTACTTTAGATCTGTGGCCATTTGTGTCTCTCTGTGGCCAGTCGTAGTTTCTTTACTTGCATTACTTTGTAGCTGTTTTGCATCTCTCTGCAGCCATTTTTTTTGACTCTGTGGCATTTTTTGGCTATTTGTAGTTGTTTTGTGTCTCATTGTTGTCATTTTGTGTCTCTTTGTGTTCATTTTGAGTCCCTGTGGCAGTATTGTGTGTCTTTGTAGCAATTTGCATCTCTCTGTTGTTTTGTGTCTCTGTTTCCTCTTTGTTGAGTTTTACATCATTTTGTGTCTCTTTGTGGTGGGGTTGTGTCTCTCTGCACCCATTCTGTGCCTCTTTGTGGATGTTTTGTGTCCCTTTGTGGCATTGATGTGTCTGTAAAAATTGTGTTTCTCTATATTTATTTTGTATCTCTCTGTGGCCATTTTCCATCTTTCTGTGCATCTCTTTATGGCTGTTTTGCATCTCTTTGTGGCAGTTTTGCATCTCTTTGTGATCATTTTGGATCTGATGGTAGTCATTTAATGTCTGTGGTTGTGTTTGACTTTACAACAATAAAGGCTGTTGTAACTGAACATTGGGATCCATCCTGTTGTGACCCGGAGTGTCGGCAAATCTGTTTGAAATGTGGCCCACAGTTTTAGAACGATTTCACTCTGGATGGGCAGATAGCCAGTAGGGATGTCCCGATCAATATTGGATTGGTATCAGCCGCCAATATTAGCAAAAAACGTGCATCGGATCGGACTGCATGGAAAAATGCCGATCCAAGAACTCCGATCCAGTTTTTCATGGACGCCGATCCAGGTTTTCCGGATACCCCAGCGCTCCGTGATTCAAGCAGTCCATTCCAGCATCCCGCTCCAGCACTTACTATCAATCCACCAGACCAGCATGCAGACACACAGAACAGCAGCACCAGGCTGGCACTGACACTATTAAAATAACTGAAAAGGAAAGGCTGCATTGTTTGTTAAATGTCAACAATGTCTTGTGGTTTTAATCTTTTTTATTTATTTATTAGGAAGCCAAAGCACAAGTGTGTGGAGTCTTGCTGCTATTTTAATTTCAGTGTAAGACATTTTAAAGATTTCTTGTGTTGATTTATTTTCTATTTATTAAGGGGCCAAAGCAGCCAAAGCAAACCAACTATATTTTTTATTTAATGTTAATGTTTAAGTTTAAAGTTTGTTTATTTAACCCTGTTCACAATAAACAGGTCAGTTTGTCATACCAACTGTTGTGGATCATTCTAACTAACCTGATTAAATAGTTGTTCTTGTTACGGTAATATCGCTTGATCAAACCTTTTCTAACATGACTGACAACAAAATAAGTGAATATGTACAATACGCGCTTCAATCGGATTGGTATCGTTATCGGCCAAAACTCAAGGCTGTAATATCGGTATCGAATTAGAAGTGAAAAAGCTGGATTGGGACATCCCTAATAGCCAGTGAGAACAACAGCAACATGGTTAGGGCTCTGCTACTTGCAGTGCAGAAAAAAATACAAATCTACATAACTCAACTGTGTTGATTGTATTAATGAAAACAAACCAACATTTACCTGAGAGCAACAGGGAGTTCATATGATTGGTCAACATGAACAGATCCTGTGATCCATATCTCCTCTCATCAGTCTTTGTGTGTGAGAGGTGATGAAGTCTTGATTGAATCCCAGCAGCATCAGTAGAAGCAGCAGGAGGATAAAGCCTGACCTGTGTCCTCCTGCTCTTCAGTTTGCTGTGTGATATGAAGCAGAGCTGCTGCAGCGCCCATCGCATTCAGCTCTGAGCTGCACGTGGGAGTCCATCTCTGATTTGACGCCTTTTATAGACGACCATGCTGTTTTTCTCTCTGCGCTCCCATTTCTGTGGAGCATAAAAGGCTCAGTGTGTGTGTGTGTGTGTGTGTGTGTGTGCATGGAAACAGAAATAGGTTTATCGTCAAGTAGGTTTTCACATATGAGGAATTGCATGATGCAATGTATAAAATATTAAATTGAAAATAGTAAGTTAGACATGGAGCTTTTACGATAATGTAATGTTGTGTCTGTGGGGGGTTGCAAGCATCAGTGTCAGCTACATCCACACTAATATGTTTTTGTTTTAAAACACATAACTTTTATCACATCTAGCCTAGCGTCAACACTACTGCAGTGTATTCTAACCCTTGAAAACGAGATTTCTGAAAATGCTACAGACCCCGTTTTAGTTTGAAAACAATAGGATTGCATTTTAGTGTGGTCTGTCGAAAACCGGGCATTTCGAAAACAGTAATGCGGATGAAGATGTTCACTTCCTGGCTTTGTCGTATTTGTCGTGAAAGTCCAGCCAAAACATTATAGCTAGGTCTGCATACCTGTTGTGGTTTTATCCTTCTTGTGTTGCCTTACTGCTTTCTCGTTGCCACGGCCTTCTCCGGCGATGGATAAATGCCAAGTCATGCCAAACCGACTTCAGAGAACTAGTGATAATGAAAGACGACTGCTGCTTCGCCTTACGTCGCGTGTGTGTTGGCCAAAAAGTTGCACATGAACACATGGCAGAGACTACAGCCAATGACCAACCAGTATGTAGGTTCTGTGCATGCGTCAGAGGAAATAACTGCAGACCAGCAGACTGTGTTTGTCATTCAAAAAGGGAAATTTGAAGACTGTCGTGACACTAGATAGCGCGTTTGCACATTAACATCATTACCATGAACCTTTTCATTCCCTCTGAATGGGTGACTGTTTCCATCTGAATAGGGTTCCCAGTCACTCACATCATCACACTAAGTGGGCTATACAAACTTTTGATGCAAACATTCAAAAACACATCATCACTGTCGATGTCTGAACTACCACATAAAAGTGACATTTTACAATTCTTCACATTATAAACCAAAAAAATTATTTTGTCTCTTAATTAATGTTAATGTTATTTTAAAATTTAAGTCTCTTAATGAGCAACTTTTTCAAACGATTTAATTATTTTCAGAACGTTTCTCATTATTCTGAGAGACTAACTCAATATTTTCAGATAGGGGAGACCTGGGCCAATTGTAACATCATTTTAGGTTTTCCTTAATAACTAATGTGTTTGTAACACTGATGCTGCAGCAGATAATACTGCTGGGTGGCTTATTGTAACCTGTAATAATATAACCTAGCAACAAATTTCTATTAGGCCTATTGTACAAAAGTACTGTAACTAACAGGCCAAACTAAATCTTTAAAATAAAAGTAGTGCAATAAAAGGGTAATATTCCCATCTGAGACAGTGGAGTAGATTAACAATGTAGCATAGAATGGAAATACTACTAGGTACTGCAAAGCACAGGCGCCTCTAAATCTTTGTCAGTGTTTGTGTTTCTGTGAGGGCAGCGCCATCTCATGGTGACACCTTGTAATTGAATAAATGGGCGTGTTAGAGTGGAATCTAGGAACACCCCCAGAAAGGTGGAGAATGGTATTGGGCTGGAAGTTGGCTGGAATTTGGCAGGCGTCCGGAAGGCTTTTGGATGGCGTGGGAAATTTGAAGTGGCTGCATCAGCAAGTGTTTCAAAAAAGTTTGTTTTGATCTCACTCCCTCTTGGCTCTGGCTGTTTGTTTAATTTCCTCACTTCCGTTTCTCTTCTTGTTTGCTGAGCCGAAGTGCCAGGGTGATTCATTTCCCAGCGGGCACCATTGCTGATTGAACGCACTAAATTGGCTAAAAAAAAAAACGCTATCAAGGTCCGACGAGGGCCAATGGTGTGGGACACACTGGGAGGACTAGGGCATCAGACACAGCCTACTGGTGAATGATGGCCGATCATTGGCTTGGTGTGTCAGAACCTTTAGAGAGACTAACGGAACCATTTTATATGGAGATGGCACTATCGGGCTGCAACAAAGTCCCTTCTTTATGCCAACTTTTTACACAGAATCAAATGACTGCGGCATCATTCTGCTCCAGTGTGTAATTTTAGTAAGCATCCCAGCATTGTGGAAGCAAAAGAGGCGTGATGGGAGTGACATGTAACACAACAGCATTGACCTCTAGTGGTAACACGAATTGGCTGTGTTTTATGAACAATAACAATGACATAACATTACAATAACAATCATTTACTGTCCCTTTTATATGTTGGCCGATCTTGTCCTCTGTTTGGAGGGTAAGCTCCGGAATCTCCTTGTTTTCCCTATTTGCAGACATTTTTGGCCACTGCTCTTTGTCCTCCCATGGTGGGTCGCACGCATAAAGCAGGATTTATACGTACCATTCCCCTTAGTGGAAACAAAGCTTTTATTAACTTATATTTCACAGATAAGAAACAATAAATTGTAAAGACAATAAAGCATCTACAAAACACCATTTTAAGTCTTGCATGTGATTTCTCTTGGTTTCATATGGGTAGAGGACATCTTGTGCCAGTCATGTAATCATATTGTATTCATTTGCAAAACGTGTAAAGTACAAGACAGTTGTTTTGCCAGTGAGCATTATAAGTTGTAATGGAGCCACATTTTGTGACGGTACCTTTTTAAATGTTGCTGTTGTTCCCTGGCTTCATATTAGTAGAAGAAAACTCCACTAGCTGCTAGGCTAATTTATACAATGTAAAATGCCATAGACTTGTGCACAAGTATAAATGCTCACGGAGTAGGACCTGTGCTTACGTCAAATCCATCCTGCCCATGGTACCGTCCTACCAGCTGTCCTGTTTATTCAGACACCATTTCAGTGCGATCTTACCTTATACACATCATGACGAGGTGGCCTAACATTGCGATATTCCCGCCTTGGATTGGCAGTGTAAAATGGGCTAATCGAACAGTGATCTGTTTGTCAGCATGGCAAACTAATTGTCAGTAATGGATGAAATAAAACACACACCTAGTGAAATAGAGCTTAAATGCCCAAATGAATCAGGAATTTTGGAACAGTTTGACCTTATGTAACCTGTGTTCGTGACTGACCATGATTTCTGTTCTGGGTTTGGATAGTTTGAGCTGTCAGCTGGGAAAGCAAACTTTTAACAGGTAGATAAATTACTCTTTCATTGGTTAGAAAATCTTTCTTACTGTATTTATGTCATATTCTGTGAAAAATAAAACGGCAAATCAATGTGCAGTTTCCTTGAGATGTTAGGGCTGTGTTGTTCCTAATGGCCTGTGTCCAGCATGTGGCTTTTCCACATGCTCCTGTGGGGGCTGTTGGGGAGTGGGGGCTGTTGGCCCTGTGGGGAGGGAGATGGGGGTAACTCCTGCAGGGGAATATGAATGGAAGATCAGGGAGGGGAGGTGTTGGGGTGGGGGTAAGGTGTTTAAGCCTCCGGAGGTGTCGGCTCTCCTCAGGCAAGCTCTTTTGTCCTTATCGTTGGCCTCTTCTTATTCAGATTGTTGTTGGGTGTCAGTCTGAGAAACATGAACTCTGCTCCCTCAGAAGGATATGTGTTTCTCTGGGTGCTGAGCTGTTTGTAACTTTTGTCAGACAGGATGATGTTCCTTTCCTGAGGCTTCGCACATGCTGCTTTAGGTAAGATGTTAACACTGCAGTTTTAAGTTGCTCTTTTTCTTCTGCCATTGGTTTTACTCAGTTCTCAGTTTATCTGAGACATGACAGAGCTGTTTCATGCAGACAGGCAGCAGCAGCTTTGAGCAAAAAGAGGACAGGGAAGTGTAGGCCAAGGTACCAGAATAGAAATGGCAAAAAGGAAAAGCACCAATATTTTAAACATGACTTCAGATATTCTTTTTAAAGATACTCATATCCTGTAATACATCACAGTATTACATCACAGAGTAAACAATAATTGTGTTGATGAAAACAGTATTTGAACATTTTGGACTTACCAAGGTGCTGCACTGTAGCACAAAAGACAAGTTCCTTAGTGGAAGAAGTATGAAGATGCTGGATTAGAGTGGATCAGTAAAAAATATACTGGAAACAACCCAGAGGAGCTAAGTTTAGTTTTTTGTGTACAATGTCAGTGTGTGTGTCTTAAAAAAAGTATGATGGTATTAGAGCCATTTAAACAATTCGTATTTTGTAGTATTTAATTTAATATAACTATCTCAGACAGTGCGTGCCTCTGATTAGTTAAATGTATTACAAGTTGTATGTGCTTCTAAGTTAATTTAGCCTGTGTGCACACAATCCTTAGCCATTCCCCATTTGGGACTGTCTCAACCACTGCATGGAATACAGTCCTGCATTGTTCTATAGAAAAGCTTCCGAGTTTCGGAAAATAACTAGGTGCAAATTTGCAGAGACAACCAGTTGCTGACACAAAGGTGAGATTAATGCTTCATCAGAAGTGTTTTCAAACTGAACTTTTCTGTTTTACATGAGAAAAGACTTAAAGGATAAAGACTAACTGGTAGTTTGAGTCTCTTCCCTGCGCTCTTACTTTTTTCCCTCTTTCTTTCTACCACATTTTGTGATATTTTGAGTGAATTTGGTGTTTCAGCCAAATCCACTGATGAAACTGCATTTTATTGGTGTGTATTTTGTATAACTGTACAGAGAATGCAACATGTGAAGTCTGCTTTTGTGTCCTGAAGTCACACATTAGAAGTGGTTAATGAAGTCCATCTAAAAAGAGGGAAAATGAATAATTCAGGCTGCCTTTTTCTGTTGTATATGCATTCACAAGACACTCACGAAATCAAACCTGATAAATAAACAAAACCATACATGGCTGTTGTCAAATGAAGACCATGAATGTAGGAGCTTCTCCCATTAAAAAAAGATTCTGCTTTGTTCATCAGCCAGTTACAAAATGCAAAAACACCACTGTGGTGGGTAAAAAACCCCAGTCTTTTATCCAGAGACAGGTGAGGAAGAAACACCTGGCTTCATGTATGAGAGCTCTGTGATCACGTTTGTGGCTGCCTTAATGAGCTGTGCATCACTTTGTCAGGCTTTCTTTCCATCAGGACAACTTGTATTTTGGAACTTGATGGCAGTTTCCTGTTTGTTGTAGCTGGTGCATAGTGGAGGTTTCAGACTGATAATTTAGGAGGAAAATGTAGCATTTTGTTCTAATGTGTTATCTGAGAGAAAAGACCACACAGCCAGATGTTTGGTAATGAAGTGACTCACTGGTGTGTGAACAGCATGTTGCTGAGTTTCCTCTGCAGATAAATGATTTTACTGAGTAAATTATCCATCGACACAGGTGCTAATGAGCGTTGTTGTGCCTGTTTATACTGCAGACAGACAGGAGTTGAAAATAAACGCTGATGCATGTTGGAAAAATGGACTGGAATCAGTTGGTATTATATGAGCATGAGCATGAGCTGTAGAAGGAAAGAACAAGCTATGTACGTGGGTCTGCGAGGTACTGTGGTGCTTTGAGCTAAATGCAAATTTTACCATGTTGGGCTGCTTCCAAATATTCCTATAGGCTATTCATTCAATGGGTAGTTCTTTGGTTTTCAACTTAAGGATTTAGATTATTGTTATTATGATTATTTTGAGAAATTAAAAGAAATTATAAATAAATATATATTTCAGTGTTTCCACATTGATGTATTTGTGTGACCTGCTACAATATCATTTCTTTAACTATTTAAAATGGATAAAATCTAGGGATGTATGATATTGGATTTTCTTTCTGATATCCAATATGCTGATATATAAAAACTTAATTGTCCGATGATCGATACCAATATCAATATATCCACTTTTTTCCCGACTTAATTTTTTTGATCATCAAGTCTCTTCTGTTGTGGAATTAACATTATATTATACAGCATGGCCCACCAGCAGATGGAGACATGAAATACAGTACTTTTCAATGTATGTAATGTTCATTCATTCTGCAAAATAATAAAAGGCATGTAGGCGGATTCTGACAGTTCATTTTAAAGCTGATATCGACCGATACTGATTATGTACTGGTCCTTATGTACAACCTACGTGTGTGTGTGTGTGTGTGTGTGTGTTTGTCAGAGGGTTAGAGTTAGGTAATTGATGGGGGCCACCTTTGGGACTGGAGAAAGGAGTGGCAGAAAGCAGATCAGAACAGAAAGTTCTTTTACTGGAGATGAAACTTCTCAAACTCCTCCTTTTTATACCCAAACCATGAGTCCAATCATCAGCACTAGGATACCACTAGAGAGTGGTTTTTAACTTTGTGGTGATGATGAAGTGATGACATTGTAGATCTAAAAGGTCAAAGGTCAACTTCACTGTAACATCATAATATTCTGCAAAGACACTTTCTGGACATTGTTTGACACCATATTTCAGGAACAGAAGGAGAGATATTTGGTCAGATACTGAATTGGTGACACTGATCTTGGGTGTCCACCTTGAAACTGTGCTGATTGTATAGATCTGCTGTGCTGTCAGGAGGAAGATGTGTGTGAAGCATACACGTGTTTCACAGAGATGGATGTAAACTGTAACTACAACTTCACGGATGGGCAGAGGCATATAACTGCAAGACAGTAATTCATGTTGGTCTCAAACAGTAGTCTGCAGCTTCTGCAAGTTGGCAGCTGCCTTGCTCAGGTAACACGCTATCCAACGTCTCCACCACCCCCTGATGACAAAGACAGCTCATGTATTATCTGATTACAGAAATGCTGATTTGATATGTATAAAACATGCAAATGTTAAGTATTCCTGGTTTGCACATTCATATAATGCCAACATTTTCACCTGGCAACTGGGCTGGAACTTTTCCAGGGGAGGGAGCAGCTAAAAACATGGTCCTTCAGCGCTGCATCTTACCTGTGTAACAGGAACACTATTTCATATTAATATAAATCTTAATTTTTAAATTTGTTGGATCTAGCATACTGTTTCTGTGCTGCTGTTTCACAGTGCTTTGTCAGGTGTTGTCTCTATTTTAGAGTGACTTTTGATGACAGTTATGTTTGTTGTTTACATATCTCTGTTCAGGCCAGATTGTGGCTCACCTGACATTCGTCTTTTTTGCAAATATATTGAGTGACAAGTTTACAGAGGGAGACTGAAAATTCTGAGGCTCGGTTCAATGTCATTTCAAAGAGATATTTTTACAGTGCAGTGTAAAGGTTTTAAAATGTCTGAGTCGTGCTTCAAGGCTGCTTTAAGTTCTGGCCTGCTTCCCTGGAGAGGACTTGTCATCCTCCCCCTTTGCATCTATCTCGTCTCCGTCAATCCTACTGGAGCTGAACTTTGCTCTCAGCATGCCTTTATTGTCCCTTTGATTGACAGCTCTGGTCCTGACCGGGCGTCCAGTGTGACAGCTGATGATGGATCAGCTGGAGACGATGTGTTTGTGTGTGATTCAGGCTTTTGTGTTTCCTCTCTTGACGTGAGGGGGAAATTTTGATAACTGACTGATATGATCGCCTGTAAAGACGAGCAGCCTGTGTGTGGACCGATACCTCTCACATGAATCTGTAATAACAGAGGAGAAGAAAAACATGAGATGTCTGATCAGATGACAACAATTACAGTATTACGCATACTATCATATATAATACTCTTTAACTAATATCTGACCAATGTACAAATACAGATTAAGAACCATGCGTTGGTTAACCTTTAAGCCTGATTTATGGTCGTGCGTGGAATCGACGTCGTAAGGTACGGGGCTACGCAGAAGGCTCGCCGTAGCCCCCGGCGTAGCCTGACGTGCACCTCCCCAAAAATGTAGCTACGCGTTGAGGCGACGCAGACCCAGCGCAGACCGGCACGGCTGTGATTGGTTTGCTTGGTTGCAACACATTTCCGGTTCCGTATTTCTAGATTCCGCCATCCCCGTCATCTTTAAACATCTTCTGTTGCGATGTAGATGTTACAGTGTTAAGGCTCATTATATATATGCCATTATGCTCAACGTTCAATACGGATATGGATACCCGGCCGGAGCCGTCTGTCCGTGCTCCGCGTTCATTTCTCTGTGACCGGAAAAGCCGGAAGCTAAACAAAGAATCAACTAGAGACAACGATAACCACTCAGGAAATGAACGCAGCCTCCTACCGCTCTGGTGGTGAATTGCACCGCGACGAAACGGAGTGACGGAGAAGTTCGAAGGGTTCACGACGGTGTCACGGCAACCACGTAGCGACGTCGTCGATTCAACGCACGACCATAAATCAGGCTTTAGGGTACAATCACACTTGGCAATCGTACCGTGACCAAGCACGTTTGCCCCCTAAAGTCTGGATTATTTGGCTAGTGTGAGTGTAAGTGTGCCACGCTTGAGTACGGTACACTTCCCTGGCCCGGTATGGTTGGAAGAGGTGTGCTTAAAGTGATAGTTCAGGTTTTTGGACATGAAGTTGTGTGAAACGCTGACCATCTGTAGCTCTGATGTGACGGTGTCACTACTGTCAATGAGCCTCCTGCTCTGAGAAGTGGCCCGTAGCTTACCGGAGAAAAAGTAGTTCTGAAGATATATGGGGGACATGTAACCAAAAGGTTTTAAGCTACAAAAAAGTATGCATGTGTTTTGTTAGACTATTTCAATAATTTTAAAACATCCCCGCATTACAGTATTACCAGTATTATTAGTGAGGAAGAAGATGTACTAGCCCTATATATACCTACTACTACAGCGCGAACACCGGCTCAGGCTCAAGACACATCCTTGTCAGCTGCTGTAGGTAAACAGAGGAATACCAAAATGGTGCGAACTTGTGATTTCTCCAGCTGGGGGAATAAAAACATCGCTGGCTCCAACTCCGTCGGTTTCCCATTGTGCCAACTGGGATGAACCTCGCTACCAAGCCAGCGAGGGTGAGGCATGGTGAAGCTTGGTCATGCATGCGCACAAGGTTACGTACGCAACGCGCGAAACGTGGTGATGATGTATGAACCATGCGATCATCCCTTCACAACAACAATAGCAATGGCGGCGTTGAAGGGTTCACGTTGGTCAGATGAAGAGGTTGTATCTCAACGTGACGATGTACGTGTCGGAGGCAACCGTGCTTGAGTACACTTGCTCTCGGGGTAATGTGAGTGCGGGCCAGGGGAGGGGGGGCATTCATGCTTCAGCGCAGTACGGGACAACTGACCCTAGTGTGAGTGCGTCCTTATAGTTAGCAGTCTGCGTCCAAAACCTTCAATGAACATCATGTGAGTGTAGCTGCTTCAAAATAAAAGTGACTTTAGTTGTTTAACAGTGAGTTGTAAAACTTTAATGATAACTGAACACAACACACAATTGCCCTAGACATACATAAGGAGATGGAGGAGACAGTGGCAACATTCTGAGTTTTACAAGCAGCATCTATACTCCTACAATCTGCAGAGTTCCGTGGGTGCAGATTCCATATGGGCCTGCTTATTAGATATAACAGATGTTGACAAAGTTCTTATTGAGGACATACTTTGTGAAAAGGTAGCCTAATAAATCAAACAAACATTTAAACATATTGCAAAAAAATAACATTATATTGTGACTTTGTATTGTGATAGAATCATAATGTGTGGCCTATGGTGATTTCCACCACAATTTGTACAAACATTATTTCTCCTGTTTAATCTCTTTTGTCTAGCATGTTTAGAAGGAAAATAATTTTTACATTCTAATATGGCATTAGAAGAAACTGATTTAATTATCTTTGCATGTCAGTGATGATAATGGGTTGATGCATTTAATACAGCACCATTAACAAGGCACAACAAGAGGTGTATTTAATGTCTTTAGAGCTTCATTTTACTTTCTGCTGCTATGATCAATCTGACAGCATCCAGTTCAGACTTGTGTTGGATGATTTACTGGATCCAACATAGTGACTCAGACCAGGATGCTTCCAGACATTAGACAGATATAAAAGTGTTAAAACCCGCATAACTAGGTCTGGAATTGGCTTCTATTTCATGATCTGTATGATCTATCCCTGTCAGTTTATGAAGATGGAAAGGAGGGAAATGAATGATGGAGGATGGTGGAAGTGATGTGGTTGGTGTGTGCTTTCTTCTTCTGTCCCGGTCTGACAGGAAGCAGGCCTGAGGCAGCTGAGGGCTTTGTCCTCACAGACCCAGTCAAACTTTGATGATCTCTCCAAAAAGCCACTCGGCTCGATCCCTTACGAGTCTGCCAAGAGGATACAGCATCACTTCTTTTGTGGATCTGTACATGGTTGTGTCCCACACAGCCGTTCAATCACAGCATAACACACCGACGTTCAGAGACTTTACAGACTGCTGGGTAGTTCTGCATGGTTAAGCATTACAAATCAGGCAGGGTTTACATTGAGGTTGAGCTTTTTTTTTCATGCTTTTAGATCAATTTCCAAATTTTAATTTCAGGTTGCTGTGAAAATGAGCCTCTTCAAGATGTGTAATCCATCACAATAAACAGCCGCTTTTTTAAAAAACAAAAAATGTTACAAACAACCAAACTCGCATAACTCTTACAGCAAACTGCAAATAAAAAGCTGCTCAGCATCTAATTATCAAATCGAAGACGATTGAGTGTCCTCAAATGCACCATCAAGCAGAGATTTTAAGAATCATCTCAGCTCACAACTGCAGCTTCACATTATGATAATGTAACTTTGGCAAATTAAATTAAAGGCAACAAAATGTTGACTGTGATGGATCGTTTCTCTGCAGCAAGATTCAACTGTCTGCAAGTTGAATACTGAAATGAACTAAAAACCAGTTTCTGCCTGGAAGGAAGGAAATCAATCTAAAGAAGACTTTGAGTTGTTTTAGAGAGTGGTCAACAGGGATATGAAGTTTAATTCATTTGTAGTTAAACGGTTAAAACACCCAAAACTAGTGTGTAAAATCCATCATAAAATATTGAAAACTTAAAACAGGAGTGGAAACTGCCATCACAACCAAACTACTTGATTAACATTGAATGCAAAAGAAATAAGCAGTAACTATATTTAAGTTATTGTTTTTTCTGATGTTGTAGAATATGCTCATATAAGAAATATTTATTACATTTATTTAACATTTTGTATAAGTTAGCTGACATTAATTATGTAGTATTATGAATACTAGAGAAGGTCAGGAATGAACCATCTAATTTGCACACTTTTTAAAATTACTTTAAAAGTGTTAAAGGTCAGTTATCCTCTGCTTCCAAAAACAATGAATACCAGACACGCTTCCTCTCATTTACCTTCTCCCCCATGGACTTGGATGCGATTGTGATGCCATTTCTGCTGAAGCTGTGGGTGTGTTTGTGACAAATGGTAGCACAGAGGAAGAGGAGGAGCAGGGACACTCTGCTCCTCAGCTGATGCTGTGAGGATGCTGAGTCAGGGCGAAGAAGTGACAGGAGGAACTGAGGGAGAGAGAGAGAACGAGGGGAAGAAGAGAGGCTGTTAAATATTTCAGGAAGGTCGAGCGGAGCTGCGGCTCTCTCTGGGTGTTCCTGTCTCCTTCTCCGTCTTAAAGGGGACCTATTATGATTATCCTTAGTATCTGATATATAATGCTACAATGCTGGATGTTTATATCAAATGTGGCCAATGTGTCGGATAGTGAGGTATGTGAAAGTAATCCCTGTGAGCAAAAAACTCAGGTGTCAGCAGTTCCTAAATACTTTGTTTCCAACATTTTTCTTCTTCGGCTATGAGCCAAACCTGGTCACCTGGTGACAGATTTCTTTTTATGGTCAACTGCACGCTACTCCAAGTGTTCACATCACATGTGCTACATATGGCTACATGCTAACACCAGGGAAACACAATCTTAATGCCCTGACACACCAAGCCGGCTGTCGGTCATTGGTTAATGTTGTGCTGTCTGTAACTGTCTGTTACCGTCGTTTTTGTGGTGTGTCCCACACCGTTGGCACTAGTCAGGCCTCGTTGGCGACTTTTCAGCTGATTCAGCACGTTCAGCAAGTGATGGAGCCTGTCGGTGAGAGAAATCACACCTGACTGGTTTTCAGCTCAGTGCGCAAGAAGTGAAACTGGATTGAGGATAGCAAACAAACAGCTCAAGTCAAGACAGCATGAGATTGAAACAAACTTGTTATACAAGGTAAGATTATTCAACATTTCAACATCAGGTTGTGTTTTAATGTGCAAAGTGGCTAAGCAGCATCTTGAATTCATCCTGTCAGTCTTCCAGTTTTCCTTTTTGAATGACAGTCACTGACCACCACATTCTGCAGGTGTGGAGAGTTATTTCCATTCATGTAGGCGCAGAATATACATGCTAGTTGCTCATTGGCTGTAGTCTTTGTGGTATGTTAAAGTGCATTTTTTTGCCGAGACTCAGCAATTGGTCCTTAGTCACTACTAATTCTTATATATCAGTTTGGTGTTTGTGTGCCTTTACTGTAGTAGCTGATTTTCGGATCACTGAATATGGTGATTTTTCATTGCAGATACTCTGTTACTCCGTTACAGACTTTCCCCCAGCTGCAGTGACAGTGCAGAAACGCACAGAGTGCAGATGTGGAAGACCTGTAAATACTGACCAATCAAAAAGACTGGGCTTTTTCTGGAGGGGGACTTAAAGACACTGGTGCTATAACTGAGCCCCTCAGACAGAGGGTGAATGCAGGTGTTCCAGCACTTGCGGATGACGCCAGGTCATCCAGGGGAGTTTCATTGTTTCTTCCAGACCGTTGCTGTACTTACACATTTTGGTAATGCCTGCCACCCATACTGCTGCTGCGGGCACAAAATGTTTTGAAGCAGATCAAGAGACAGACCCACCCTGCTCTCGTTCTCACTCTCAAACCCAGACCAAACTCCGATCAAACGACAAAACTAGGCAGTGCTCATCAAATATAAAACAAGAATCTATTACTGAAGTGCCTATTTCTCACCCAGAATGTTTTCTGAAACATATTTTAGTGCTCTGTTTAGCTGTTATGATGAGAGTTTGTCTACAGGAAGTGGGCACCATACTGTTTCCTACATAATGAAGACACTGCAAAGTGTTTTCAGAAACATACACATCAGAAACACTGTGGAGTGGTGGACTCATTTAGACTTGTAGAGACTAGTTGATGCAAGTTTTAGTTGAACTTTGGATGTGATACTTCTGTGATGAAAACCAGAATCAAGATTTCTTGAATACATGATGTTTCAATGTAATGGTTGTTACAGAATTCCATTTTTAGCTCTGAATGATGCTTCTTGTTGGTACTTTAACGCATCAGAATAATGTACATGAAGATGCACTCTGCTGCTCTAGTTGCCAACAAAACCTCCTCTTTAGAAAGCTTTCCTTCCTCACTCTCTCTCTCGTATGTACTACTGAATCTACAAGTATACTCCTCTTTATATTTTTATAGCTCTGTGTGTGGGATGCGACTCAGGTCTTCAGCGTGTGAGCACACCTCTCTACCTTTGCTCCTACACATGATGCTGCTGTGTGTGTGTCATGATGAGAGGTGTGTGGTACCGGGGAGGGCAGTGAGAGTGTGTGTGTGTGTGATGGAGTTGTGATTCGTGACTGCTATCTTTCCTTCGCCTGTTAGTCTCTCCGTGCGGCCTCTGAAGCGTCCTCATTATCTTGGTCGTGCTAGCGGAAAGCACCGGCGTCTCAATCGGGAAGCGACTCTGAGCTAATGAACCTGATGAGACGAGGCATGGAGCCAGGACCAACCGCTGCTCGGCTCAGTTAAAGCTAACATGATGGATCTGCGGGTAGCAGAGGGAGAAAGTGAGAACACGGAGAAGAGCAGGATGAAGGAGAGATAAAAAGCAAGATAATGTTTTATACGTTGGTGTAAAAGCGGAAATGCACTGAACATGAGCTGTTAATGTTGTTCATAAATAATGCAGTATCCATTTGGCCAGTGCTCCTGAACTCAGCACCCTGAGTGGCATGGGTGTGGACTGCTGGAGAGTTTCTGCACTCACACACTTCATCTCTTTGTCTCTGCTGGTATGAATTCATTTCTGCACAAGTTCTGTTTCCCTGTCAGCTGTCTATTAAAGAGTATGACAGTCTGAGATCAGCTGTGCAGGACAATGAGGGGGAAAAAAAGTTTAATAATCTTTATTTATACAGCACTTTTCAAAAATGTGATGGATCAGGATAAAATAGGTAAAACAAAGTCCATTTATATACATTTACATACATATATATATATATATCTGTCTATATATATACGAAATTTAAAAGATGGTTCTGACCCGGTCAGCTTTATTTCCTTAGGCAGTACAGCCTTGGGGCTTGAACTGGATAGGTTCTGTTCACTTTAATTTTACGGGAACTCAGGGACAGAAAAAAGATCTCTGCCCAAGGATTTCAAGGCTGGCGTTCAGGGTACTTACTTCTGTCTGTGTCGTTTTTAACATGGTCATGTTTTAAGCAGTAACCCAGAAATAAACCTGTATTTACAAGCTAATACCGTGCAGCCAACGTTTTTTCTTGTCTGATTGTCCTTGCGTAGCAGTCTGCATCCCTTCCCTAAATTCTGAGGTTTTTGCAGATCTTTGAAGGCAGCACAAGCTGAAGTCCTTATGGGTTCATCTTTTTAATTTTTGTTAAATCAGCTCTGATCAGTTGATCTGATCAGAGCTGATCAGATCAGGTCGATGGATGAAGGCAGCAGCTGCTGCAGAAAAAGTGTGCCCCATGTTCTGCTGCTCCATCTGTGCCCAGACTATACGCTCTGCACCCCAAAAGTGTAGTCCAATGAATTGAACATTATTCCAACAGCACACCTAATAGATGGTCCAACTCCAAAAATAGGAAATCAAACGTGGTGGCAGATGTTTAATCGTGGTGGGCCGTCACCAATAAATGAATGTGTAGAACATCCTGTATCTTCCATCAGCAACTATTATGCTCACTTTCTCTGAGCTGTTGTTACTTTGTTTTCTGTGTTTCTTATACAACATCTTTGTGGGTTCCTTTTGTATTCATTGAATAACAATGTTACCTTCTTTTGACCGGCTGATTTTTGTTGACTGAAAGGAAGTGTATCATAATGTGATGCAGTCTGATGAGATCAGCAGTAAAATCAAAGTTTCTTCATGTTGGATTATCTCCCTCTGCCCAAGTTGTTTTCTACTCTGAAAGACTGAGCAGCAGAAAACATTTAGGTTTTAAGGAGAGAAATGAGCTCTGACTTTGCAGACGCATCTGAAAATGGTCCTTATGTAATTAAAGTTTTTTTAAGGATCTTGAAACACCAAACAGAGTGCTAAAAGAACAGACAATGTGTCGCTTCTTTCTCTTTTGGTTTTAAACAGTCCATTACTGAATATTGGAGCGGTTGTCATAGCAACAGAAACAATGGCAGTGGATATTTTAGTGTGAACACCTGTGCTGTCTTTAATTATATTTTAACACAAAACAAGTGATGGCAGACAACGTTGGAGGAAACACAACATGACTGAATGATTAACTGTGTTGACCGAATTACTGGTCATAGTTTTCAGTATGTAGTCTGAATCTCATATAATGGCCGCAACATCCAATTATAACAACCAGACAGTTCAGTTCAGAAATCCAGAATTTTGAACTCTTCATATTGTAATTATTCCAGGCATATCTATAATATGCAAGCCAGCACAGTCATGCAACACACCAACTGCAATGTTGTAGACAGAAGAAATAATAAAGGTAAAGTCACCAGGATGTGCTGACCAGAGCAGATAATGTGATTAAATAGGATAAATGATGGATGTGTCTGAACTGGTTTGTGTTGCCCTCTATCATCACATTTTCTTCTTATCAAGATAACAACAGTTTGTTTGGATTCTGGATTTTATCAGTTCGCCCAAAACGGTAGACCAGCAACTCCGTGTTCTGTTAACTAATATTGCTGTTTTTGTCAGTGGAGTGTGGTAGCTCTGATAATGGCCTTAATTCACCATTGGAAAAAGCTGTCTGACTTCGAGGTAAAATGGTGAAAATACTGGAAAATTGGCATTCACTACAGTTTTCTGGTGGGCCTTTTTCAGGTGGCTAAAATGAACTAAATGAGGCAGTGTTTGCTCATTGCCATTTCATTTTATGTACGGAATGCAAGGATTAAGCACACTGCATTCTCCTCAGATTGAAATGTTCTTTATAGATTAAGTTGTGGCCAGTATTAGTTTCACTGTCGAAAACTTTTCATCAGTGACCCTTGGACAAAAAAGAGCCGATGAGGAGCTTAAATAGAACTTGATGCTAACAACAAAGACAGAATCTACATTTCGTTTTTGTTTATGACACGAATAACGTTTGAGACTAATTTTACATTAACCAAATTGAAGAAAAAAAATGAACTGACATCAGTTATTTAGGTTTAGAAACAATTTTGCACAAATTTTTATTTTTATTTTTTCATCTTGTGGTGAAGTCAGGGGTAGAGCAGTAGCACTAAATACCTGGCGTTTGTGTTTTTCACAATGTATGTGGGAGAAAAAAGAAAAAAAAAAGGTAAAAAAAATAAATATTGGAAGCAGAGAATTGCTGGACTAGCAGTTGTCCTCAAATGCTGCATGAGCGACAGGCTGGTAAACTCACCTGCACCTGGGTGTTTCTGTAGCCAGGAAAAACACTCACTCCAGAGCAGCGTCAGCCATTGTTGTTAGTTGTAAGCTGTAATTCAGAAGTAAATAATCAGTCATGTGTATCTGACTGTGGATAGTGGAGCCTAATGGATTTGTGGAGTTTGTTCGTTGCAGCTGTAACAGTTAGCAGTTAGCTCTTCTCGTTAGCCACTGAAATAGCAGATCTGGACTGCCTCAAGAATGTCTATGGATTAATGCTGTTTAACAGGCAAGCAGGAGGCTCAGTTATCGGTGAGTGCAGCAGCGTAAGTTAACAGTCTGAACTCAGATCAGTTTTATCTGACAGAGATGAAAGTTTAGTTTTAATCACCAACTCTGTGAAAGGACACAAGTTTAAACCTCCAGACTAACGTGGCAGATTATGAAATAATTCAGGCTTTAATGAAGTTATTTCTCTGCTTCTTTACAGTGACCTGAGTTCAAATTTTGATTGTAGTTAAGTTTTTTTGTGGTGTAAAAGTTTTTCAAAGGGCATAAATGGAGAGATGTTGAGCTTTTCAAATGATGATCAGTAAATGTGTTCTCATAAACCCCTTAAACCTCTTAAACACCGCTGGAGAAATGACAGTTTGTAAGTGCGAAGAAATTATTTGTAGTTGTGGGAAAGAAATTGTCTAAATGACATTTTTTTAATACAACCTGATACGGTATGAATTAGCTTAACTGGATTAGTTTTAATATTTAAAAAAAAAAGCAAATAATAATGACTATAAGTTGAGTAAAATGTCATGAATTTTCTTCATTTAAAATGTTTAGAATTTTTATCAACTAAAACTATGAAGGATTAAAATGCCTAAATTGTGACTAAATCTAAAAAGCACTTTCATCTCAAGACTAAGACTTAATCTAAAACAGCTGTCAGAATTAACACTGGTTGTGGCTGCTGTGTTCACACATCTGTACTATGACATCTTCACACAGAGTCATCAGTCCAGCCTCAGTGTGGATGATCTGTGACTTCCTGTTCTGTCGAGCTGTTGTTTACTTTTCCTGAATCAAAATGAGAGAGAGCAAAGTGCTGACTGATGAGTTTAATCGGCGTTTAAATGATGTTTACTTCCAGTTTGTGTGTTAAGCCTGTGTACACCTTAGGAGCATGTGTGTCGGGTTCCACCTCCACACTGATGTGTGACTGTAAAATCGCTGTGTGACAGGCTGCTTCAGTTTGTCTGTAAACACCAGGACGTTTATTAGTTTCTTTTTATTTCCCAGCAGAGAAACAAGAGAGAAACTTTGAGGTGAGACCAAGTCCAGGAAATGAAGCCAAAAATCTGTCAGTTGCACATGAAACTTCCAGTAATGCACAGCTCTTAACAGAGTCTGGATCTCCATGTCTAAGTAGAGAAAAGAAAGCAGACTTAAGCCCCTTTCCCACTGCACATAACCCCCCACTAACACCTACTAACTGGCTTTTGTATTTAATGGGAAAGGTTACAATCTGCATTCACTGCCAGGACAAATGACTGCAGTAGTCACAGGTATTTATCAGCTCCAGCTCCAATTGGCTTTGATTGGCAGTGATTGAAGTATCACACCCAGGGGAATGCACGCAGTACGTTTACATGATACTTGAAAAAACTGAATTATTGCCTCAATGCAACTATACCCGGACAACTGAAGTGCATGTAAACGCGTTACTCTGACTAATATCGGCGTTCTCCAACTCCGATTAAGACACCCAGATAATGCGATTGGAATTTCTCTGGCATGTATATGCCTTAATCGGAGTTAAACTAGACAATGCATGTGCGCATGCTCCACACCCTCTGCGCTGGCATATGACCCCAGAACAGACGAGACATGCTGTTGTTGTAGCCCTCAAACAGTATATGGCGTTCTTGTCTGCCTCTCGAAATCACCATGACCACGAGGGATAGCGTGCACCTTATCTGCACAATCAGTAACGCGTACATTACGTACGAGATGAACAAAGCTGTACAATTATCCATCGTGCTGTTGTTCAAAAATGCCGGTCTGACACCTGATCCAGTTGTTTATTATTAAGTGACATCAGGTACTGATGTCAGGAAACGACGCATATCGCCACCTAGTGTTGAGGAGGAGGACGCAGCTGCTCCTTGACATAGACAATCATTATCCTAAGCAATTAAGGGTATTAGACAGCAGTCATCACGTCTCATTTTATTGAGAGAGAGGTATGGAAAATAAGTTATTCACCAAAAAAAACTGACTGTCAACATTATTGACTCTACAAAGAAAAGTTTGTCTATTTTGATAATTTAGGATGTTTTTTTTTTAAAAAAAAATTTCTTTCTCTTTGTTGATTAGAAACTACAGAAGTGTATTACATTCACCTGACAAATAAAAATAAATCTGTTATGTTGAGTAATTTTCTCTGTTTATCGTGGTAATTTTTTCTGTTTTTCTGAGTATTTTTATCTGAGTTCAGAGATCAATAGAACTTTAATTCCTTTCTTTAGAGCTTGATATAATGGAAGCAAACATGACCCGCTTGTTTAGTTTAATCCAGTTTTACTTTGTTTTGGGTTTGAGACACTGGGAGATACTCGTCTTTAAGTTATATAGATGGTGTTATCATTAGTTTGTCGACTTTACGCAGGCACCTCAAGATCGAATTCGGGTAGCAGTTCCATTCCTTGATGACACCTCATCAATAAAGTATCCAGCGATTATCTTGGGATCACTGTTTGTAGAGTATGCATGTAGCCATATCACCATCCATGAAAACCTGTCTATTGCACCATTGATGCAGATCCCATAAGGTTTGAGTTTATCATATTAGTCTACGTGCCACAAAAAGGTTGGGCCCTGATTCTGATACTTACGTCAAGGGTCGTCTCAGCAAGGAGACATTGAACGCATGGTCCAGGAAGCTGAGAAGTACAAGGCTGAAGACGATGTCCAGCGTGACAGGGTGTCTGCCAAGAATGGCCTGGAGTCATATGCTTTCAACATGAAGTCAACTGTAGAGGATAAAAAGCTTGCTGGCAAGATCAGTGAAGATGACAAGCACAAGATTCCGGCGCCTCAGCTACACTCCCCATGGATCCAATATTTTCATCAGTCTCCTGATCGTCTCTTGAGTTACCACGTAGCCAGCCTGAATGCATTTCAGATGCATCATGTTGTATCCATGGAGCTTGCCATACGTGTCCAACTGATTCTGGAGAAACACTGCAATGTCTTAATGATAACACCATCTATATGACTGAATGACAAGAGTATCTCCCAGTGTCTCAAACCCTAACAAAGTATAACTGGATTAAACTAAACAAGTGGGTCAAGTTTGCTTCCATCATATCGAGCTCTCAAGAAAGGAATGAATGCATCTGTTGCTCTCTTAACTCAGAAAAAAAAACCCTCAGAAAAACAGAAAAAAATTACCCTGAAAAGTAAATAAAAAAATACCACAGAAAACAGAAACAAAATTACCACGAAAAACAGAAAAAAATACCACAAAACACAGAATAAATACACCGAGAAACAGAAAAAAATTACTCAGTAAAACAGATTTTTTTAAATTTGTCAAGTGAATGCATTACGCTTCTGTAAGAAACAGCTGTTTCCACATGCCTACCACTGCTTTTTTTGTTAACAGAGAATTTTTAATATCTTTCTTGGTATAGGACCTACAGTACACATAGTTACAACATCATCCACCTTGCTCAATAACAGCAAAATGTCTCAACCCAAGCATGAATTGGAACCAAATCAAATTGTGTCAATGATCCATATTCCTCAACTTATCCTTCTCCGCACACTGATTCCTCATTTTTAACACACGTTTCATATTAAAACGATACGTCATTATGTTATAATGTAAAACATTTCACATTTTATTCTTTAACAATACATTTTCAGGTTATAAAGTGAAATGTTTTATGTAATATCATTATTTTTAATTACAACAAGATAACTGATTTATTGTTATAACCATGGAGGTTTCTTGTTATAACATGAAAATATGAAAAACATATTGTTGTGACAATAAATTATTCACATTATTACCTGATACTGATCAGTTTCTTTTTTTCTGGCGTGGCAGCAATACACTTATCAGACTTTTAAACCCTTAATTAAACTGAAAAAAAAAAAAATACTGAGAGCTTTTGTGATTGAAATATGTTACCTTATTTGAGTTTTGTGTCAGTCTCAAATGCCAGCGCTGAGTCATAATGGATATTTGTAATGTTTATGTGACATGATTTCTGATCTGACTGTTCAGACTGAGGTGAGGGTTGTGTTACATTAAGTCTGACATACCACATTCAAAGAGATGCTTTCTATTCACACTGACATAAACAATGTGTGAGGTGAAAATGTCAGTTTAAGGACACTTTCAGCTGCTGTCTTTACGTCAGTCATAGTCTGCAGTATCTTCACACTTCACTCTGCTGTGTCCTGGCACCTGAGGTACAGATGTGAGTCGAATCTGTCTCGTATTTGGCATAGGTTTAAGAGTCTGGAACTGGGCTAAAGTGGGCTGAGCTGCAGCACTTTGGCCAGCTGTGAGTCAGTTGTGGATCAGCTGTGGTAAAGCTTGGGCCAGCTGTGGGGAAAGTGTTGGCAACGTAATTGAACCAGTGAACTTGTGCCGGTTATTTCTTGACATTCATCATGAATCTGTGATTGGCTCTTTTTTTAAACTTATGTTTTTCCTAGGAAGTCTGATGTGATACCATATATTTTGGTCAAAATGTCAACATAGTAGTTAAAAGTAAAAATACACATAGTGCGCATACACAGTGACAAATTTAGAAGAATAAGCAAAATAAAGTGTTAAAGTCAAGGTTGTAAAACCATAACTATACACTGTAGTTTCTGTAAGCAGGCTAGAAAGTCATATAGGCTATTAAGGTTTTACAGTTGGTCTTAAAAGCCAAATGTAAGTATTAGAGCCGGATAATTCCTGACTCAGAAGGCTGGTTTTGCCTTTTAATTTGCTCTTTTGTCAAGGTCAGTTCTGCAGCATTTTACTGTTTAAATCATCATTCTCTCTTACACACACACACACACACACACACACACACACACACACACACGCATGTGTGTTAAAGAAATTCCCTCAAGCTGTTTTTAAGATATTGTGTGCACACGAATGAAACAAAAAAGGTCACAGTGACCTTGACCTTTGACCACCAAAAAGTAATCAGTTCATTGTTAAATCCAAGTGAATGTCCGTGCCAAATTTAAAGAAATACCCTTGAGGCGAGATATCCTGTTCACAATGATGGGACAGACAGACGGTCAACCCAAAAACATAAAGCCTTCAGCCAAGGCTATCGCCAGCGTGGAGACATAAAAACAAGGGCCCTCTGAAACAGACAAGAGTCAACATTAGCTACTACAATTAGATTTAAAAATAAATAAATAAATAAATAAAAATTCCTGGAAAGCTGCTTCATTCTTTTCATCCAGTCTCTTTAAATCGGTGTCACACACACACACACACACACACACACACACACACACACACACACACACACACACACACACACGTGTGCGCGCGCACACACACACACACACACACACACACACACACACATCAGAAAACTCGAATTACGCCTGGAATGTCTGTAAACAGAACTCTCTTTCTCATGTTCCCTCAGTCAATAGCCTGAATAAGCCAGTGACATGAAAATATAAAACTGAGTGACTTCTCCAAGGAGCCAGGCCTGGGATCAGACTCGGCTTCAGTCAGCGAGTCATGGGTGTAGCAGTGTAGCAGTGTAGCTGGGATATCTAGGAGCTGAGGGGGTGTAATGAAGCGTGGAGCGATGCTGTGATAACCTCATTATTCTCCACCGCTTGCTCCAAAATACTCTGCCAACTCCACCCGCTACTGAAGCAGCAGAGAGAGTGAGTCGATGGGTTAATCGTGCATGCAGAGTGGATGTGTGTGTGTGTGTGTGTGTGTGTGTGTGTGTGTGTGTGTGTGTCTGAAACAAGCACCTTGTAGTAAAATCAAAGCAGCTGTTACACTGGTTATTTAAAATGCTTGTTTACTTGGAAGAATGAGTTTTGGAATTTCAGTTTCAGTGATTTATTGATATTCAATTTTAATATTATATGTAAATTTTATTAAAAATATAAATAATGTAAAAATAATCCAGGTAGAGTTGGTAAAATGTGGACAAACATTCAGCAGCTCTTTGGCTCCTTTGACAGCAGCAGTGAACCTTAAATCTATGTGAAAATCAGTAAAAAATCATCAGACTCCCTGAAGAAAATCTGGGTATATGTCAGTGCTGATGAGCCTCTCCCCAAAAAGGAAAGGAGGATCCACCCTAGCTACCCCCTCCCATGCTTTCATTTCTGTATGCCAAGCAGGAGAAGAAGTATAGTTGAAGCTTTTAACCCCCCTCGACCCCCCTCAGCACTCCCCCACTTCCAACCAAAGCCAGAATCCCTCCCAGAGTCCCTAAACTCATCTAAAAATCTGTCTTATCTCAGCTCCTCCCTCTCAGTTTTCCACCCAGCAGCAGTGTCCTTGGCTGTTACTACTGTACTGAGAATTCAAGAATTCAAAACCTAAATTCACCCTCAACATGCAACGTGCAGCCTGCTGCTGCTTTCACACCAAACACGCTGAGAGTTTAACCACACAACTCTGCAGCATGTCACTGCTTCGGTCTGTTTGTCCAGGTGAGAGAGATGCTCACTGAATTCACACGCTGAGATTTAAAAAATGTTCTTTTCCCATCAGAGCTGCAGTGTATTCAGAGGAGAGAGACCGTACCCTGAACAGGCTATGATGAGAACTTCAAGAAATGCTGCTGGTGTGGATCACCCATTAGATAATTCACCACAGCGTCATCTTTAAGTTCCCACCTAAAAGTCTTGACTCATCATTTAATTTACCTTTAACTCCTAAATTCTTATTTACTTAAATTAAGCAAAAAGAGTCTGAAGAATTATTAAACAGACTTATTAGATTAAGAAACTTGATTTCAGAATTTTCTCTAAAGTGTCATTTTCTAGATTCTGCAGCAGAAATCTATTTAACTTTATTCTTTCAAAATACTGAGACCCTCTCCCAATGTACAACTCACAGACTTTTACGCGCTCATGCTAAAGCCCCTTTCCCACTGCACAGAAAGCCCACTACTACCTGCTAATATCTTGCCTTTGTATGTAATGGGAAAGGTTACAGTCAGCATTTATACTCAGGTCAATTGACTGAGTCTTTCTGTTCTCTTAGTTTCTGCTTGTGGCTGCTCTCTGTCTGCTGCCATGATAGTGTGGATTGCACCTCTTGACATATTCAGTTATTTTGAACCTTTTCAGGCAGGTGCACCTGCAGTTTGAGCACAGATGATGTGTCCTCTTTGTCATTTGTGTCATGTTGCTTTGAAAAGTTGTACATCAAAGTGCTGGTTGCCAGACCTCCTCTGTAGCAACAGAAAACTGCTAATTGGCTTTCAGTCCAGCATGACTCTCGATTGTGTTTGTGCTGGTGATGAAGTTACTTTTATTAAAAGATTTTTTTTTTTTTTTACCATTAGGTGATGATATACTTTCAGCAGTCTGTCTGTGATGTTTGTAGCAACCATCTTCTACTTACTTAACTATTCACTATTCAGTAAGCAAAATTTTGACTAGGGGTGCCCCAACTTTTGCATGCCACTGTATATGGTAGAGTAATCAACTGCCTTCGGGATAAATCTATCCAGGGAAGTCAGGTTTCTCTAACCCCTTACCCCAGTTGTGCTAACCAAGTTTCTTATATAGCTACATCATACACAAATCAATTTATTGGAGAAAGCAGATAGGAACTTGTGCAAATATATTGGAGAAAATGTGCAAGTAAGCACAGTGATCCTAATCACATGTTTTTGCTGGCACAATAACAGTCTTCTTGGTCTTCCATACTCATATGTATTCTCGCAAACTTATTTAAGTGGACATATGGATTTACTATGAACTCATTGGTGAGAAATGTGTCTGTGTTAAACTCAGAAAATCAGACTTCTCCTTTCAGAAATCCCTTTACTATTGTAAGAAGACAGGAATAATCACTGGAGTGCATGTAAATGAATCTGACTCTCCCCTGATTTTGTTTACTGCCACATAAGACAAAAAGAGCAAGAAAAAGAAAGAAATTACCCACACTCACACTGGGCAGGGCTGTGTTCGGGGTGGATGGCTGCCCCCTCCCTCCCCCAGGTCGTATTGAGCTTTAATGGCTGCTGTTGTTTCACACTACGAGCCAATCTGGCTGTTCTCCTGGAGCCATCAGAGGGCTGTTAGCACACAAACAACAGCAGCACTCCCACTATCAGCTGCAGTAAAAACAGCCTGGGACCTCCTGCAGTTCAGGATGACTCCAGCTCCCCCCACACACACCCTCCTTGATGTGGATGCAGATTAGACTGTCGGCATGTGGGGTGGGGGTTTGTCACAGGCTCTGGCTCATATCGGGCTCCGGGGCAGAATTTCGTGGGGCTTCTGACAGGCGTCATGTCGCCTCCCTCTGTTCTGTATGGCTGCAGAGAGGAGCTGCCATCTGGACGGAGCGCAGCAAGCGCCAAGGAGGACAAAATAAAGATGAGACTCTCTTTTGGTTGACCCCCCCTTTTTTTCTTGCTTTACTCCCCCCATCTGCCTCTCTGTCCCCCCAGAACCTCAGTACAAAGTGCTACCTTCCCAGAAGTCAACTATAATGAGCCCTGCCTGCAGACTTGGAATCTTGTTTTACTAGTTACAGTAACAATCAGTCATGTTTTTATTTCAGCAAGTCTGTATATCACATAATTGATCCAGTCCAGCTCAATGAAGCTTCTTCAGTGTATCATTACATCACTGTAATGAAAGCTTTTCTGTCAGGTCACCTAAAAATGTCCAGCTGCCACTTTATAAACTACACTATATGGTCAAAAGTGTGTGGACACATGACCTGTTCACCCATCTGTGTTAGTTGTGTAATGCTATTCTATAATCATAGACATTAATGTGCTGCTTCAGCTGCCTCCACTGTTCTGGTTTCAGTCTTTCCACCAGATTGTCCACAGGATTTGCTCACAGCCACAAGAGCATAAGTGAGGTTCAACACAATTTTTGCCAGGGCATCTCTGTAAAATCACAATGCTTAATTTATAATGAAAAGTTGTTCCACATTTAACCTTTATCAAACTTTGCAGCTGGATACTGGACTTGGCCATATTGCAATTTTGATTAATTGTGCAGCCATTGTCGGGCTCACACTCAGCATTGTATTTCATCCCCAGGGTGGAGGGCAAGGTTCTGTGCGGACCAATCAAGTTCTTCCACACCAAACTGGGAGAACTGCCTGTTCTCATTCTAAGTCGTCCTCCCGTAGTAGTATTTTCCCGTTAATCTCCCGTATTATAATATAATTTAAAAACAAACAAACAAAAAAAAAAACATTCCTCTGCCTCTCCAAACTGAACTCTGTCACTAGCCTCGCGAGAACTGCCACCTGCAGTAGCCTGGGTGCCTGGGTGGAAGTTGTTGCGAGGTTAGTGTCGACAGTGGGTCTGGTTGACAAGTGGTTGTTTTAGATTTCCTGTACACCTAGGGACGGGTTTTACTATGGGCAATGTGGGCGACCGCCCAAAAAAACCCAAAACAACCCTAAAACAAAACACAAACAAAAACACTGCACTGTATGCATCTGTTGAGCAGAAACTGTACATTTCCTTTGAAACCAGAACACACGATGACGTAATGTAACAAGTGTAAATTGACCCAGTGTCCTAGAACTTCAAAAACAGATGCACCCAGTATACTTAGCACATCATATGTAGATGTGAAAGTTTACTGACCAAGTGGTTATATGCAAAGAGTTGGGGTTTGGAAAGTCTTGGAGAGACACATCTTTTTTTGGAGCTGGCTTTGAGCAAGGCAACCTAGTAGATGCCAAAATACATGTTTGCATCGTATGTCTCTGCAAACCACAGATAAGTAACACTACGTTGTCATGTAGCAGTTACGTTGGAATTCTTTTTTTCCTTTACATTTCAAAAACGCTGTGCTTCATGTGTGGTTATATTTAGGCACAAACGTTTTGGTGGCACAATCAAGGATGGACATATCACTGATGATCAGCAAAAAAAAGAAGCTGTTTGGCAGTGGTACAGAAGATTTTTGCCCCAATTTTTTCATGGGTGCAACCCACATACTCAGCTCTGCTGCTCATCCCACAAATGCACGTTCCTTACAAATGTGGCACTATTTTAACATACCTTTCCAGTGGTATAGGATTTATTGCCAAGAAGCAGAAATATTCTACCAAACACAAATTTCCTTACTCTTTGTGTTTAGTTTAGATGTATGCTGGAACATAAAGATTTCCTTTAGATTATGTCATCATAGTGATCATCATACTGAGCATTCACTAAATGCATCAAAATAAGTTTGCTGACCTAATAAGCACACTTCTCAGAATGCTTTGTGTTTGATTTTAGAATCTCCAAAAGCACCTCTTTCTTCTTGTACATGACAGCAGCTTGTTGTGTTTCCTTAATACATATATCTTGGATAAATCACAGTGCATTCAGCCCCCATCCACAGACATCACTTGCAAATCAGCCACAGAAGATCCATCTCATACTGTTATTGAAAAGTGGCTGCTAATGCTGCTTTAAAAGCCCAATAGGTTAGCAGGCGTTCTGAAAATAGCACTATATCAAAAACACGATAGACTGTGTTGGTAGGGACATGTTGTTTTGCAGTACTGGTGGGAAGATGAAATATGATGCAGGAAATCCAGTTTGAGTCCATAAATATGAAGGTTAGTCAGACAACAAAACACTGCAGCTGTTTACGATACTCTGTAAAAACATTTTAGGCTACTTATTGTCTTTCTTTTAAAAATGTGATTGAAGTCATTGCTGGTTTGACACCGTGGCTTGTGGCTTTAGCCACAATTGTGCATAAACAGAGCTGTTCTTGTATTGCAGTAGTTTTTTACTCCATTTTGAAATGTTGCCTCCGGCTGTTGAAACTTAAATTCAAAACATCACATCCCCATCTGCGGCATTTGATTGACAGGTGAAGTACAATGCAGAAACAGTGATGAGTGCTAATGATGGCAACAAAAACAAGACAAACTTTAAGAAAAAGATCTTAAGTAAAGAGCAGCCTTCTCTGCTGTTTGACTGACACTTCAATTGATCCTCTGTTGCTTTTCTTATTTTATATTCAGCAGTTTTTGTTCTCAACAGAAATCTCCATTTTTCTATTGTTATTTTGAATGGATTTTTATTTGACATCCTATATATACATTCTATCTGACAAGTAATCTTCCTGTCACACGCTGTATTTGTTATCTTATACCTGTTCAAATATATTTATTTACAGACTGGATTTTCTCTGGAGGTTCCTGTTGGAGTCATCGACTGCGACTGAGCAGCTTCTCCATCAGTTTTCCCACACTGGGATTTACATCTGCGAATCTGGTGAGGAACAAATGCTGTTTTTTTTTTTTTTTTACTTCTTCAGATGCCACACTTTGCCTCCTCACTCCCGTCTCTTCCGCTCAGCGAATGTGTGTGGGAGTGTGACAAGGTTTTACCATCAGGGAGGAAAATGACTGCATGTGAAGTGTAAAATGAGCCGTATCGAGACAATAACAGGTATCAATTTATGTGTGAGACACATTCAGGAGCGCATGGATACAGGGGCATACTGTTTTGGCTCTTTGTTGTTGATTCCTTTGCGATGACTTTGACGTGACCTGTTTTTTGATTATTCCACTGTGTTGTTTATCTGTGAAGAGGAAGTAAAAAAAATGGATTTCAGTGCTGTAGCTACAGCGGTAAACTCGTTAAAAACACAAAGGTCATCTGATTATTATGGTGCCATGTTAATTGGCTTTATAAGTAATTTAAGTTTTTTTCTCAAGGTTTTCTCTGTTTAATCCTGCGTTTCTTTTTTCTAGTTCAGGTTTAATAGAGGCCGCAGTGGAGATTGTTAATGTGTGCTTGAAGCAGTTTTCGCACAGCAGCATGGAGTCTCATTCAGAGGAGTTTCTCAAAATAAATATTAAGACAGGCAATTAGTACAGCAATAAATGTTGCTGCTTGTAAAGAATGTATACTTAAAGAATATGATTGGTACTGGCAGTGCAGTGTTTTGTGAAAAAAAAAAAAGATATATATTCCTACTGGGGGTGTGCCCTATCATATTGGTCATGAGTATACCGGGATTGTTTTTAATATGATAAAAAAAGGTACCATAATAACGGCAATATTCTTGTTGATTCGTGACGTAATGACATGGCAAAAATAAGCATAGCTGAAAGCAAAATTGCTACTGGCACCACCGGTTTAACATCATTTTCCTGAGTTCTCAGTTAATGCTGCTAAATGTTTGCTTGATATCTGACAGGATTGTCAACTCATTACACTCCGTTTACATCTTCACTCTGACCTTGTGTCCACTCTAACTGATTTCAATGGGGGGTGAGGTGTTCAATTTTCCCTGACCAGTCACTAGAGACCCACATATCTGCCTCAGTCTGATGTCATTTTAAGTCCACTGGATCCGCACCATTACCAAAGTGGCTAAAGCCTGTGGTGCGCTAGGTAGGCAGAGTGTTCACACTATTTGACATTTGTAGCAGGCAGATACGCCAGATCTGACAGTGGCGTCACAACGACCACATGTCCCATGCATAATTAAGTCAAGGGAGATTGATAAAACAGGCCTTTGTGTTATGTGTTAAGTAGGACTAATGCACTGAAATGGAGCAGACCCAGATGTGTAGGCGTACCAACATACCTGTTTTGCTTGGGTTCTAAGAGTGCAGTGGAGCAAAGTAAAACAAACTACTATGTCAGGCGATACTGAGAAGATGGCAACTTCAAACAGCCTTGATAGCAGCCTCTATCAAATCTCTCTTGCTGTTGTTGTTACTCCTCATTGGTTCCAGCGCACAGTTTGACAGTGCTTGACAATATCTTGACAAGGGCATTAGTCCAGCCCATGGTGCTGATTGGTTAATCATTAGTCCTGTGGTGGTGCTCATTGGTTATTTTCGATTTTAAGTGAGAAATGTCTGTTTCACATCACCAGTCAACTCAAACTCAGTCGAGTGGGTGGATTCAAAGGTCTGGACCCAGGCATGCTAAATGTAGCAGAGGTCTCAAGGTTAGATCATTCTTCCTGTGGCAGAGCAGGAAAAAAATGACAGAAAAAATGGCCCTTAAACAGTGCGTAGGAGATGTTTGCAGCCATGAGTCAAATTTCTGAAATGACAACTCTTACTGACGTATTGTTTTGACATGATAAATGTGAAGTTACCTGCTCTAAGTGACAGCTACCACAGCCTCTGTGTCGGCTAAAACTAACATGAACATGATGTCAGACTGAATAATAAAACAATGTACTGCAGCATTATCGCCTCCTACTCTGAGATATGAGATTAGCTTTCAGGTGGTAAAAGTCTGCAGGTTTTTCTTGCTTGTAGATGAAAAACAGTGTTATTTGCTGGAAAGCTGTCAACTGTAGGAGAGATACCACAGATGTGTTCAAACATACCGGGGCTCATCAGCAGAACGAGAAAACAGGACGAAGACACAGACAGGTTTCACTGATGGACTGTGTTCAGACTGACAGACATGCTGATTTGCTCTTTGTGGTCTATAATGACAGTGGACTCCTGAATTAGACTGTTCCATGATTGTGGGTTTTTACAATTATCTGGACATGCCTCTGGACATACATGCATAATATGATCAATGAAAAGTATTAGTAGCACTATTATTGTAGTTGATATAAGCAATTGTATTGTATTAGTATCAGATCGCAATCACAACACAACAAATTTAGTCTGTGACATTTGTAGATCTGTAAAAATATGTGATTACACTCTCTATGATATGTGAGTGTGTTTCACATGAAGCACAGAGCTTTTATTACATTTTTACTTCAGATCCCTGGCCAGTCCTGCTCTTCATATGATGAGATTGCTGTACGGTGTAGGTGTACCACCACAGTCCTGCTCATGATCCTTTGAGTCAATGTGGTGTCATAGTGTATGAACACTAACCCTGTAGGGACTGTGTCCTTCACTGTTTAGAGGACACATAAAAGCTGCTGCTCTTTTTTTTTTGGAAAAGTTAATCAAAAGTTTACTAAACCAACTAGCTGGCCCTCGTTTTGGAAGTCTTTTCCCTTGTAAAAGCCTACCAAAGTCTTACTGAAAACACTGTTAATGATGCAGAAATGTCAACCTTCGAAGTCTTGGTAGAGGTCTGTGCTCTCCAGTTTATCTTCTTGTTGTAAGTGTTATCTATCGGTATGTTTTGGTTTTTACAAGAAAATAGCATTCAAGGATGAAGACGAACTTGTTTTATAGTCCTTAACTGTCCTTTTCCTGATAAAGACCAGTGCGCACCTGGTTTCTTTTTCAATGGAGAGCATCCAGGACTGTTTCTCATACAGTAGATAGACAGCTGGGGCTATGAACAGTCCTGGAGACTCCTCATGTAAACATGCACAGGTGGAGATTTGAGCTTCTATTCCCTGTTATAAACTATGTTAGACCCTAGATTCTCACTGCCACCTCCCACATCCCCTGTGTTTAGGTGCGCTCTCCCTTAGCACATTTGCAAAAAGGCTTTGCTTTAGATCAGACCTGCCTTAATTTCAAAAACACAACCTACACATTGTTGACACAGAGCCCTCTGCACGTTGCCACAACTGAATGAAAAGGAGTAATTTCGGATGCACTGCGACTTGGTCAGAGTTGTGGCAATAGAAGGAATACGAGGCAGCGTTTTAATCCCGATAAGATAAAAGTGTGATCCACCCTCATTCGCTCCTGCGGCTGTAACAGATTATTTAGAGTTAGGGAATAAATGGCCTCTGAAGTCTGTGCAGCTGGAAAGGATCCACCGGCGTGCTGTCAGCTCCATCACATGACATTAAACTGTTGGTTGAATTAGCTGAGGAAAGCTCTGTGAAGCTTCTCTAACCCAACATGTTTGGTTCAGTGGTGTAGGCGGCTTCTGGCGGAATCTCCATCCCAATTTAACCAAACATCTCTAACAAGAATTTTCCACTTGTTAAACCACACGACATGTGGTACCTGTATAACCTACAGCTCTACTCCTTGAGTATATAAACCTACAAAACCGAGTTAGCTCTGATTTGGTATATTGCAGGTTAAAGGAAAGTTTCCGGCTGTGGTTTCATGGTAGGTGGGTTGACTGTGGCTTCTTTCCCAAATTAAAGAGTTCAAATTAGCTCCACCTCAACAGACAAAATACAGCAGTCAAATTCTGCCTCCACAATAACGCATCGGTAAAAATAAACTGATAATAAATTACATGAGGGTGTAATACTCGCAGGTGCCATTTTCAATGCGTGACATTTACACTTAATGTTTTATTTATTTATTTATTTTTTATATTGCACTACTGCTATTTTTCAGAATCTAAATACTTCCTCCACCACTTATAAGCACATCCATGCCCCTTTGGAGATACTTTTTCTATACATTTTCCCCATAGTATATAGTCAGTGTTTGTTTTTGTCAGACAGCTTTTTTGATGACAAAGTTTAAAAAGTGCCTTCTTGTGTTTGCTTCCTATTTGTAGTTTTGTGTTCTTAGAGCTCACAGTTTATGCAACAATACGGAAAGAGGCTTTCCCTCCCTGAATTTGTCCTTAAAGCCACAGTGTGTAAGAATTTCTCCCATCTAACGCTGAAATCATATATTGCATTCAAACAGATGGCGCACTCTAACGCCTCACTGTTTCAAACACGTATTGCAACAACTGTAGCCGCTGTGTACCAAAAAGCTATGATAACACTGATGAAACCATGTCATCCAATACTACATGGAGTATTAATTCAGGCTCCTACACAGACACACGCGATGCGAGTTGACAAACCCCCTCCTCACCATGCTGGCTGTGTTTACAATGTAGGACTGTTGGGACATGTGTAAATGGAAACAAACCAATCACATCTTGTCTTTTGACAACTGACGAGTGGCTCAACCTCACACACCTCATCCCTCTCCTTGCATCACTGCGCCGCTAACAGCTGTTAGGCTGAGTTTTCTTGGTGACGAGGATTCCGTCTCCCATGATGCTACAGCATGATCCAGCATTATGCTCAAAGAGTAGGACTTTGTTTCAAATTTGCCAGGGTAGTAGCGAAGCACCTCTTGCTCCTCTCCTTCGGCTTCTCAGTCACGCAGTGCTGGCCTGGCTCTCAATGAAAACACTGAAGTTCGATCCCTGGCTCCTCCAGTCTTCATGTTGCAGTATCCTTAAGCATTATACTGAACCCCAAATTGCTCCTGATAATGCTGCCATTGGTGTGTGAGTGTGTTGAAAAACTGGGTAGCAGGTGGCACCTTGTATGGTAGCCTCGGCCACCAGTGTATGAATGTGTGTGTGAATGGGTGAATGTGACTTGTAGTGTAAAAGCGTTTTGAGTGATTGGAAGACTAGAAAGGTGCTATAAAAATGCAGGTCCATTTACAATCCATTTATTTCTCAGCTCTACAAGTTGTGCGAGGCCACCAACACTCACGCATTTCACTTTTTGTTGCCACATGCTCTCGCACCACATGTTGATTTTCTGATGCAGCAAAGAAAAATGTAATTAATAACTTTGCGGCATGAAACAAAGACAGTGACAGCATACAGATGGATGAGACAGAGCAGCACAATGCAGCAGCACCACCGTTAAACACTAGGGCTGTCACTTTTTATTTGAGCTTCGGACATTCGTTCGGGCATGGGGTGAAAAGTTCATATTCAACCTGTAATCACCTGTTCGAAATGTCGGCTGCAGTAGTGCCGAAGTCACGCCCCTTCTGGTGAAGGTCATGGGACCTTAGATCGGAAAAAATATGAATGGCAGTGAATGAGGAGAGAAATATTATCTTTTGGTCCCATTTGAGTTGCGACATGAAATCCAAATATGTCGTTAATGAATTTAAAACATGAATTTTAAGGTCAAGAAAGTCATACTTTGTGGTAAAACTGTTGAGATATAAGCTTTTGAAAAAAACGTAATTAGAAAAACTACACAGGAGGCGGTCGCGTATGTGATGTTGTAGCTTTCACTCGCTTCCTGCATCTTGGAGTGACTGCAACCTGGCACAAAACACACAGAATTATGGGCCCTATTTAGATGGTCTAAAACGCAAAGCGCCAGGTGTGCGGCTCATGGGCGTGTCCCAGTCACTTGCTAGTTTGACAGCGCGTTTTCCGACTGTGCGCCATGGCGGAGAGTCTAAAAGGTTTGGACTTACTCTGTCAATTAGTCATGGGTGTGTTTTGGGCGTATTATTCAATAAGCCAATCAGATTGCCACCTCTCATTTCCTTTAAAAGAGGCACAATTGGAGCGCGCGGCAGAGAGCTAGTTAGATGGCGGACCTACCAGCTGGAAAGAGTGAGCGTTTTACAGCTGAGGAGACGATAAATGTATCTCTATATCGACTGTTCCGTCACATCTGATGTCAGATCAAAGGGGATTGGCACCGTTTGGCACGTTTGGCACGCGTAATGATATTGTATAGGTCCTGTTTGTGCATGTGTGTGTTCAGACCTGTGTGTAATTGACAACAGAGTGAAAAATTGAATTTCCCCTCAGGGAAACACATTAGGACATGTTTCTGATAAATATTTTAATGTGCGCAATAATAACCTTTCACATTGTAATCATATTTTTATTTGTTATCTTTTGCATATGTGTGGCTGCTCCATGTGTGTCTGAGCAGAGTGCACGCGCGTTGTGCACCCGCCTAGAAACGCATATTACTAACTTGTTTAACAGAGAAATACTGCGCCGTTGACTTTAGACCAGGTTTTTGTTGGTCACTGGTGCATTTGCTTTTTACGCCATCTAACTAGCATTGCGCCATGACTGCGCCTGACTACTCCTCATTTTTAGACCAACACATCCAGAGAAGCACAAGTTCATTTGCTAGTTAGACAACGAGGGCGCAAGGCATGATAATGACAACTGTGCCTGAATCTAAATAGCAATGACAGTTGCGACAAGAACTATGCGCCCTCCGCCGTCTGCTTTAGACCATCTACATAGGGCCCTATATCTCAACAGTTTTACCACAAAGTATGACTTTCTTGACCTTTAAAATTTATGTTTTAAATTCATTAATAACATATTTAGATGTCGCAACTCAAACGGGAACAAAAGATAATACTGCTCTCCCCATTCACTGCCATACATATTTTTTTCCCATCTAAGGCCCCATGAGCTCTACCGGAAGGGGCGTGACTTCACTCTATAGGTGCATCAGACAATTTGATTTAGCTTGCCTTGTGATCCAACAGAGGGCGCTCTAACAATTCACTATCATGTTGACCTATTGCACGCCCTACTGACCTATCACTAAATGAAGCTAATGTTAATGTGTTGTTTTGCTATGAAAATGGAGGACGGCAAAGTCACACACAAAGATAAGGCTGTTTGTCGACTTTGTAAAAAGCAGCTGTGTCTTACTTTTCAGCGACAACAAACCTGCGGGCTCACCTGCCACCTTACCATCAAATTTATTCCAATGAATTACGGATCATTATAAATCTGTTTTTCCTTGATTTTTTGAAAAAGAACACTCAAGCCTGCCACTGCTTGGACCTTGAAGCGCTTTATTTTTTGTTATGCTACCAGTATTCAGAGCTGCCAAAAAGGATGAAGAGCTTTTCAGCAGTAATTAATTACACATCATATGTTAACGTCACAAAGAAGTCCTAATATGATAAAAAAACATTTTCATTATAGGTTTGCTAAAAAGTACAAAAGATTTCTGCCTAGAAGTTCCTTGACTATGATCATATACAATCTTTCAGTGCACATTACTGTACAGGAAAAGTCAGCTCAAATAATATTGTAACACTAAAAATGCCCTTATTTTTAAACTTATAAATGAAAAATGATTTCCCTCAGAGGTTTGCTAAAAATTTTACTGTGATCCTGCTCAGTATGACTCAGACTGTGACCATGTACAATTTGAAGATATTTTACTTTAAAGTTTTTGAGAAATTTTAAAGGGAAAGTCAGCTCGAATTATATCATAACACATTGATGATTTCCTCATATTCAAACTGTCATAAAAAAACAAAGTATCCCAGCGGTCCATCTTGGATTTGTCTGAGTCTGATCCGGGCATAAGACAAATACAAAAAATGGTGCTTGTAAATAAATAATGGTGTATGTTTTTTTAAACGTTACGTGTACCGGTGCATGTACACAGAAAAAAAGTATTTCGAGCCCTGGTTATCGATGGTTTTTGAGATTTTGAAGCGAGCTTTGTTAGCTTTCACATTGTTGGGCTGTGTATAAGAAGTCCAACAGTGATCACTCTAAAACAAGTCAACACTTTAACCTTGTCCTGTTCCCCTTCCATTTTAAATTGAATGTTCAGGAGAACAGTAATAAATCAATGTCAAACATCACTGCCCAAATGCTGGCTGACTGCACTATGTATGTTATAAAAACAGTTCATTTGGAACTGCGTGTGTCTGCTGTTTGCTGCTGAGCAGGTAATGGACAGTTCATCAGAGCATCTTAGACTTAATCAGACAAGAAAAGGTAACAGGTAAAAGATGCTGCAAAGCTCAGCAGAGCTGTTGTGTTTGTCACTGTGGGCTACACTTACACATCACACTAAGTAATTTTATTCATTGATGATATTAAATATATTGATTAGTTGAGCTTTGGATAGTTAAATCAGACCGTGTGTGTGTGTGTGTGTGTGTGTGTGTGTGAGGGTCCAGTGGTTAACTCACAGTGTAACCCTCCTGCACCTGCTGTGTGCAGAAATGCGATGCCTCTGACTGATTGATGTGCTCTGCTCACAGCTGCGGATGACCTGCAAGACTTGTAATGAGCTTTTACAAGGTGACAGCTAGACACACACACACGCACACGCACGCACGCAAAGAGCCACACAAAATTGCTCTCCCCCTCCACAGTTTCTAGACAGAGGTGACCTGACATGACCACAGGGCACACACCCACAATGCCTCGCTCTCCCACTCCTCCTAATCCTCTGACCTCTGACCCCTCCACTGCACCCTGCCTCTGATTGGACAGATAACAAACATGAGAGGCCACGTGATGTGCTGATAGGGATGTCTGGGCTGCTGGGAAGCTGGAGGCTTTGTGTTTAATTAGTTTGTGTTCCCAGGAGAGGGACAGTTTTCTGCCCTGGGGGGGGGGTCTCTGTCAGAGTCTAGAGGTGAAATAAAGCCCCAAACTAGGGAATGAACACATGTACATAAATATTTGTGTGATTTCAGGTAAACAATTTGTATGTTGGGTGCTTCTCAGTTGAATATATTTGAAATTATTAACGTGTTTCCTGCTATTGTCACAAACATAACTAATTAAAGAAACCTTCAACTGCATCACAAGAGTCAGTGTATGAAGGCTCATTGATAATTATGAAAGTGATGGCAGGTTTCAATGTTGTTCAATTTTTGCAAAGGGATGATCGTGTTTGTCACATTTGGATCAAGGACTGTGCTTTAAGGAAATTCTGTTTTCGGTTTTTTAATGTTTTCCCCGAGTCCCCCAACACTTCACTTACAAACTATATCCCTTGGATGTGGGGAGGTGCCAACATCATTAGAACCACTGAATTCTAAAAACATTTTTTCTGATTCATCTTGTGACCTGGAATTTTCCAAGTGTAGATTAATATTTAAAATACAAACTCAGGGTTTTCTGACACCAAATGTCACTATGTGAATATTGCAAGAACTTTTATCTGAATCTTTATGACTACTGTGAGGCTGCACTTAGAACAACTTTTGACATGCTGTGACATTTAACTTCTTTTTGACTGTAGAAGAGATCTTAAAGAATAAATAAAAGCAATATTTCTTCAAAAGTAACTCTTAAATTTGGGGTGAACATAGAAGGTTGGAATGAAACTGTTAGACTGAGGTTTATTGTCCGTACGTGACAAGAGGAGGTTCATTTTATTGTATTGACAGTTCAAATACACATTTCTCTTTCCTTGTGATGGACAGAAGTAGTATTTCTGATTCTGAATCCAGAACTGTTTATTAAGAAAACAGTGATCCCAATGCTTAAATTTAGTCAAGCTGCATTGTTGTTGTTTTTTTACCTGTTGTACTTCCATAACCATAGTTCAGTCAGGAACACTTTAATAATATAAATAATACATTATACTTACATAGCGCTCTTTATGGAACTCAAAGACACTTTACAAATTAAGGGACACGACACACACAACCCCCCTGCCAAAAAAACAAAACAGACAAGCAAGAGAACAAATAGGGGATGTGGAGAAGAAACTGTCAGTGATTGTAAGCAGTGGTGAACAGGTGAATCTTGAGTGATTTTTTTTTTTTTTGAATATGGAGAGAGAAGGGGAGTCTCGGATGGGTTTGGGGAGTGAGTTCCAGAGGGTGGGAGCAGAGGTGGAGAGGGCCCTGTCCCCCCAGGATTTGTGCTTGGTCCGTGTGGGGTGGGTCAGGAGGTTGGCATCGGCAGAGCGGAGTGTGCGGGTGGGAGTGTGATGTTGGCTGAGCTCAGACAGATAGGGTGGGGCGTGGTTATTGAAGGCGTAGTCAAACAAAACCTTATTTCCATTTACAGAATTATATCTGCCTTTCCTAGGGCCTACGCAAAAAGCCTAAGGTGGAGAGAGCACACCTATCTGCCCTTCCACATGCATACGAGGAAAGCCTGGGCAGAGAGAGCAAACCTACTTGCCCCTCCATGCACTTAGATGGAAAGCCTACGGCAGGGAGAGCAGCCGCTAAGAAAACTAGTAACTGTAGTTAAGTTCAAGGAAAAAAGCCAAACATTCGCTGGCCCCAGTTTCTGAAACATGAACAAGGGTTTTCTTTGACACCATTTTTGTAGTGTTTTAAACAAAATACCTTTACAATGTCTGAGTTGTTTCTCATCATTTTGGAGCTGCTAACAGCTACTAACAGCTGAGGAGCATCTGTTTTATGTTACATGATCATGATTAGTCGTTAAAAAAAGGGGGGATAGTTTGGATAATTGTTTAGATAACTGACCTCTCACTAAGCCTCTTTCTGGAAAGCTGCTATTAAAATCCTGCATTGACAGCCATAGCCAGGAGGTTTTTATTGGTTGCCAAATTATCCACAGAGGTCTCTTCCTCTCCAAAACAAATAGATATGGTCATTTAAACTGATGAAAACATTGACTAGAACAGTTTCATGTTACAGCCCAACTATGACAACCAGTCACTGCTTGTTATAGTTTGGCTGCCAACTACAGTCGCCAATGTGAAAACGCGAGTGACCCTATCTAAAGTCAGTCTGTACGTTTACATGCACAGTTAAGTTGAACTATGGTCACAGCTCGACTAGGCTGTTTAATTGGACTGGTGTTCTAGTATACAAGCACGGGAGGGGGATCGATTTATTGACTAAAGTATCTCTGACTCCACTACAATAAGTGGCGATATGCCCCCTCTCAGCTTGTTATGATTGTACCTTTTATGTCACAGACCAAGCAATTGACAAACAAGTTACAGTTAACTAGCAGCAAACTGGTACAATGGTGGACAACTTTACACTTCTACACAATTCATCTGTCCAAAAATGCATTGCTCTGGATGTGGGTTTTTGCCATGTTGACACCGGCCCCTTCTTCTTCTGTTGTCATTTAATGCGATTTGACTTCCGTTGTCATTTAATGCGATTTGACTTCCGGGTCAAAGCCGGGAGATGGAAACTGTGGCGCATGCACAGAGCACGTAGGCCAGTTTGGGTCTGATTGACTGTATTCATACAAGAGTAATTCAACTCCCAATCACATTATCTAGGTAAGGAGAACGCAACCGTTCTTATTTTCAGATGATTACACACTAAAGAAATTATACTCATTGTATTATATTCCATTTCTGCCAGTATATTCCCCTGAATACTACACACTGGACCTTTAAAATAAAACAATATACACAGCATTGTGGTACCTGTATCCTTCACGTGAATTGTCAAGCTATTGCGTGACTGTGGCTGGCAATGGAGCCGGTGAGCTTTTCCCCTTGATTTTTAATGTCCTCTTCACTCACAGTTCTTGGCTGGGAAAATTATATTGTGAATCTACCTCTCTCTGATATTATTGCAGTTATTCCAGAATTTATATTATTTACTTTGGAATATCAGTGAAAATATCATATTTACATGTCAGGTGCCAGGTAAACAAGGGGGGCAGGAGTTTGTATTTGTTCAAATTCTGACTGCACGATTAGCCAACTGCTAGCCCTGATCAACTCTGTTATGAAGCTGTGTCATGTGATGACAGCAATGAAAACAAAAATGTTCTTGTAGATAATGGTGATGATGCTCCATACTCAAAATAAGATTCAGCTTGTAAGAAAAAGAAATCCTTGAAGGTTGCCAGCAGCTTCAAACAACACCACGCCCACCGCCCTCTAATAGCGCCTCGCTGTCCTCTTCTTCATAGAGTGTAAATGATGAGGCCCTCCCTTGAAGCCATCTAGTGCATTTGTTTTGACTGCTGGAGAAATGAGGGGAGGAGATTGAAGGAGGACATAGTGATCAATGAAGATTGAGAGCGACAACATGTGATTCGTACAGTGAAAGGCTTTTATTAATGGATGTGTACGACTCCTTCTCCTCACTGTATCTACTATCGCTGCACACACGCACACACACACACACGCACGCACACACACACACACACGCGCACACACGCGCACACACGCACACATACATATCCCCCCCAACGTCAAACAGACGAATCTCTGTTGGTGTATGAGAAGAAATGGAGTCGGGGCTCCGCAGAGGAAATGAACTCACAACTATACTTAATCATGTACCTCCACCTACCCCCCACCCCCCACAGTCTCCCCCGTCTATCTATGTATCTATGTCTCCCTCTGTCTTGCCCTCTGGTATCTGACATTTGAGCCAAGGAATGGCCGCAATCTCAAAATCAAATCTTGCAGTCGTTTCAGCATTCCTGAAACGAACGCCTCTCAGCACTTTGTGATTCACTGGGACAGGGCAGGATTTCTGTAGATCAGCAGCCAAAGGGAGAGTGAGGATGAAATTCAATTTCACAGCTTTCCTGGATCTGTGTGCTGTTGCATAATTGGTGTTAAAATTGGTTAAAATAGAACAAACACAATGTAAAATCTATCTTGGAGGGATGGACGTGGTATCAGATACGGTGCAATCTTGTGCTCATGTGAGATCTTCTGTTCATCACCTAAAAAGGTGGAATAAAAATATGTAATAATGCAAAGATTATGTGACAAACTTGGAGTACCCGTGCTCTTTCTTACTTCTGAGATAAAACTAATTGACTATTAATTGAACTAATTGAAAATTAATTGAATATTTAAAACAATAATTGAGAGATTCAATTCATTATGACAATGATCCTTAATTTATATTGTGTGTTTGTGTAAAGTAAAAAAAACCCAAACAAACTAATGCTCATTTTCAGGAAATTTTTAAAATGCAAATTAAAGACTCAAAAGGCTTCAAGAAGTGTGTGTGTGTGTGTGTGTGTGTGTGTGTGTGTGTGTGTGTGTGTGTGACACCGATTTAAAGAGACTGGATGAAAAGAATGAAGCAGCTTTCCAGGAATTTTTTTTTATTTATTTATTTATTTTTAAATTTAATTGTAGTAGCTAATGTTGACTCTTGTCTGTTTCAGAGGGCCCTTGTTTTTATGTCTCCACGCTGGCGATAGCCTTGGCTGAAGGCTTTATGTTTTTGGGTTGACCGTCTGTCTGTCCCATCATTGTGAACAGGATATCTCGCCTCAAGGGTATTTCTTTAAATTTGGCACGGACATTCACTTGGATTTAACAATGAACTGATTACTTTTTGGTGGTCAAAGGTCAAGGTCACTGTGACCTTTTTTGTTTCATTCGTGTGCACACAATATCTTAAAAACAGCTTGAGGGAATTTCTTTAAATTTGACTCAAACTTCCACTCGGATGAAGATTAAACTGATTAGAATTTTGTGGTCCAAGTCAAGATCAGTGTGACTTAACAAAATATGTTTCTGGCTATAACTCTGGCCATAACTGTCTAATAGGATAAAATAATGAAGGGATGACATTTTATATCCAAAGGGCCAAAAGTCAGCTTCACTGTTCTCATAATGTTCTGCAAAAACACTTCTCTTGCCATTATTCAACGTCATATCTCAGAAATTTGGTCATATGTAATTGGTGACTCTTACCTTGGGTATCCTCCTTGAAACTGTGCTGATTGTATAGATCTTCTGTGCTGTCGGGGGTTGTGAAGCATCCATGTTTTCACAGTCATGGATGAAAACTGCAAGAGAGGCTTAACTGGTGCACGGAGGCATACAACTGCGGGTGGTAATTCTAGTTTGTATCTACACTAGTGATCTGTTGTTACTTTGGAGTGGAGTAGTATAATGGCTGAAGATAGATTACAATACTGCTTTATAGCGGTCAGGGGTTTAAACACAACACAACATGTACTGTGCCACAAATTTTGGGACGTAAACCTTAAAATAGTAAGCGTTTTTGAGAATAAGTGTATTAATATTTACGTATTCAAATAGGAAAGACGGCATTGTTTTAGAGCTGGTGGGATATCAATTTTTCGCGACACGATTGTTGTGGCCAAAATTGTGATAGCATGTGCAAATTTAAATGAACAATCAAACAAACAAACATAAAAACAATAAAGCTGTTTATCAAAATAATATTTAACTTTGCTTACAGTGCATTTTTTTCTTTTTCTTTTGGCAAATGAAAGAAAGTTACACTTATTGGATAGTGAACAGCCAACCAGATGGTGTTGGGGAATGAAGACAAAGTAAGAAAGAAAAGAAAGAGCTGGTGTATATAAAAGATTTTAACATGTGTATTTTTTTAGCATGATATAAGATGTATTTTACTTCAAATATCACAGTTATCATACATACTGTTATTTAACGACACTCTACCCTGTGTCTACCCTGTAACATGATGTTACAGTTTCACCAAATGAAAACTAACAAAAAAGCTCCAGAATCCAGTTTTTCAGGTTAGTTAATGGAAACTATCGACTTTAAATTATGCTGTTACCTAATACAGTGGACAAGCCAACTCTGGAAAAAAACTTCAGATATTAACATAAAAATTAAGATGGGGAGGTTTTCACCATATTAAAGATTAATTACAAACAGTCCAACAGATCTTTAAATCCTGAGATTATACACACCATGCTCTACCATGATGTATGTAAGAACTGGACATCACCTGTCAACTGAATCAAAGTAAGTGCCCTGATAGAGCTTTGATTTTTGACATCAGTTTTCCTGAGCTGACCTTGGGTCGGTCAGTGGTTGATGCCTGACAGCGGGAAGGAGCCTCTGTCACAGCAGCAAAGTGCAAGAAGCTCCAAAATGCAGATTGTAGAAGTCCAGTGAAGTCCAGTCTACTCACATGTCAATGTGTTCTCTTCTATCAGTCCCCAAGACACAGTGTTTTTCTGACTTCATTTCAAAAATCTAATTTTGTGTTTCGGCTGTGACATTTCCTGGTATTCAGCCATTATTATGAATTTATTTCAATATACTTTATGTAGAACGCAGTGCCTCAAATTAAATAATCAAATAAATAATGAAGAAATTCGTTTTTTTTTTTAAGCCCCTACAAGGAACTTTCATTTTGAGTTGATTTTGGCGACCCTGTGGACAAAAGCGGTAGTGTTTTGCCGAAATGAAGCCTACATTTCTCATGAGCTCTAGCGCGTATTGTCGTAAAGACGCTTACCTGGCTCGTGCATGTGTTTGTTTTGGGGATGAAAGAAACAGCAAGACGGAAAACCTTGCCCCCACTCCTATCAGGGATCCCAGCTCACCTCTGCCGCGCCCCAGCTCCACCTCTCCGGCATAAGTGCCACTGCTGCCGGGGTAAACGCAGCAGTCGGCTGGTAAGGCTGAAGGCGTGTTTGGCGAGCACTTCCACGGCTTCTTGGACTGAGTATGGAGCGGTGCCTTGCCTCCGTAATTCTCAGGACTCGCTGGACCATGTTGACACCTGGCTGGTACCTGTCGTCGGCCCGGATGAGGTGTTCCAGCTGGGGTGGGGTGAATCTGCGCTAGTGCAACATGCGGCCTCTGTGTGTGGCTCCCCAGACAGCTAACACCGTGGACCCGCTGGCTCCTGCCAGGATTGGGCTGGTAAATGCTAGATCGCTAGCCAACAAAACGTTTATCCTGAAGGATTTCCTGACTTCCCGAGGATTGGATTTGCTCTGTGTGACTGAGACGTGGCTGACTGTTTGTGAGTCCAGTGCTTTCACAGAACTTTTACCTGATGATTGCTGCTATTTTCACTCCCTGCGGATGTCGGGTCAGGAGGAGGAATAGCTACTATTTATAAGAGTCACTATAAATGTAAGCAGCTAGGTAAGATGATGTGTACCGTCTGAGTGCCGTAAATCGTTTCATCCTGGAAGCGACCTGGGGCGGACCCGGGGTGCGTCCCAAATCTCTTATTTTATACTGCTAACTCCTAACTCCTTACTTGAACCGGAAGTCATTCGAGGTCCACCATCTTTAAGGCCGTCTCATGTCTCTTATTCCTGCCAGTAAGGAGTTAGCATTAGGAGTTAGGAGGGATCTGTTAGGTGCGATGAGTAAGGTAACACGAGAGGTTCCTAACAGGAAGTCTTTTTCAGCTTGAGGCCATGACGTATAAATACCCGCCCCCTACATCTGGCTCATTTGAACGAGATGGCGGAGAAACAGCGAAAGTGTACCCATTACATGTATTCTTTGCAATGAAACGCTGTTATTCACATGCCTGCGTGACTACAAAGAGTAACGTTAATGATATTTCCTGCAAGACTGTCATGTTGTAATTAAGTTTATTTCATTCACAACCCGTTGCGATGTTCAGCAGACTGTCGGTGATGTGTGATTGTTAAATGTGCAGCTGCTCATGACCAGAACCACACGTGTTGATATAACACCACACACACACACACACACACACACACACACACACACACACACACACACACACACACATTTGCCCATCATTAATTGTGTCATGTGAGTGGAATAATGTTTAATAGCTTGTAGGTAATATTAATTATTAAAATTAATAGTAATTCATATTATTACTTTCATTAATGTTGTTATAAGCTACTGTCATTACCGTCTGACTCTCTCTCTCTCTCTCTCTCTCTCTCTGTCTCATTGTGTCATACGGATTACTGTTAATTTATCATGTTGATCTGTTCTGTACGACATCTATTGCATGTCTGTCCGTCCTGGAAGAGGGATCCCTCCTCAGCTGCTCTTCCTGAGGTTTCTACTGTTTGTTTACAAAGTTTTTCCTGATCAGCTGTGAGGGTCTAAAGGACAGAGGGATGTCGTATGCTGTAAAGCCCTGTGAGGCAAATTGTGATTTGTGATATTGGGCTTTATAAATAAAATTGAATTGATTGAGGCAGACTGACAGGTCTGATGTCTTATTCACTCAGCAGCTGACTTGTTGAATGATGGTGAGTGGATTTAATAATAGTGATAATGATGATGATAATAACGATAATAATGCTCATCACAGTGACAGCGGCAAGGCTACAGACCGTTCTTTAATTGCGACAAACTTCGGCAAATGACTCAATAACAATGGTAATACACGCAAAAGTGGGGGTAACGGCTTTGATCAGTGAATGTAATGTGACTTGGGATGTACGCCAAATGCTGGCTCTGTTATGCAGCAGATCCAGCTGTGCCGCCGTCATCAGAAACGGACGTCGCTTCACGTGACGCTTCAGCGTAAGGCCATCTCATGTCTCTTATCAGCAATCCTCACTCCTCACTCCTCACTCCTGACTCCTTGCATGTTTTCCTAAGTGAGAGGGACTAAACAGTTAGGTTAGGTGGCTAGGTAAGGTGGTTAGCAATAATTTTAAGAGACTTGGGACGCACCCCCGGAGACAGTTTCCTAAATGTATGGATATACACTATATAGAAATAGCTTATCTTCACACTGATGGTCTCATTTGCTGCAGAAACGAGAGACTTTTGCATATCCAGTTAAAAGTTCCTTGTAGCGGCTTTAAAAAAGCAGATATTACAAGAAAGGGTCGCAATGAAAGCAAATAAAACAATATACAATAAGTAATGGAGAGTACCAGTTGTTCATGAACAAAATAATCTATAATTTGAGTATTAATAAGAGATTTTATTTTTGATAATGACTTATATTGTTGGGTTTAAGTTTGAGGATGAACTTTAATACTAAGATTATTTTGTGTGTTTTTCAGAGTTTTGAAGCCCTGGCTACAAAAATCTGGTTACCTTTTTATCGTCAGCCTCTGATCCACAAAATTTAAGTTTTACATCTGAGACTGAAGGTTTGACAGCTCAGTAATACCAACCCTTTCAGAAAAAGTCGGGATACTGTGTGAATCTTGAATAAAAACAGAATGTAATTATTTGCAAATTCCTCAACAAAGAAGAGATTTGAACATTTCTGGGGTTTTTTGTGAGAAAAAAAAAACAACCTCTGCGTGAAAACAAGTTGTTTTACACGAAAACAATGTTTTCAGAACTAGATGGCACAGTGTAGATATAGTCTACTATGTGTTGTGAGCTGGGGATAGGATGGATAAAATCAGTCCTGACTCTCATATGGAATGTGAACAGTGTGGTGTTATGTGTATCTGTGATTCATGTAGCTCTCACATCATATGGGTTCAGCCTGCTGAGCTGGACATGGTCCTGCTGGTAGAGTCGTGTGTGTGTGTGTGTGTGTGTGTGTGTGTGTGTGTGTGTGTGTGTGTGTGTGTGTGTGTGTGTGTGTGTGTGTGTCCTATGCAGAGTGTGTCAGCGCTGCTGTCTGGTCCTGTTAGCGCTGACGACTGACAGCCGTGACAGCACAGAGAGCAGCTTATTAAGACGAGGGACAGGAAGAGGCTGCAGAGAGGGTTAACAGGGCAGTAGCAGCTTGTATGTGTGTGTGTGTGTGTGTGTGTGTGTGGTTGTGTGTGTTTGGTTGTGTGTTTTGCATGCATCATCATAGCTGGACTCTTGACACTGTAGGTCTGGAAGGATCTGTATTTCCTGCGAGATACCTTCATACTTGGAGCTAAAAAAATATCTGATTTCTTATTTTTTCCCCTCCTGAGTGACACAAATGTGATCTGTAAAAATAGATATTGTAACATTTATGATTTGATCCAGCAAGGTTAAATTTAATCCACATAGTGAAAAAGACCCAGTTCTGATTTTCTGCTCACATGTACAAATGTACAGGACTGACAAAATTAAATATAATCCCATTTAAAATACTAAAAAATTAAACTGAATGTGAAATAAACTTCTATGATCGTTTCTTTTCACATCCATTTTAATTTAAAAACAGCATTGACGAGATGGCAAAGTTGCGTGTATAATTCTGTAGATATGACTAAACTATAAACTATAAACACATTAGGACAGTATATAAGGTTACATCTTTTTTTCCCACACAATTTGTGTATTACAGTCATTACAGTTAGTAACAGAAGTTACTCAAAATGTCATTGAAAGAGAGTCAACAAGAAAACCCTGATAAAGTTTTGGGATCCAAAAGTCCAACACTGCGTATTCAAAGACGTCATTGTCCATATATGAGCAGAAAAGGGCTGAGTGTGTGACCCTGCAGCATCAGATGGACCATGTTGTCTGAGGTGCAGTCAGGGAAAAAACAGCTGGTAGTTTTGTTGCCCTCAGGCTCTCATTCTGCCTCTGCTGAGTTTCAGCTGCAGCTCAACCACATGATTGAGCAGACGTCACCTCCAGTTCCCTTAGCTCCATGTTATGTCAGGTTTCCCAAGCTGTCTCCACCAAAAACTGTGAGGACAGTTTGATCTTGATCTTGATCTTGAGAACAGTCGGCCCACCCCAATCACAAAGTACTTTATTTCTCTCTTTCATTATAGTGTTATCTAGTTGTGCATATGGTGGCCATTTTAGACTCACCCTGTCAACTTCCATTCTGCATTGTCAGAGTCAACTTTCATTGGTCTAAGCTGTACTTTTCCTTCAGCTTAATGCTAATGCTAAGAGCTTGCTAATGTATTTGCATGTGTTACAGTTCAGGCTGTTCTAATGCACTGTTCGGGTTTATACCTACAAAAAGTAATGCACCAGAATTTATATTTACCCTTTATAATCATGAGCCAGTAATTCATATGTAACCCACGTAATCAGGAAAGGCTGTAATCATGTGACCAATGCGTTGGTGGGAGTAAAGAAGGAAGTAGTATAAAGAGCGGAAGTCAGCGTAAGGTGGATGGTTTGGGTGGTGGATGGGTCAAACAAACGGAGGACCAGTGTCGGTGTCCCATGTGAAACCAACTAAGCTTTGACTAATTTTAAGATTTGTTGTCATGTAGCCATGTCACGTTAAATATGTAGCTTTATTAAATTATGTTATGTGACATCACCCAACCATGTTTTGTTTCCCAAAACCTAACCTTTGTATCTTTACTCTCCTAAACTTAACCTACATAATTTAACATTAAGTATGCAACTTGATGTTAATCAGGTGATCACACCCAACTATTATTCCTTTCCTCAACCTAACCTAACCAGTATGGGCGCTAATTTGCGGGGCACTAATTTGTTAGATATCATGCAAACCATTGCATGAGAATATATCATACAACTAAAGATAACAAAGGACATCTGAGGTTGTCGGTGAAGTCAGGACAGTATGGAAATGTAGCGGCCAGGTGCCACACTGTAAGCAGAAGGCATCAAAGAGGAAGCTACCAAAATGGCAGACACAGTGCAGAAAAACAGTGCAAATATAGCAAAACAAAAGACAAAGGTTGTTTAAAATGAGAGAAAGTCTGAGGATGGCTCTCATTTTCACTTTCACTGGCGATACAGTTTCCAAACAGTAACTGGCTATTCCTGTGTAGTATATCTTTGAAGTGACTGAGAAATTTGTTTTCAGAAGATCAAGTTGCTGTTGAGGCTTTCAGATATCATTTAATGCTGGGGCCTCAGCGCACAAGGCACGGGGAAAGCTTAAGATGTCATTTAATTTTCTAAGGCTGCAAAAATGAAGCATACATGTTAAAATGTAAAAGCTGACAAAAGCTGCACCTAAGGACACAACTTCTCAACACAAAGCTTGAAACATCAGCACTTTGACTCACTTTTCCACCAACAGGGAACCTGTTCTGTTTTGCTTCCTGCACCTTATTTTGAACTGTTCAGAGCATTTGGACCAAAAATAAATAAGTTCAGAACCAGAAAAGTTGGTTCTCAGAGCTGGAACCAAAATATAGCACCTTTTCCTTGACCTAAAGTGCAAACAGTGATTACCTCAGTAGTCTCCGGTGTTCAGTGTAACGAGCACTGTGTCCCAGTAACTGCTGATAGCTTTGATGTGATGACACATCATATGTTTTTGACTCGCCCTGAAAGCAGGCAGAGGACAGTGACAATGAATATAAACGTGTTACATTTTTAATGAGGCCCTGCAGTGGTACAGAACTACGAGACGACATGGACAACTTCCTGTATGTTGAAGCAACTTTGACAGAACTTCTAAAAACTCTGTAGAGTTTATGTTTTCTCTCTGGAGGGAGGAGAAGAGTTGTTGAAAAAAAAATGTTTTGTGCGAGAAAGCAAGTTTTTAAAGACAGGGATCTCAGCAACTGACCAAGCAGCTGTTGAGTCATCTGCATCGATCGTCAACCCTACATACTCCCACAGTTATATTATGGTATGTTTGCTCTGTAGGACATTATAAACCTGTTTCTTTGCTCAGAAACAGCAGGTGAATATACATCAGCTGATCACTTATAATAGATTCTCAGTAGAACCTCTGACCCATTCTGCTGTCCTGAAGCGGACTTTGTGTATATGAATATGCAGTGTGTGGGCAGCCAGAGCACAGAGAAACAGACAGAAGAGCTCTTTGGTGTGTGTGTGTGTGTGTGTGTGTGTGTGTGTGTGTGTGTGTGTGTGTGTGTGTGTGTGTGAGTGTGTGAGAGAGAGAGAGAGAGAGAGAGAGAGAGAATCTGTAAACTGCGAGTCTATTGTCATATTATTTATACAGTGGTGTGGGTGGGCAGCAGAGAGCCAGAGGGCAGCACATGTTTACACTGAAAGAGATGGAGAGAGATCCTCTCTGCAGTGATATCAAACATTGATCCCCTGCCTTCTGAATTTAAAGTAGGTGAGCAGTTGTCTTCAGGAAAATTATGCCTGATTTTGCAAAAAAAAACCTGTTGGTTTTATTTTTTACCATCATTCTTAGTTATGTTGATGATCAATTTTGAGTTTAGACTTTGACAGTGGGGGCGTTTTTTCAGGTCGCCACTTTTTCAAAGGTCTGTTTGAGGGTTATGATTTCTTCTATTCCTCCATTGATCGCTGTGGTCAGAGGCATTATGTTTCTGGCTTGTCTGGGCCTTGACGGACTTTTTTTAAATTTGACATAAACGTCCACTTGGGTGCAAGGATGAACTGATTAGATTTTGGTTGTCAAAGGTCAAGGTCATTGAGACCTTGTGTCCATTTTATTCTCATGAACGTGATATCTCAATAAGACCTTGAGGACATTTCCTCAAATTTGACACAAATGTCCACTTGAATGCAAGGATGAACTGATTTGAATTTGGTGGTTAAAGTCAAAGGAAGAAAAGAAAGAGTGAACATGTTTTTGGTCAAAACTGAAGGTCAGCTTAACTGTGACATCATGTTCTGCAACAACACTTTTCTGGACATCATTTAACTTGGTAACTCTGGAACAGAAGTGGAGAAATTTGGTCAGATACTGAAATGGTGATACTAATTTTGGGTGTCCACCCTAAAATTGTATTTTCTGTGCTACCAGGTTAAAAATGTGTTAGGTATCAACTTTTTTTTAGAATACGTTGCTTTTTCGCAGCAACATCCATATTTGAAGCATTGCTAACTGCCATGGCTGCATGTAAGTCTGGGCATAAATTGATGTAAACTGTAGGGCTGTTGTCTCCTGGTCGACTAGTCAATTATTTGGTTGACCAAATTCTCATTGGTCAAATAATCGGAGAAAGGAAAGGAGAAAAGTGCTACATCAATAGCTTTCCAGAATTAATCCATTATTTCCTGCGGCGGGGGGACAGGCTAACTTACCTGTGAAAATGGGAGTGTTTTCAAAACACCCCCTTTGTTGACAGAAAGTTGAACTTGCCCACCCTCACACTCAGCCTCGTGGTGACGCAGACCTCGTGTCAGTTTCTGCATACTGACATCATTTTTCTCAGTGGACATGGAGCTTGTATTTATTTGCATTTCACAGATAAGAAACAATAAACTGTGAAGACAGTAAAGCCTCCACTAAAATAGCATTTGAAGTCTTGTGTGATTTATCCTTCAGGGATTTATACTTCGGGATTTATCCTGGCTTCATATGAGACAAGGGAAAGATTGCTAGTTGCTAGGATAATGTATACAATGTAAAATGCCATAGGCTGGCACTCATAATGTTAGCATGTTGTATTTGCTTGGAAAATGTGTTTAGTATAAGATAGTTGTTTTATCAGTGAATGTTGTGAGTTGTAATGGAGCCAAACTGTGTACCGTTACCTTTACTACATGTTGCTGTGGTCCCTGGTTTTATATGAGAAGATGGTAAGATCGCTAGACGCTAGGCTAATTTATACAATGTAAAATGCCATAGACTTGTGCTTATAACGTTAGCATGTTGTATTGGTGGGGGAAATGTGTCCAGATAAAGACAAGTGGTTGTCTGTAAATATTGCAATTTATATTGAAGCCAATTTGTGTACTTGTGTTTGAAATTGTCCTGACTAAGCCATATTTAATGTGTGTTTTCAATCAACTATATAAATAAAGTTTGATTTGAACCAAACATTACAGCACTTGACACAGTCCTCCACCGCTGACTAGTGTTTTGGTGGTGTAACTGCTGAGTGACAGAGACACACCACCGCAGAAGTAAAAATAACTTTGGTTGACTACAGCCCTAATAAACTGCCAGTTGACTGGTTAGCGGAGACATACAAACATGAGGCCGTAATTGTAGTTTTTGGTGAAGTTTGCATAAGATTTAGTTTAAAGGCAGGGTAAGGTTTGGGTTACAATAGAAAATAAGTAGTTAAGGGTGGAGGATATCATTAAAGTAGAGAGATAATGGGGCATATTTTCAGGCTGTCTCCCCTGGAAATTAACAGTGTGTACATGATTATACACATAAGCTGCAAAGGTCTTCATGACCATGTGGGCCGACCATGTGTAGCCTAAATTGTACATGCCAGCTGCACCTGTGAGGACATGTCAGCCCACGCAGTACTAAAGTAGTATAAATACAACCGCCCATGCATGCTATCTCTGTTTCTGAGAATATTCTTCCCTTAAAGCTGAACAGTGTCCTCACAAGGGTAGTTTTAGACTCAACAATGCTCCAGCATTCATAACACATATTAACATGATGGAATACTGTGAATGTGGTTTCCAACTGGCAGGTGACTTTAACATGCAGTTTGAAATTTTCATTTTCCAAACAAAACCGATCACAGCAATAATCTGGAGGTTTTTCACTTTCTCTATTGCTAAAATGTGTGGCTTTTGCATCAAAGGAAGATCAGCTTAAATAAGAGAAAACCTTTCTTTAATCTTTTCTTTTGTAATTAGCTTTTTGGTTTAAACTTGGTTCGCAAGCTCAGTGTCTGCCTCCCTGATGTCTTTATGCTGAAATCGAAGCTGGACAGTTCATTTTTAGCTGAAGGGAGTGTGGTTGAAGCAGATAATATTGAGAGTCTGCACAGTTCAGACTTCCGTGGATGTCAGGAGGAGGTTGAGGGAGGTGCAGCAGGTGCTCAGGAGAAAGTCAGCTCTCACCCCTGCCCTCCACCATCCACTGACTCCCCTCACACCCATTACCACCACCTCCTCCTCCATCAGACTCTCTCTATGTTTGCCAAGGAAACTCGAGCCTCCGTCTCTTCACCTCTCTCCCCTTCCTCTTGTTTATGTGCTACCAGCCTGCAGTAACACCCCCCTGTGGGCCAGTAAACCTGACCTCTGACCCCATAACAAGAAGGGAAGTGTTGATGTTAAGTTGTCAAGTTGTCCAGAGGACGGTCACCTGATCCTCTCACACCAGCACAGCTCACATCCAGAGGACAGCAGGCAATAAAAAATGATGTTTTTTCCAGGAGTGAATTGCTGCAAGTATTATTGACCTGCCGACCTCTGTTTGTTAAAACCTGGTTTTATCTCAGAGGAGATATAAGGGTTCTCACTACAGTCCCCTCCTTGATATAAAAAGTTAAAGATACAAGAGACATTACTTTGTTAACTACAGAAGCTCTGTCAGAGCCTCATGGGAGTTGCAGCTGTTTAAGACTCATGGGATATGTTGTTGTTGGTTGTGACAAAGTTATGAGAAATGAACAGGAGGAAATGCTGCATTTGTTAGGGACTGATTTCAGCAGCGGATTAATCTACATTTGGTGATCTAATGAGTATTTGTGGCAACACGATGTGTATATTAACTTGTAAAATTAACTACAATGTGTGTGTTCATGGTGTGGCTCATTGATGTGTTTTTAATAGTTTTTCAACAACAATGGAGCCCTGTGGCACAGAGGAAGAATATACATCAGGCTTTTATAGACACAATACTTCTTAGGATTGTCATTCACTGTTGGTTTGGGTCTTTTCATGAGATTATCACCAGACTTAGGCTTTAAAAAATATGAAGTGCTCGGGTCTTAACTGTCCAGTAAAGTAGTAGATAAGTATCTTAGGAAATGGAAGTAAAAGCCCATCATGTTTCAGCTCTTTAGAAAAAGACGATCAAAGAAACAGTATCTGACTGAGTCTGATGAAACAGAAGTGATCTTATAAAGGAGATTTGGCTCTCTTTAGCTATAGAATGACACTGTTTTTCTTAACAAGAATTGCAAATATGTTTGTCAATAAACTTTTTTTCCCCATGACTAGACAGGACTGAGGTAGCACCAATGACAATTAACGCCAATTGTAACTATATCAGCATTCAATATTGCTGATGAAAGAAAAAATAAAATGTGAAAAAAATATAAACTAAAAGTACTTCATTTTCTTCGACAAAAAAGGTTACAGTATATCATAGACTTATTGAATATTCTACTAAGATTCCTATTCACATGCAGCTGTGCATACTTAGATTAACGTGCTGTAACATGTTGTTTATCACGTCAAAGTAAAGCCGCTTGACATTTTGCTCCCTTTTCATCAAAATAGGATATTTTCTAAGTTTCCTGCCACTGGCAGACTTGTTGGACTGTGTGAACACAGCGTCTCTCTTTAATGCCTTCATCCACCCTCTTGAAAAGGTCGATGTCGTGATAGTTGCTCATAGCCAAAATCCTGCCGATATCCGAGTCTTTCATAATGTTTAAAAGTTGGTGTGATTCTTTTTCCAACCAGAAATGTGAGCTTTTCTTTTGGGCATGCATCTCTACCTTCGGCTTAAAAACTACTGGTGAGTTGGTTTGTGTACAATGTATCCATGACAATGCACAGAGTTGCAAATGGTAAGAACCCTAGCTGAAAGCATATTCCTAACATGCTGTACCATGTCCAAATAAGGCTATTAATCCTGAGTAATACCGGCATATCCCATTTCTTAATCAGAAAAAGCTGAATTTGGAAAAAGGCCTTATTCGGAATATGCTGTTTACGTGATCTGCATCCAATTCCAAATATTGTGAAGTTCGGAATAACAATGGAATATTAGTGTGCATGTAAACACATCCAGTAACAACAGGGCTCGTCATGTACTTTGGGCAATCAAAAACTTGGGTTTATTTAACTTTATTGTCTGTACAGCTCTCATAGTTTTATAATAGTTTCACTGACAGTATTGGGCTCCAGGACAGTTGTTGAATCATAGTGTGTTTTTCATCAAGTAATGATAAGATTAAATGTTATGTGAAATGAGAGAATTAAGAAAATTAGAGGGGGAAAAAATCTATCAGTAACCCTGTATGAATGGGAAACAATGACTGTCATTGTTGTATGGCATGGCTCAAGTTAACTCCTAAACTGGTGTTTAGTGTTGGACCTTCCAATGTAAAATTTTGCCAAATTGCTGACATTTTGCTAATGGCAAAGGTCAAACCACTTACCGGAAATCAGTTGTTAGATTTGTTCATAGAGTCATTTTAGGCAGTATTGGAGGCATATCTGATAGTAGTATAAGTATAGGATCAACTATAGTTTCAGACTAGATTGACTGAAATGTTTAGTATAATCTGATGACTATAAAAGACTAACAGTTCTGATTCACTATCTGATATGCCGATATGTAATAACTCATTTGACCGATAAATGATACTGATATTGATATGTCCACTTTTTTCTGCACCTAATTCTTGGTGATCATCAAGTCTCTTCTGTAGTGGAACTGACATCACATTATGCATGCACAGTACTCTTATCATGATGGTCCACCAGTAGATGGAGATATAAAATGCAATATTTTTCAATGCATTTACTATTTATTGATTATGCAATGAAAAAAAGCATATTGGCAAATTAATTTTAAAGCTGATTTTGGCCGATACCAATGACATACTGATATTATCCGCATGTTGACCGATTACAATATATCAATTTAAAGCCAATACCAATGTTGTGCCGACATCATCATGCATTCCTAACTAAAACTATATGGAAATAATTTAAAAGATAAAAATAAATTGCCTTGTCTTTTAGTCAACCAAAACTTGACTAAAAAAAAACATTTTCAGTTTGAGTAAAGATGATTAAAAACTAGCAAGGGTATTTGATCGAAGACTAAGAGTAAGTCTGGAGGGAGAAAAAAAAGCCCACAAAATGGCCTACCTGGAATAAGCTGAAAAAAGGTTTGGATCCAGGTAGAAGTTGCCTTGGGCTCTGCACACAGTTTACATTACAGAATGTGATTACAGACGTCCCTGGCATTGCTCTTGTGGTGTAGAGTTTCCCCCTAGGCAATGACTTCAGTTGGAGTGCGAGTTGTTTCCGGGGAGGAGATAAGAGCTGCAGTCAGTTCCCAGCCTCCCCACTGATCCACTCCACTGATCTCTGTCCTTAATGAAGCATCTATCAGCGGAGCTTCGTTAGCTCAGGCATGCAGCATGCTCTGACCGGCCCAGCACAGCCAAGCACAATGTAAGGTCCGTGTACTCCATATTTACAGACTGCTCACTCCTTCATGTTGCATTTGTTATTAGGGAACTTACCTTAATACCCCCAGGCACAGGATGAGCCAAAATGAATTATATTCGAACTAAATCATGTTTGGAAATTACAAAAGTACAAGCAAATATTTGCAAACTGCAGGTACTCCAGCTGTTTGTTAAATGGCGTCTACACCAGGCCAGGAAGTATGCAGGTCACAGGCAGAGGAATTCACCATCAAAGACCAGTTTCCTGTACAGGTTATATATTAAACCAGGACCTTAATCTAAAGTAGTTAATCTGTTCAAAACCTGGATTAGTAACTGTTCTACAGTGGTGTCCTGGATTTAGTAAATTATTACTACCATTTTGGCCACATTCTTACTTACAGCACCTTTAAAATGATCTCCATTGTGTTTTCTATATAATTAGGAAGAAAATAATTTTGTGAAACCTTTTGCTGCTCTTAAGAACATCCCTGGCTTGTTTGATGATCCATGTTTGTCCATTTACAGGAAAATAGCATTTATCTAAGGCTAAACCAGCCACCTAAGAGATTTGAGTCATGTGTCCTCTCAGTTCAGCAGTAAGGCACTCCTCTGAAACAGGTTGGAAGCCCCTTTTACATGGCCTGTTCAGGGAATGTTGCACCATTATTCCAACTTGCCATTCTGTATAAAAGGTATGATCATGGAATGGGTGACAGAGTTATTCCACCTTTAAGCCACTAGTGGAGGTAATAACAGAGCTGAATCGACAAATGTATATAAAGTGCGAGCTGGCAGGAAGGGATGGGTGTGACCCACCCCCGTGAGATTTAAAAAGCAGCTAGCAGCTAACTCACCTAAGAAAATGAGCAACCAAAGAATTAATCACACAATGGGGCAGCATGTTGCCTGTGTTGTTTGGGTGTGTGTAAAAAAGCAAAATCAGCGTAATGAAGGGTCTCTTTTTGGCAGTATTGCGGGATCTCTGTGTAAAGGGTTTGAGATTTCAATTTCAGTTAATCTGGTTTGCTAGGTGGGCGGCACGGTGGTTTGGAGGGTTCCTGGGTTGAAGCCAGGGTGGGGGCTTGGAACCCTGGGGTGGGGGAGCCCTTCTGTGTGGAGCTTGCATGTTTTCAGAGTGTCAGCGTGGGTTGTCTCCGGGTATTCCGGCTTCCTCCCACAGCCCAAGACATGCAGGTTAATTGATGACTGGAAATTGGCTGTAGCTGTGAATGTGAGCGTTAATGGTTGTCTGTCTCTATGTGTTAGCCCTGTGATAGTCTAGTGACCTGTCCAGGATGTACTCTGCCTCTCACCCAATGTCAGCTGGGATAGGCTCCAGCCGGCCCCCACACCTAACAGAATAAGTGGTTAGGAAAAATAAATGAATGAATGAATGAATGAATGAATGAATAAATTAATGGTTCGATAGGTCACTCATGGACTAAGAAAAAATGCCTTTCCATATTTAGGGTCATACTGTCATCTGCCATAGTTTAAACAGGGTTATTTAACATGAACATTAGCTCATGTTACATAATTTTACGTAGACATTAGCCAGGCCTGAATTGTTGCTCAGATCTTTTCTTTCTATTTTCAGTCATTGAAGTATGTCTGATGTTGTGTTCATTGGACAAACAATTGAAGCATTGTAGGCAGGATTAAGGATGGGGCATTGTCCTGGCCCAGAGCCAAATCAATAAGCTACTGACTATCAACAGAACAATGGTGGATAAGATGTTTGTAACTGTACAGGTTGTTGTCAGCTGACTCACAGAAATAACAACTCATAATAAACATATTTCTGGTGTATGGATATGCCATCGTCTGGTTTAGGTAAAACAACAACAAATGTGCTAATGTGATCACAATGTCAGGATAAATTAATGAGGTGAAATGAAATGGCAACAGTCTGATGATCAGGCTCCACAAAAGATACATCCGACTTCGAAGGTCCAGTGTGTAGGATTTAGAGGGATATATTGGCAGAAATTGAATATAACAAGTGTATTGTCCTTAGTGTATCATCACCTGAAAATAAGAGCTTTAGTGTTTCTTTAGCTTAGAATGAACCATTTCTATCTACATAGGGAGCAGGTTCTTGTCTTTTGAGATCCCCATGTTCCCCGCCATGTTTTCACAGTAGCCCAGAGGGGAAAAAAATAAACACTGGCTTTAGATAGGGACTTTCAATCTTTCATGTCAGCCTAGTAGTGTTGGGAAAACCCTGATTTATAATATGAAACTGCTTTATTCAGTGTTTCTACTGGTTTAAATCCCAAAGTCTGTCTGTTTTGGAGAGGAAGAGACCACCTGTCTGTGACCTGAACAGCTCAGGAGAGACACTTTTTTGTAATGTAAAACTGTTTAATTTAGTTTTTCCAGTTTAAATCACATGGGGTCTCATTTGTTTCATGTTTATTATGAAATTTACAAAGAAAAGTTGTACGTGTTCAACCAGATCTTACGTAGAACAAGGGAGAGGTACTTTTCTGAAATTACTGGAAACTGCGGTAACAACTTGCGTGTCTTATTTGAAACAGTGAACAGATTAACAAACCCTCCAGCTCAACTGCCATTGGAACTGATCTCCACATCTAAGTGTAATAAATTTGTAGTATTCTTTTGCAACAAGGTTCAGACCATTAAAAATGCCATCATTTCCACAACACCAATAACAACCCTGCAGCCACCCAGACACTTAGAGCTGACTCATTTTGCACCTGTCACTGACAAAACTGTCCAAGAGATCATCACCAGTCTGAGTTCATCTACATGCTGCCTTGATGTGTTACCCACTAGATTTCTAAAGTCTGTGCTGAGCAGTTTGTTACCACCACTCGCTCACATAGTTAACATGTCACTACAGTCTGGAACATTCCCAAAGGCCTTGAAAACTGCAGTCATAAAGCCTCTCCTAAAGAAGAGCAGTCTTGATGCCACAGTCCTGAACAACTACCGGCCCATTTCAAATCTGCCGTTTTTAGGCAAAGTCCTTAAGAAAGTTGTTTACCAACAGCTTACTGACTTTCTCCTAATGAACAACTCCTTTGATGTTTTCCAGTCAGGTTTTAGACCCCATCACAGCACTGAGACTGCTCTTATTAAGGTGACAAATGACATCCGCCTGAACACTGACGTAGGCAAAGTCTCAGTTTTAGTCCTGCTAGATCTGAGTGCTGCTTTTGACACTGTCGATCATGAGATCCTGTTACAGAGATTAGAGCACTGCCCTAAATTGGTTGAAGTCCTATTTAGAAGACAGGAGGTACTTGAAATTGGTAACTGTGTCTCAGACCATATGGCCTTGACCTGTGGGGTGCCCCAAGGGTCAATCCTGGGACCCCTTCTGTTCAATCTATACATGCTGCCTTTAGGCCAGTTAATACAAAGTAATAATGTGTCCTACCACAATTATGCAGAAGACACTCAGATCTATGTGTCACTGACAGCAGGTGAATATGGACCAGTAGATTAACTCTGTCACTGCATCCAACAGGTCAGTGTGTGGATGCAAAACAACTTTCCCCAGCTAAATTCAGACAAGACTGAAGTCATCGTATTTGGTCCACAGAAACAAAGAGAAAGTGTCAGCAGTCACCTACAGTCTCTCTCTCTCTAAAACCTACAAATCAGGTTAGAAATCTCGGGGTAATAATGGACTCAGACTTGAACTTTAACAGCCACATCAAATCAATAACATCAGCAGCCATTTACCATCTAAAAAACATTGCCAAAATCAAAGGTATAGTGTCTAAACCTGACTTGGAGAGACTTATCCATGCATTTGTCTCTAGTAGGTTAGACTACTGTAACGGCCTGCTCACTGGCCTCTCCAAACGGGCCGTAAGACAGCTGCAGTACATCCAGAATGCTGCTGCTCGGGTCCTGACCAGAACCAGGAAGTACGAGCACATTAGTCCTGTGCTCAGGTCTCTACACTGGCTTCCTGTGGCTCAGAGAATAGACTTTAAAGCAGCTCTGCTTGTGTACAAGTCTCTCCACGGCCTAGCACCAAAGTACATCTCTGACATGTTAGTGCCGTATGAACCATCTCGGACTCTGAGGACCTCAGGGACCGGCCTCCTGCTGGTGCCCAGAGTCAGGACTAAACATGGGGAATCAGGGTTCCAGTTTTATGCAGCTAAAATCTGGAACAGTCTTTCTGAAGATGTGAGACAGGCCTCTACTCTGACAATGTTCAAATCTAGGCTCAAAACAGCTCTATTCCACTGTGCATATGACTGAAAGGATCTTATCTGCACTCTTCTCTTTTAAAGTTCATTTTATAATGATTATTTATGTTTTTATTTTGTATTGTGATTTTAATGCATTTTCTTCTTCTGTAAAGCACTTTGAATTACTTTGTGTACGAATTGTGCTCTACAAATAAACTTGCCTTGCCTTGCCTTTGTTAACATTGCGTACACACAAAACGAGGCCTGAAAGAGGCGTACAACACTTCCCACAGAAGTTGTGATATAAAATCTTATGAATATTCTTGAGATGGGAAATTGGGGACGCAGATGGTGAGGTGGAAACCTGATTGTAGAAATTTAAAATATTTTTTGGTGCACACCATTTTTGGCTTTTGTCAGTACATTTTTAGTATGGATCCTATGCATTGTTCTATGCCTGTGGCCTATTTGTTTTGGAAAGGGCGTGACCTCTGCACATAATTGAGCTCCACGTAAGAACCTCCTGAACCATGAACACTGAAGGAATTCTTCCCAGGAAAAGTTTTAGCAGGTTGCAATCTGCAGTTCACACTGCTAGATGCCACTAAATCCCTCTAAAGTCCTCTTTATACAACAACTATTTCAGTTGAAAATGGTAAACTTTAGATGCGTTTTGGCCGATCGTTTACACGACAGCGGCGTTTTGGGTGCCTGAAAATGCAACGTTTTGAAAACGGGTTCCAGAGTGCAGTTTTTTGGAAACGGCAGCATTTCCGTTGTTATGTAAACAGCATGGCGTCTCATGCTGTGGTGTTGCTTTGCAAATTTACACTGCCACCCATTGGCCTGGTGTGCATACTACAGCGTTTCCAGTAGATTTTGCGGCTCCATGTGAATGGGAATCGTTTCAATAACGTCGCCATATAAATGCAGAAGTTTTTTAAACCACAAACGACAGACTTTTCCGCTTTTAGAGAAACCGTCTTAAAAGGGCCTTAATTTTACACATTGAACCTTTAAGTCTAGAGCTAGACTCAGCCCCTCTGGTTGTTGACCAGTTGCAGGTGATTGGTTCATTTGTTTAAAGTGAACAATGCTGTGCAAAATGTTTATCAGAGGTTATGCTAGTTCTCAAGCTGAGGCAACTGAACCCTGAGGCTTCTTTTTTTGTCTTTAATACTTTTGCATTCCACTCTTTTAAAAAAAAAAAGACAAAGCTCCTCTCTATTATTCCTGACAGTATGTTAGGTGACACCACTCTTTTCTCTCTTTTATTTCTCCTCTTTCCACCTTTCTCCTCCCATCTGTCTGATGGAGCTGAACTTGCTTCAGAGAAAGCCTGGGGAGGAGAGGAAGGAGAGGGGGCTGAAATCAGAGCTGCTCTCTCGGAGGTGGAGGCGATTTATGGCGTGTTTGTGCACGGGGAGGAGAAGGAGGAGGGTGGAAGAGAAGCAGTGGGAGGAGAGTTGGCAGAGGGAAGGAAAGGAGGGCATGAAGCAGCGACAGAGGTTGAAGAATTGGGACAAAAGTCTGCTGAGAGAAAGAAAAGAGCTCTGGAGTTTATTGTCAGAGCTGGAGAGCTCTGAAAGAGGAGGATTAGGAGGAAGGAGGGGAAAAGGAGGAAGAGGAATCGGCCCGCTCTGTGCAGCTGAACTTGGACTTGTAACCACATGTTTAGATCACACTGAGCGCAGGGAGGAAATATCCAGGTAGGACAACAGGGCAAAGGTTACTGGTTAACTTTTTCCATGTGTGCATTCGGAAGGGTTTTGTTTGGCATGTTTGTGCGTCGTCATTCTGTTCATTAAGACACTGCAGAATTGAACATCAAGCAAGGGGCATTGGATGACTGTTAAAAGGTGTTGAAGACATATTTGTCTCTGTGTGCATGTGAGTAAAGAGGAGAAGGAGGTGCGCAGCTATCTTCCATTTAGTGCTGTGAGCAGAGCTTTTGTAGTGCAGATTGTTCTTTCAGCTTCTCTTCTCGTCTGGTTTCTGTCTTTTGATTCATCAAAGCTTTTTTCATCTCTCAAGCGACCGCTGACTTTTATTTATCTGTGTGCCTTTGAGATGTTATTACAAGGCATCGTTACACCTGCCTGCTTCGATGTGCTGGAGGAGATGGCGGTTTTCTTGATGTGTGTAGTGATGTCTTACAAGCAGACATGCTGTTTTACCTCACCTCCTGTGGTTTCTGTCCGCATAGATGGTTTGGGTCTCATTTGTCAAGGTTTTAAGATATTTGTCTTCCATTTGTCCATTGAAGCAAGACTTAATGTTGATCTTTGAGCAGCACAAATTAAATTATATTGACCTGCATTAGACTGGGGGTTGTGGGGGGAGTTTCAAAGTTAGTTAAAGGGATAGATGGTCGATTTTCAACCAGCTTTGTGTCGTAACAATGTAGGTTGTATGTGTAAATGGACTGTGGTAAACTTTCCTCCATCTAACAAGCCCCAGATCTCACTGCTCATCTCACAGCTCAGATCTTCTCTGGCTCTAAGGCTGTAGCTTGAACTACAGATTTTACCTCTGCATTTTCATATGTCCATCACCAATGAACTAAGCGTATAGAAGCAGATCAAGAGAGAGAGAGACCTGCACCTCTTTCTCTCTAACAAAGATCAAAGGCAGATCAAACAGTAGAACTAGTAGGGGTGGGGAAAAAAAATCCATACAGCACAGTATCGCGATATTTTTGCATGGCTGCTGTGGGGAAAAAAAAAAGACTGAGGTGAGATGAACAAACTGAAACTTTATCTTATTAGATAAAACCTATGTTGATGAAGTTTTCCTTTGGAGACATAGTTTACAGTTAAGAAAAGGTAAGAAATTGCAATATATTGCAAAATATTGTATCGTGACTTAAGTATCATAATAATATCGTATCATGGATCCCTTTGGTGATTCCGTCCCTAAAAACTAGGCAATGCTGATTAAAAAAAAACAAACAAACAAAAAAAACATAGGTTCTGCCTCTCTCTTGCCTATTTTTCCCCTAAAATCAAAAACATAATTTGAAAATTTGTGAGCAGCAAGCGAGCACCATACTGTTTCAAGTATTGGTATTTAAAGTATTAAAACAGAGGCTGAAAATACAGAAAACTAAGGGTAAAAGTAAGCAGTGCAGATCAAACATAAACCTCTGTTACTGCGTTGCCTATTTCATGCTGAAAATGTTTTCAGAAACATATTTTAGCTAACTGTTTAACTGTAATAGGAGATACCAGCCGATTGCCTTATTGTTTCCTGTGAAAAAACTGCCAAGTTTGCATTACAGCATACTACAGCAGGACTGTTTTTCGTTTAGTGTAGCACAGTGCAATCTGGTAGTTGTAGATTTTCCACCTCTTGTGAAAGGGTGAATGCCACAGTCCTTTTCGCTGTATTCTCTGGTCATGTTGATAGACTATAAAAATAATGGATGTTGCTGCTCTGATGTCACCACTTGGTTTTTGGACTCCCATTTTGAAACCTCAAGTTTGGCATCTTGGCCGTTGCCATCTTGGATTTTTGGAGCCAGAAGTGACCATAATTGGCCAGGAGGGTGGACCTATGAGGAGGTGGGGGGTGGATCTGACTAAGAGGGTGGGGACACTGTCGACAGACGACTTCACTCAGAGTGGTTCGTGTTTTTTAAAAATTCACCCCATTTTTTTTGTACCAGTCTGTATACATGTTTATTTCTGCTGGAAAGCTGGGTATTTTGACATGGGGGTCTATTGGGATTGACTGGCCTCTGTGCCCAGCCTTGAGTGGCCATTAGAGGAACTGCAATTTAGCACTATCCTGTTGGCTTGATTTTTGCTATATATTTTTTGCTATATGACCAAGCAGAGGTTGCCGCTTGGACATATAGAATCAATTTCGAAAGTATTTGCATTTTTTAACTGCATAGACAGACCATCTTTCCAGCAGTAAACTACTTCTTGAACTCAAAACCTCTCCACTGCATATACCACTGTATTTCCAGCACACTTCCAAAATATGGCACATGCAACTTCCAAAATCAGATCCCAGGGGACACAAGAAAAAGTTAGACTGAAACGCTTATTAAGATTGAACAGCCATATTTTAAGTTTACAAATGATGAGTTTTTAATACAAAAATATTAATACTATTTTAGAACAGTCTGAATGTCAAGGGTATCTGAAGATTACAGCTTGATCATTAACAAACATCATGTCCTTGTCTGAAGAAAAAATGGAGCATAAAAGATTTTAAAAGTGCTCTAATTATGTTTCGTTTCATTAACCTTGTTTTACTGGATTGGCAGCTTGCATCTTTATGTCTCTTTTTGTACTGCTTATAGAAATATTATTTAATAAGCTTATTAAATCAGTCTTGTCATTCAGATTTTACAGGCAATCTGCACGATTAGTTGTAAATCCTTTTGACTTTTGATAATAGATAAAGGAGCATAATGCGATACCTGCAAACATTTCTTGTTTTATTGAAGTGATCACTGCTGTAAGGCTCTATAATGATCAACATTACATTGAATATACACTTAAATGAATTTAAAAATGCCATAACCCAGAATGCTTAATGCTTATATATTGAGTTATCAAGATGCCAATAACAAATTAACATACAGCATGTAAAAAATAGAATTTGCAAAATCCCCACAATAACAGCAGCAGTTATAATGTAAAACCCAGTGTGGTGTACAGAGTGTATAATGAGAAACATGGTCCAGTTCATCTGTGGGAAAGAGACAAAGGCAGAAGGAGAGAGCGGTGTATCATTGTGAATTCCTGCCCGTGTCTGTGGGACTGCTGGGAAATGAAATGAAAAGGTCGTCCCCGGTCACAAACCCACTAATCCCACATCAGCTTACTCTGATAAATCACAAAGAAATACACGCGACTTTACAGAGCAGGCCAGTGTCCCGACAGTACAGCAGATTAAGTCGAGCACGCCTCTGTGACCTAAAGGAATCAAATTAAAATCAGAAGAGGAGGATGAACCTTACAGTCGACCTAATACGACAACTCCCTACTGTCAGACAACACAAAAACTATATAACAAGCAAGGACAGGAAGTGTTAAAAGAGGAAGAAATGATGAGCTATATTTGACTTGTGAATCTCTATGATGAAATATGTATGTTCTGTTTACCAGCGGGATTAACCTGCTAGGAGGCCTGAGGAAAACTGTCTGTGTAATGTGTACATTTTTCTTTGCTTTCTCTGCTTTTCCAGATTTTATTGTGGTAATTTTTATTCGACACATAAATGAAGCAATATACAGTAGTGCTGGGGAGTTTGAGCGATGTGTAGCCTCTGTTTACCCAGATCAGGACTTCTAAATACATCAAACGTACATGTGCAGATATTGAGGGGGAGTAAAGCAATTCATGCTTCATTATCCTTCCAAAATATTTAGGTGTTTGCTCAATAAACTAAAATCTACCAACATGTACAGATGCTGTATCATGACATCAGCAGAAATGAGAAGTGATCTGGAGACCAGGTCTTGGAGTATTTAAGTTAGCATAAAAAACAGGTATTAACTCTAACATTGTGTTCACACCAGACGAGATGCCAATTTTGCACGGAGCATCTCAATGCTGATTGGCTCTCACGGCATGTATTGGTCACTTGGGTTCAGATTTTTCAAATCTGGTGAATAAGTGTATGATGTGAAATCACACTACTCGCTTTATTTGCTTATTTTGCATCATTCACGTTGTGTCCATCGCGCTGCCCAGCAGGAATTGGCATGTAATTGCGTCTTTACGTTGACTTTACATGTAATTCACTTGCTTGGTGTGAACACGGACTACATAACAATTTACATTTTACAAAGGTGTTACATATTTAAGGGTGTGGCAACTACATTAACAAGTTGTCTGCGAGATGTCACCACAGTGTATTGGTGCTTCTCAAAGTCAAGTCAAGGATGCTTCCTTGATAGGACGGTTCCTTTCAAGGGTCCTACAGAGGCAAGGCAAGACTCCTCCCTAGCATTTGGTGAACACACATTGGAACAGGCAAGTGAGTGCCCAGGTGTGTGTCACTGAAAAGGCCCCGCCTTTAATTCTGGCAAATGGTGCACAAAGAATTGTGGGTACTTCTTGTCTGCTGAGGATACACACATGCATCCCTGAAAATTCTCTAAAGGAAAGACTTGGTCTTTGGTAGAATTCAAAAGATCATTGACATTGGAACAGTCCTTTGGTGGAATTTGATGATGTAGCCTCCTTGAACTTCAGAGGTTTAGGATCCTTCCTTGACTCTAAGAAGCACCATGAGAGTCAGCTTCACCCCTTGCCCCTCCACAGCTCCACCCTCTTATTCAGATATGGCCACTACTGGCAGCAATTGACACAATGCTGACCTCAAAATGGCAGCACACAAACCAGTGGATGACACAGCAGTAGCTACGTCCATTATTTTACGCAGTCTATGATGAAGAGGAGTGATGTTCATGGAATTTTTGAAAACAACCTAGATGGCTGTGGCTAACATGGACCTTTCTGAGCAACAAGTACTGTTTTCAAAATCTGATGGCAAAACGGCAAAAGTTTTCCACAGACATATTAATTCTTCACCATCACAGCTGCACCCTGAAGTCTGTTGAGATTTTTGCGTTGTTCAGTGATGCGTCATATTTTGTGTCACTAATGGGTTTTAGGCCTGTTCAATCACGTCTAGAGGCATTTTGGTCTAGTTCATTGATAACACCCCTTGGAAAAAGAGAATGAACTGAGAGTTTCCAGACTAACTAGCATTTACAATTTTGTCTGATGCTTAAAACTAGATTTTGACGCAGACAGCACCTGATTCCTTGTGATGTTAGCTGATACTTTGAAATTTATCTTGGGAATATGCAGCACTACGGCAATTACGATGATTCATTGTTGACCTTGGGAAGAGCAGTTTGACAAAAACAAACATGAGGTCGGCTAACTAGATTTTTCCAGAGCTTTCAATTTCATCTCTCAGTAGTTTATTAAATGTTTCTATTTCAGTCAACATTGATGCTTTCAAGATCTTTGCTTTTGCTCATTTTAAGAGTTACATATAATTTCCCTTTTGTGATACATGTAAAACAATATCAAAATAACATTTTGTTTTTTGCACCCAAAGCTCTGCTTTTGATTTTGTCTTAGATTTCATCACTTTGTGTTTCCCATTTTTTAAATATTTACATTTGCGCCTCATTTTGGTGTTTGTATAAAGACGCTGTGTCAGTTTTGGCATTATGTGTTGATAGTGTGTCTCCTCTCTTGCACTGAGAGCTGTAATCGAGACAGTATTGTCCAAAGGAGTCGTCCGTTTTCACAATGCAGGACGGAAGAAAGGGTCTGTTCCTCCCAAAGAGCTGCTGCAGTGCTGTGATGCTGGTCTGGGGGAAAGAAGAGCAGCAGCAGGCCTTTGATGAGAGCAGAGTCATGAGGCGGAGGGTGAGGAGGGAAAAATAGGGCAGGAAGATGCTGAAACATGATAAACAGCAATGCCGGAGGGTAGAAGATGAAGAACAGCCATTCTTTAGAATCTGCAAATGCAGTTTTCCACACATTGGACACAGAGTTTTGTCTCCATCAGTACACAGAAATCCTGTAGATGGCGATCAGAAACAAAACAGGGGAGCAGGATTTTCATTTGAACATGAAACTGATGAGAGAGAAGGATCCTGAAATTGAAAGTTCGGGTCACTCTGAACAGAGTGCTTAGTCATTGTTATCTTTAGTTGCTGTCTTCCTGATTGAACAAGATCTCCCACCAGACCTGAGCCAAGTAGATAATCACTAATTTCTGTACAGCATGCCCTAGTAGTCGTGATGACATCCAGTCATGAAGTTTAATTGTTATTGAAGTCAGTCCAGCAGGTCACAGCTGTGTTCTGGAGTCATGGAGATTATTAAGAATAAAGTGGGACTTAATAAGAAAACATTTAACAGTCTGCAGACCTCAGGTCAGGTGGATTTATCCTGGTGGTGAAATGTTGGACAATATTATAACATATTTGTCACATCAGGACAAACTGAACAAGTCAGTATAGATTTTTGTGACAGTTGATTGCTAGTTGATTTTTTCAGATCGTTTTGTTAGTGGATGGGAATGTCATCTGTATATGGTATTGGTTAAAAATGTTGGGCAAGTTACTCTCAAATTGTAATATATTATATATTACTAGTTACCTTCATTTGAAAGCAATAAGTTACTTTACAATATTACTGTCTATGTGGAGATGTTACTCATACACTACTTTTGCATTACTTTGACCAAAGTGACCTCAGAGGAACTAATGTTGATTTTAAATGGATGAGGGTCATGTTGTTTCACAGCAGGTAATCAAAGCACAGAAGCTCCAGTTTATCACAGTTCATTTTAAGTCCAGTGCTGCACAGGTCTGACCCATTCATGCATTCACATACAGTGGTTACCACTTTGTATTAAAGTGTCCTGCTGATATTAATAATAGTGTGATGCTATAGAACAATTAAATAGCCTAGACATTTTAACATAAATGAATAGCCTTGGACACAGGGAGGGTCAGGCAGAGGATCAAAGTAGAGGGCTGCATTGGGATTGGGTCCCATCTCCTGTTATTAACTGTGGGGTCCGGGTTGTGTGGGGAGCTCCCGGTGAGTGTATTTCTGCCTTGATAGTGCGCCGCTACCGGCTCTGGGTCAGCTGGGAAAGGCTTGAGGCGAAGCAGGCTCACGGCTTATGTGTTTGCCTCTTTCTTTTTTCATTTTAGCCCACACCATGATCTTTTCCTGACCCTAACCAAATGGTTTTTGTGCCTAAACCTAACCAGACCTTAACCACAGGGCATCATGATGATTTCGGAACAACGGGACTTCGGAACAATGGGATGTCAGACCAATGGGCAGACCCCCGGGATGTAGCAGAAAGCCAGAAATATATTTTCGGCATATTTGTAAAGCCTCTCAATTAATGTAGGAACTTGGTGCTCATGCAGAAGCATTTCCACTCCATATTTATTCATAAATTGACGAATATGCCCTGAACCAGCTTTCATACCAATTTGCCACTTGATCCTCCTGTCTGTCTGTCTGTCTGTCTGTCTGTCTGTCTATCTGTCTGTCCGTCATGAGACAAACATGAAAGAAGACGTGCAGTTTATTGTGTTTCACTGGCGACGAGCTGTCATTACGCACGACTATTACGCACGGCTGCGCGCTCTTTATAACTCACTGTGTGAACGTATGTTGCATAATAAAGATTTCCCCCCCGTAATTTTTACTGCCCCCCCAGTAACTTCATCCTGGCCAATCACTACGTGATTATATAAAGGTAGAAAAATAAATAAATACAGAGGAGGAGAATAGAATATGAAACAGCCTTTATTCTGTTAAAAACTAAATGAAAACAACAAAATAGGAGCGCTATTCCTGACCATGTGCGTCAAAAGACATGCAGACCAGGGTAACGAAACAAACAACCCCATGAATCTCTTTATTAATAATCTATAAAATGACGTGTTTTCTCCTGCGGGACGAGAGAAGACGCAAAATCAATGTATCTCTATTACTGTGCGGGCATAAATTCTCAGATATTTGCGGGAGCGGGCGGGAGTGGACATAAACACTGCGGGAGCGGGCGGGAGTGTAACACACACGTTGTGTTTGGGGGCGGTAAAGGTCGGAAATTCAGCGGGAGCAGGCAGGAGCCGGATGAAGAAAGCAGTCCCGCGCAGGGAACTATGAGATATGGATAAATATTTGTGGACCTATGATATAAAACAAAATAATCACATGTTGAGAAAAGAAAATCAAACAGAATGATGTGCGATTAAGTCACGTTGACAAGCTCAAATGAATACACAAGAGCTGGATGAACCACCTGCGAGGTTCTGATTTAACAGTCCGCTCCAGCAGCACTAGAGAGAGAGTTGTGTATAAGAAAAGGACTGTGTGCCGCTGTTGCTCTGCAGTTGTAGGAGATGTGAATGGAAAAACGTCCAACATTTAGTATACTTACATGGTATACTTATCCCCGCTGCTTTCTAGCAGCCTTAGGACACAAAAGCATAACAGGATACATTGTAGACATTGCAGGTGTATCAATGGAAACACACTGAACATGATAACGCATACCTGCCGATCACTAGCATCTTTCTAGGCCTGCAATGAAGGGTATAATGAAGTGACAGCACACAACCTTCAGAGGATATGTTTACTAGTAGTGGAAGTGGAGGGGTGTGGATAAATGAAAAATGAAAACAATTAGCAGTTTATTTCGGGTGTTAACATGTTACGTGACACTGTAAATGTAATAGCATTACCCGAAATCCTGCTGGTAATGCATTATATTACTACATTACTGCTAAAACACAAAATATAACTGTAACAGGTTACTTTTGTGAATCTAAAATGTAGACAGGAATTAGTCTGTCTATTAACTACTGTTCTGTCTACCTGAAAAAACATGTTTCAGCTTTTCCAAAAGCCTCCAGGTTCTCTATGGAGGACGGTGAGCTGTGTGAAACAAAAATTATAGGATAAAAAAAAAAACCCTAAATGTGACGCCTTCCTGCTGGGCATGAAAACCGCTTAATATAAATAATGAGAAGCTGGGAGGGATAATTAGATTACTGTAGTATATTAACACTGAGCTTCAAGGCAGCGGCATGTTGTATGAGTTTGTTTACAGCTTTGTTATTTCAGACATAAAACAGTGTGTGCTCTGTCTGGACAGAATGACAGACACACATTCTTATTTCTCACACTTATTTCTGTATGTGTGTGTGTGTGTGCGTGTGTGTTTGTGTGTGCGTGCGTGCGTGTGTGCGCATGGGTCAGTAAGGTCGACAGATAGAGTGAGTGGAGTTGATTACCCATCTCCACTCTTATCTTCATCCTCCTCTAGCGCAGGAAGCGCCTGCTGATTATTCTCTTAATCAGGGCTATCTCCTATGCGATTAGCTTGGTGCTAAAAAGCCCTTCAGTTTGAATGGGGATGTAGCCGCTGGACCAAAGCACTCTTTTCAGCTGGTAATTGCATTATCATATGTTCCCTCTGCAGCCTTGACTGACAGGATTCACTGTGGGGAAAGACTCCCTGTGGGTACAGTCCCATGATTCAAAGAAATTATTTGTTTATCAGGAGGTTTCTCTCACTTTGTCTCTTAAGCATCAATCTGTTAAACCTTATTCAGTGTTTCCCATAGAATCAGAAATCATGTGTGGCAGTAGCTGATGGGGGAGTGGGGGGTCGCTAGAGTGAAAAACTTGAGTGCTTGAACTCAAATTTCTGATGTCAAAAGATAGAAAGATCACTGATTTCCAACCCAAGAGTCTTGACACCGCTGCAGGAGTGTGAGCTCCTGGCCAAGGACAGTCAGTCCACCCCTACACTCAGTGTTGCATCTAACCAACTCTCTATTGGTTTTGTTGTTGTGTTTTTTTCTTGCCCGTGTCTTTATGTATCAGTTTGTGTTCCCCTTTCCGAATTTGGAATTTTTTGCTGGTACGTCAATGGAGCACAGGTGGATTGCTTCATTTCAGCAATTGTGGAGTTTTAAGTTGCAGGGTAGATAATTGATCAGTTGTTCCAATCAGTGCTGATCACATCAGATCAATGGATGAGAGGAGCAGCTGCTGCAGGGGAACTTTTAGACCCAGTGCAATGAATGGTTATGCTTCACTCTCAGTTTGCCTGACTTTCTACTGCTCTGTCTGTGCCAAGAGAACACTCTGTGCTGTGAGAGTGTGTTGCAGATAAGAACTGAATGTTATATATAAAAAGGAGCCCAGCTCCAAAATAGAATATCAAAACATGGCGGCAGATGTTTTAATTGTGGTGGGCCACCACAAATAAATAAATGTAGGGGAAACTTTGTTATTCTGTTCTGACCTCACAGTTTGAATAAAGCTTTCACACTATGTTCAAACATTTAATTGGAGACTTTTGATTCACCCCAATGCACACACATACACACACACACACACACACACACACACACACACACACACACACGCACACACAGAGTCATGCAAACAGGCAGTCACACCTCTTGTACAGTGGGCATTGTAAATAATTTCCATATTCAAGCCTTATGTGCATGTAATAGTTATAGAGTACTTGTAAAACAAGTGCAATTTAAAATTCATTAAAGGAGCTATATGTATCTAAAGCAAATAGACATAAAATCATCCTAATATGTCACAGAGACTAAGGAATAATGTTAATATAACATACTGATCTCACCGACAACAATAGTACAGCCAGAATATTCGCATTTTAAAAAAGAAAATTACGTTCTGCAAATCATGTTTATGTTTTGGCAGCCCTGCCACGGCAGCCACCCGAGGGCAAACAGATCAGTCTCCAGCATGCCGCTGTCCAGCAACCTCGAATCTGTAGCGGACGGGGGGGGGGGGGGGGGGGGGGGGGGGGGACATGACTCACGGCAGTATTTTGAATTTGAGTGCAGTAACCGTTTTGGCCACATTATTTTTTTTTTTTTTTTTAAGATTATTTTTGTGGGCTTTTTGCCTTTGATGACAGGACAGAGAGTGAAATGGGGAGACAGAGAGAGAGTGGGGACTGACATGCAGCAAAGGCCGTGAACCCACAGCCGCTGCGGCGAGGTAGTGCCTCTGTATATGGGGCGCCGGCACTATCCACTACGCTACCAATGCCCCTTGGCCACCTTCTTACATACAGCGCCTTTAAGTGAACAACCCAAGCTTCATTGAACCTGTTAAACCATAAAGACAAGGGTAATATAGATAAGAAAAATTTTCTGTTGTTGTTTTGCTGCTGTTACACAGGTTAGATGTAGCCCTTTGCATGCAGGCGGACTGACTGTCCCTGGTGTGGAAAGTGTCTCATGATAAACAGGGAGAGAGAGAATTCCTTAACTTTTCTGGTTTTTGTATCACCAGGCCTGTCCAGACAAACAACAAAAAAAAACAACAACAAAAAAACAAAAACAAGCTTACTGCTAAAAGCTTAAAGCTTACCCAATCTTAAATTACTATCAGGTTGATTAAACTAAATTTAAACTAAGCTGTACAAAACAGTGTGCATATGACATTCAGATTTCCAAAGATATACACATCATAATGATCCTTACAAATGTAAGCTAAGAAAAAAAGAGCTCGAGTAAATAATATCTGTCTACAACCATACCATATTTTAGCTTGGGGAAATGAGTCACCAACGTAAATTATAACTCCAGCATTGGGTCAAAACAACCTTTTATCTTGACTTTGGTAACCAAGTATTTTTCTACCCAAGAGTACTGGGTAACATTAACCTAGTATTTCATCAGTGTAGATTTTTTCAAATCATTTCACTCTACAAAGGAGGATAAGGGCCATGTTAAAGGAAAAAGATCTTAGATTTTAAGAATAAAATTGTAAATCTACAAAGATAAAGTCATAAAACAATGGGCAAGAATAAAGCTGAAATATTATGAGATTAAACTTGTAATATTAGGAGAAAAAATGTCACAGAAAGCAAATCCTGCTGGTAACACATTATATTACTTTGGTACTGCTAAAATTTACACACTTTGTCGCTTTTTTACACTATGTTACCCGACTTTCCGGTCTTATTATGTGACTTTTTTTTTCTCCCACAATTACGACTTCATTCTTTTTATGTAACTACTTTATTCTCATAGATTTATGACTTTGGTCTTGTAATTTTAGATTTTTTTTCTTTTACACGGCCCTAACCCACCTTCATATCACTCTGAGACAAAGTAAATAAACATATTCCCCAAAATGTTGAACTATTTTTTTAAACCTGGGAGTTAACTGGAACACAGTTAAGTTTTACACATTTGTAGCCATGTTAACTGTTCAGACTGGTCAGACAGAAACTATTGAGTATCCATGTTTCCATGACAATGAACCCTAATGAGTCTGGTTGTCTTTTAACTTAGTCCTTGTCGTTATGCAGTAAATGTTTACCGTTACACAGCTCAGTGGATTTCAGAGCCAAATTCACTCTCAGAATTAGAAGAATGTTCAGAAACGGTGTGAGCGCTTACTTTCTGTAGCGGGTGTGTTATAGTTTCATTTACAGCCATTAGACAGAGTTATTTGTTGTGCCTCCACCTCGGTGCCACCCACACAGCCCCTGCCGTCCCTCCAGTGCTGTTCTCAGCGCTGATTAGATGACCGTGAAGGCTGCAGACCGCCGCAGTCCTCCGGCGCTTCCCCCTCACATCGCTGGCCGAGTCTTTTGTTTTTACGGCTACAATTAGAGCCCAGACGTGTAAGCGTTTTGTGCAGCTCCTGCAGAATCAACAAAAGCTGCCTATTAAACTCCTCTTTAGTGGCACTGTCCCTCACTTTTATATTCTCGCTGAGTTTATGAGTGTTAGAGGCTGAAAGGCCAATACACCCCCACATCCCACAACTCAGCCTGGACCTTATTTACTCTCTCTTTTCTCTTTTCTGTCTCCTTGTGCAGATTCATCTCCTCTCTGTTTCCTAAATCTTCCTTTATTCTCTTTGATTCTCTTAATTTTGCAGCCTCCGCATCTTTCCTTTCCTTAATCTCCTCGTCTTTCACCATCTTTTCTGTTTTCTTTCAGTTAACCTCTTTGTTTCTCATCTTTATTTGGCCTTTTCTTTCTTTCTTTCTCTTTTGCCTCTCCTCATCTAATTTTTGTGTCTTTCTCTCCTCTCCCATGGTTTATAACCTCATCTTATCCTTTTCTGTTATTTTCTTTTTCTCTCCTCTCCTGCTCCTGCTCCTGCTCCTCATCCTCTCTGTGTTCTTTCCATCTCTTCTCTCCTCCCTTTTCCTCCCATCTCAGCACCTTTCATTGCTGTTAACGACGTACAGCGCATACATCAACCTCACTAATTAAGTCATAAATCATCTCCATGCACTTGGAAAGTTTAGAGCTCTGGCAGATTGTTTGAGCGGATTTCTGTACTCATTTTGATCCACATTTACAGCAGATAATCACAGTATTTTTAACTACAAATTACATTGAATCTTGTAAATCTTCTGCAAATTATCAGTTGTCTGTTGTTTTCTTCTCCTTCCAAGCTTCCGAGAACAGAACAACACAATAAATAAATGTTTCCTACCACAATACGAGTTATCATCTGTTTCCTTTTAGTCTAAAAGTTCATTTCAGATTATTATTCTTAGTGTCTGACCACCCTTTGGAATGGATCCCTACAGGGACAGGCCCTTTTGTTAAAGAGTAAGATCTTTTTTGCTTGACCAGAAACACCCCTGAAATTGCTATAGCCAAAGCCATTAGACTCCATTTCAGTGAAGAGGAATTCTATTCTGGTAAAATACACTCCATTCAAAGTAAACAGAAACAAAATAAAAAAATAAACATCTTGGTTTGTCTCTCTACTGTTCCAAAAATCACCAGCTCTGGTTGTAATAAACCCTTAATTCGCCCAGATATCAGCCCTGTGATAGTCTGGTGACCCATTCAGGGAGTATCCCTCCTCTTGCCCAATGCTAACGGGGTAAGCAGTTACAGAAAATTAATGAATGGATCCCGCAGATCGATGTAAAAATATGCTGGCTCTATACACACTAAAAATTAGTGTTAATTTTAAGTATTAATTTTTACTGGTTGTGGTGGTCATATTGCAGCCTGTCACTGCTGTGGGCTGCAGCACTTTCACTCAATAGTGGACCAATTTCAAAAATTGCCATTTTTCATATGTCACTTAAGCACAAAAACAGAGGAAAATAGGATCCAGGTAAAGAAAAATGTAGTGCTCTTTAAGATGCATGAAACCAGCAAATGTTTGCCTTTTCTGCTTAAAAAACTATCAAACAGTTTTTGAAAATCACTATAGTTGCCAATTAGTTTTCTGTTGATCGACTAATTGTTGACTATCTCAATCTGCACACATCATGTGATATGTTTGAAAGCACCAGAACAGCTGCTACACAGAGTTTGATAAGATACTGTTTTGCCAGAGACTTTTGTCTGAGCTAATGTTTGCAGGAACAAAAATCTCAACTCATGGTGCACCATTTTCTGCAGCTTTTAACGGCATGTCATGTTCTATGAGTGAAGGGACAACAGAGCACTGTGTTGTCTTTGCTTACTGTTGGTAATACTGTTAAGAGCACAGATTGTTTCTGTGAAATATTTCCACACTGAGCTCCAGAGCTGTGCAGATGATTACAGATGATTACAGATTGTCAGATCCTCATGTTGAACTGCCAGATGTGTAATTGACTTTTTTCTGGCTTCAACATTTTCCACCGTTGTTCAAAAACCATAGAAGCAGAAATGTAGCGGCCGAGACCAATTTTAATGCAACAATAACAAAACTGTTTTAAGCAAAGAACGTGGCCACAAACATACCGAAAGCAAAAGCATACAAACAAGACTAAAAGCCTCACTAATATGTCAGCAAAGGCAGTGCCCACAAGACCCTGAAAGCTTAGCTGTTCTTAGATCAGCATCACCAGTAGTGAGCATAAAAGAGTAGTGTTGTTCCTGAGATTGGCATTACAGAAAAGAACATCAGGTCTTAGGGCAGCATGTTGGTGAATTGGTTAGCACTGTTACTTTACAGCCAGATGATAAGTTGTTTGAAAGTGGGGTGGGGGAGCCCTTCTGTGCAAGAATGCATTTTCTCCCATGGCAGTGTGGGCTTTCTCTGGGTTCTCTGGCTTCCTCCCACAATCCAGAGACATGCACGTTAGGTTAGTTGGTGGGTCTAAGTTGGTGAACGTGAAAGTGAATGGTTGTCTGTCTCCATGTGTCAGCTCTGTTTTAGTCTGGCGACCTTACCTCTCGCCCACTGTCAGCTCGGAAAATTTTACATCATTTTTAATGTTACAGTTTGGTACCTCTTCTGTATGACATGTTGTCCTGTAAAGGGGGGCCAGTGAGTCACCACAATAGCTGAGGATTGTCTTTTGAGGACCATGAATATGTACAACAGATTTCATCGTGCAGATACAGTATGTCCCGAAAGTTATTTAATTGGTCCATCAAACATCAGAGATGGTGATGATGGAACCAGATCTCAGATTGATGTATTTCAGCTGTTGTTTGTTGAAGGGCAATCAGAGGTCCCTTGTAGGTACTGCAGTGGAGGCTTGTGTGTTTCCTGTGTTTTAATATGAAGCTGATTCAGCTGCCGAGGACTGAAAAGAGCCGCAATGGCAGAACGACCTGACAGAGACATATGGAGCAGGACCATGTCCTCAGAGTAAACGCAGTGCTGGATCATTGTTAAGAAGATCCACACAAAAATTTATCCTGCAGTCTATGACTGATTTGTTTTTGCTTTTTAAGAATCAGTAAAGCAAACTCTTTAAAGTCACCAGCTGTTTTATGTTCTTTGTTGTGTGAGTTGCCACCTCTCACCTCTCTGCTGTTTCATCCTGACTTTGAAATGTTTTGTTGGAGATGTTTTGTACAAACCCTGAAGGTCGATTGTGTTTTGACTCTTTGTTGTCTTGTTGTTATCCTCTCTTTACTGTGTCCTCCAAACTGCTGTCAGAATAACTCACACATTCTTCAGTTTATGAAGTACTTCTCAAAGAAGAGCTACAGTATAGATCTTAGAGATGTAATTTAAACAAAAAAACAAAGATCCCTGTGCACAGTGTCATGCTCAGGAACATTATCATTAGCCTTAGAGAAGGCAGGTATAATGCCACAAACTATGTTTGTTATATATACATGAGAGATGTCCTATTTAAGTAAATGACATCCATTTCTGATGATCTCTTTTTTTGCTGGACGACATGAAAAACTTGAGCTGTGCTTCAGGGAGGGAAGATTTATTTGCCAAACTAAGGAGAGATGGCAGAGTTTTTAAGACTGAGCTGTAACATAACCTGTAATTACACAATCATTAGTCTCAAATACATGTTTAAAAACAAGCAAAACTGTATTTATATAGCATTTCATTCCAAATGGAAGCACAAAGTGCTGCACAAAAAGAGAGGTCGACATTGCAGGCACAAAACAAAGCCAGCAACCGACCATAAAAATGGATCAAATCCATTAAAACTAAGAATACAACTTCATGAAATAATAATTAAGATGAAGAATAAACCAATAAGAGAAACAATATCATGACTCAAAATTGATTTTTGAAGTTCTTTGTAGTCAAAGAAAACTTTATTTCCATTTCAGTATTATATTTGGCAGTATGGCTCTGTTCTGGGGCCTCTCTGCCTTTCCTTGGGCCTACACAGAAAGTCAGAGAAAGCAGTTTCAGCAGGACATTATTAGTGTTGGGGTGTTTTTGTCAAATCTCTGATCAGGTTGCAGTTTGGTGAATCGTTAATTTTGGTTTCTCTAAGCTGCTGTATTCTGAAGAGAGCCAGCGCTGTATTTACTCAAAAAGCCGACAGAAACAAGTGAAACGTGTAAACTCAGTGTGGATTCAGCTTAAAGTTCCCTTCTTACAGCTGTAAACTCACACTCTGCTGTTTCCCGTTGGTTTTGTTTCCTTCAGGCTTCTGTCTAATTAAAGTGGGATTAATGAATCTCATTGTAAAACAAAGGCAGACCTCCCGCTCTAATCAGGCTCAGCACACAGAGGGAGGCCGCCTCTGACAGAGATGGACTGACGGTGGGAGGGTTTAGAGAGCTGCTACAGCTTGTTCTGGCTTTTCTCCTTTCAGATTTTCCATGTTTAAATGTTACAAATGTGACACTTATTGACTCCCTCTCTCAGCTCAGTTCAGCCTCATTAGACCGAAACAATTTAGGATCATTTGATGTCCTCTGCGCAGTGACATGGCTGCCAGCCTGAAGCTGAGGAGTGTGTGTGTTTTAAACAGCATCTGTACATCATTACATCCTCACTAGTTACAAACTAAACTGCAGGTTTTTTTAGGACATTGTCATTTATTTTATTACCTTTTTTTTTTTTTTCCACACAGACAGAAATCAAATACCATCTCTATTGGGCCGACCAACAAACTGCAGTGTTTTATTTTAACCTTAACTTTCTAATATGTTTAATGTACATTGAAATACTCCCTTAGAAATATATGTCTACTATGGTATGATGTACACCGATCAGCTGAAACATTAAAACCACTGGTGGTTGAAGTCAGTCACATTAATCATCTTGTTACAATGCAGTGTTCTAATGGTGAACTATTGGTCCTGACACTCATGTGGATGCCACTTGACGCATTCCACCCAACTACCATTCCAGACCAAGTGCTTCCCCTCATGGCAATGCACTCCTGATGCAAAAACTGCTCAGAAACGGTCTGAGGAACGTGACAAAGAGGTCAAGGCGTCGACCTGGCCTCCAAATTCCCCAGACCGAAATCTGATCAAGTGTCTGTGGGATGTGCTGGTACCTCATCTCACAATCAATGGATCCATCACCAACGCCCCAGTGCTAGACACCACAGGACATCAGAGGTACTGAGTCCATGCCTTGGCACAAAGCCAAGTTCATTCCAAGAAAGCCCCGCTGTGGATTGGGGGTAACTTTGGGGAACTTGCACGTTCATGAATGCTTGTGTAGATTGGGGTCTGGGGAATTTGAAAGGCCAGGTTGACGCTTTGAGCTCTGTGTCACATTCCTAGGGTCATTCCTGAGCAGTGCAACAATGTTTGGGTGGGTGGTGTGTGTCAAATGCCATCCACCTGAATACCAGGACCCAAGATTTCCCAGCAGAACGTTGGATTGTATCAAGATGATCAGTGTTGGGGTAATTTATATTGAAAACAGGTCAAGTGATCACTTAATAAACTAAAAACAATACTTACAGTACAATACAGTTTAATGAGAGACAAACATTTGTTCAGATGTATATTTTTGTGGTGTAGTGATTCCAGTTGCGGTGGATTTCAAGCTGTTTTATTGAGTCAATCTTTTTCTCTCTTTAGTTGAAAGGATGCTGCAGGGACTCGACGAGGGACTGAGCCCTACCTGAACCCCCTCCCCCCTCCTCTCCCCGACCCTCAGAGCCCTCAGTGCCACCATCCCATCATGAACCTGCTGTGCCGTGGGCGCCTGAAGCTGCTGGTGGCGTCTCTCACTGCCATCGTCCTGCTCACCTGGCTCTACCTGCTGGCTGGAAACCTGGAGAGTGAGTATGAGCTCATTCAGAGACGTATGTGCACATTAAAGGGAAAGATTAGTTCTGCCAGGCAATTCTCATTATTCAGTAGAATCTGAGAAAGCTAACTGTGTAATTTTCATGGAGATTGGGTTTTAAAAGTCAAAAGCTGATTTATAATAAAAGCCTGAAGCTGTGGTTTGGGTCAGATAGAGTCGCAGGAATCCAACCAGTGAAAACAGAAAACATCAATTATCAGACATTTTTTTGCGACTCAGCTCAATTCCTGTTCGATCCGACTATTAAGTTCAATTTTTAAACACACAGAGCTTATTTTCTGTTCAGTTTGATTTTTCATTCTGACATCCCAGGGAGCCACTAAGGCCGCATCAATGAGCCGCAGTCAGCGCTTTTGTTTGGATCACAGCAGCCAGGGTCGGATCAGAGAGTTTCTTTGCCACAATGCTGCCATGCTGTCTCCTGGAAGAGCTTTTAGAAAACACACACACACACCACACACACACACACACACACACACACACACACACACACACACTCAGACAACCCACTCACACTGAACTGAAACATAAAAAACCAGCAAGACTTTGAGACAACTTCTTACCAGATAGACACAAAATTGTCTGTGAATGTTTATGTTCTCCAGAGGATGATTTCAGTTTCCTTCTTATTTCTAACTCCACCATCTGGCTAATACAATAAAAAGAAAATTTGTAATAAATCCTTTCCAGTTTTGCGGACAGAGCAGCTGTATGGAGAGCATAATAAGTGAAAATGTTCAATATCACAATTACCAGATGTAATTAAGCATCCAAGCAAAGCTTTAGTGTTCATGGTTTTAATATAATCCTATGCTAAGTTTTAGAATTCAGTCTTGGTTTTAGAAACAGCAGTTGGCAAAACATTTTCACTACAAGGTCCATATAGTAGCTATTCTGGAGCTTTCAGTTGCAGATGTTTGAGATTGAAAGTTCATTTGATACAGAGCTGATATCCTACACACAGTGAAGTAACAAACAGTGGAAGAGTGGAAGAACTCTACTGCAACAATGTGACATTTAACTAGAGAATCAGAGTGCACACACATGATGAAGTTACCCAATCAGAACACTTGGATTATTTGTTTCCTTTCAAATGTTTCAAAATGAAGTATGAAACTGCTTGTTTCCATCAGCTCTCTTTATATCATATTACTACATGCACACCAGATGACATTATCAATTATGTTTAGTGATTCTGTTACATTATTGCATCTCAGTGATGCTTACCACCTGAAATGCATTTGTGTTCTTTGATGAATGAATTGGCCTCTTCTGATCCACATGCACCCTGTGATGTTTTTATAGATGTCTACTATAACTGAGATGGGATTTACATGCAACATCATTACAGTTAAACATAGGGGAGAGCGGGGCACAACCTAACACGGGGTAAACTGTTGCACAGACTTTTTAAGTTGTTACACATGGTCGATCCTTTCGTGCTTCTGACCAGTTGACCACAATACAGCCAAACAGTCATTTAAAAAAAAGAAATTATGACGAAAACATAGTTTCTTCCAACACTATAATTAAGATAAAAATATTCACAAAACACTAATGGCCAGTGATAAGTAGTGTTTAACTTTTGATTGAACACTAAATTAAAACCCTCGGTGCACACTGCAGCACAGTCAAACAGATGCGTAACTCACAGCATCAGAAGTGTCTCTGTCACCAGGCTCAGAGCAGACCGGTGGAACTGGAAAATGCATATTAGGTCTACTAGTTACTGCTTACGTTTTTCAAGTGATTTCCCAAATTTGCTTTCTGGGGTTTGTCGGGGCATATTTTAAAGTGCAACCACACATCTGATAACCTCTTGGACATGTCTGCCAGCTCTGAGTGCTCTCGTTCTTATTGGACTGGTGGGGGTTAGTGTTGCGTTTAAGGCCTCCCCCCAAAAAACTGGGGGGAAAAAGCGCCGAAGCTTTGAATTTTTTTTTTCACAATCGAATCCCGTGCCATTGAACGAAGCTTCGACGCTTCAAATTTTTTGGGTCAGCCCTAGTTATCAGAGAAGTCTTAGGCACAGCATGTGTGTGCGGACAGAGACATGCCAATAACCTAAAGCACAAAACAAGCCCTTCAGCCTTGTACAGTGTCTGTCCCACGTCATTAAGACTCTTGAGCATCAAGGTCGACATGTTTCGTTTCACAGGCTAGAGTCTCTCAACATAAAACATGCTAAGGGTGAAGGGCACTGATGCTTCTCTGGTCAACTACATATTAATGCGTGTGAAACATGCTGATGAGACACAGAATCAAAATTCCTTCACACAGACATACTTAATGAATTTTTTTGTGATATTTCATCTGTTCTTGTACAATTTTGTGGAGTTTTCACTCAGGTCTAATATGTACATATATAGAAAGCATACCAAAACAGATGGATTTAAACATACCAATTGTCTAGTTCCTGTGCGAAACTGACTGGGTCCTAAAGCCATTAGTTTTTCTTAGACATCACTCACACACACACACACACACACACACACACACACACACACACATACAGTTCCTTGTCATTCATTTATTATTTGATGTACATGTTAATGTTTCAGTGATTCTTGGATCGCAACCAGTGCAGGAAAACAGGATTTTTTTTGTTGATGATCATTTCTCTCTTTCAAACATGAATGGCTGATGAGGTGTTGCGCTGCAGTGTAGCCATGATGAAGTGAGCTTTAGGAGCCTGTCTGTGCTCTGAGCAGCAACACATGGCTTCAAAAATAACCAGCGTATCCTGCTGCCACATGTTTCTATGCAGATCAGATTTTGGTCATTCTATCTTTCTCCTCCTCTTCCTCGCTCTCCGTCTCTTCCTTCCTGTCAGATTCAGAGATTCTTTTTTTGGCAGGACTGTAGTTAAATACAGTATTGCCAGATCATTTTCACAAGTTGTACAATGTGAGTATAATGAATCAAAATGGTTTAAACCGTAGTACTTTTTATACAGTATATACAGTCATGGAAAAAATTATTAGACCACCCTTGTTGTCTTCAATTTCTTGTTCATTCTAATATCTGGTACCACTAAACGTATAATACAATGAACACAACAAAAAATGCAGCTGGTCACATAATACTTTATGTCCTATTTGACATTCTTAAGCTTAATTGATTCCCAGGGTATATAAGAGGCCATTTCATGTCACAAGCAGCACTGCACATGCAAAGGCCTAGAGTGGTTTCCTGCTTACATTCAAGCCGTAGCACAACTCAGAAGTTGTCAGCTCTCACATAATGCCTAAAACAAAAGAATTATGTGAAGCCACAAAGGCAGCCATCTTGGCACTGCTGGAAATTGGCATGAGTGAGAGACAGGTAGCGAAAAAACTGAAGATCTCCAAGACAGCCGTTCATTACAACAAAAAAAAAACAAGCTGAACATGGCACTACCAAATTGCTACCTGGCCGTGGCAGGAAACGTCTTTCTACCCACGAGATGACCGTGCACTCATCCGTTCCTGTGTCAGGAATCGTCGTCAGACCTCCAGGGACCTTAAAAATGAGTGGGCACTGTCGAGAAATGTGACTTGTTCGGCAAGGACAGTTCGAAACCGACTTGTTGAAGCTGGTTTGAAGTCACACAGAGCACGCAAGAAGCCCTTCATCAATGAAAGGCAGAGGAAGGCCCGGTTACTCTTTGCTCGAGACCACAAGGATTGGACTGTTGATGATTGGGCTAAGGTTCTCTTCAGTGATGAATCCAATTTTGAATTGATGCCCACTCCAGCCAACTTACTGGTTAGGAGGAAGCTGGAGAAGCTTACAACCCAGACTGTCTTTCCCCTACAGTAAAACATGGGGGTGGATCAGTCATGATCTGGGGTTGTTTCAGTCTGAGTGGAACAGGGCAAATGCAATTGTGTGAAGCCGAATGAACCAGGTCATGTACAGGACTACCCTTGAAAACAGTCTTCTTTCATCAGCTGGAAAACTCTTTCCTGCCTCGAATGACTGGATTTTCCAACAAGACAATGCCCCTTGCCACACGGCAAGGTCAGTTAAAGCCTGGATGGAGAACCACAACATTCGCACCATGCCTTGGCCTGCTCAATCACCGATCTTAATCCAATTGAAAACCTGTGGAAAATCATCAAACTCAAAATGGAGAACCACAAGCCCAAAAACAAAGAAAATTTGTTTGAATTTGTCCAACAGGAATGGGCTGCTGTGACAGCAGAACAATGTCAGAAGCTGGTGGAGAGCATGCCAAGACGCATGGCTGCAGTCATCAAAAACAATGGTTATGCAATCAAGTATTAACTCTTGTGTGTATCATGTGTTTAAAGCAAACAGAAAAGAAAACATGGAATGCTTAAAAGTAGTGTTTTTGGCGGTACAATGCCATAGCTATTGATGTAAGAATTTAAGTAATTTTGGTTATTATCAAGAAAACCATGGAAAATGAATAGTTCTTAGTTCTTAAATTAAACTCTCATGAGCTATTTTTGTTGTTATCATTATAATTGTCCAAACAAATGTACCTTTAGTTGAGCCAGGCATTAAAATTAACAAGAAATTGAAGAAAACAAGGGTGGTCTAATAATTTTTTCCATGACTGTATGATACACAGTGGTGCAAAGTATTTAAGTGCAGTTCTAAAGCACTTGTACCTTGTATTTTTTTAATGTAATGCCACTTTATATTTCTGCTCTACTACATTTATGTGACAGCTACTTTGCAGATCAAAAGGATTATAAAGTCAGAGTGAGCCTATAAATTGCATTACAGGAAATCAAACCACCCAATAGAGTGTAGAATATAAAAACAGTAACATTTTGTTTATATGCCTGTGTAAAAATAATCCAATAGAACAATACATAATGATACACAGTAAGTTTTTCCCGCATTGTAGATTATTTTATATTTAATTCAGTAAACTTTGCAGATAATACTTTTACTTGAGTTGGACTTTGATTGCAAAACGTTTTAATACACTTGAGTATTTTGTTAACTTATCTTTGAATGCTGTTGTTGTTGTTGTGTGTGTGTACATATATACATATATATATATATATATATATATATATGTAGTCAGAAGGTTTAGCCAGAATTTGAGGGTGCTTCCTTCCTTCCTTGCTTGTCCCTGTTGTCTCCTTCTACACTCTCAGATTAGGGTGTGAACATTCCCAGCATGCCTCACTTCAGCTGTGGGCCAGCTGCTGCCCCAACAGGGTGACGGAGGAGGAGGAGGAGGAGAAGGAGGAGGAGGAGGGAAAGACAGAGGTGAAAGAGATAGTGAAAGACGAAGACAGAGGAAATTAGAGAAAGAGAGCAAAAAGGGGTAGAGGAGATGGAGGCAAAGAGAAACGGACATAAAGTAGACAAAGAGAGCATGAAAATGGGAGACGATCAGAGATAGATGGGGAGATAGAGGGAAAGTAGAGAAGGACATAGAGAGAAAGATGGATGGAGGAGAAATGTATGAGAGACAGGACACAGAGAAGAGGATGAAGAAGAGATGAAGACTGAACTGCAGATAAAGACCGATATACAGAGGGAAGGAAGTGGAAGACAGTAAAAGATAAAGAGAGGGACAGCAAGAAAAAGAAAAGAGAGGGACAAAGAAAGAACACTCACGCAGGTCAATGCAGAGTTTATTTAACCAACAGGAAGTAAAAGTGCATTTGTTAGGGACTATTTTCAGTTGCAGATTAATCCACATTTGGTGCTCTAGTGAGTATGTGGGGCAGTAGGACGGTGTATGAGGGAGTCCAAATAAAATACTGAGACAGAGACAGAGAGAGAGAGACAGAGAGAGAGAGACAGAGAGAGAGATGCATTAAGCTCCTGGCAGAATTTAAATATTCACAAGAAAACATGAATTAAAAACATCTTCTGAGCTTTGTGGTTTTTTCACTGCCCTCTCTGCCCATGTAACATTTCCATGCGAGTACGGAGTCTGAGGTTAAAATCAGGAAACAACAATAGGACAAATAACAGTTATTTGTGGGGGGTACGATACCAGTGAAAGTATCACGGTTCTGAGTAGTATCACAATACCACAGCAAAAATGAGGCAGATGTGCCTTTTGTCATTTATAAAAAGATAAATCACTTTTCTATAATACATCAATGATATTTCAATGGAATAAATTACTTACTGACTTATTCATACTTCAAAAACAGCATCAATAAGTGATTAACATAGGGGGGATCAAAATAAAATAAATAAATAGAATAAAAATCAACCAGCCACCCTCCTCCCCTGACAAATAAAGAACAGTCCCTAAAGTGCGGTGAGGTTTGTGGACCGTTACCTGCCACAAAGAGAGAAATGTGAACGGTTCATTTCTCCTTTGACACGTCACATACCTGTGTGCCGCCACGGCTCGGTTGTCCAGGTACTACTGGGCAGTCAGGACGCCAACGAAAGAGGAAATTACTGGACCTGGAATCGGACTTCTCTGTCACTAGTAAGCCATTATCTTGCACCACAGCAGTAGTCTAGAAAACGGGTGAATTTTTTTTGTTGTTGTTTGTTTGTTTTTTGCGCCCTGGGCGGTCGCCCACATTGCCCATAGCAAAAATGGTCCCTGGTTGAAGCACATAAAAAACCCACATGCAATTCAGAATTTTCCATCGGCCACTGGCAAGTGTGTGTTTTGTTTTTTTTGTTTTTTTTGTTTAGTTTATTTAATTTATAACAGGACAGCGTGCAGTGGCATTAATTATTCCAGGGAAATAAAAAGATGGCTGCACCAGATTTAGCAGGAAAGCTCATTTTTTAGCCGCCATTGGCGCTTGGTGGGTGTTAATTTTATGCCCTGGTTGTGACTATTAGAACCCTTACATCAAATTAACTCACAGTATCATTCTGAACATGTTTTGTTGTAGCTTACAAATCTCTGTGGTTTTCTCATGAAAGAAGCAGCCAACCTGTCACTGGCAATAACTGATTTTTAAACAATTTTTAACAGAAACAAGGAAGTGAACACTACATTACCATAATGTCACCTTCTTAAATTGACATATTGAACTTGTTTAGTTACACATCTAGTGGTTACCCAGCAGCATGATCATTTATTTAGAGGATTTTTGTTAGTTTAAGTCCAGTAGTCACTCTCTTTTAACTCTGTTTTGGTCCCCACCAGCTATTGAGGGAAACCAGTCTCTGTAGCTGCTAAATGTTCCACTTTCTTCACCAGCTTTTCTATAACTGTGTCTGTCGCCATTTGCTGCTGAGCAGATAGTGTACAGTGGCTTTTTACAATGTTTTTTCTGAGTGAACCAGAACAGTGAAGTGAGTCAGACAGATAAAAGATGAGCTGAAACTTACTTCAAAGCTCTGTAAAGCTGAGGGGAGCTGCAGATTCAACTGATTATTCTCTGGAGGTTCATCAGTACCAGAGACCCCTGAGCCTCTTAGAATGAAGGTTTTTGTTTTTTTTGCCGGCTCTGTATTGCCATCGTCTTTTATTCACCTTCTCTTTGCCTCTTTCCTTGTTAGTCTACTGTCAAGAGGTTGGATACAACAAAACTTCAGTTAATAGCCCGGGCTATTAACTAAAATCACTGAACTCAACAGGCTTATGTTTGGGACAGGCATAAGGAATAGGCCTTTAATTCCTTTTACAAAAAACTGTTGCTCAGCAAAGATGGGAAATATGATTAAATTGTGTATTTGAACCAATATGAATATTACAAGAACAAGAAGTATGCTTCGAATAACAAATCAATCATACGTTATGCTGTGACACTCGTTTTACAGCACTTGAGGGTTACAGCACCTGGCATACCGACACAACACTTTTTCCTGTCACAACAATAGTCATAACTTGAACTGATTGTTATAAAAACACTTTTGATTCTTTTGATCAGTAGACCCTTACTGACAAGAGAAATATAAATAACTTACTGTGTAATCAAGGAATTGACACATATTCTGACTTTATGACAGCCTTGGAGGAAGGGAGTCACCACTTGTTTTTTTGCGCCATACCGGTACATACAGGCCTTTTTTTTGTGTGTGTTTGTTTGTTTTTGGTCAAAATTTGTGTTTAACTGGGACTAGGCTTTTAATTGAAGTTTTACGGTAGAGACTATAGAGTACCTTGATTTAAATGTCAGTAGGGATTTTGAAACATTTTTATTCCCTGCCAAAACTGCAGGTCCTCTAATGGCCACTTGAGGCTGACTTCAGAAGCCAGTCAATACCCATAGACCCCATGTTAAAATGTCCAATTTTACAGCAGAAATAAACAAGTTTGCAGCCTGGTTTTAAAAGAAAGGGTTTTGGTCTCTATGGCTAAGTTCTCAGTTCATGACATCTGCACAGGGGGTGAATTTTTTTCACTGGTTAAAATGTTATTATGGCCTACAGTAACACTAGGGCTGGGCGATAATGCCAAAAATATTATCACGATTAAAAAATATCATACCAGTCGATATCGATAGTTATAACACGAGAAAAACCAAGTTTTATGTTTAAAGGTGGAATTTTTTCACCTGAGTAATAGTTACTACTACTTAAAATTAATCCTAACTGATATATTTCAAATAAGGCCTCAGAAAGGACTCAGTAAAGCACACATCTCTGCTAGTACTTTCATTTTAGTGTCCTCAGTAACAGACTGTTCCACAGCCCGACCTGAAGCACTCCGAGGGAATATTCACACCCCAGTTTGTCAGAAAAAAGAGAGAGGGCTGAAAGAAGTTGCAGAAAAAGGAGAGAAAGAAGTGTGATGAACCAATTTTCGAGTGTTAGACTCACTCAGAACATGTCACTTACAAATTCTCTGTACCATGAAGAAGAAAAATGTGAACACGTGATGACACCTTGAAGTTTGTGAAGTGACGATTTTGCGCCTGGAGTTCAGGTTTACACTTGGAGAAGACAGAGCCTGTTAGCAGCTGCTATTCTGGATATGCTAAAATATAACTGCAGATATTAGTGTCACCTTTGAGGAAAACATCTGCATTTCCTGTCATAGTTCAGTGATTTTATGTACCTTTATACAAAGGTGTACAGTTTTGAGGTTCTGGTAATTGAGCCTGAATATGTGCCTCCACTGGGCTGCAGTGTAAATAACAAACAGTATGACATTTTAGCAAATGAAAATAAGTATTAGTCTTTGAAATAAGCTGCAGAGTCTGACAGTCTCTCTGTCTACCTCCACAGATGGCCGTTCCCTCCTCCTGGCTCCCTGTCTGGCCGACACACCAGCAGCTCAAGTCCTAGAGCGAGCCGTCCTCGAGTCTCGGGTTAGAGAAGTGGAGGAAGAGAATCGGCAGATCCGGCTGCAGCTCAGCCAATCACAAGGCACCGCTGCCCAGGTGCCGGATGGTAACTATGGCAACCAGCAGTGGGGAGCCTCCGCAGACACGGGACCAGAGGATGGGGACAACACAGCAGAGGAGAAGAACAACCATACAGAGTGTCCTCGATCACCCACTGTCCAGAAGTGTGAGGTCAGCAAACACAACAATCAACACTTGGAAACAATAGAACACAACAAGATGTCTTGATAACATGTCCTGATAAAAGACGAGGCAGAAGTATTACTTTCTATTTCAGGACACCTCCAAATGTATTAACACACTTATGCCAAAAGATATAAGTCAAGCTGCTAAAAACATAACTTAAAAGTTTGTTGTCAGTGTCACCCATAGATTCATGGTTTTTATCCAGTTATACTGCATTCAGCATCAGTATTTCTGCTTTGGTTACTTGGAGTTTCAGATTGTGCACGGATGTAGAACAGTTGTTAAACAGTATACCAGATCTTTGTGTGAGGTGTCCTGTTTCATGATTTTAATGCATAACTGCCAGCCATCAGATAATGGTTCCTCACTGGCTCCTTCTATAACTTATTCATAACCTAAGCCGGCAGTCTGCCAACCTTTTTTGCACTTTTGTCCAGGTGTGATGAGCTCCTTCTTTTCTTTCGAGCATTAAAATGGAGGACAGTGTCAAACAATACCACACTCTAAGTTTTAGCTTTATGCCGGTATACTAAGTATAATCCATTTATGTTCAGCACTTTGGTCTTGACTGAAATATCTCAACAACTGTTCAAAAGAATATCACAAAATTTGGTTCCCAGATGATGAATTTTGATGATCCTCAGACTTCATCTCTCACATCTCTCCCTACACCTCAGTCTTGTTTCAGTGTGAATGTACTCCATACTCTAAACAGTATCAGTTTATACAATACAACTAACACAAGAGGTGTTACTTATTTGTGTATGTCAGCAACAGGCCATTGCATTTGAAGCTGTCAATCTTGCTGCACTTCCTGGTGGTTACTGCTAGAGGTCACCAAAGGTCACAGGCTGTCTTGTGCATCTCAGAATTCCTTTAAATGCACCAGTTAGCGCCACAGTGACACAATACATTTACATGGTAAATGCAAGCAGTGCTGGTTGAACAATGATTGTGTTGTGTGAAAAATATATCCAAATGAGAGTTTTTGTGTATATTTACTGTAAATTCCATTAAATAAATTACCACCACACCTCAGCGTATCCCAGCAGTTAATACAAACTAATCGATGAAGAAGCCAGGAGAAGGTTGACAGGGACTAAAATCGGAGGGAACACTCTTGCTCTTTGAAAAGTTGGAGCTCAAAGGCTGGAAACCACATCAAAGACTTTTTGCTGCTGAAAAGCAAGTGACGTGAAATCATACATATCTGAGAGGCTAAATATGAAATTTCACATCAGAGAGGGGAGTGAATGTCCTGTTGTGTGAAGTTGGCGGGGTAAGCTGCTTGTATCTCCAAAAGGGGGTGACGGCTCAGAAACCAAAAAGTGGAACTTCTGGGGTTTTTTTTTTAGATTTACAGAAGCAAAAACTCACAACTAAGTTGTTGGGATTGTGGTTGCATGTTGTCATTTCATTCTGCTAAAAAAAGATTTGAATTACAGACAGAAGGATGCTGTGAACTTGTGATGAAAGCTGTCAGCACCCACAGTGTTTAAGTGTAGACGAGTGTAGTGAAATGACTTCTGTTTGTCTCTTGGTGAAACTCTGAGCTGTTAAACTTCTTCATGGCGGCCACTGCCTCATCCTGCCTTCTGTCTCCACAGCTGATCCATGTAGCGTGCGTTTGTGCTGGTCACAACGCCAGCAGGGATGTGGTCACGCTGGTCAAGTCTGTCCTCTTTCACAGGTGAGTTGATTCCTTTACAACAATGTTATTAGGCTGACCTTTTGTTCAACAGACCTTTCTTCGATCTCTTCCTTCCTCTCTGTCCCTGAACCTACAAACTTGTATTCAACTCCACTTCAGCTTTTTCTTTCTTTCTGAAGAGGACGTGGCCATACCTGGATTTGTACAAGCCTTGAAAATCCTTAAATAGTAGCAGACCAGAAAGAAAAATACCAAGCTAGATTTTGTAAATGAAAGGATGCAGCACTGGAAGTCCAGGACAACTCTCTTCATCATAGTCTCATTTCCCTCCAATCTTAGAAGTGCCAAATTAAAAATTATCTGTATTTCTGTGCTTATGCACTGGCAATCACCATGGCTGGAGGGTTTCTGTTTTCAGGTCGTTCATCAGTATGCACTTCTGTACTTATGTCTTGCATGCAGAAGTTTGGGCACCCCTGATCAAAATTTCATCAACTGTGAACAGCTTAGCAAGTAAAAGATGAACTGGTTACTAAAAGGCAAAAAGTTAAAGATGACACAGTTCATCAATATTTGAAGCAAGATTACTTTTTTATTTTATTCAAAAAATGAACTTAGTTCTCAATTTCCCCTAATTCACACAATAAACAAAGTCTGTCCTCTTCTGGGCAGTTACTAAACCTACCAGTCCCTAGAGCTAGAGGTAATGTTCCTGAATGTAACTGTGCACAAAGAGATCTTTGTTTTTTGTTAAAATTATACCTCACAAAGGGTTCTGTGCTTTTCTTCATCCAGTTTTATCTCCATCGCATCCATTCTAGCTGAGAGCTGTTCAATGTCCAAATCATGGTTTTCTTGAACTTGCCTTATTTTATTGTCCAGTTCCGCTTTAAATTCCTCGTGATTTTCTGCAATAAGTTGCTCTAGCCGTTCAACCTTACAGTCCAAAAGTTTCTCGAGAAAGGAATGCACCTCATTAATCTGGACTTTGAAGGAAGTGAATGTTTTGAAAGGATCATTGTCAATATGCTTAAATTTGAGGTTGTTGGTTGTTAAGATCCTCTACAATTTGCCTTCAAACAGGGTCGTAGCACTGAGAACGCAGCTATTTCTGTCACTCACTTAATTAATATGCATCAAGAGGACCCCAAAGCATATGCTAGAGTTTTATTTGCAGATTTTAGTTCAGCTTTTAACACAGTCCAACCCTAACCAATCGTTCAGAAGTTAATCAACATGAAAGTGAATTCTCTTTATCATTAAATGGTTTTATTCTTTCTTAACGAATAGGACCCAACAAGTCCGAGTGAACAGCTCACTCTCAGCAGTGAAACAGTGTAACACAGGTGTGCCTCAGGGCTGTGTCAGTTCTCCTGTACTCTTTACATTGTACACCAATGAATGTAGGACATCCCAACAATCTTGTCATCAAATTTTCAGATGACACCATCATCTTGAGCCTGTTAGATGTGAATGTTTGCCCCTCTGTGTATTTCAGTGAGATAGCCACTTTTAAGACCTGGTGTGACAACTATCTTGTATTAATCACGAAAAAAACTGAGATAATCTTCGACTCTGATCAACAAGCTAACGTTAGCCTATAGCCTGCTTTAACAAACTAACTTACCACAGGGGCAGAAAGAGAAAACATCGTCTTCAGACCCAGCATGACCGTCATGCAGAGAGTTGAGTTCTGTGTGTGTTCATGCGTGCACATGTGGAGCCAGATCAGGTGCAGCAAAAGCCACTGTATCTTTCCTTTTATAAGGTTTTATTGAAATTATTCAAGCAACAAAAGCGACGTTCAAATACCCATACATAATGACGTTGTAAGTAACACCCATTTCCATATTGCTTTGACTTTTTTTTCTGTCCCAGAATTGTCCTAGACACATCATCTTTGTGTCTCAGTAGCAATTTTTATAGTCCCCGGGACGTCGGGACACTGTTTTGAGCCCTGAAAGCATATTAATTATTTATACGACACTGTTCCCACTTTAGATCCAGTAGCTACAAAGGATCATTATTAACGAATAACACCTTATTAATTTAATCTGATAGGGTCTTTTAGTGTCTTATAAACCAGTAATAAATGCGGTTATTAGTCTATAATTAAACCTTATAAATCATAATTACTGAAAATAGACATCTTATTAATTAAGATTTAGGAAAGCTTTATAAACTGTTATCAAGTCCTGGCATCAGCCCCACCCTCATCCATCTCCACTGGCTCCCAGTCAAGTCCCGCATAATCTACAAAATCCTCCTCCTCACCTCCAAGTCCCTCCATGCGCTCACCCCACAGTACATAACGGACCTCCTCCACTCCTACACTCTGTCCAGATCTCTGCGCTCCTCTGACTCGGCCTACTCTCACTCCCTCACTCCTGCCTCAGACCTTTTGGTGACCGGGTCTTCAGCGTCGTTGCCCCCACCCTCTGGAACTCTCTCCCCCCTGTAACCTGCAACGCCCCTTCACTGGACATTTTCAAATCCACCCACAAAACTCATCTGTTCACCATGGCTTTTTAATTCGATAATCCATCTCATGCCCAGTGTACCATCACACAGTTTCTCTGCTTTCTTCTGTTGTTTGTTGTAGTTTTGTTGCTTTTCTGTACTGCATGTGTCGTATTGTACTGTTCTGTTGGTGTTATTGTTGTTATTGTAAAGTGACCTTGGGTTTTTTGAAAGGCGCTATATAAATTAAAGTTATTGTTAATATTATTATTATTATTATTATTGTGATTATTATTAAGTTTCTATTAAGTGCTTATAATGCTCCTATATGTAATAATAGCTGTGTTAATTATGCTATAATTAACACTCGCATAGTCGTATCAATGATAATAAACATCTTATACATGCTCATTAACGTTAATTGGTGCTTATTAAGCATTAGTTAATGCTTATTACAGTATCTAAATATATTTAGTTTTACTGTAAAACGGTGAAGAGATGGCTGTCCTATTTTTCTAACACCTCTAATGCTCAGGATTTATATGCTGAGAAGATTGAAGGGTTTTGTTGCCATTTTCTGGATCTGACCTCATTCACCACTGCTATCATGGATTTGTTCCTTTTATAGACATAGATATAGATATAGATAGATCCTTTTAAAGATTAAAACATCAATGTAGTTATTTTTTCTTAATATATAGCAGAACACATACTCACATTCAGTGTTCGTTCAGTGTCCTGTTGCCTCCCTCTCCCCTGTGGTTGTCTTTTCCATGTGTCACTGTCACCGTCATGGAGATCCGGTTTTGTTCAACCAAATTCATTTGCTCTTTCGTCTAAATCGGATTCAGAATGTTGATCTAACAGGAGTTATCGCCATCTGAGTCCATCAACATCTCCATGGCTTGCACACGTGCAAACTTTTCTGTCGCCGCTGGAATGTTTCTTGCAGTTTACAAGCTGCTACATACAAAAAAAATCAAATAAAGCTGGTAGATGGTTTGAGTTGTTTAAGGTGGTACCTAAAACTTTTATTTTGTGTTTAAAGTTTTTTTTTTAATATTCTTTTCTCCATTCATTTAGTTTAGGGTGGGAAGGGTCTGTGTAGTGGATGGGTGGGTAATGGGAGGGCTTGTGAATTTTGCTGCTGTTAGGAGTCCATTGCCTGCTGCATTGACTGTGTTGTGTGTTATAAAAACTGAAAAATAAACCTTGATTTAAAAAAAGGTTGTATTAGCTGCATGGTAAATGAGCACACTGATGCTTTGAGACCATCCCAGTCCAAATCTGCCCCAAACACTAAACTGCCAGCCAGATAAGCTTTATTGTTAAAGAAGGAGCTGTGTCAGTGGAACATAATCACCCTGTTTCCCAGAAGGAACCTCTCAACATTGACATCTCTTTTTCTTTCTATTTCTCAGGAGAAATCCTCTCCACTTTCATTTCATCACCGACACAGTAGCCAACCGCATCCTTAGCTCTCTGTTTCAGTCCTGGATGGTCCCATCTGTGCAAGTCAGCTTCTACGATGCAGATGAACTCAAGGTAAGAGGCCATGAACATACACACCCCTCATCTCAAACACACCATGTCAGTCTTCATCCGAGCACCTCCACATATCCCTGTTTCCTGCTGTCTGTTAGGACAAGGTGAGTCAAAGTCAAATCCTACATTTACCATATCAAAGGAAATTCTCTCAACGCCAAAGCAGCAGTGAGTTGTGAGGATACGGAGAGGAGTTGACTCAAATGTATTTATAAATCTACCTTAACAGAAGAGATTCACCTTGGAGGAGCTTTACAAGGCATCAAAGAGCGAGAAACATCAATGCAAAAGCTGCATGGTACAGACGCATCACTAATTCTAAAACAGGAGGTCACACCTTGTGTCTTTGGGTGCCTGTCACATTAAGAGAGATCAGAGGATTGTTTAAGCTACTGCTCAGTGTTAACTGGATGTAATTCAGGATGTGGTAAAGGATCAATCTTCAGTTTTGCCTCCATTAGACTCACGACTAGATTCAAGAAGGGTGGTCCTAGTTTGTATCAAAGAAAGAAGTATGAGGAGTATGAGGAGAGGAGAAAAGAAATCAGACAATATTCACACTTAAGAAACAGGAATCAATCAGAGAATTTTGCCTTTTAAATTGTAATATCAATTATCAGCCAGATTTATCGATTATCAAATTGGGTGGCAGTTAATTTAGTAGTTGACAACTAATTGATTAATCATTGCAGTACTACTGACAAATATAACATTTTGTCACCATCATTTCACAACTCACTCTAAACCAAAATCAGGAAACCTTCAATGTCTTCATATACAGTATGTTAAAGGGACCCAAAGCTACAGTGAGTAACTTTTGGTAACTGTTACTATGTTCACATAGCACTAAATGAGACAAATCATCTGTTATAAAAAATAGTCCTCTGCTTGCTGTTTTGCTATTTTGTAGTATCTCTAATGTCCCTACTGCATGTGAATGAAAACAATCAGAGCCAAAGAGTCTCTAACATCAGTCATTTCAGTCACTGCTCCATAAGGCTCAGGTAGAATCAAATATGAATCAATATTCTGTAAATGCATTGCCTATTTCTCATCTCACTTGTTTTCAGAAACACCTTTCAGTGACCGTTTCACTGTAGAATGAGAAAGTTTGTAACCTGGTTGCCATGTTGGATACAGTTAAATGGAGGACCAAGCACCGCCCACCAACAGGATCAACTTTCTCATTTTCCAGCTAACCAGTCACTAAAATATGTTTCTGGAAACATCTGAGGAGAGAAATGGGCAATAAAATAACAGAATCTCGATTCATATTTGATCAGCACTGCCTAGTTTGACAGTTTGACTGCAGTTCACAAGTAGTGATTTACACAACTGACAGTTGTGTTAGAGACTCCTTGGCTCTGATTGGCTGTTACTGACAGAACCGCAGTCTGACTAGCGAAAGCCATGAGAGGCAGTAGGAGGGGAGGAGAGACATGATTTTTTTTTCACAGACTGTATTCCCTTTTACACTGTCTATTCAAAGCAGGAATATCCTGCCGTTATGTCGCCTTTCATTCTTTGCATAAGGTATGGGGAGAGTTGTCTCACCTTTAAGCCGCCACAAGAGGTAGTTACAGTGCCGAAATGATGTCTGTATAAACAGGACAGCTGGAAAGATGGGATCATGGGCAGGACAGTTGTGACATTTTGACAATGTGCTATGTGTGCGACTCACCCCAGGAGATTTTAAAAGTAGCTGTTAGCAATCAGCAGCTAGCTCAAAGAGGAGGAACAGTGGCTGAAAATGTCCGCATATTGGGAAAAACATTAAGGTCTGGCAGCTCCTTACCCTCCGAGCAGTAGATGAGATCAGATACCATATAACAGGGACAGTTAATGATTGTTATTGCCATGTTATGCCATTGTTTTTGTTTATAAAGCACGCCGATATGTATAAATCACAGTAGAGGCCGCCATCAGCCTATACTTGCGCGGTGGTCTGTCTGTGTCACTGTGCAATTACACTTCCGACACACTAGTTGGTGATGGGATTTCTGTGAAGTGCTGTAACGTTTGGTTGAATCAGAACACACCAAAATACACATTAAACATGGCTTAATAGAGACATTTCAATGACAAGTACACAAATCAACTTCGCTATAACTCGCAGGATTCGAGGACAAAGCACTTGTCTTTTGCTGGACACATTTTCCCCACAGATACAACATGCTCATGTTATTAGCACAAGCCTATGGCATTTTACATTGTATAAATTAGCCTAGGGGCTAACAAAGATTTCCTCTACTCATATGAAGCCAGGAACAACAGCAACGTTTAACGAAGGTAACGTTATACAATTTGGCTCCATTACAGCTCACAAGGTTCACTGACAAAACAACTGTCTTATGCTAAACACGTTTTCCAAACAAATACAACATGCTAATGTTACTAGCACAAGCCTATGTAATTTGACGTTGTAGCCTATTAGCCTATTGTGTAGCAGAGAAAGCCAGGATGAATCACACACAAGTCTTAAAAATGCTTTTTTGTGGAGGCTTTATTGTCTTCACAATTATTTGTTTCATATCTGTAAAATAAAAGTTAATAAAAGGTTTGTTACACATGATTTTATGCTTACAAAAACGAACAGGAGGTCTGCATCATTGACTGGAGGTCTGTGTCATCACAACATATAGTTACATACCTACATTATGCAGGGATGTCAGGCTGTGGCACAGGTACGGCATCGATTTTACGCAACAGTATAAAGCCCGCTTTACATGTCACACCTGTCAACGCTTCATTTGTTACCATGATGCTGGCATGCTGTCAGAAATCACACACTGAAGCTAAATGATGCCACTGTTGTTTGATTTGGTAGCGGTTCTTTACTATGAACTCTGATTGAAAAGAGCTTTTGTCATGTACTTCTTCAAGAATATTTGACAGTTTCAGCAAATATGACACCAAGGTTTTTTCTCATAAAAGTTACCAACTGTATCAGTAATGATTCAAATTCCCTTTGGATTTTGCCCAAAAATCTTTAATTCATTCATGCATTCAAGCTCACGCTGAGAAAGACAAATTGAAGAATAAAAGGCCTTTAATACAAGCGTGCTGAGTTTCCACTTGACTTAACAAAGCCACAGAAAAGATAAAAGAGTACAAGGTTATCAACTGACCAGTAAAATTTGTTTCCTGGTGTTTTTGAAAGAAGCCTTGTCTGTAACAACCGTATGGAGTGTATTGTGACCACAAATTACTTAAGAGTCAATCTCACAGATTTTGAGTGGTACACCCTGCTTAAAGTTAAACCACGACAATCACCACGATGGAGGGATTGAGGTTTTCACTTGACAGCAGCAATCTGTAATTGAGTTGGACGAGCTGTTGAAACACTTTTCTCCCAAAGTCAAGTGACACTTCAGCACAAAAACAGCAAATCATTTATTATAACGTCAAGTTGATGAATGTGCACTCAAGAGTGATGCCAATGTAAGGAATGAGCATGGATAAGTGTGTGTGTGTGTGTGTGTGTGTGTGTGTGTGTGTGTGTGTGTGTGTGTGTGTGTGTGTGCGTGCATGCGCGCGCGCGACTCCAACCTTCATCCCCCTCCTTCACATCACATTCTCCTCCCTCACCGTCTTTGTGCTGAACAATGACTCCTTTGTGCTGTCAGATGCTTCGACCTGCAGCCTCTCTCTTCAGTTTTCATTAACTCACATTAAACTGGAGAGAAACAGGCGAGACTCTAAGCCGATTATATTTGCAGATGATGCACTTATGCAGATCCAATTACTCTGAATCAAGAGAATTAATTAAAAGACACTATTTGCAGATTCAGAGAAAAAAAAAAACATTGAGCCTTATACAAAATATGCTGAATGTGGCTTTGTGTTAACCCACACACGGCTCATATAAAATGAACACTGGATTCACCAGTCAGTTTAGAAAGAAAAGATGGCTTTTAAATGTATAAATGAAAGCTAAAGATTTACAATGAAAATAAAATGTATCCTGTTTTCTTGTTTGTCGTTTCAGTCGGAGGTGTCGTGGATACCCAACAAACATTACTCAGGTATTTACGGCTTGATGAAGCTGACGCTAACCAAAGCTTTGCCCTCAGACCTATCAAAGGTCATCGTCCTTGACACGGACATCACCTTCGCCACCGACATCGCTGAGCTCTGGGGTATTTTTAGGAAGTTCACGGGTGAGACATTTTGGATTTTGTGCTATATGGAAGAAATCCAGTCTTTGAATTTTAGCTCTGTGGTGACAGTTTTAATGTTTTGTAGGAGGATGCTAAGTTCAAACATCACATTTTTAGGTATGACCTTTTCAAATGATCATGTTACTGTAGCACCATCTATACATGAAATCCCATAAGCTTTTGTTGAATTGCTTCCAGTTGATATGTGATTATGTTGTCAAACGTTTGTTGTAACACAATGCACTGATGAGCTACAGGTCCAATGTGTAGGAGTTAGGTGGATATATTGGCAGAAATGGATGATACAACATAATAAGTATGTCTTCTTTAGTGTGCACCTGAAAATAAAAATCACGGTGTTTTTGTTACCTTATAATTAGCCGTTAACACATATCTACACAGGGAGTGGCTCCTTTTTTTATGGACATCACGGCATTGCACCACCATCTTTAGCCCAGATTGGACAAACCAAACACTGGCTATAGATAGGGACATTCATGTCTTTGCATTAGCCACCATAGTCAATGGCCCCTTTACGGCAAAGGCGTTGGAAAAACACACATTTTTTAATGTGAAAATGCTGTATACAGTGCCAGTTAAATCACCAGATCCATTTGATATGGAGAGGAAGAGACCTCTGCGGATAATTTGGCTCTCAGTAAAAACCTCTTGAACAATGAACACTGACAGAAATCTTACTGGGAGAAGTTTCAGGGAAAAAAAGAATGTGGGTTTAAAAAAAGGTTGCTTGGTTAAAATCTGTACTTTATGAGATAAACAAACAAATAGGACTGAAAATAATCTTTTAATTCAGAATTTCTTATTCAGGGATTATTTAATTGGCATTACACCTGACATGTTGCTGTTCAACATGCCTACAAAGTATCAGCGAACCAAAGAAATGTATTTCTTTCAATTATTCATATAACTGCCATATGCTTATTATAGACTTTATTTTGTGAAACTGTGTGCACAGGTTGCAAAAATAAGTCAGTAACACCTTAATGTGTTTGCTCATCAGTGATGCTGGTTGTGTTGTCTGCAGATAAACAGGTGATCGGCCTGGTGGAGAACCAGAGTGACTGGTACCTAGGGAACCTGTGGAAGAACCACAAACCCTGGCCTGCGTTGGGACGAGGCTTCAACACAGGTAAGAGCTGCTTTTCTGTACATATCCTTACTGACTTTTTGGTTTAAAAGAAACAATCTGGGGCGGCAGTAGCTCAGTCCATAGGGACCTGGGTTGGGAACCCAGACCAAGGCAGCCCCCTCACTTTGACATCTCTCCACTTTGTGCATGTGTAGATCCTCTTTGTGCATGTGTGTGTATTTCGGACCTGTGTGTTAATGACAACGGAGTGAAAAAATTGAATTTCCCCTCGGGGATTATAAAGTATATAAAATTAAAAAGAGAAAAAAATATTGATCTCACAAGAGGAATGGGTTCGCTACCAAAAACAGACGCAGCTCAAGCTCTACAGTGTTTCCGGAGGCTGACTGAAGTTGTTTGCAATATTTTGATAGCTGAGGTGTCTTACCTGCAGTCACAGTTTAATGTGAAGAGACATGTAAATTCTCCAGTAGTTATTTTCTGTTCTCCTTTTTTCACAGGTGTAATTCTTCTCTACTTGGAGCGATTGCGGCGAATCGGTTGGGAGCAGATGTGGCGGTTGACAGCAGAGAGGGAGCTGATGAGCATGCTCAGTACATCGCTGGCTGACCAGGTGAGGCACACCTTTAATCTTCTGAGAACATTGTGAAACATGTCTCTCTGTTTGTTCTGTTTTTCTTCTTTGCTACAAGCAGACGTGAGCTTACAGTGAATTTTAATGATATGGCCATCTGCTCCAGGCATGCTACTGCAATTATATACACTGCTACATGTAGCCACATGCTAACGTCAGTAAAAGGTAATCTTGGATGCTGATGTTTTTTAATTTCTCCCCAGTTTCAGATCATACATGATGGAACATGTCCACTTGTGTTAAGAATCCTTTACCTGTAATTTTCACTGAAGAAAGTGCTGCTATTCTTCATTACAGTCAGGCACCCAGCTACAATGACAGTGCAAAGACACTGAGATATGGAAGACATGCAAAGGCTGGCCAATCAGAGCATACTGGGGTTTTTTAGTAAGAGGAGCTAAGGAGACAGGCGTGAAAATAGAGTCTCAGACAGAGGGAGAATACAGGTGTTCAGCACAGACAGTATATAGAAAATGAAGTGTTTTTGAACATTAAAGCATGTAAACATGTTCTAGTAGAAACCCCAAATGCAAGTATGAACCTGAAATTGAGCACAACATGTCTCCTTTAAGTGTGGGAAAGACTGAAACTGTTTTTTCAGATGCAACAAAAACATAAACCACATCAGTCACACTGAGAGGCAGCACAGTGAAAGAGATTGATTTGTTTTAATGGCTGCAGATTCTGTTCACCCAACTGTTTTTGGCAGTTTGTTCCATACACTGCAACTACAAAGTACACATATCATTTCTTGCCCGGTGTAATATTTAGAAATACAAGTGGATGAAAATCTTTCTGAATCCATATTTATTGCTTGTATATCTTTTGTATGTTTATGCACAGCACATACATATACTGTACCAATGCAGAAAGTATTGAAAAAGAAAAAGGTTAGATAGTAGTAAAAATATAAACAACTTTGACAAAGCAATCTCAACTAGAAGTCCACTTTCAGTCTTATCTAATAGCCTGTGTCAGCAGGTGGAGCAAACTGAGCAACTAAGGTCAAGAACAAACTTTTACACTAGATAACTGTGACATAACCACATAAAAAGCACTCTTTGTAACCACACACAGCTTAGTGTCAGTTACACAGAGTGGCGTCAGATTCATGCAATTTTGATTAAAAAAAGAGAAACCTCAGTAAGATCTATCACTGAGTTTATTAGATTTTATAGGTTAAGTACATAGTTTTATTAGTTTGTCCAAAGTAGGGTTGTGTATACTTAAATTTAAAAACGGATACAAAACATCTTGCTTTGAGGAATATAAATGTGTTTTTCAACGGCATTCATACAAGAATCTAATGTGAATATGATTACCCCGTCTAAATATAATTATAAAATAATAGATACAGCTACGAGCTGCAGTTCCAGGGTTCAAGCCAACATGGACCATTAAAAGCTGAAATCTGTGAAGGATCAAGACCTTCGCTTGCTTTTAGGCTTGGGCGATTGGACGAATATATCGCCAATCGCCCATCGACCAAGTCCATCACGGTTGCTTTCATTTTTGGCCATTTTTTTTGGGCGATTTTTGTCATTTTATTTTGCTAAATTAATGGTTTGTCTCCACAGAATTCAACTCGGTACATATAGTCCATAATTACTAGGTAGAGCACAATTCAAAGTGTGTGCGTATTGGAACCTGCAGCTTCACACTGATTTCCGAGTCTTTCACAAAACACATCAGTGATGGCGGAGCTGAAAGTTACGGCCGGGGTCCACCGGCAACGGGAGCAGCGCGACACGTCTGCAGCGCGAGTCCTGTAGCAGCTCGCCCCCCTGTTATCAATTACAGCTGCTGCACCAACAACGGGAGCAACGCGACAACTCTCTATTTTAGGATGCTCTTCTATTTTTGTCGTGCTACACTCCCCTACGCGACCCTCCAGCAGATAAAAACTACATGAAATAGTGTGCTAAACGAGCACACTGTGTTTTTAAATGAATAAACCATTATCAGGGGTGATATGTGATGATTTTGTTTTCATGCATTTACCCATGTTTATCCGTGACACTGTGTAAATGTCCGTGGCGGACATTTGAAAGCGATTAGATGACAAACAGTACAGTAAACCTGTAGATTACTCAAATATATGTAATAACTTAGGTGGAAAATGCTTTAACTATCATGGCTCAGCAAACGGTAAACAGGACGCTTGGCGTGCAGCCGGTGGACCCGGCCGTAACGTGAACTCATATGAGCATATGGTTAACAGTGTTACCAGCCGTGCTAAACACCCTCTCTGACGGCGTGCTTGTTGCCGGTATGCGCAGATATTTCCGTGCCATGTTGGACATGAGTGGGTTTGCAAAGCACGCTGCATTTTTTTGCTGCATTCCTGTGGTGTCAGGAGATCCGAGTTGCTGAGTTGTTTTTCTGACATGAGGTGCCGTTAATGTGAATTATCCCATTCTGAAAGTCATTTTTCGATTCTTTCCGACATCACATGAATGCAACATCCCCCCCTCTTTTCTTTTCTCCGCCACACACACAACTGCCGAATATATCAACAACCGCCGGTTGTTGGGCTGACGGTGGGTGATTGGAAATTTTTAACATGTCACCCAACCCTACTTGCTTTCACCTCAAATTGAAACAGACATGTCTTTCATGGCTTTTATTTTTATTTTACCTTTACTCTAGTGTTGATTTTTTATTGTCTAAACCTATTGTTGATTTTATTGATAATTTATGTTGTATGCTATTCATTCATTCATTCATTTATATTTGACTTTGACTTTGACAGTTAATGACACCTGCATGACAGATAACTAACAGGTTTGAGCATATTTGTAAATCAGTTAGGACCTTGTTGTTGGCAATGCAGTGGCTACACCACTCCACAAAGGAATGAATTACCAGCTTTAATTGTGGAAATACTATTTTCATAGCAGCAGGTGAAGTAAGTGCCAGTGGTTCAGTGAGGTAGCTGTTACATGCTGCTCAAGGAGGCAGTGCAGCCTGAGCGTTACCATTTAAAACTGAACCTGAAGTCAAACTCATCTATGCTATCTTATCTTCAAAGCCACACTCCAATATCAAGGTTTCTTAGTCAAAGTTCTGTTGTTCAGTTAATTAATTATAGCACCACCATTAGGCCAATTGGGTTCATATTTGTTGAGAAGCATTTGCACACAATATCCAACTTCTAGTCAGTTAAGGTGAAAAGTCCTTCCACAACATTATTCTTTGTTATACAGTTCAGAAAGGTTGGATGCATCACTATCATTTGGAGTGTACTTTATGAAACTATGATTTTCTTTCTTTTTTCTTTTTTAAATCTGTGCTGCATCATTGCTCTCAGTCTATTTACAGTCATAGATCCAGTACTTAAAGTGTTTACTGAGTTCCAACCAGTGACCTTGACTGCACTTTCAAATACACAATGCAGCCTTCACACGGGGAGCACAGAATAAAATAAAGGCAGAGGTTGCCAGGAAACCAGCAAAGAGATAATATGGCTTTTCTTTATGATGCCTCCAACAGTCGAACTGCTGTATCCTAAACCAGGACAAGACCTTAATAACTTAAACTTTAATAAATGCAGTCCTGTTTCCTGTATCCCGAGAACACTGAACCATTCCGTGTGTCCATGACTGTCCACATACAGAACCCAGCAGAACGAGTAGAGCTGCTTGAAGTGTTCTTAAAGCTGTTTGTTGTCTGTCTGTCTGCCCGTCTTTCCGTAGGACATCTTCAACGCTTTCATAAAGCAGAACCCGGTGCTGGTGCACCAGCTGCCCTGCTTCTGGAACGTCCAGCTCTATGATCACACTCGCTCCGAGCAGTGCTACACAGAGGTGTCTGACCTCAAGGTACTCGCATGCACTCATTTCATGTACTAATTATAATTATTAATATCATGTATCATTTTTTAGTGCTGAGGGCAGAGGGTATGTCAGTGTTCACTATGTTCCTCAGAGAACTGCCAGTTCTGCTGCACGAACACAAATACATACTCTACACCACAAACACCTCTAAATATAGGTACTAAGGGTGTAAATTTACTTTTTTTTTTCAAGTCATTAGTAAGTCTCAAGTCTGAAACTTTTAGTTACAAGTCTTAAACAAGTCATACTGCCCTCTTCACCAAATGCCATGCTGTTTTAACAAGAGAAAAATGCCATTACATTTACAAAAGTCATAAATGTTTTTTTTTTTTGTTTTGTTTTGTTTTTTTGGTTAAATCAGATTTGTTGGAAGTTGATAAGTGTCTGTCTGTACTTTTTGAATGGCAGGAATGAATAGCTTTAACAATAGTCGATTCAGGAAATGAAGGAAAATTAAATGATTCATAGCACATTTCTTAACACGCTTTTTAATCTTTGGGCTTGGGGGAAGGTATCAAGTATATTCAAGTCAAAAGGTTCAAGTCCAAGTGAAGTCACAGATCACTGGTGTAAAGTCCAGGTGGAGTTGCAAATCTTTTTTGATTTTGTCAAGTTGGCTCTAAAGTCATCTAATCTCAAATTTTACTCATGTCCAAGTCATGTGACTTGAGTCCACACAACTGATAAAAACCTTGGAAAAACTGTTGACACCATTACTATTAAAAGCAGGGATTGACTGATTACAGGCCACGATATTCTGTATTTTTATCATTAACAGATTTTTTTTCTTTTGCTGATAAAGTAAATGAAATGAAAAATGAGCTACTGTGGCTCTGATGCCACCACCTGCCTCTGTTTGCAGTCACCACTCTGTAACCTCGTTCAGTGTCCACAACATTAAGTGATTGGTTACATTTCATGAGTAATAGCCTACCAATACTGAATGCTGCTGTGCCACGGACAGCGATTCTATGCAATTGCAATTCTGATGGTAACGCTTTAATTATGTACATCAAAATTTTTCATTTTTAGAGGCCTACATGATTTTTTTTTTCTCACTGCGGACTACTTGCTACTTTCAAAACTTAGTGAACTGTATTTGTAATGACCCACAATAAAATAAACAGATGAATTTACTTGTCAATCGCCCACATCTGCATTGTGATGCATCTAAGAATATTATGCCAACCTACTAGTGTGCCTTCAACCCATGTTGGCATGTAGACAGTCCAGTCTGCAATGTAGTTCATACACTTTACTGATAAACCAGAGAATAACACCAGAACATAGGGCTTCATGATCAAAGTATGGGAGTAATACTTTGATCACTGCTACATGTCCAAATCAGATGTCAGCATGGAAAGTGCAACTGCTCTTTTGTGTTCTATAAAGATACTGTTTCTCTTTTGCAGCATTTAATTAAACATATGCTTAAAGGCAGTTAAACCAAGTTTTATGATTTTAATTTTTACTGGGCAATGTATACCAGTTCCAAATATCAGTTGTTGGTCTAATTGATTATTGATAATGGATATCAGCCCTTAAAAAGACTAAATAAATACATCAGTTTGGTTGATACCAAATAAAAAGTCCTGCATTAAAAACTTTACTAATTTTCAGCAAATTAGCAGCAAAATATACTCAAGAATCAAAAGTAAAATAACTGACAGTGAAGAATACTGAAGTGTTGAGGATCCTGCACATCTATGATACACCCATGATTTCACTTATTCTGGCTGATTAGACCTCTTCTCAGCACTGTGTGTTTGCATACAATCTGTCTTTGACTGACATGTCCCTTGGTCTCCTGATAGACCGAGGGACATGTCACCCTTAAAGGACAACTTCGGGTATTTTTCAACCAGGGCCCTATTTCCCCATGTGTATGTGTGCGTATGATTCATAGGTACAACTCGTTCTAAAATTGCTTCAGTATTGAGGGAGCCAAATGCAGGGGGCAAATGCGTCCCGTGTAAGTTTGCGCATTACTCATGGGACAGCTGTTTTCTTGAGGAAGAAGTGTTTCGGGATTTTCTTCAGCTGGCAGTAGTCATCTTGGGAGAAGTGAGCACCGCAGACCTGATGGTCTGCAAGGCGCAGTGTCTGGACAGGAGTGTTAGCATCCATTTGTAGCACAGCTAGCCACAACTTCATCATCTCGCCATCCGACAAAGGCAGCCTATGAAAGCTGTAATGTTAGGAGGTGTTGCGTGACATCCTGTTCTTGCATTCATGAAAAAGGCCCATTTATTTGAGCACTCCAAAAACTCTGGTAACACTCCAGGGGGTAGCACGTAAAAGACTCCATCCTCTGACTCTTCTAGCATATCACACATACTTCATACACACATAGTCACTTACAGTACCAAGCGGGGCAGCCCTCCCCCTCTCTGCTCCAACACTGACTGACAGCTGACTCCACTCATAGCACTGGCGATCTGAACTGGTCAGTGGCGAAAAAAGCACTTTTAATGCACAAAATTATACAGGCCGCATTTGCCCCCATTACCGTTTTAGCTCGTTTCACAGCTCCTGGTGGCATCCGCCTCCTTCAATACTGAACCAATTTTAGAACGAGTTGTACCTATGAATCATACACACACATACACATGGGGAAATAGGGCCCCGGTTGAAAAATACCGAAGTTGTCCTTTAAGCCATACATATGCTCCACGCAGTCGCGAGTGCACGTGGTTCGCACTCCACAAATGATGTTATCGCGCACCTGGAGAAAGCCGCCACTGGCACTTCGCGAGGTCTCACATCTCCAGGATTTTGAAACTTTTTGCAAGCCGCGTTAGGGTCGCTCATTTCAAAATGGATGAATTTGAGGCTGAAGTGCATCTCTTCATCTACAGCCTGCATTGGCTTCACACCTTGGCTGTGTCCCCAGTCAGATATCTGACAAGCTTTTGTCTGGTCCAAAGCCATAAACATAACAATTCCTCCTCCTCTGCAAAGCATACTTTTCGTGCCGCCATCATTGCTGTTTACATTGTTTTCCACTTGCTTCTACTTCTACTGTTTTTTGCCTGCTTGTACTACTTCCTGTACTATTTTTTTCTCTACCGCCCCCTGTTTGAATACTGCAACAGAGAATGGAAAAGTATAAATGCCTTCGTGCTCTGTTGCTGTGCCCACGCAATCCACAAACGGAGCCAGGCCAAGGTACAACTGAGGCTTTATCATTCTAATTAGCTCAGTGAATCTCCACCATAGTCTCAGCATAGTTTTCCCAACCTCAACCCAAGCAGACGTCTGATCAGCCAAAATAACTACAATCAACAGTGGGGGTCTGCAGGGCCTTTAGATTGTAGATGGGTTAACATGTACCGGATACGTTAATGTGTCAATCGTAATTTCAAAAGATAATGACTCCATGATATAAAAAAGAAATACCCCAAATTTGAGGCACATTTTTTCCCTCTTATCTCTTTTGTGGATCTTGAGATAAATTGAAGGATTATGTGCTTCCCTACATGGAGGTAAGATAAAACCTTAAAATAACCATGTCAGCTTGCTGAAACAGGGGTGTTTTTCAGACCTGAAATTTTTACATTTTGAACAGGAGTAAAATGGGACATCTTCCTGGCTTGTTTTCAGATGAATCTACTTAAATTAACGGTGTTTAAAAACACAACAAAACACTTTTTGTTACTCCACGAGGGAGATAGCTCTGGTGAGGGGCATTATGTTTGTTTTTTGGGCTGTCCGTCCCACTCTCTTGAATGTAGTATCTCAAGGACTCCTTGAGGGAATTTCTTCAGATTTGGCACAAACGTCCATTTGAATGCAAAGATGAACTGTTTTGAATTTTTTGGTCAAATTCAAAGGTCACAGTGATCTCACATGTTTTTGGCCATAACTCAAAAATTCATACATTAATTACAACAAAATTTCACACAAATATCTAACAGGATAAAATAATGAAGTGATGACATTTTATATCTTAAAGATCAAAGGCCAACTTCACTGTAACATCAAAATGTTCTGCAAAAAACAGTTTTTCATTTTTTATTGGCATATCTCAGAAACAGAAGAGGTTACGTTTGGTCAGATACTGACTTAGTGACACTAATCTTGGGTGTCCACCTTGAAACTGCGATTTTCTGGGGGAAGATTTGTATGAAGCATCTATGTTTAAGAATATGCAGGTTCTTTGCAGCAGCATTTGAAGCATTATCATCTGTCACGGCTACATATGAGTGTGGACAGACATGGATGTAAATTGTAACTGCTACTTGACTAGTTCACAGAGGCATACAATGTAAGGCAGTGATTCCCCCCCCCCTTAAACAGTTCACACAAGAAAAACTTGAGAGTGGATTTTGTTATACAGCAAAAATAACATAGGTACCATAATACAAAGCATAATATTCACCAAAAAAACAACAACAAAAAACTGTGTGGCATATTTACAGTAGATTTTAGGAAGTACATTTTTGAAGCTGCTAATGACTGATCATATTTAGAAACTGATTTGTCCAGTGTGTGGCAATGTGGAAACTTGCTAGCATGTTTTAGGAGCTTTGGAACCAGTGAGCTATATTCTCTTCTGCCAGAGAGATATAAACCAGAAAAATTTTGAATTAGTTATGAAAGACAATTTGGAATCCTGATGTTATTCTAACCTAACACAGGTTGTTTAATGAGGATGTTCCAAATGCAATGGTATACTTTTTTGTATGGTGCCTTCTAGGATTGAGATCAGTGCGACATGTGTGTAGTGTAATAACTGAAGGTCAGGATTTGTTAAAAAAAAAAAAAAAATCATTGCAGCAGACAGTATCTCTACAGATTTGACCAAGCTTACCATTTACACTAGCCAACTATCTGGAAGAAACCTGACTACAGCACAGATATCATTCCCTTTGTATGTCCGGTTCCTCATGATACTCAGTCACTAGGTAACTGTATGCAGATAAAGGTAGTGGAGTAAAGTAAAAAATGCTGTGGTTTCAGGTGATCCACTGGAACTCTCCAAAGAAGCTCAGAGTGAAGAACAAACATGTGGAGTTCTTCAGGAACCTCTACCTGACCTTCCTGGAGTACGATGGAAACCTGCTGAGGCGAGAGCTGTTCGGCTGCCCAAGTCAGGCCAGTCCAGAGAGCGTCCGGGTTAGAGAGAGAGACACACACACACACACACACACACACACACACACACACACACACACACACACACACATAAAGTGCAGTAAGCAGATACATATTGAATTCTCCTCTACCTTATTATCATGTGTTTGAAATAGAGCCTGACTGACCAATATTGGTGTTTTTTTTTTGAGAGTAATAATTATCTGCTAGCAATCTATCGGCCAATAGTCAAAAACATAATCATAATCACAGAAACACTTCTGGATCTGCAAATCAAAATGTCATTATTGTGTTATTGGCAGGATAATAATGATGGCAATAGATTTTCCCTTGCACAGCTCTGTGGTTGCCATGAAACACAGTTCTCCAAATGAATTTAATTGGTATAATTGGTCGTGGTGTGTTTAGGGTGCCAAAACTGGACTGAGGAGGAGTAAGTATTATACACTTTGTCTAGTCTGAAGCAACAAGAAGTGATGATGAAAGGATTTTCTGTCTCAAAGGAAAGCTCTTCTTGGAAAGGAACCAAAATGTCTTGTTGCTTTGGATGTTTGTGCGCTAAGAGCTACTTAAAAAGACCTCCGCAGAGCTCTGAACAGTATTGTCTGTCTCCTCAGCTGCAGGCAGCTCTGGAGGAGCTGGACGAGGACGATCAGTGTTACGACTTCCGCCGGGAACGACTCACTGTTCACCGAGTGCACCTTTACTTCCTGCAGTACGAGTACACGCCCACAGAGGACGAAACTGACATCACGCTGGTGGCCCAGCTCTCCATGGACAGGTACAAGACTATTTTAAGCAGCTATCTAGTTGAAATTAAAAGTTAGAAATTAAAAATGACTTGGGTTGGACTCATGTTGCACTTTGTTCATAAACCAGGTAAAGATTAGCATTTCAATTAAAAAAAAAAACCTGCAGGTCAATGCTGGAAATTAGGACATAATTTTACAGCTTCAGGGTGTCAGACTGAGTTCTGCAGCACTCTGACTTTAAGAGCCACCAGTATTACTGTCACATGACTTTAAATACTGTTTTAGATACCTCACAGTTAACACATGACTAAGGTTAATAGTTCACACCTGGAAACAGCAGTTAAGGTTTCAAGGACCTCCATTTTGATTTTATAAAAAAAATAAATAAATAAATAAAAATCTATTCACAAGATGGAAATCTTAACACCATGTCAAGTTATCTTTTCTGATTATGTGCAGCTTCTCCACTTGAGAGAGACTGATCCATCTACCCGTAGATTTTATTGGATTCCACTCAATAACCAAACGGCCTCATTATTTTTCCAGGTTTAGCAGTTTAGTTTTACAGTTCCATTAGTTCCATCACTTCACTAGTCTTTGATCATTAGTATGTAGGTGAACAACCTTAGCATTACAAAACACAGAGTAGAAAATATATATATAGGCTACTGTAAATAAATGTGGATAGTCAACACATTTGTTAACACTGAAAACACGTTATGCTCCGGTATCTTTTCCTCAATACATTTTCCCACATTAAATAAAGTGCAAATAAAGTTTATAACACTCCCTAACATTTTAACACCAGGTAATGTATGTACACTGTATTTAATGTATATATTCATTGTATTTTAACAAAGCTTTTTGACAATATTAATTCAAAGAACTATCAAATTATGCCTTTGCAATTTATTGTTTATTATCTGTGAAATATAAATACACAAAGACTTCATTTCCACTGAGGGAAATGGGTTTCAGCTTACAAAAATAACAGGAGGTCTGCGTTGCCACAACGTGTAGTTACATTTCTGGGGAGGTGCATGTCAGACTAAGGTGAAGGGTACGGCGTAAGCTCTACATTGATGCAAAGCTTATGCCACAGGTACAGGCACAGCATTGATTCATTGTGGAAATATAAAACCGGCTTTACACGTTTAATTCCTTCTTTCAATCTTTGCAAATGAACACCACTTTTATGATTTTTGAAGCATAACTGCAGTTGCCAGAAATAAACAGCCATAATTAGGGCATAAACAAACTACATTATGGTCACATGACTTCAACGTTGCTACCACAATGAGGTTAGAAAGCCGTGTTCGGCACGGTTCAGTTCTGCTGGACACACGGCCTTATAAAAATAACACCAGAGATTGTCGATAAATGAGAGCATAATAATCAACCAATCACTAAACAATCGATAGTGAAAGTAATTGTAGGTTACAGCCCTAGTATTCTTCTGTACCAAAGCACCATTCAACCAATCCTTCTGTACTGTTCCACATGTTTCTTAACCATGCTTTCTGTCACCAATCAGGCCAAACTGACACACATCGCACACACCGCTTCCAAAATCATTGGTCTTTGCACACACAACCTCACAGAGTTAAATAACAGGTCCATTACACGCTTTGCAAAATCAATAGAATGGGACACCACACACCCACCCAACCAATACGTCATCCCATTACCCTCAGGACGCAGGTACCAAACTCTCAAATTTAGGAAAGCTCGACTCAGGAAGAGCCTGATCCCAGCAGCCATAGCTGCACTGAACATGAGATCCCTTTGACTCAAAGTATCCACCCCTGTAAATGAACATGTAATGTTTTGGTGATGTTTTGTGATGTTTTTGATATGTCTGTGCATGTGATATCCGTGATCAATCTCTGTAAATGTACAGTCAGTGGAAATGAATTTCCCTCTGGGACGAATAAAGTAAGTCTAGTCTAGTCTTGTCATCTACTTCAGTAACACCTGTGACTGTATCTGTACCACTTGCAGGCTGCAGATGCTGGAGGCCATCTGTAAACACTGGGAAGGCCCCATCAGCCTGGCGCTCTACATGTCCGATGCTGAGGCTCAGCAGTTCCTTCGCTATGCTCAGGCCTCTGAGGTCCTCAAGAACCGCAAGAACGTTGGCTACCATATCGTCTACAAAGAGGGCCAGTTCTACCCAGTAAACCTAGTGAGGAATGTGGCCTTGAAGAATGCTAACACGCCATACGTGTTTCTGACTGATGTAGACTTCCTGCCGATGTACGGTCTCTACGATTACCTCAGGTAAGACCAGCCATGTGCTCCAGGTCACAAACTTAGCTGAAACTAGCTGCTAACTTGCAGCTAGTTTAGTATAGTTATGCTAGCTAGTATAGTAATGTTAGACTGTAATGTAAGACGTTCAGCTTTTAATGATGATGATGATGATAATAATAATAATCATAATCATAATCATAATCATAATAACAATAATAATAATAATAACAATAATAATAATAATAATAATAATAATAATAATAATAATAATGAATAAACTATTTAAAAATATATATTACATCTGTTGAGTAATATATACATCTGCTTAATTTGGCAAATGGAAAATGTTTGTCATGATAAAGCAGATACTACTTCTGTTCAAAATTATTTAAGCTTTATTTAGAAAAAATATGCCAGTTTTTTTATTTTTGGGGGGCATTTTTAGCCTTTATTTGATTTGACAGACAAGCATGAAAGGGGGAGAGAGAGGGAGTGACATGCAGCAGAGTTGAACGCGGGCCGCTGCAGCAACAGCCTTGTACATGGGGCGCCTGCTCTACCACTAAGCCTCCGACACCCCCAGTTTTAATATTTTTTATTTGTATTATTATATTTTTTAAATATTGTTTTTCCCTCTTGATAAAATACTTAAAAAATGAGTACATCCTGGTGATAAGAAACAAATATAACTGATAATTTTGACTCTGATTTTGTTTTATAGTATTCAACATGGACACAAATATATTCACTTCTGCCTGATTTATAGAAGTTTAAGGCATGAATACTGTGTTCTTACTTGTCCATAGTTCGAATGGTTCAGTTTTAGTTGTGTCCCTTGGTATGAACACTGTGCCTTTGTAAGCTGCGTCTCACCTGTGAATCATCTGTCCTGTTTCCTCCGTGCAGAAGGTCTGTGGTGCAGCTGGACATGGCTCACACTAAGAAGGCACTGGTGGTTCCAGCTTTCGAGACACTTCGTTACCGTCTGTCCTTCCCCAAATCCAAAGCTGAACTGCTCTCCATGCTGGACATGGGGACTCTCTACACCTTCAGGTACCTGAACAGAAACAAATGTATCAGTAATTGGTAAATGGACCTGTATTTGTATAGTGCTTTTCTAGTCATCTGACCACTTAAAGCGCTTTTTACAGTACGAGTCATATTCACACACACATTCATACACTGGTGGCCGAGACTACCATACAAGTTGCCACCTGCTACTCAGTTTTTTTTAAAGTCACTCACACACCGATGGAACAGCCATTGGGAGCAACGTGGGCTTCAGTATCTTGCTCAAGGATACTTCAGCATGCAGACTGGAGGAGCCTGGAATCGACCCACTCTACCTCTGAGTCACAGCAGCCTGATGACTGAGGAAAAATAAATGGATTGCAAAACACTGTGCCAGCCAATGATGTCATCAGTTTGTCTCTTTAACTGTGTTCTTTTCTTCCTGCTTCTCCAGGTATCATGTGTGGCCTAAAGGTCACGCTCCTACCAACTATGCCAAATGGCGAACAGCCACCACACCATATAAGGTGGAGTGGGAGCCAGACTTTGAGCCCTACGTTGTGGTGAGACGGGACTGTCCAGAGTATGACCAGCGTTTTGTAGGCTTTGGCTGGAACAAGGTGTCGCATATCCTGGAGCTGGATGCACAGGTACGTCTGATAGCTGCATAGGGAGGGTGGGGCTCGATTTGACAGTCCAGATGTAAAAGAGCAGCGCCACATCAGGCGCTCAAAGTCAGTGTGGGTATTTTATTGTGATTGTCTATGCTATATGCCAAACTGTTGGGCAAAGTGGAATAAAAATCTGAGCAGTGTGGTGATTAATCATTATCTTCTCAACCAGTCATCATGTGTGTTAAAACATGGCATATACACGAATATCCCACAACATTAAAACCACTGACAGATGAAGTGAGTAACATTTATCAGCTCGATACAATGCAGTGCTCTGCTGGAAAACCTTAAGTCCTGGCATTTATGTGGATGCCATTTGACACACACCACCCACCCAAACACTGCTGCAGATCAAGTACACCACCTGAGGAATGTGACAAAGAGCCCAAGGTGTCGACTTGGCCTCTAAATTCCACAGCTTCCAATCTGATCGACCAACTGTGAGATGTGCCCACCAAGCAACCCACAGGACCTTTGCCTGATCTAGGACACGGAAGTTCACCCCCAGAGGTCCTGTGTCCATGCCTCAACAGGTCAGAAGCCCAGAGGTGGATTTGACTTGGCTCTGACCTGTCGCTGCATTGACACATGACTTTTGGGGTATTGGAACGTCCTATGATAGCTCAATCAGATTGGGATCTGCAGAATTAGAAGGCCAGGTCAATGCCTTGAGCTTTTTGTCATGTTCCTCAGACCACTCCTAAGCAGTTTTTGTGGTGTGGCATGGTGCATCACTGTGATTCTCTTTGTCTGTCAGTGGATTTAATGTCATGGCTGATCAGCGTTTGTTTGGTTTGGTTATACAGAAACGTAAGTGTGAGCTATATGGATGTGTTACTGTGAGAATGTTTCCTACACAGTTTAGATAGTTTGTAATGTAATGATATAACTGAAGAAGTCTGATGTGCACTTCTGGGACTTAACTGTTCTGCCGTTCAAATAGAAACTGCATTTTTTTTTTAAATAGCTAATGGAAAAGTTTTGTACTTAGTTAACACAGCAGTCATAGACAGTAAGTGTTCTGATGCATGTGGCTTTGAGGTCATTGGTGTTATACTGAAAATGGTATTGTGCCGCCCCTAGCACACACTGGACACGTCGCACTGCAGCTCGTCAACAGACAACTACACAAAGTTTTTACTGCTTTTACTTAAAGATCTGTACTTCCTCCACATTTTTTGGCTCAAAATCATGTGTGGACAGCCCCTATTTAAACTTGATTTCTCACATAAAAGCTGATCTCTAAAGCTATGACTCACCAGGCAATATCTTCTTGGCCATTGTCTTTATAATGGCGGAGTTGTGAATCATAGCTCAGGATATTTCTCAACCTCAACAATGAGTCTCTCGTCATCCATTATTTGTCACACATGAGACAGCAACAGACTTCCCTTTGCATCAATTGCGGGAAAAGGGGTTGAGCTGCCACAGGAGCAGAGAAAAAGAGCAGCTACAGAATCTGGTATGTACAAGCAGAGAGAAAGTGGGTGTAAAACGCATTTAATTCCAGGGGCGGTGAGGCTGGATAAAGGACAGTGGCATGAAGGTGTACCGACGCACATCTAGCTGCTGCCGGTGTGGGGTTGTTGAAAATTATAGGGGCGTATTTTTTGATGGACAGCATGTCGCTGGTGTGTTTTGGCCTTTAGAGAGAATGATAAGTTCTGTTGTAGGAATTCAAGTTAAACAGCTGTGGGGGTTTGTTTAGAGGGGAACCTGAAGAAGCTGATGAGAAATGCAACAGTGTATAACATTTTGTTTCAGTAAACTCTTAATGAATGTTTGTGAAAGCTGAATCTTTGTTACTGAGATGAGAAAAACGCATGAGCTAAATTGTTTTTCATCATTTCATGTTCTGTTGTCTTAATCAGTATGTTTTGCTTTTCTTCAGGAGTACGACCTGATGGTCCTCCCCAATGCCTTCATGATCCACATGCCCCATGCTCCCAGCTTTGACATCTCCAAGTTTCGCTCCAGCTCCAGCTACCGCAACTGTCTCAACACCCTGAAGGATGAGTTTCACCAGGACCTGTCCAGAAAGTACGGTTCGGCCGCTCTCAAGTACCTCACCGCCCAGAGGAACATCTAAAGACCAGAACTGCTGAGCGCCAGCGACACCGGCAGCCTCTTAGCTGATGAGGCCCGAGAGCTCGGACATGTACTGAAGCAGCACTGCACTGCGGGCTGCATCGCCGCACAGCGCAAACTGACGGTAAAGCTTTATGGCCCTTTCGAACATTCTTGGGCTCCTGTGCATTAATTCTCCAGTCGACGCCACCTCGAGGTGACAAGAGGACAAGACGCAGAGACAACCAACTGGAGTAAGTGGCAGTAGATTACCTAGGGGCAGGATTGACTGGGCTGAGAGGGGCCATGGATGAGCATGGATGCTGACGGGACTAGCTTTAAGGCCGGGAATTAACAACCATATTCTTACAACTTGTTTTGACAATCAGGGCTTTTTCCAGAAGACACACTATCAAACAGTCCGTCCACATGAATATCTGGACACGACGGGACCCGTGTCGTTTTGGAGAAACATTTAAAAGAGAAGACTACATTTGGAACATGTCTGTGAGGCCAGTCGAACTGGGGAAAGATTTAAGCCTTATCACTTTCCATGGTATTTACTGAGATATTTAATATTTTCTTTTCTTTTTTTTTCCAGTGTAAATCAGAACCAATGAATAACAAACATTTACAATGTTTCTTATTACGACTATACATAAGAATCAGTTTATTTTTCCTTCCTATATTTTCTGACCTCTTTGAAAGAATCCATCTTGTCCTGGGCGAATAATTTCAGATTTTCTGTGAGCTTCAGGGATGTGCTTTTTATGTGTGTGTGTGAGTATGATCCAGCTGCATCATGTGGTTCGTCTTCAACAAGCTTACTGATTGTCGTCGATGTCATCCTCGCTTTTGTCTTGATCATATATTTGCTTGCATGTAAAGAGTTGCACTACATGATTTCACGTAAGAACATGGTCATTTTGTCAGGGTTTTTTTTTCATCATTCATCCCTCTGAAAGAAGCAAAAGTCCTCTAATGATAAGAAATATATCATTACTGACAGGGACCAACTCACACGACCAACACTTCCACCTTACAGTGAGTTGTTATTAAGGAAGCCGTTAACTCTGAAATTAAACTGCTACACTCGAATGAAAAGCAGGAGCTTTTTTTAATGTTTTTTTTTTTGTGTGTGTTTGTGCCATTACATCTATAATGTGTTTGATTCACTGGATATACTCTATGTGCCATCTACTGTAGCACCTAACCACCTACAACTCTGTTTTTACCTTGTAAAGTCCAACTGAAATGACAATTTTTTTGCTTTTCTGCAGTCAGGTCTCATTTATTATTGAAAGAATAAGACTTAGAGGAATACTTCACTTCCAAATTATAATTTGTAAATCAGTGACTAACTCAGTGTTACTTTGAATTTGTGAAGGTTTGTGTTTGTTTTACCCACATGCCCCCTCAGTGAACGATGAATCCACAAAAAAGCATTCTTCATGAATTTATGTCATAGGGGTCCAACTACAGAACTGTAATAAAACATGAGTTTAGAAACTCGCGCACAACCCGTGCAGTGTAATCCAAGTCTCATGTATCCAGTCATATGCTTAGTACTTCCCAAACCATAAATTAAATTGTTTAAATCACTTTCCTATAAACAGCACAGGCACACTACTTGCCCGTGCATGAGACTGCTCTGTAGAAGTGTTTCACATATTACAGTTTAAGCAAAAATGCATGTGTTTTGGAAGTGCTGAATATATGACTGGATGCATGAGACTTGGATTCAGAGTTGATGTAAAACAGCATATGGTGGCTTTTGGTCAGTATCACATGTAGTTGTCCAGCAGATGAAAATAACAATGATATGTTACCAAGAAAACTCAATCTTAAACAGACTATAAACAGACCAGATTTTTGGATATTAATTACCAACATATCTTTTTGTCCAGGTGTGCGTCCCTGCCTCTTCAGTGCATACGCCACATCCACAGCGATCACGGTCCTCCTCTTAGAGTTCCTGGTATAGTTAGGTGAGGGCTTCAAGGATCATGTTCTTGAGGAATACCTCCAACACACCAGGGGTCTCCTGGTAGAACAGACCAGAGATACACTTCACACCACCATGGCGTACCAGACAGTGAATAACAGGCATGGTGAACATTGATGAATGCCGATTTTTCAAAGGCCGCTGCCCACTTCCTTTCTGCGCCAGTGTTGACCAATGGGGCTTTTCACAATTTGCTTCTGGTATGAATGGCTAGGTGACTGCTCAACAACTGACGTATCGGGGCACTTTGACTTTCAGTGCAAACATAATGCTTGGCAAACTGAGTGCTTTTCCCTTTTCGTGTATGCCACTAAACCTGTGATTAGTCACTCTGTTCAATAGACCGCTTCTTCATTTAGCTTATTTTCACGTTACTAAATTTGACTCCCTTTATTGCTGTTTAAATGTAGGTTACTTAAAACATATGTCCGATAGTTGTTCTATATGGCCAAAATTCTGGAATTTCAACAGCCTTAGCGTAAACACTGTTTGGATTATACTGCACAAGTTGTGTCAGTGTTTGGAATTGGATATTCTGATATAGTTTTGTATAAGATGTGGGCCCTTTTACTCCAATTCATCATGAATTTTCTGGTATGGATTCTTTGTTCACCATGGAGTCATGCGGGAAACACAAAAGTTTTATTCACAAATTCAACCAACACAGGCAAGTCATTGATATACAAATGATCATTGGGGGATGATGTATTCTTCTAGATTAGAAACTAGACTTGATCATAATCATCACATGAGAAAATGTGTATTTCTCGGGTCTATTTGGAGTGGTTCTGACTGTCCTGCAGGATATGTGTTATCTAGTCCATGCTGGATTTGGGTCAGTATTATGGACATGTGGAGACTGTACTTTCCAAGCCAAGGCTAGACAGCAAGAAAAATAACAATTTTTGTCTAAACTGAAAACTCAAAATCTGCTGCGAGTTTTTTTTTTAAATGCTTAGACTGCAAGTTACTCACTAATTAACTTAAACAACTAATCTGAAATCTCACAATAACAGGTGGTTGTACTTTACACGAGATTACAAAAAAGGAGGCATTAGCTAGGAGGCTAATGTTAGGTGCAGTTCAAAGCCTGTTGGTCACACTTGCCGTTTTATGCAAATGGAGTTTTGACGGGCTGTGTGCAAAGAAGTTCTGAGTCTACAATGCAGATAAACACACAAACTAATATATAGACAAACAAGGAGGCCATTAAACCACATATGTAAAAGTACAAATTTGGATACTGATCCCCTTCCCACAAACACCAAACTTGAAATTTACAGAGCAAATCTGTATGCTACAATCAAAGGAAAACATGTAAAACAGTTTCAGTTGGACTTTAATCTATGTAATGACATTGTTTGTTTTTATATATACATACATTTTGTGAGGATGGCAGTGTAGTTTGCTTGGTCTGACCATTGAACACTGCCAACCAACACATTACCATCTTAACTGACTATGATTTTGGTGATTCTCACCTTTTTTGTCTAGAGCTGCTGTCAGATCAAAAAGATTCATAAGTTATTGGCCAGATTTAAACATTGTTCTGTGTATATTCAATCTCCCCAGAGGAGCCTTTCCGTCCAGCAGAGGACACACTTTATTCTTTTAGTGACATTATAGCCTCTCAGGATTTTAGTTTTGTTTTCACTCATTCATCTCCTCTCTACTCTTCTCACTACCATTTGTGTTAAAGAATTATTTTGTCCCCCCCTCCCCCGCTGCATTTGGACAAAAGGCAAGTCATGAAGAATTGATTCAAATCTAGTATAATTTCCACAGAGAATAAGTCAGATTTGGCAAGTGGTGTACACGAGTGATGGTGTGTGTGATGGAGGCTCAGACTGTTTGTTTGATGGAGAGTGAGTGTGAACGGAAGATCCCTAACCCCCCCACCCCCATCCCCATCCCCACCCCCACCCCCACCACGCTGCCATCCATGCCGCCTCCATTGACTTGTCGTTGATTGTGGTAAATGCTAGTGCCTTTGCTGTATTGTGAAACTGGATATTGATTGTACTGTTGTACCGACAGGGCCTGGGGATAGTCAGGCACTCTATTTATTATTGTTGATTCAAATCAATCATATTTTTCTATGTAAGTGCTTTAAATAAATTTGCCCTTTTTTAACACTTTGTCTGGCTTACTTTGTTTTCCCACATTGGCACGGTATCCTCAGTAAACACCAGTTAAACTTTAATTACTGATAGTAATATTAATGCTATTTTGGGATTACTAAAACCTTGAGGATTTTTTAAATTCTCACCCCCACAGAGCAAATAATATCTTGGGATATCCAGGGATTTATAATATTTACCAAGGTCAGTGATTTTAAGCCTGTGTGAACCTTCCATGTGTGTAATTGGTCCAATAACAAATTTCAATACAAACTAGATTATTTTGGATGAATACAGAAGTCTCCTGATAGTTCTTACCCTGTTTAAATGCAAATTACAGGAAATTAATCGGAAACATAAATTTCCCTGCAGTCTGTTTAAAAAATAAATTACTTTTGTCCAGAAATGATGTTTGTCAACACCTATTTCTGAACTAAGCAACAGTTTGCTGATTTTTCCACTTTTTCTCCACTGTTATTTTAGTATGGAAAACATATCTCCCAACTCACATACATTCAAAATGGCAATCTATATATCAAGACAGAAAACATGCAACTACAAAAACAGAATGACTATTTCCTCTTTTTTTCTGCTACTGTACATGATAAATGGACTTGCATTTGTATAGTGCCTTTCTAGTCATCCGACGACTCGAAGAGCTTTTTACACACTATGACTCACATTCACCCATTCACACATTCATACACTGGTGGCCAAGGCTACCATAAAAGGTGCCACCTGCTACTCAGTTTTTTTTTTTAACATACTCACACCAAAGGAAGCATCATTGGGAGCAATTTGGGGTTCAGTATCTTGCTCAAGGATACTTTGACACGCAGACAGGAGGAGGTGGACAACCACTCTACCTCTAAGCCACAGCCACCATGTCAGCGCTGCTCAATCTCTGAGGCAAATATTGAACGTTTTACCTCATTATTATGATTATGTTGTATCATCATAGATTATTAGACTACCCAGCAGTGTATGCATATTCTACAGCTGCAACATTAGTGATGAACATGTGACTCCATAAAAGTTTTCAATCCCACATGTAGTATTCTGAAATGGGCCATTCTGCATATTGAGTATTAATACTTTTGTCACTTAAAGTGTATTTATATGCTGATGTGCTTGCACTTTTACTTTTACTTCAGTAACATTGAATGCTGTACTTTCACTTGTAACAGAGTATTTCTGTACTGTAATATTAATACTTTTACTCACTAAAATTAGTCAAAAATGCTCTTCAGGGACATGATGTTAACCAGTGCACTGGGTAAACATTTAAATCACCAGTGTAATTAATAAATAAAGCAGATTTCATTTCCATCGCTGGATGAACCAGTAAAATGTGGAGAATGACCTTCAAATGATTAAGATCGGTTTGATCAACTGCAGAAAATACAGTACCAACATGGTGGTGTTTGATGAGAAACAAAATGAGCTTTAAAGGTCAATATTCTAATGTTTCCTATAAGAAATAGGATGTGATGCAGCACATAAAATATCTAAAATATTTCTAATAAAATCCATTCATCAACTTTCTTTTTGCTCATCTTTCACATTGACTGGCACAGAGCAGTTATCTGTCAACAGGTCAATGTAGACTTAACAAGGAAGTTTACAGCTTGTTTCACAAAGTGCCCTGAAAAAATATAAATGAATGCAGCTATTACGTTTAGACCAGTCTTTCCAAAAGTTAATGCTTCTGGCGATACAATAAAAACAACAACCTGTTTTTATTGGGTTGCCATTGGGTTGAGTCTCACAACTTGACTGGACAGGACTTTTACAGTGACATGTGACTCTGTGATGATACAGGCATCAGTAGAAGGTCTGCTCCCATCAGACAGTCCTGCTCTCTTACTCAGGAACTGCAGAGCAGCCCACACCTCTTTCCGACTGGGCCTGGACCAGCCCAGATGCTCAGACGCTTGCTCCTTGCCCTGAACCATCAAAGGTGGGGCAATTGATCACAGACTCTCTAACCTGAACCAGAAAGTTAGAGGTGCAAGCACAAGGTTTGCAACTAGCTTTCCAGCAACAAGGAATTAAGTGAGTTAGCACCCAGTGTCTAACTCTGCAAGGACCCCAAGAGACTGGCTTCCTCGGATCAGAACCTTTGGAACAAGGACACAACAAAGACTGCAGCTGGAACTACAGCCCTTCCCATCCTTCTTCTGCTGGCTAACAAAGCAGCACACCACCAAGTGACTCTTTCTCCCATCCACTCAAGGATCGGTAAAGTAACAACTGGGCATAGCTTCATCACAGCTTTACAGGCTAAGCAAGACTGTTTAACTTGTTGTATGTGATTTAATGCTGTCATTGAGTTATTGTTGTGATTGTTTGAAGTAAGGTCATTGACTAGTTGGCTTCGCCAAAGCTAAGTGTTTAGTTTGCTAATACTGTTCACAAACAGATTCTTGGACACAACTAAACAATCTCTGCACTAATCCAGACTGTTTGCAACACAAATCACATTCACATAGGCTCATTAACAAATAGGCTTTCAACAGAGCTGCATCCAAACAGGCATCTCAAAGTTCACGCTTCTTTTCCTTTGTCTTTGCCCCTGATCTGAAGCCAGGTTTGATTCGGCCATCTTGTAGTTCTATATTGTCAGCCATTTTGTTTTGTAGGCAAAATGGCTCTTTGATCACCACACCCACCTCTCTCTCTCTCTCTCTCTCTCTCTCGTTGTCATTAATTTTATTATTAATCAAAACTCCAAACTAGTAGTTTAGCGTATTTTTTAAGATTGATATTTTTAACTGGCTATCATTTTCCTTTTTTTATGGGAATGGTGCCCGACAAGGTGATTTAATGTTAATTAAGTCACATTATTTAAAATAATTATTAATTATTATTAATAATTATTAATTATTTCCAATAGCCAGTTGCCCCTGACATAATTGGTGCCTCTGCATGAAGCCCTAATTTATGTTCATAACATAATTGGTGCCTCTGTGTGATGCCCTAAAATTTGTGGTCACAACATATTTGGTGCCTCCGTGTGAAACCCGCATTTAAATCCCTACATATTTGGTGCCGCCATGTGAGACCTAAAAAGATGTTCCCAACATACAGTATTGGTGCCGCCGTATGAGACCTAAGAATATGTTTCCAACATATTTGGTGCCCCTTGGTGATGCCTAATATGTTGATCCCTACAAGGACAAGTAAAATATTTGGCTGTGTGAAGATACTGTTTTCTGACAGTGAAAAAGTAAGTCAGCCATGTGTTTGTGTACCATTGGAATTAGGGTAGGATAACTTACCTGCTACCTGCGATTGCTGACATTAACTTGCTAGCTGCAACTGACATTCCAACATTCTGTTCCCAACTCCCAGGCTTGTCGATAATGTGGATTAAGCAGTAAAATTTATTTTTTCAAATTTGTTGTGATAGTGGACGTGTCATTCATTTCTGTGTTACTTTTATGGCAATTCATGATGTGTTTGGTAAATTGGAGTCAGGGGATACTCAAAGTCCAAATATGCCAAGTCCTTAGATCTTCTCCATCAACATTCCAACCGTCACCTATGGTCATGAGCTTTGGGTCGTGACCGAAACAACGAGATCACAGATACAAGCAGCTGAAATGAGCTTCCTCTATAAGATGGCTGGGGTCAGCCTTATAGGGTGAGGAGCACAAATGTTTGGCCGCTTGGAGTAGACCCACTGCTCCTTCACATCAAAAAGGGGCCAGTTGAGGTAGTCCGGGCATTTGATTAAGATGCTTTCTGGGTGCCTCCTGTTTGAGGTGTTTGGGCACATCTCACTGGTAGGACACCCCGGTGCAGACCTCTGGAGGGATCATATATCTCATCTGGTCTGGGAATGCCTTTGGGCCCCCCAAAGGAGCAGGAAAGCGTTGCTGGGGAGAGGGATGTCAGGGATGTCCTGCTTAGCCTGCTGCCCCCTGCAACCCGATCCCAGATAAGCAGATAAAAAGGTATGGATGTATGGATTGATGGATGAGATCGCAGGGAGACACCAAATTTCTCTTTTGGGTCTCAAAATAAAAAAGACTGGGAACCCCTGGTTTAGACCAATAAAGCCATGGCAACAATCCAGAGCAGTGTTTTATGTGTTCAGGGATGCTGCAACCCAAAAGAACCATGTTCAGTACACATCTGCATATGTGCTGATGACGTGGTGATGCCAAAAACTGTAAAGTCTTTCCCCAAACAGAAAGGCTGGATTGACAGAGACTGACAGCTGACAGCTGATAAAGCAAAAGCATTAAGAAAGACTGAAGAGCAACCTCATACCTGTGGCAGGAATCCATGATGGATTACATAAATGAGAACTGTATAGAAAGAGAGTCCTCATTGCCAGGGGAGCTGGACACCTTCAGTGCTTTTTTTTGATCCACTCAATAAAGACCCAGCCTTCAGAGCTGCCTCCCCTGAGATGACCTGCCACTCTCTGTAGATGTGACAAAGAACCTGCTCACAGTAACTGTGGAAAAAGCCCCTTTCAGACAAGTTATACATGACACATTAAACCAATGGCTTTTGGGCTTTCGCCAATAAACGTCTGTCATTACATCCTATAACACTGTCAGACTCATGATGGACAGTTTAGGAAAAGAAACAAAATCGATGTGTCAGAGATAGGTTTGTCTTTTTTAATCCATGTGTAGCAGAACAGAAATATACCCGTATTCCTGTTCAGTCTAAGTGGGCTTGTATGGTTTGCTGCCTGAATTACATGGCAATTTCTAGCCCATCAGCATGTGTGGGCACTCTATAAAGACAGGTAGTCGTCATTCGAGCTCTCTCTCTCTCTCTGATGCCAAATGCACTCCCCACCTCTGGTTTGCCGAGCTTCCGCAGTTGTCACCGGTATGTCAGAGATTTCTGCATGGTTTGTGCCATAAGCTTATCTTTAGTTTTATCCTGTGGCTCACATTGGTGACTTATTACTCTGTAGATTGTCCTGGCTGGGTCCCAACCCTCCTTCTGGAGTGACTCTATCACAGATCTGTCATAAAGTCCACCTGTTCCTTGTGCCGTAATTTTAGCATGTGGCATGTAGTCTCTAATTGAGTGCTTCACTTTAGGTAATGGCTGCTAGCTGGAGGTGCGCCATAGACTACCTCCTCTTCCTCCTGAGTGACCAAACGCTGCCTGGATGGTATGTAGCCCGCGATGGCACCAGTTTAATCTTTTTCCTGTTTATGTTTTTGTTGTAAACTGAATGTTTATTGTGTATTATAGGGACTGTGGGCTGGGGTTGATTATCAGCTGTGCCTGAGATCAGTGATGGTTGCTCTCGCTCACACTGCAAAAACACTGCTGCTGTGCTAGACGTTGCTTTGCTAGATATTGTCTTGCTAATTGCTGCTTTGTTAACCCCTACTTTGCTTACTGCTGTTGTGTTTCACCTAAAGGTATGTACCGCAGGCTTGGCCCACAGCTTGCCTTGTCTACAGCAGGCTCTGCTGATAGTTTGTGTGCACTATTCTTGGTCCTTTTGTGTACTGACATAATTGACATATTTAACCTCTTTTATCCTGGGCCATTTTAACAGAGTGACTGTCTGTTGTAAGGAGATTTCAAACTTTCCTTGATTTATGGTGCTTTTGAGTTTAATTCACAGACCTGATAACCCCACGTGGGTAATCTAACTGCTCAAAGCAATTAATTGTTGTTTGTTTAGCTGATTTTGGACTATCTACAACCAAGTGACTTTTTATTTCATGCAATCATCATTTTAAGTGATGCGTTCTGTTTTGATATTGTAGATTTTGTGTTTTGTTCTTACACAAATTTATATTGCACTGCGGAGTGGTTTACTCATGTTTCTTCTGGGTAACTTTTGTGTAACTGTTTCATGTTTCTGGCTCTGTTAACACCACTGGCAGGAGGCCCTTTTCTGTAGCTGCTGATAACCAGTGTGTTGAGTTTCAGCATTAGACCACTGCCACTGGTGTGTCATTTTGTGTGTGCCCTACTAATTGTGTCTTTTCCTTGTCCCTTCACAGAAGCTGATTGTCTGTGGTGGTGGAGTTCGTGTCCTCTAGTGGTGGTATTGCCTTTGTGTTGTGTTGTACTCATCTGTCCAGTGTGTTTTTTTTTTTTTTTTTTTTTAAGTAAGATCCTCTGAACGTCATTTACTTGAATTATTTTTACCTTGACTATTTGGATGTTTCAACTCCATGGGTCGGTTCATTTGTTGCTTATGGGGCAGATGTTCGCACTTGTTTTTTCAGACTGCGTGGACTCACTTGAATACATATGTGAGAATTTCTGTTGTACTGACTTGTTCATAAAACTCCTTTTAGTATTTATATGAACTGACCTAAACTGTGTTGTGTATTGCAAATTGCACTATAGCTATGACAAACAGGTGTTTTGTCAAAGTCGAATAGTGTTTTGTGAAGCAGTGAAAATATTCACAATAAAGCATACACTTAAACCATTATGCATTTTTTTAGATTGAGCTTTTTTTTAAGTGGCCAAAATTTGTTTTGCTGCTGCCCCTGTCCACAGCAGTACATTGCTCAGATTCCATGCCAGTATTCCTGCCACTTCTCCAAACTGGGAGCATACTGACCGTCCCTACTGTGGGTAGTACAGTGAGTATGAGTAAGTACCCCATACAACCCCACTTCAGGAAAATCTGAAATATCCCTTTAAAATGTGTTGCGCCCTCTTTCATGGTTATGTAAAGGCAAAGGTTGGTTCAGATTTAAGTAGGACAAGATCAACAACTCGTGAATGTGTGCCCACTTCAATAATGATTAAGATTTATAAAAGAAAACCACACACACACACACACACACACACACACACACACACATTAATCTGATAGAAAATTATTGACAGAGTTTAATTCATCTGGCTTTTCTATAGTTCTCTGAACTGTACATTTTATAAAATTGTAGAACCACAGACGTATATTTACTGTATGTCCTTCCAGTAGTTGTGTGCACATTCTGTAAATCTTGCGCATCCCTGCAGCAGTTCTCTCCTTCAACAATGGCAACAATTACATTCATGTAATATCAGCCCTCATTGAACCCAGTTCACTGCATAAGCTCTTCTGCTTCTCCCCCCCCAGGTTCTTCACAGCAACTTATGAATTAGTTAAATTAGTCAGCCTCTCTGCATGAAGGCCAACCAATGACATATGTGCAAAATGTCACCAGACATGCTGCACATATGTACAATTATTCATGCTGTATATTATTTTCAATTTGTGTTACTCTTCTCAAAAATGTCATCCTTTGGCATGTACACATACCCTGTGCACTCTAACAGTACTGTATGTTCTAGGACAGTTTTCAGGGGCAAAAAAAGTTTGCTGTGAATCGATTTCTTTTTTTTTTTAGATTTTCAATAGGGTAAATATCTGTATCTGAATGGATATAGGCACGTTGGCATTTCAGGAATATGACAACCATGCTGCATACGAAAATAGATACTTCCATCTGCATCTTACACCCTGCTATTATGTGCTGAACTGTCTCAGGAGCATCTTTGCACAGCCTACACCTGGGGTCCTGTTTGCTATGGTAGACCCCTGCTTCTACTGAGTGCCTGTTCTTGTGCTGCTATGATCAGTGCTTCTGTGCTGTCTTTCAGTCCAACCTTTTCCAGCCACTGGTAGGATTTCTTGATGTCGGCCACTTCTTCAATCTGTCAGTGGTACATGCCATTCAGGAGCTTGTCCTGATGGTTCATCCTCCTCTTCTGCATTCTTGGGTTTCTGCTGCCTGAGGTATTCACTCAACAGCTCATTTTTGGGGGCCGTCCTCCTGATGTGTTCCTGGATCTTGGTTGTTTCGTCCTGGCCAGTGGCTCTGACACTCACCAGTCCTCGGCCCCCTTGCTATGCTTAGTGTACAATCTCAGGGTGCTGGACTTGGAATGAAACTCTCCATGAGAAGCTTCCTTTTCTTGATATCAGTGGCCTCTACCTCCTCCTTTGACCATCTTATTACACAAATAGCATATCTGATGACTGGCAGACAGTGCGTGTTGATGGCTTGGACCTTGTTCTCTCTGTTCAGCTGACTTTTCATGACCTGTCTTACTCTGTGTGGGTATTTGGCTGTGGCTGAGTTCCTTGCAGCCTCCTCATGGTTTACCTGTGGGACACCAAGGTATTTGTAGCTGTCCTGAACATCTGCATTGCTGCCTTCTGGGAGTTCAACCCCCTCCGTCCTGATTATTTTCCCTGTCTTTGACACCATCCAACCACACATATCTAGACTGAATGACATTCTGATGTCATCGCTGTGGACCCTGGTGAGGTGGATCAGTGAGTCAATGTCTCGCTCATTCCTGGCATACAGCTTGATGTCATCCATGTCGAGGTGGTGACTGAGGGTTGCTCCACTTTAGCCATCCTTTGTGATGAGATGGCTGAGAAGGTTCAGGTCTATGCAAAAGAGTAAAGGAGGAAGTGCATCATCTTGGTACATGCCATACTTGATGTTAACTTCTGCAATTGGTTTTGAGTTGGCCCCTAGAGTCATTTTCCATAGCCCCATTGAGTTCTTGATGAAGACTCCTGGTGTCTTGTTGATGTTCATTTTCAAGCATTTCAGTATCCATGTGTGTGGCAATAAGTCATAGGCTTTTTTATAATCAATCCAGGCAGTGCACAGGTTGGTCCGCCTGATCTTGCAGTCTTGGGTGACTAGACCAGTAGCTGGTGCTTGACGCCTCTGGTATATACCATCTCCTTTCTGGGCCGTTCTCATGTATTGGGCCATTGGCCCATTCATCTAGCTGCTATGATGCCTGACAGGAGACTCCATGTTGTACAGAGGCAGGTTATTGGCCGGCAGTTGGATGGGAGCACGCTCTTCTAGGGATCCTTAATGATCAGGACTGGCTGTCCTTGGGCCAACCACTATGAATAGGTCCCATCCATCAGCAGCTGGTTCATTTGTGCTACCAGGTGTTCATGAGGTGAAGTTAGTTTCTTTAGCCGGAGGGTGTGGATCATGCTAGGGCCCGGTGCTGTCCAGCTCTTCATAGCTGCCCTGTCTTGGATGTCTGCCGTTGTAATGGTAGCTAGCTCTTGGTTTGGACTCCTTGTTATGGCCTGCTTTTGATGCATGTTTTGGTGGTGGCTCAGGTGTTTTTTCTGTGTTTTCCTGTTCTTCCTGGACCTGCAGGGCTGGTGTGTGGAGGAGGCCTACATTTCCACCACGGGCGGCGAGGCACATGGTTTCCATCGCCACTAATCAACCCTCCACGTAAGCCTGGTCATGACTCCACTCCTGTGCCAGATCATTCTGTCTCACTCGGTAGTGCATCTCTCGTTAGAGCCTTTGTCATCTTGTGAGTATTTTTGCCTTTTTTTCTCGTGGACCAACCCCACTGACTTGTGCCTTTGTCTCTGTTTTTTAAGTGTGTTGCCTCACCGCCTTTCGGTCTCCAGAGCCCTCGCCTCCAGCCACCACCGGGCAGCTGTTTTCTCCCTGCAGCCATTTTTTGTATTTAGCAGCTTGCAGCCATTTTTTGTGTCTAGCGGCTTTTTGTAATAAACTGTTAAGAACTTTCTCTCTGCCTGTTTTCTGCAACTTGGGTCCTGTTGGTTTTCAAGCCAGTCCGTAACACTCCTGTTGTTAATCTTTTTCTTAGTTCCATTTGGGACAATTATGATAAACCATTAAGTTTTGGAACCTGGAAAAATATTGTTGCCATGGGGTCAGTGAGGTTTTTTTTTTTTTTTTTTTTTTTTTAAATCACTTCCAAAATTCATTTTTTAAGCCTTATTTATTTACATTTGTGCAAATTTGCACCATTTAAAGTTATGTAGAATTCACTATTAGCAATTGCTGTTTGAGGTGTTCTCGTGGATGCACAGATATTTGTCACTGAATTACCCCTAAAATCATGATGATTATGGGCTATATAATATATAATATATATAAATATATATATATATATATATTTTCTCTATCGTTTCTAGGAGAACTGAATATTTGTTCACAATGGACATAAATCACACTGAATCCAAAAGTATTGGTTTCATGTCTTTGTGTTCAGAGTTGACTGAGCTATAACTCTGAGAGCCTTTTTAGCAAGATGTCGTCTTATAAACAGTTTATAAATGAATGTTTGTACCATACTTGTCAGACCCATCATTGGTCTAGCTCCTAATTGTAACTCAGCAATTACCTTAACCATGAAAGCGACAGAAAAACACTAAAAGTGTCACATGTGTGTTTACAACAAAGTTCACATGTTTTGGGGCCACAAGAGGAGACATAGCAAGAAAACTAAAACTATAGCAATATGGCAGTATTTTGGATTTGAAGCCAATGAAAGTGGTGTCCTAAATAACCGGAGGTGAAGCAGTGCTGTCGCCGTGTTTCTGTTTAAATCGGTCGCTCAATTTAAAAGCTCCATATTGGACGAGGACCGGCAAAAATTATAGTTAAGATGATAAATTACCTATGTGATACTTCATATCAATACAAAAAGCCAAAAAAGGTAGAGGCTGACTGAAGAATGATGGCCAGGAAGCTGACAGTTAAATGACCACCATTAATAATATGCTAGGCTACTCGCTGTTGGCTATATTTTTGCTGCTTCAATTAAACATCACAATATAAAACATGTTTTCTGTTTTAAAAGTAACATTACAAAGTACAAATAATACCTGTAATATCAGACAGGTTAGAAAATGATTATCAGGCTCAACCCTAAGCTGAACATTTGGTTTAAAGTTTGAACAGCAACTGATGCGGGGCCTGTGAGAAAATACTAGACCAGGGAAGTTTTGAAGCTGCTTTGTATATCCAAAAAATTCCTTGAAGGCCAGGGACTTCCACTGCAGGAACATAGCCATTGTGATGCAGTTTTATGGCAGCTAATGAGCAGACGACGAGCAAATGCATTACTATGATTTGCCCAGGTGACATGTGTAACTTTAGGCAATAGACAGTTGGAGGTTTAACACCTTTCAAAATGAAATATTAGTGGATCTATGAATGTAGGTATGTCTGAGCAGTTACTCTGTGTGTAGTCATATTTATACTACCCAGCACTCCTCAATAGGTTTCTGCGCACATGCCTACTCCTGTCTTATCCCTACCTTACCCTGATCTGTGCTCCAACTACAAATTTTATGTCATGGGACAAGCAGTTTACAAACATTAAAACATGACTTGTTTATAAAGCTAAGCAGAGCCTGGAGGGGAGACTGCAGAAAAATATGAGTATGATAGGCTGGGATCACTGTTATATTCCCACACCCCCAAGACCTTAAAGGCATTTTTTAAATGTTTTATATAAAGGAGTGTTGAACTTTCTCCTTGAGATGTACTTCAACTATATCCTAATCTATCTTTAACAAACCCAACCCCTAACCCTGACCCTAAAACCTTGTGAACCCTGCAAACAGCCTGTCCAGACCAGACAAACTGTCCTCACCCTCTGGGTCTAAGTCTTAAATTGGTTCTAAAATAACTGTAAGTTCAACTGACATCAAGAATGAACTTTGAGTCTCAGTTTTTAAGACAACACGGATGTGGAATCTGCAAATTGCAGACTTCATCTGTTGATGACTATCATGTGAAATGATTAAAAGTTCCACTACAGCTATTAAATGGGAGGTTGAGATGAGATTGTTTTGTCAACCACATTATATAAGGTTACCCTTGTGGGGATCAGCTATCTGTGTCAGTATGGGAAGTGAGTCCCAACAACATTACAGCTACACACACACACACACACACACACACACACACATACACACACACACCTCCTCACAAGGGTGCAAAACCAGATTAAGCAATTTTCCATCAGCTGTTTCCTGCTCTGACATTTATTGCCACAGCCTGGAAACTGAATTGTCTTTTGTAGTTGTGAATAATGTTTTCTTTCACAAAACAGGGTGCAAAAAAAAAAAAAAAAAGAAAAACGGAATATCTGCAAAACAGTGACAACATGCATGAAGAGTGGCTGAGACACAGATACTGTTGTGTACCGCACCTCGTCTTTCCATCTACTCTATCTGAATTACAAATGAATTATTGCGATGTATGCTTGGCCTTCTGAGCCACATTTCCGTAGTGCACTGTTACACACACACACACACACACACACACACACACACACACACACACACACACACACACACATTGCTGCAGAAACATCACCAGCTAACCTTAGGGCTAACCCTGGGGCTACAGTACGATATGCTAATTCATGAATTCATCGAAGATCTTTTGGGTATCAAACATTCACAGTCTCTCTGTCTATAGACTTGACAGGTGGCTCTAAAAAGTTTGTAGTAAATTGAAGTCCATATATTCACACAGTTACAATGGATTCTACTAGGGTATTCAAGTACCCATGGTGAAACAGTAAACATGGAGAGGCAGCATGTAGTTACACTGCACCACAGAACTACTACAACACATTTGTGAGAAATATAAAACTTTAAATCCAGCTTTCATTTTTATGTTCCCCACTGCATTTGACTGAACTGAACCCTTTGAACTCGACAGAAATGGCTCACCAGTGCCTTTTTGCTTATTGTGATGTCATCTCTTGGAGTATCTTCAAATGTTTTATACCTCTAGAATCTGTACAACCTAGGCTAAAAGGCTGTGTAAGTCAATAAACTATAATCATAATTAAAGTATTGAAATTGTGTCATTAAAAAAATTGGATGAATTTTCTCTTCAGACACAAAATAAAACCAAAACATATTGATCCAAAAGATTTTTAATCTCAGAAACATAAACAAAATATTTCTTAACACTTCATGAGTTATTTGAACGACGTACTTCATTTTCAGAACCACTTTTGCTCTCATGCACTTCCATGTAAACTTGAGATGAAAAATTTCTAGAAAATAGCTGAGGGCATCATTTTCTAACCTGCTCACTTTCTCACATTCTTGACTCCACAAACACTAAAAATACATCTCATGTCCGACAGAAGCTCCTCTCTCTGGTGAACATATTATTTTGATGACTGGACAACAATTTGGGTGTAAAAAGGAGGAGTCTGACTCCTTTGAAAAACTTCCTGTTTTCTTAGTTTGTTTGCCCCTCCCCCCTCCACTGCTCCAGGTGTCCCCCATTAATTATCATAGCAACGACCACTAACACACAAACACAGACATTTGGGCATGTGTGTGTCACAGAGCTGACAGCAGCAGAATCTCCATTTTAAACAGCTTGAAAACATTATATATTAGTGTTTTCTTAATCACATCAGAGGGCTGCATTGGGATTGGATCCCGCGGGACCCAACCCAAATCTTGCGGTAGCGGGCGGTTTGAACTTTGCTGCGGGCGGGAATGGGCAACAAAAAAAAAAAAACACTGCGGGATCGGGATGTAGCCTATAGCGACAGGATGGAGTTAACAAATGATGTGGAAAAGAAGCTCAAACAAGGTCTGAAGGTGCACTGAGCCCTTTACTCCCCAGCGTTCTCAAAGCTGACGCATTTCATCTTCAGTATCCCCGCATCCAGTGCGCCTTCAGAGCGGGCCTTTAGTGTCTGTGGGCGCATCTTGGAAGAGAGGTGCATGGGATTGGGACCACAGTCGGTCAGCAACATTCTCTTCCTCCACAGCAATATTATGGCCAAGTGATTCATTTGTGAAATTAATTCGTTTCATTTGTTAACTTGTTTATTTTATGTTATTTATTAGTGTTATTTGAGCCACTCACAGCCTACTCTCGTTGTTATTTGTTAATTACATAAAGAGGCGTGATGATGCCAATGTTATTGAGCATAGGCATATTTATCTCATTAATGTTTCTTATTAGGTCTCTCTTAGAAATGAGACCTTAACCTCAATCACTGTGTGATTACACAAAGGTAGAAAAGTAAATAAAATACAGAGGAGGAGAATAGAATATGAAACAGCCTTTATTCTGTTAAAAACTAAATGAAAACAACCAAATAGGAGCGCTATTCCTGACCAGTATGTGAAAAGACATGCAGGCCAGCAAAACGAAACAAACAAGCCCATGAATCTGTTTATTAATAGCCTCTAAATGTTTTCTCCTGTGGGATGGGAGAAGATACAAAATCAATGCATCTCTATTATTGTGCGGGCATTAATAAGTTTTGTGGGAGCGGGCGGGAGTGGACATACACATTGCAGGAGCGGGCGGAAATGTAACACACACGTTGCGGTTGCGGGCGGTAATGGTCAAAAATTCAGCGGGAGCGGGCAGGAGCTGGATGAAGAAAACAGTCCCGCGCAAGGCTCTAAATCACATACTACTACAGCCTTTACTGCTAATGCTACTGTTGCTACTTTTGGGGTTATCAGTGTTAGATACATTTTCTAACATATTATAAATACATACAATATTATACAAATGGTGTTCAATACCTGTGGTACATATAGAATGTAATACATGTTTTATGCAGTACTTGCAGTAGACAGTACATATAGGCCCCTAAAAACAGAAAAGTCTGTCCTTTGTGTTTTAAAAATATTTATATGACGTTACTGAAATGATCCCCGTTCACACAGAGCCGCAAAATCTACTGGAAACTCTGTAGTATGCACGCTAGGCTAATGGGTGGCAGTGTAAATTTGCAAAGCAACACCACGGCATGACGCCATGCATCTGCGCTGAAGCGCCTTCCTCTACAACGCGGTGATTACAAACCAAAACAAAGAAAACACAATGGTGAAAGCATGCACAGATAACTTTGTCTGAATGGATGACGAGGTGGATTTGCTACAGGAACAGATCTACACTTCACTTCAAATCAACAGGGTGAGCAGCACAAACAGAGCTCGGCATTGTTGTTGTGACGGTCAGCATGCCTAGTGACTGGGACCTAATGTGCATGTGTGAAAAGTCCGTTTTCAGAGGGACTGCATATTTTAAGTTTACATGTCAACAGAGACACTGCCGTTTCCAAAACGATGCACTCTGGAACCCGTTTTCAAATCGTTGCGTTTTCAGTCACCCAAAACGCCGCTGTCGTGTAAACGATCGGCCAAAACGCAACTAAAATTTACCGTTTTCAGTTGAAATTGTTGTCGTATAAACGGGACCTCATCTGGTTGCATTGGTGTAAACTGGTAGGTTTTTAGAATGTTGCAAAACAGCATGTTGCAAGTAGTTTGGTCTTCCACACGGAAACAAAGGGTTAAAATGGCTGAAAGATAATGACTTGTATGTGGTCCTTTAAGAAAAATGTTTTAACATCAAATAAATTAATAACTGTTTACTTTTAAAAGAATATGATTTCATTGAAATTCTTTATAAATTTCAATTTTACTGACATACCACTTCCACTATTATCACTAGTAGTGTCTCTGATACCAGGACTCCTTCCAATGAGGCAAAAAAAAAAAGATGTGAAGACAAAGAAATGTTTGACCTTTTAAGGCATCATTGCAAATTGACCAGGCCCACTGTGAGGAATGAAGAAAGACAAAGGAGGTCTCAAAATGTACATTTAAGAAAATGTGAAATTGAAAGCACGTCAAATTCGATGAGCAGGAACAAAGACAGAAGCACAAAAACACAATTTCCACTATGGTTCAGACAAAAGGAAAGGAACTGTAGGTGTGAAGATGACTTAACTCTCATGGACCTGCATATTGCTCCACATGGACCAGCGCCTGCCTCTCCAGTGCTGGAATAAACCTCCTGCTCCAATCTTTACAGCAGTAATTTCTTTCCCTCTGTCATAAAACTCAACTCTTGAAGAAATACAGCATGTCACCACATCTGATCTCTGTTCCTCCTCTTTCTCCTACTGTTACTCTTCTCTCTTTTCATAGTCTGTGTATTATCACGGAAGACGATTAGGGCCACTGTGGTAAAAAAGTGAGTTCTGACTTTTTTCTCAGAATTCTGACTTTAAACTCAGAATTCTGACTTTTTTCCTCAGAATTCTGAGAAAAAAGTCACGGCTGTAATTGTCTTCTGCACTTGGCCTGCTGCCTCGTGCCTACGACTGAATCACAGCCATGACGATATACAGTACAACGTCACTCCCTCTCAAGTGATATTGCTTAAATAAATGTGGTCTTCATAGAAAGTGTTATTTTTTTCCAGGGTATCCATGAGACAAACTAGTGAAAGACATTAAAAAAATGCTCCAGAGACACTTCAGAGGACATTGGTTCTGTGGATTTCCCCATTAAAGTGACCAGAACAAAGTATCAACATCAATAGTTTAGTCTGATAGCTCTTGTGGAAAAGATTAGCATTTTTATGGTGTACAGAGTTGATGTTTGGCACTATTTTAAAACAGACTGATACTTCTCAGATTGACTTATTTCTTCTTAAATATACCCAGTATGTTCCAAAAAAAGCCTTTTTTGTTTGTAGTGGTAAAACCAGCAACATAAATGTAGGTGGCAGGCAGTCATGGCAGAACACAGCGTGACTGACGGAAACACTAGCAGAAGAAACCTTTTGTTCCCAAAATATGAAAATATAATGAATATAAAATATAGAAATATAATATAATATATCATGAGCAGACTGTCATGACATTTACTGAGCATGCTCATGTCCCTAACCTCTTTTATTTTTTATTTTATTTTATTTTACTTTTCTTCAGTGTGTCATTCACACAGAGAACATCCTTTCTGAATCCTTTACATTTTAAAGGGAACCTGTTATACTCACTTCAAGGTTCATACCTGTTTTGCTCACACTGTTGCTGAAGGCTGAAACATTTGTCATAGCAGAAGGGGAATGACTGTAACAAAGCTCAGCACAGAGATCCAAAACCTGGGAAGAAATTAAAATTGGCAGCCAAGATTACATGTTTTCCTGATGCTAGCATGTAGTACTACATCTAGCAGCGTAGGTTATGTGCTGTAAAAACCTGCAGTAGCGTGCAGATGACCTTATCCTTTATGATCTGACATCTTGTTGCTTGTGGCCAAATGTAGTATTCAGAACAGTCTGAAGCCTAAGGTTTTTGCATAAAGCATCGGTGTATTACCAAACAGGCGTAGGCCACATGTCTAGGCTATGGCTGTGCCCAGAGCTGATGCACAAGTATAAATCCGCCCTAACACACACTTTTCAGGGATTGTAGTCTAAATATTAAGATTATAATTAACTGGAAACAAACATTTTTTTCCTACTACACATTGATCATACATACCGAAGCGCACTGCATTCACTGAATAAAAACTCACAAACTGACACCTTTTCTCACAATGACAAGAAAAGATCTCATAAGTACAACATCCTCGCAATCATTGCTAAACATAAGATAAGACAGTGTATGATGGCACTATTGCAATTAATCTGCTTTTACTACCTCCTCTGTATGAGACTTAGGGAAATATTAATGTTTCTTAAAAATGAGGATGGCATAAATATCAGCATGCCAACACTGCACAGGCATCTCAAGACACAGGGGTGAAGTTATTTTAATATTTGATATTTGCCTTTTTTTTGTGGCTATTATCTTCAATAGCTCTATCAAAGCCTTGATTTCTTTTTTGTATAGTGATTTTATTTGTGGATATGCTGGAAAGCTAATATAGGCAGATATTTTACAGTTTTAGTCGACTCAAAATAATAAAAATGACCATGCAGTTGAGAGCGCAATGACTTGAATGTCTGAACAATGCACCTGTGACTACAGGTGTAGTTCAGGACTGTCCTAAAATTGCAATACAGCCATTTCAATATTCAGTAACTTTTTTGTTTATTCAAAATAGCAATCTCAAACTTCTGCCATTATAGAGAATAGCAGCCTGTTATCTTTTCACATCTGTGAGTTATAAAGTAAATACATAAATAATTAAAGAAATGTAGCCAATCATGGGTGTGAGATTGCCCTTAGCAAATCCCTTAACGTCATTATCAATGACCTATTTCTTAAATATGCATATTTCAAGGTTGTACTTTCAATACTTGCTTATTGATTAATATTAACAACAAATCAGTTGTCATGTGTCTTTGAAAATACTCTCACAACTTTCACAACTGGTAGTTTGTGGAAAAGTCCTTAGCAAATCTCTCAGTAACATTATCAGTGAGCCACAGCCCTGACAAAAACATTTTACCTCACCGAACACGGCAGTTGCTTCTCTACTGCTGCCTTGATAAGTTAGTGTACAAGGTAAGCCATTGGAAATATTCAAATTAAGTGCACCCTAAAGCTGTTACTGATTGTATTTTATTTTATTTTTTTAGTAGGTGTCTAAAGGACATTTCGCTGCAGCCCAATCCACAGTAGTACATTGCTTAGCTTCCATATCAATCAATCAATCAATCAATCAATTTTATTTATAAAGCCCAATATCACAAATAACAATTTGCCTCACAGGGCTTTACAGCACACGAAATCCCTCTGTCCTTTGGACCCTCACAGCAGATAAGGAAATGTCATTAAGCATGACTGCCGAGTGTGTATTCAAATCCGTGTTCTTTTGTTTTTGGCAGAAAAATCCGTCAGTATAGTAGTAGTAGTAGTACAGTACAGTATAGTACAGTAGCCCATTTTGTTGTCTTTTTTGTATTCATCTCATCTTTCTCTCATCACTTGAAGCTTTCCTTCTCCATTTCTTTTTCTTCAGCGGCATCCCATTCCTCAAAATCCTTGTAGCTACTCTCAAAATAAAATTTAAGATGTCATGTCACAGCTTGTGTGAGCCTACAGTTACATTAACTTTCTTTTGCAAGGGGAGGACCTATCCCTACTTAAGCTTAAGTGTCCCACATTAGGCAGTGTCCTATTAGGTGAATTCACCCTACCTACTGAATGTATACACATGCTGCTTTTGCTTTTTAATGATTATATAACAGTGAAAAAAGGCCGACCCTGAAGGGAAGCAGGGAAACTTTGCTCATATTCAACCAGCTGTGTGTCAACATGTCAACGCATTGTGCGCAGATGAACGTTGTTTGACTTCTTCCGCAGCCCCTGGACAGCTGCCAGTGTAGGTGCTGGGAGCGGCACAGGGGTGAAGCTAAACACTTTTCATCTGCACACAGTGTGTTACCTTGAATTTGTTGCAGTGTCAGTCTGACATCCTGAATATATCCTTCAAATGCATATTGTAGAAATCTGAGAGTATTTCTCCAGGGGAGTGCAGTTAGCGACAGTGGGAGCGCCATCCCAGTCTAGCTCCGAAACCGAAAGTTTTTCGGACTTAGCAACCGTAACTAAGGGGGGTGGGCCTTAGTGAAGGGTAAATTCAATATTAATTATCATTAGGCTGCCTTTGCCATGGATACAGAGTACAGACACATTTCTATTTCCAAATTTTTAATCAATAAAACGTGCTTTAATCATTATTTTGTGTCACATAACTCAATGTTTAAGTAGTAAGCCATGTTCTAAGCAGGATAATGTATAGTGAGCCGGTGACCCTGACGCACATCTTATGATCTCTACTATACTATGTAGAAGAAAAAAACAAAGAAACATTAAACATAGGATGGAGGACCCTTCACCAAAAACACACTGACCCACAACCAAAATTTCCAGGTGGTATTGGTAAAGTGGGACACCATATATATTGGCAATCTGGGGCACTTGCAACACACTGATAATAAAAACAATAACACAAACAACAATTAATTTCCGATGAGTACAAATATTAAAAAAAACCATTTCATTCATTTAAAAGGCAATTAACAGTTAAAAAGGAAAGAGGTTCAACCATATGTATGGGTTCAACTGCTAAGATAGCTTGACATTTATCCATGAATCAGAACAGAGACCTGAGTCACAGGTTGCTATGGAGACAGTGCACTGGGTCGAGAGAAGCCCCCACATTAAAATCCATTGGCAATGGGACATAAAGACCTGAGTTTAGTCGCCGAACAAATTGAACAAATCCTTTTAATTCAAAATCTAAACATCACATTGAAAAGCTTGATAGCTAGCTAGCATAAGCATTATGATTATCTTTTCATTACAAGCTAGCTTAATTTATGCAAATTAAGTAAATTTGTTGATATATCTAGCTAGCTAGATAAGTAAATTTATAAGGGATGAATAAAAAAGGAACTTATTTCCACCTTTAGAATGACTTGAATGGTTGTTGGCATTTAAAAAAACAGTAAGATTCACATGGATGTGATTTTTTTAAAAATTATGAATCACCATTACACCCCTAAACAAAATATATCACAATTACAAACTATCCGCCAGTTTTCTTATTTCTAGAACACTAACATCTTTCAACGCTGTATCATTTTGCTACCGTCTTTGTTCACTGCAGAGGGAGTTGAATATAGTGAGCCACACCCCCAGAAGTGATGTCATCAACACAGAACCAATATTTTTTTCAATCTTATACTTACCTATGATGAGTTCAATGATGATTTTTAGTAATAGAAGTAGGCTATACACGTGTAAAGATAAAGATGATTAAGCTTAACTGTCCCAGTTTGCCCATTGTCCCACTTTAACCATATTCACCCTACCCTGCAATGGCTATGGAAATATGCAGGAAATCAGATAAATTGCTTTTGTTTGGAAATCCAGATCTCACTTCGTCAAAAAAGTGTAATGCTTGCTGATTACACTTCAAGTGGTTTCAATCGTATTGATTTGTCCCTCCTCAATAATGCATTTAAGATTAAATGGATTAAGCTATTTCTGAAGGATCCCTGCTCCATATGGAACTGCATTCCTAACTTTTTATTCAAGAGCATAGGGGGTTTCTCCCCTGGCACTAGCCAACTTTGATTAACAAATGCTATCCTGTTGGTCACTCATGTACAACCACAACTTTTCTCCTCACACGTATTTCATATGGAACAACAAGGATATTACATGCAAGAAAAAAACAAACACTATTTTACCAGTCATGGTTTGAAAAAAAAAAATCCTTTTAGTCTCACAATGAAAATGGAGAGATGTTATCTTATGGGGAATTTACAGATTCTCTTTTCCTGTCCCCCCAGGACAGCTAGCTGAGAATTAATTTGTCTTTTGACTTTTTGGCTTATTATTTTGGTGTTGATTCGACCACTGTTTCAAAGCTTTTCAAACACTGTATTAGTGTCATGTATTGTAGACTAGTGACAAGTCTAGTTATATGGCCTGACAGGGAATCATTAAGAAAATCTCTTCCATATGCATTTAGGAACAGTACGGTTGAAAGGACAGTTTGTATTATTGACTGTTTTGAAATATTTATTGAGAAACCTCGCAACTTGTTAGCCAGTGCTCAATGTTATTAAACATACAAGTCACACTATACAATGAAATATTTAATTGCCATTTGCCCACAAGGTTACATTTGTTTCATTTCCAATGGCTGGGGAGGCCGCACGAGTGATAAGTTCATCACAGAGCAAAGTCATTTTTTGTCTCATTTGCTCACAGGGGACCTAGTTTTGGCAGACAGAGGTTTCAATGTCGAAGACTCTCTACAGTCTTGCCAAGCTGAATTAAAGATTCCAGCATTCACTTGTGGCAAGAAACAGCTAGATCCTGTTGAGTTGGAGAACATCAGATGTTTAGCATCTCTTAAGATACACATTGAAAGAGTCATTGGAGTTCTCCGCCAAAAGTACAGTGTTTTGCAAAGCACTGTCCCCATTGCTTTCACTGACATTGACCGAGAAAATGATGCGACAGACCTCGACAAAATTGTCAAAGTATGTTGTGCCCTTACAAATGTCTCTGAATCTGTTGTACCCTCTCAGTGATCCTGTAACAGGTGTAGGGTGTCAGTCTGACAACAGGTGTTGGATAAATTAACTAGATACAGATATGCTCATGTTACTCATGACAGATGTGATGTAATGCCTCTCATTACAGATGTATTAGGGATGCACAATATGGATATGTTTTAGCTTATATCCACCTGCTTCTCATGGTCAATACTGATAAGATGACCAATAATTTCACACTTTTGTATTTTAAAAGAAGTTCATATAACCTGTATTTTATGCACACTGCAGGGTGAGAAAGGCTAAGATGAGATGTAGTGAACAAAGATGGATGATTTAATATTTCATAGCTCTGATCAAACCAAATTTGGCATCACTATTACAACAAAAACAAAGAACAGCTCTGACTTAACTTAAACTTAATATACTTTGGCTTTCATAGTGTTTTCTGAAGAATTCAAATAAAGTGCTCTGACAATCTGTCATATCAGATAACTCCATACAGATGTACTTGTGTGACTCATAACAGATGTAGCTGCAACGATTAATCAATTATGACATTAATCCTCAACTATTTTGACAATGGATTAATTGGTCTGTGTAATTTTGGAGGCCAAAAAAGTCCACATTGTCTGATTTCAGTCTCGTAAATAATATTTTTTCTGGTTTCTTTGCTCCTATGACAGTAAACTAAATATATTTGGGTTGTGAGCAAAATAACACATTTGAGAACATCATTTTTAGGCTTTGGAAAACTTTTTTCATTTTTCACCATTTTGACATTTTATAGACGAAACAACTATTAATCTATATTGAATCAAATAGGAAACCAATTAATCAACCATGAAAATAATTGTTGGTTGCAGCCCTAAATATATATATACTATATCATAACTCATTACAGATGTACTGTGACTCATGATAGATGTGATGATGATGATAATAATAATAATGATAGATGTGGGTATGTTTTGCCTTGAAATGAATTCAGTCAGGGAACTGTCATTCTTGGAAACCATCGGCTGTATTCGGCATCTGACTTCCAGCAGATGGCGATACAGCCTCTGGGGGCAGACCCCCGACTTTTTGGCATTCCGGTTTGATTTAGCCGGAGGAGGCGAATTTCCGTTTCCGACTTCCGTTTATACTTAAGTAAATATGCTGAACCATTGCGATGGATTCAGAGTTTGCAGTGACACCAGCTATGTTCTGCTTCGTTAGTTCACCGCACAGACCATTTAACCTGGCTGCAGCCGGCTCAAACGTGATTGGTCAATATCACGCAGACTAAAAAGAGCCTACAACCGGAAACCTTCCACTCTTTTCTGGAGGCAAGAGCTGTATTCGAAACCATCCACTCGCTCACTCACTATTCCCTATATCGTGTTTACTATATAGTGCACTACATGGGGAACGACTGAACGAGATTTCGGACACTAACTGAAATTTTCTGAATGTCACTGTGTCAGTAGCTGTGCCGCATACTCCTGTGACGCAAGTGGACGCACTGAGCATCATGTTAACAAACCGGGTGCTTTGAGGATGATCAAACTGTATAGTGGTTGTAATTTTTGTAAATAAATTGTTGAAATGTCAATGGTGTGGACATTTGGTTTTGTCAGCTATGGTTGTGTGTCTGCATTGTGAGCTGTAATAGCCCACAATAGTGCACAAGCTACAAGCTACCTGGCTCGTGCGAGCTAAGTGGCTATTGTTAGCTCGTGAGTTAACGTTACCAGCTAGCATCCTATTTGTTTCTTTTCTTTTTGTGCCACCTTTGCGGTTGTTCTTCTTCTCCTCTGGCAAAAGACGACCGCATTGCATTGTGGTATACAGGAGTAAAATGTAGGGTACATCGTTTGTTCACTCACATTTGCTGTGCATTGTGGGTATTTTATAGTCCACTATATAATGAATGAAATTAACCACGGAGAATTCAAACAACGCTACAAAATGGCGAACACACTATATAGTGCGCTATATCCGTGATAGGGAGCGATTTCGAACACAGCTAAGATCTCCGGGGTTTGCCTACAGACTCTAGATTCGCTGAATGTAAACAGGGCCATTAACTCATTGTCGCATCTTTTGATCACAGTTTAGTTTGTGAGGGTTTTCTGTTTTTGCGAATTGAGCTAGGGGGTGCGAGTGCGCATGCACTTAGGCCTCTACTGTAGCCTGAAGTTTGTTTAATAGTGACGGGGAGTCGATAATGGTGGACAATTTAGTCTCAAAGAAATCAAAGAATGCGCCACTATGGCAACACTTTGGCTTTGAGCCAGATGAAGGAGGCAACCCTTGTTTGCACTGATTGAGTAAGCTGCAAAATTTATTTGCAAGGAATAAAAGAAACAACTTGTTACTGTCACTCTGTTGTCCTATGGTCGTTTTTTATTTTAAATGAGTCCCCCCAAGTGGTGAAAATCCAGTATTACCGACTTGATGCTGTGTTTTACAAAAACTGGACCGTTTTTTTTTTTTTTTTCTTTTTCCCCTCATACTGACCCAACCCTAATACTCTCTGACAACAGAGAGGACTGCTAGCTTTATTGTCTGTTCCTCTTGTGGGCAGTTTTTGCAGAGTTTGTAGGGACAGGCCCATTTATGGCAACCCACTGGACCCGTCGTGTGTGTGAGCTGGTCGAGGCGTGGGTACTGGAGCTAATCGCGGCCATTCAAGTCAATGTAAGCTGCTCCACCAGAAGAGCCGCAGACCATCCTAGCCGCAGCCTAGAAGTGGCTCAGCGCTCCACTCTGCTAAAAATATAGGCCACAACCCTCAAAATCCCTTGTGTGATATAGCTAGCTAGCTAACCACTGTGGAGGCTATTTTTAAGCTAGCACGAGCTACCGCAGTGTTTCTTATTAGCTTACTCAACAACGCTGAGACACGTCCGTTTTTTGACGCTGCTGTGCGTTATTAAAAGACTGTGATATATGATATCTGTGAGTGCTGACATTTTGATTTTTGTAGCTTACATATTAACCATAAGTTTCAACTAAAGATTACTAATTTCATTTATCACATCATGTAACCACTTATGTGAGTGAAGCTAGAAATCTTAAGCTGAAACATACGGTTTGTAGGCTAATAGCAATCATTCAAGTAGCTAACATTAGCTTGCAAGTAGCCCTGTTTGGGATGGGGACAGTGGTTAGCTAGTTAGCTAGATACAGTTTGTTGCATACCCACTGGGGATTTTGAAGGCTGCAACAATTTCTGTCCTCCATTTTCCTTTTTGAAGCTAACAATCTTGCAAGTAGTGACTCTGCAAGGTCCCCAGTCTTTGCAAAATCTACCTCTGCGACTAAAGACTCATGACACATCGACTTCAGATATGAGAGGGTGCCAGGCTCTGATGACAACATGAACTGATATATTTACAGTGCGTTAAAAAATAGTTTGGTCTCTGAGCAAATTTCAACAGTCATGAAAGCTGTTAACGTTTACATTTACATGTTATGCATGTTAGGCATAAAAATTATGCGTGATTAAGGGTGGGCCACTTTGAGTGACAGGCTGTTTGCTGATGGTGTCTTTAACTTCTCAGTATGTAAAATAGCACAGCGCCAGCCTTTCGCCCAAGTATGGTCACTTAGGGTTAAAAAAAAATCAAGATTGGGACGTCCAGAAAGAAAAAAAACATGGGTAAATATAAGAATCTTCTAGAAAACTGCCCAAAAGTGGGTTTAATGAAAGAAACCTCTATAAGAACAAATGGTGAATGAGGGCCATTAACTCATAAATCACAAAACTGTTTGCAAAAACTGTCAGCTGCCTTTGAAGTTCATCACTAACAAGTGACAATGAAAATTGGACTTGTTTTTTTGTTTTGGGCTCAAATGTTTTAGGACTCTTTGATGACTTTATCCAGGTGTCCTCCTGGTCCTGAGCCAGCTGTCAGGAGCTGTGGTTTGCACTTGGTGTCGAGAAGAAAGAGTTGATGGAGCCACCGGGGGGACCAGGCTGGGCACAGGCCAATTATTAGTGTCAGAGCCGAGGCAGGATCGATGTGGCTCCAACAAAAACCAACTCCCACTAGCGGCCCAAAGGACGACTCCTCCTCCTCCTCAGATCAATGGCAATAACCGCTCCCCTTTCTTTCTTCTCTTCTCCAGGAGCTCAATAAAGGGGAGGCTAACACTCTGTCTCTCTCAGCAGTGATTAGGCTCACAGAGGGAGAACAGTGATGTATATATCATATTTACTCTGGTTGGTTATTGTCCTGTCCGTGTTTTATTGACTGCTGGGTCTCTGGAGACTTTGGGTTGTCCATTGATAACCGCAATCCAGGCCTGGAAATGATGAAGTGATAGAGAACAGAGCAGACTGCATAGCAGAAATAGAACTTAACTGTGAATGACCAGAGGAAAAGGTAATGAGCTCATGTAAGTGTTAATGTGGTATGAATTATTTAAGGTAAACCTCTAGTCACTGTCACAAAAACATTTAACATGATGTAAAGTTAAGACCCATTTGAATGTTGATATCACAGCTGCTGTCATCAACCTGTAGCCTGTCAGATGATCAGCAGCTTGCAATGTTTGCTGGCTAACTATGAGCAAAAAAACAATCTGTTTTTATTTTTAGTTAATCTGTTGTCTGACAAAAAAAATGAAAAGTTTGTGATCAAGATGCACTAAATTGTGTATTTGGCTCAATTAAAACGCACAGCAGGTGACCACAGAGAGCAGAAAGACTCGCTTACTGGAGTTAAGCTCTCAGTCAATTGTGAGCAAACATGCAGGGACTAAAGTTGGATTGCACTTTTGTATCGAATTGACACCGAACCCACAGCGCAGGCTCTGCGTCCGAGCCTACGCAAAGGGGTACTCCCCAGAAATGTATCTACATGTCAAGGTGATGCAGACATCCTGTCTTTTTTTGTAAGCTGAACACCATTTCCTTCAGTGGAAACAAAGCTTTTTACTTTCATTTCACAAATAAGAAACAACGCATTGTAAAGGCATTTTAAGTCTTGTGTGTGATAGGCTATGTCCTTGCTTCATATGAGTACAGGAAATCTCTGCTAGTCCCTAGGCTAATTTAAACAATGTCAAATGCCATGGGTCTTTGCTAGTAGCGTTAGCATGTTTTATTTGTTTGGAAAACATGTTTTGATAAGACAGTTGTTTTGTCGGTGAATCTTGTGAGTTGTGATGGAGCCGAATTTTGTTCCACAACTTTGTTTAAAGTTGATTTTGTTCCTGGCTCATATGAGTAGAGACCTCTGCTAGCCGCTAGGCCAATTTAGAAAATATAAAATGCCATAGGCTTGTGGTAATAACATTAGCATGTTGTATTTGTGGGGGGAAATGTGTCAGCAAAAGACAAGTGCTTTGTCTGGGGATCCTATGAGTTATAATGAGGCAGATTTGTGTAATCGTGTTTGAAATTGTCTCTATTAAGCCATTTTTAATGTGTGTTTTGAAACAACTAAACTTACTGCACTAAACAGAACTCCCATTGCCAACTAGTGTTTTGGAGATGTAACTGCAAAGAGACACAGACACACCACCAAACAAGTAGGCCTATAAATGCTCACAATGGCGTAGGCTACGATGTAGAACTGAGGCTCAAGTATGAATCTGCCTGTAGTGAATACATGATTCAAGTCATTTGTTCAAACCTGAGCTGTGAGTGATAGTCACTCAGGCACTCAAAAGCCTGCTCCTTTTCCTCTTCCTCCCTCACATGTCTTGAAGTCTTGAGGTCTGTACCTAATAGGGGAGGATTTTAACTCTCAGTTTGCAAACAGTATCTTTATCCAACTAAATTCTCAGCTCACTGACTTATCCCTCACAAACAACCAGTCTGATGTCACTAGTTAGCGCAGTTGAAATGAACGTTCAGCCCTATTTCAGTTCAGTTAGTGGGAAAACGTGCAGTTGGAGCTCTGCTCAAGTACTGAATAATTGAGTGAACAAGTCTTTTGAACAAATTGTTTTAATGTATGGGTTCTAGTGATTCAGTGCACTGGGGTGGTTGTAGGTGAGGAGGCAGGTGAGAAGGTGTCTTCCTCTAATTGGTAATTTGGACTTTTAATCCCCGGCTCCTCCAGTACACATGCCAAGGTATTCTTGTCCAAGATACTGAACCCACCATTACTCCTGATTGCTGGGCCATAAGCATGTGAATGCATATGAACGTTTATGCTGAGTAGCAGGTGTCACCTTGTATAACCTCGGCCACCTGCGTATGAATGTGAGTGCAGTAGTTAATATTTCCAAGATGAAAAGGAGAGTACAGGTGTGAATGCACGTCTCTATCTCAGATTGTGCCAAACAAACAATTTCAGATTGGAATCAATGAAATCTCCTTGCACAGCCACAGGTAGTCAGGTGCTATTAGGCAGCAGGAATGTGTGTAATCAGCTTGACAAACAAATCCTCCGCACACTGACATAGACTTTACTATACTTTATTTGAGGGAACAACATGTTTTGCGTTAAGCGTCATCAGCTTCACCTCAGGTCTGACTTTTAAATCACATTTTGGGATCAGAATATAGCCTGTATTTTGGACATTTAAATGTGCTGGGACACTTTTAAGTGCTACCACTGTAACAAAATAAAAGTTCAGAGCGGGTTTAGAGAGATTTATTTTTTCAGTGTGATTTTTGCATCATCACTGAGGGTCTGGAATATTGCATTATGGGATTGCTAGCTGAAAGTTTATGTGCTGTGGACACCACTTTTTCTGAACTGTTTAAATTTTTGAGGGAACCATCTCAAGTGTACATCTCACACTCATGATATGGTCACGCAGAAAGATTTTGGACAGCAAGAACAGTGTGCTATATAGCAAATAGTGTTTATGGGGTTTTAGTCCAACAGACTTTTTCTCAAATCCAGTGAATATTTCCTCACAGCATGCTAGCTGTCCATTCTGTGTGTGTGCTGGGAAAATAAAAAAAAAAAATCATGTGTTCATACACAGCCCTGGCTGTGTAGACGGGAAATAAACAAAGTGGCTTGGACTGAGCTACACAACAATACTGACTACTGACCATCTTTCACATCCTCACCCACGAGGAACGAACCTACCCCATAATGAAATATAAATACACTTGGCAGTGCTGGCCTGTGGCTTAGGCAGTATGGGAGAATGTTAAGGGCATTGTCATCCGTACAGAGGCACCACAAATGTAGGAAGAAAAAAACCAGTAAAATGTTTATCTTTTACCATTTTTTACTAATACTATTTTGAAATATCACACAAGACCAAGAACTACATAGCAAAGCCTACTAAATAATAGAGGCCTTTTTTGGGGGGTTCCTGGTGCCCCCCAGCTATTGGTGAAATTTTTATTTTAAACACATGGATCGGTATCAGCCCACAATTTCAAAATCAGTGCATCCCTAGTTAAATTAGAACCTAAATTATTATCATTTTACAATGTAATTTTACTGTTTAGTATTCTGAACTAGTATATTTGTAATTCTTTATATTAATTACTCATGTATATGATTATTATGGGAGAGGTGTGTTTGTTTGGGTATGAGTTAAAATATCAAACATTGTTGTCCAGAATCGCAGACTCCACCTAAATCGTCAAGATGGATCTATAGTTTTTGGGTGTTTTTCTCCCCAATAAAAACAAAACCAAGGAATATTTTTCTCCTAATGAGAGGGAGGAGTTGTTTTTCTCTGCTGACTGTTCAAAGTTAATTTGATCAATATGTGTTAGTTGTCAAATGGTGATATTTGACATCCACAGTTTAATAAATTGCTATGCTTATTAACTAACAGCAGGGCTGTGCTTGGGGATGATTTGAGAATTACTTTAATTGAGTGCATGTCATTTAGAAATACAGCGCTAATTAGTTTACTGCCAAAAGGGTCAATACATCTGTACAGCTCCACTTCTGCCTGCTCTGTTTACTCCTTCATTAGGTCGCATGTATCATTATTTCACTCACCAAATTAAATAAGTACAAATATTTCTGTTTTTCTGGCATTTTGGATGACTCGGATGATCAAACAGCAACATGAGTTTCTATTTTCACATCACCTTTGTGTTAAAAATGAAGAAAACCTCGACAAAACTGTAGCAGCATACAATTTATTTATTCAATTTTTTCAGGCACACACATTTTATTTAAACAAAAATATGATGGATGTTTGCATAGAGTTGGATACAAAAAATAGTGCCCATTTATTCTTAATACAAATGCTTACCCAATACATACACCCCTAAAGTTTTCATTCCTCTTGATTTTACAAAAATTGAAGGTCTAGCGGGTAACAGTTTCAGAGATTTTGTGGTGTCAAACATTCAGAATTTCAAATTGCAACCAGGTGAAACTTCTCCTGATTAGAATTCCTTCAGTGTTCATTGTTAAGAACATTTACTGGGAGCCGGATTATCCACAGAGGTTATTTCCTCTCCAAAACAAACATAGCAGGTGATTAAAATCGGTTAAAAAAAAAACCAAACAACTAAAGCACGTTCACATTAAGAATCAGTTTTTCTCCAGTGCTGTTTGGCATGTCAGAGAAATGAGACTTCAGATCCACACACTCAGTAGGGTTTTTACGGAGAGCATAATTATCCACCAAGGTCTCGTGCTCTCAAAACAAACCCAGTAATTTAAACCAGTAAAAACAATGAATACAGCAGATGTTACAAATCAGTGGTTTTCCAATGCTGCTGGTTTCTGATGGCCTAACTACGGTGATCATGCGAAAACCAGACAACATGAAAACAAGACTGGCCCTATCTGAAGTCAGTGTTCGGTTTGGCCATTCTGGGCTACGACAGAAACATGGCGGTGAACATGGCGGTCTTTGTGGACGACGATCTGCTGATTATACATTAAAGAAAACATACTCACCATATTCCATTTCTGCTAATATATCTCCCTAGATCCTACACACTGGATCTTTAAAGACCATAATTTAAAATGACAGAATTGTTCTTTCAACAGTATTACAGAATCTTTTTTTATAATGGTAGTGGGTAAAATTATTTCTAGGCTACAGGGGGGCGTTTTGTGGTCAACTAGGGGAGCAGATGCCTCCAGTGTAGCTAAGCCTTTGGTTTTAACTGAATTTTGGGAGTTGGGGCCTTTTAGCTTCTTCATCCAAAACCTCAGAAATAGCACAAAACTGACCTTTATTTCTCTGATAGCTCTGTCTCACCATATTATTGCTTTCGCATAGAGGCAGCTTACAGGAAAGTACAAAACAAAGATGTCAGTTATCCAAAGATTTTATTGTTTCTGACACAATATATTTGTAACCTCTGTAAAGAAACCTAAAATTTTCATGGTGAGTAAAGCCCATTACACAAGTATCATTTAAATGAATAACATGCAATAAGCTCTCATTTCCTTAATTTGAAAATAATGCCAGCATTATAACTGACTAGTCTAAAATCAAGCCTTTCCCAGACTATCTGTCATACTCTATAACAGCAAATAAACTTGATAAAGTGAAAAGAGTTTGGCTGTTGCTTAGCCAGTGTAACAAATCATTGTACTGTGCTCCATGCATTCTCTTTACAGATGAATAACAGAGGAAATCTACCAGCACTCATAGTTGAGAATGGTTTGGGGTGTCCACAACAAACTCTACAGTAAATTACTATGAAAAAAGCAATGCACATTAACGCTTCTACTGGAAGTAGCAGATTTCCAGGATACATGGCAGAGTTTTCGATGGCCAGTTCATAACTGAATTTTTTAGGGCTACTAAAGCTGATTGCAAAAAATGATTCTGTCACGCCAGAGCATCGAGACAAAAACCAAAGAATATAAACAAAAATGCTAATGCGCCAAGTCTCATGGCCCTTTCAGAATAAGTTCACTGAACTGTGTGGAGATTGCATTGTCAACACCATAATTGGGGAAAGACTCCAGTCAATCTATTTCTCCATAAAATGTGATGCCACACTAGATATTAAGCAGAATTTTCCATTTCTGAGGAACAGTACATGTCTAATGATGCACATGGCAAAGTATGGACAGGTCATAACTTATTCTCATACAACATTCATGATAATCTACCAAAAGTCACAAAGAACAGTTTCTATGATATCCAGTGAATAAGCATCCTACAAATCATGTTCAGTCAGACAACTCTGGATTGAATTTAGCATTTTTATTGAGCATAAATATTTGCATGCTGAAGCACAGCGTGAATAGTTTAGTATGGCTGAAGCAAGATTGGCGTCAGGCTCTATCTCAATTTATTCATTCCCTGAAAATGATCTGTATGACAGACATTACAGGGAATGAATAGCAGACCCCCAGCAGGGGGTCCTCGAAACAGAGCCCACAGGTGGATGCTGGGGAGGTGGTGGGATTTGAGAAGCTTCCTAAGCAGCACACAGCAGCGGCAGCAGCAGCAGCGAGAGCAGCAGAACACAGCAGGATCACCAGCAGAGCAGCAGAGCAGCAGAGGCAGCATGCAGCAGCAGCAGCAGAGTAGCAAGGAATGATCAGGTAAGCACAGGGGGTTTAAATAGCCCGCTCTATCAGCTGAGGAGAGCATGTGACTGATCAGCTGATCAGGATTGGCGCACTTGAGTTGTCTGCCTGAACTAGCTCCGCAGGCTTCGCATCATTTACGTCCTTAATGTAAAGTTATATAATTAATGTAACGTTACAGAGTTTAGGTTTAGGCAAGTAAAGTTAATGTGGTTAGGTTTCGGAAAAGAGACACAGTAAGAACTGTGTTGGGCGAGCTACTTGGAAAATATAGTGAACTAAGCAATGGTTACTCAACATCAAAATAAGATTTTACTTCATTGAAGCTATCCCCAAGGATATGTAGTAAGCTAAGCTAATAAACAGTTGAACTGTTTATTAAAAAAATAACAGACTTAAATTAAAACTCTTTTCTTTTTTTTTCTTTGAAGACTTTGTGACATTAAAACATGTCCTCAAAGAAAATGACATTCAGTTGGCTTAGTACACTCTTTCTCTCTCTCTCTCTCTCTCTCTCTCTCTCTCTCATAAAATACAAACACAAAATACACAATATGAAAATTAATCAAATAAAATAGATATTTTTCATAAAATATATATGAATAAAATAAAATATGTAAATAGATAGTTTTTATATCCTGTGTGTGTGTGTGTGTGTGTGTGTGTGTGTGTGTGTGTGTGTGTGTGTGTGTGTGTGTGTGTGTGTGTGTTTGTGTGTTAACTGATGGGCCGGCCAAAATGAACACAAAGAAAGAAAGGAAGATACCCAGACCAGCCCACAAAGGGCCGTAGGATCTGGGCTCTTCCTTCTAACCTAAAATAGAAAACTAACTGACTCTCTCTATCTTTTTTTTGTTGATGCTACCATGCTACTCAGTCAATTGATCAACTTTGCTACTGAAAAGCTATTTGAATTAAAAGTAGTGATGCTACCACCACGCTACTGAGAAATATAGTTAAGTCAGAGTTCACACGGTTCAGAGCACTGGTCTCCCAGGTACAGTCCTGTGTTTTGTGATCCATCCACCACCCCAACCTGGCTTCCTAACTGGATCGCTTGGGGCTGCTTCTTTCTTTACTCCTGTCAGTGCATAGGTCACTTGATTGCACCCTTCCAAAATATGTGGGTTATGCTTGAATTACTGGCTTATGATTATGTGGGACACGTTTGAATTTTGGTGCATTATTTTTCATACGAAAAGGTATGAACAGTACATGAGAAAAGCCTGACAAATTATCGTTTTATTGAGTTTGTAGACCCTGCAAAAAGGGCAGGAAAAGAAATTGTTGGTATGATAGATGAATGGGATAGACCTAACTGACTCCTGTGAACAACGGTATCCTTTGGCCAAGTTTTCCACCTGCATTTTGCATACACTGAATTTAGTATATGTGTATGCTGTTCAGTCACATAAGGAAATGTCAGCTTATTGCAGATGTGTCAGCCGCCCTTACACACTCTTTAGCAGGAGTCCAGACCAATGGTCTGTGTTAAAGAAAAGGCAGGCTGGTCTTTCCACTGCCTGAGTGACACACAATGAAGTGCGTGTATTGTTGTGGCAAGACCTCGCCACGTCCCCCACTGTGTATTTAATTGCATAATATCATCCTGCAAATGATCAAACATGGTCTTATCAGAAGTGAGTAATGAGAGAACATTTCACATCATTCACAGCAGTTGCATGTATACTATCTGGGTAAAAATATTAAAACATATTGAGGATAGGAATTTGCCCCTGCAGAGTGGCAACCAATCTTTGGATCAAGAAGTAGTAAACACTGAAGCTCTACAAGAAATAATTTCTGTGAGAAAGAAGTGGAATTCAGTGTTGTTGTTCAATGTATTGCTGAAAGTCATAATATAGCCCAAGCAACTGTCATACCACCTGAGTTCATCCATTGCAAGCAGAGAAAGCAACAGTGCACTGAAGAAAGGTGGAGAGCACAGGAGACTCCTGGTGTAACAGTTACGAATTCTATATATTAACTTGCAGTGGACAGTATCATTGCACAGCTGATTTCTGGAGTTTGTAGTATAAGATTTAATTACCAATCAGAAGAATGTTCATTAATCAAGTAACTATGTTCATTGATAAATGTGTTCATTAATCAGGTAAATGCTTTATCTTGCTTAAGTTGATTAAGACTGAAGACCCAGCTCATATAGAAATGTGATATGTCTTCATGCATGATAGAAACACTTCACTCAAGCCTGAGTACTGAGAGCACACAAATGTATTACTGAGAACACACACACAGATGTACTGACTGAAAACACACACACACACACACACACACTCGAAGGTTAAAGCTGTACCAGGGACACATACAAAGTCCTTGGGTCTCACATACTTTTAAAAACAGGTGTGCCCGAAACCAAAACATTGTGACAAATAGAGGCAAGGAGTTCCCTTGAGTGATTACACACCCGCATGTTTTGAAGGACATTGTGACAAAATGGAAGCAAAGAGTCTATTGAATGATTACACACCCGCACGTTTTTGAAAGGGCACAGTGACAATGGAAGCAAAGAGTTTCACTAAACGATTACAACATTAATGTCAAGGCCTAACACCTGTTGTTGATGCCTGCTACCCCTCCAGCTTAAAAGACAGAGCGCAAGGACTGAACATCAGTCGCGTTCCGGGACGTGCCTCAAGGAGTTTGTGTGTTTTAATGCCTGATAGCACATTAAACTCAGTTGCATCTGATTCTACGTGTCTCCAGTGATTTTTTGACTTCTGAGTATTTGAGTTTTTGATATCTAATGGAAGACAAGGAAAGTCCGTTCGAGAGGAAAAGAGCAAGGTTGCGAGCCTTCTGGCATGACTCTGGACCTTGAGTTTTTGCCTCCACAAGTTCAGTATATTAGGGACATTTGCAGTGATTCAGGGGAATACTCAAGTTCCAGCAGCTGAGTGAGGAAAATCTTAAGTCATCTTATAGAAACATAATGAAAGGAAAGGATTCACAGTCCCACATTCTCAGGATCATCAACAGCCATATGGTTGCTCAACAGCATTTATGACATGAAGCTTGAGAGCATTTATGGTGACATCTGCATTGCACTGCATTTGTGGTCACCTCTCTGTTGGGGTATCTAGCACACAGAACAGTGGAACTAGAAACACTGCAGTCTATTGATTGGTCAAAAGTCGATGGTCACTCTTGCACAGGGTCGTGTTGGAGCCAGTTTTACGGCTTATGTAACTACTGGTCATACCACGGAAAGTTTCACATATTTTAATAAACTATAACTATGAAATGAAAGGATGTTTTGCTGCTTCTTGAAGCAGCTGTGGACTGAGAAAGAATAACTTACTGGGGTGACTGCTGGCGACTTTTAAGGTGGAGCTTTACTTGTAATGTTAATCAATGCATGAGTTGACAATATGAATCAATCAGAACACCTTAAAGCTCAGTAAAATATATATTAATATTGACTGGATGATGTGAACTGCATATATTATAATCCTCACTTTGAGGGGAAAAAAGCGTGTCGTCCCTGTGGTTACGGCAACACTAAACCCCTGTGCTTGCCTGAGAGGGATTAAATTTACAAACCCGCTATTCTTAAATATCCCATCAAGAGAGACTCTAAGTCCAACCTGTTCTATTTTGTCCCGTAAATGTTGGCGTGCGACCCTGTACCGTGGAACAACAACTCCGCCCACATTTACTACTACCACGCTTAACAGACCAAGGGTCCAGGTACAATGTCTGAAGGGTTACTTTTGGTTCCAAAGGCACTATACCGGAAGTTTTTGGTGGGAACAGGGCTTAAGTAATAAGCAATTACATGCACTGCACAATGAACTAAAAGAAGCTCAAGAACCTGACAGTATGTGTGAACTGGCTAAACAGATGGACCTTGAAGACATTATAAAGAACTTTGCATACAGAAAGACAAGGGAGGTGGCTACATAAGAGGGATAGCCATATGACAAGAAATTCCATTTACAATTAAAAAATGTTTGGTTTAAGTGTAGCAGATCTTTGTTCACCTTGGTGTGTTTACCTTTGTCAAAGAGTACTATTATGATGTGTGTTTGTGTGTGTGTGTGTGTGTGTGTGTGTGTGTGTGTGTGTGTATACCAATGCCTATATAGCGTCTGCCACTTAATATGTCTCTCACTTCACATGCATATGTGTTTGGTAGGAGAGAGGCAGAGCATTTGCATTTGTTGATGTATTTATAAGCAGATCTTCAGACGGTCCATTCACTGGGCTTTTTCAGGGGCTCAGCCATTTCTGTGGGTGAGACTGACTACACTACATGACTCTAACAGCATGATGAACTTTGATTATAGCTGTATAATAATTTTGTCACATTCCTTTGATTCCCTAACAGTGTCGATGCTTTAACACTTATTTCATCACAGTGGCGAATAACACAAGGTGTCTTTTCAAAACTAAAAAAGATTATAATGGGAATTTGAAATGATATTCTTTCACCTTTCAACTGAAATCCACACTCTGTTAATAAGTTATGGTCTATTTTATCATATCCCCCATGTTTTAGCATCAGAAAACAGACCTTACTTTTAACTACGGATACGTCTGTACGTCTTTTTTAGTTTTGGTATGAAATAAGATAGATAGATGGATACTCTCAGAGCAGAACTTTTTGATTTTGGTATGGCCATTTCATCTGAATTCTTTACTTATACCCCCTTTCCATCAAATATGGTCTGGTTCTTGAACTGGTTCTGTTCAGCACTCTTGGAACCTTGGTGCTATCTAACAAACCAGCCGCGTTTTTCACAAGTTTTGAGCAGAACCATTGTGAACAAGTATGTGTCATCAACGGAGGGTGTTATACAAAGCACAACGGAAGTAACCAGGAGCAAAAAAGCGGATTGCATTGATTACCGGCAAGCCTTTGTTTTGGTATTACAGATATTTGTTTTAGTCCATTAAACAAGCATGGACCAACTACGAACTACTTTTCTCACTTGACTTTTGTTGCTCTCTTCACCCTGTGTATCATATCTGTAGAATATGACACGCCTACTGATGTCATTACGGTTTGCACTTCAGGTTAAGAAAACCTGAGACTTTCTGCATATGCATGTGGAAGGGCAGAGAGGCCCCAGAACAGAGCCATATCACCTAATATAATACTGTCATGGAAATTAAGTTTTCTTTGACATAAGTGGTCCTTACTGAAATATATTTTATGTTGAAATGTTCTGAGCAAAATTAGGCACAGGATTCTGTTCCATGTTGGTGAAAAGGGGCTATTATTGTTCTGATAATGTTGATGATGTTTTATAACTGATGTGGTTTTTCCACAAAAAATGTGATTACCTCATCAAAATTTCTTAGAATTGCATGTATGTCTTCTCCCTCATTAAAATATTAATTATGTGTTTATTGCATCTCAAAAGTAAAACTGTTGGGCACAAGAGTCTTTTGTCACTGAAAAGTCCATCCTCAGTGTTTGTGACCTGGAGGCTTCAGGTTTCCTCATCACACATGTTGAATTTGCATATTGGACTATGACTGGCTCCAAACTAGTTGTGATGTCACAAATCGTGCAGGTACATCAAGGTGTTAAACTGAGATTTTAGGTGAGCTTTCCTCCTTCAGCAGATGAACATGATACCAAACTCTGCACATACATTATTCTCCACAGTGAAGAAAAACTCTCTTCTTCATGAAGACACTTACAGCTGGATTTAAAAAAAAAAACCAAAACACCATTAACTGTCCAGCGGATAACCAGCTTCATGATACTGTTTATCCAGGACCCCCAGTGTTAGCACAGGGTTGAATTTGCAGAACATGTTACAGCACTGAAAACAACAACAACAACAACACAGATTTATTTAAAAATAATGCCCTAGTGCTAATTTTCAGTTTTTGTCCTCAGTACTTATGGGCATCCAGCCTCAATGGGGTTATCTTACATCTCATCCACAAAATTCCATTTAATATTTTATGTATTTAAAACATGCTTTACATCAGTTCATTTATATTTTACATGAAAATAAACTGCGTATTTATTTTCCACTTCATTAAAAGCTTTTCCCCTGATGGAAGGCTGGTCGAGAGGCCCCTCAGCAGCCGGCAGCTGTGTGGATCAGAGAGCCATCCTCTCATTTCTAACATCACATGGTCCAATGAGGAAGCTGCAGCAGAGGCAGCGTTTAATGAGGGCGAAGGGGTGAACACACATTTACAAGATGGATTCATTAGAGAGACATATTGCAACATTTGGTAAATGAAGCCCAACCAGTGCAGTGTTGACGCTTGGCTAAATTTGTGAGTGTGTGTGTGTGTGTGTGTGTGTGTGTGTGTGTGTGTGTGTGTGTGTGTGTGTGTGTGTCCAGTGTGGCCCCAGGTCTCCAATTACAGTCCAAACTTCTCATCTGGAACAGAGGCCAAAACACCTGCTCACAACATCTGCTGAGCTCCCTGCAGGAGGTTCATGTCTGTGTGTGTAATTGTGAGTTAAGTGTACATATATTACTATTACTTTGCGTGTGTGTGTCAGTTTTCAGGTTTGTGACTCGCTGCTCTGGAGGAAACAGGGCAGCTTTTTACAATATAAACTGGGGATGTCTGTTTGGGTTAATTTTGCTTTCAACAGGCCGACATCCATTATCAGGTAACTTACCAGTTAATTAAAATTTAAAAAAAAGAAAAAAGATGTAAAATACAAGAGGGCCTTCTCTTTAGTCTGGTGCCCTATTGACTCAGCGAGCTGTAGTGCCACATGACAAAGTGTTATCCATTTAGAGGTGATGAAACGAAAGGTAAATGTCTTCTATTTTTATTTTCTGTTGGCTCTGCTGACAGTCAGCTGGCTAGCCGCGCTAGCACACAGGAACATGCCGACTGCGCAATCTTCAGTCTCTGCTGGTTCTTTAAAAGCTCTGCATAGGGTTGCCACCCATCCTGTATGGGACAATCCTGTATTGAGAAATAAAATTTACTGTCCCTCACTGAATAAACACATGCAATTTATCCTGTTTTTCTGTTCACACCCCACTCCACTGCATGAATTATGTTTTCACATGCTTGGAAAGACATGAGAAATATTAAACTAAAAGAGTTTAACGAAGGGGTGGCGCAGTAGTGTGCAGCACACAGCAAGAGGGTTGCCGGTTCGATCCCGGGTGTGGGAGCCCTTCTGTGTGGAGTTTGCATGTTCTCCCAGTGTCAGCGTGGGTTCTCTCCGGGTACTCCGGCTTCCTCCCACAGTCCAAAGACATGCAATTTGGGGACTAGGTTAATTGATTACTCTAAATTGTCCATAGGTGTGAATGCGAGTCTGAATGGTTGTCTGTCTCAGTCTGTCTATCAGCCCTGCGATAGTCTGGCGACCTGTCCAGGGTGTACCCTGCCTCTCGCCCAATGTCAGCAGGGATAGGCTCCAGCCCCCCCGCGAGAAGAAGAAGAAGAGCAATTTTACAGAGTGCCTCGCACCAGTGTGGTTCTGCAACACAACAGCTGTCATTAAGCGCGTCTATTACTCACATCTGTGGCTTGTTAATAGCGCCCGTACCACTAATTCATCACATGTAGGCCTACCTGCAAATCATCATCGCAGTGATATTTCAGTCATCATTCTAAAATGTCAGACAGATTATTGATGATTAATTAGATTTATGATTAGCTGTCATATTAAAACAGACTTTACAAGTTGCTGCACAATACATGATAAATGGCTCAAATGTAAGCTAATGTAAAAGAATGATAAAATTAAATGCATAAGCCACATAGTTAATTGGGCTAACCCTAATTAAGTTTATGAATGCACCTACAAGTAATATTTTAGACAACACTGTGTAGAATGTAAAACAATAACATAAAAACTAATATTGGCAAACCTACAAACAAGGCCTAATTCTAAATCTCTTACTGTATATTTCTTGTCCTTCTTATCCCATTTTTCCCTGTAGTCCAAGGAGTTATCAGGAACTAGGCTGTTTCAGCTTTTTAACTGTGTTATCTACAATATAAGGTTAGTAGTAATAAATTTAGATTAATGTATGTCTCTGGTTTAACCAGTTAGAACTCGAAGTGGTTATAAGGTCTTAAAATACAGGCTGTGGAAAGTTTTTTTTAAGAAGTTGTTAAAAGGTTTAACTCAGGATTCCTGCATAACCGCTGTCTTGCTTCTTCCCAGTCAGCCAAATTGTTTATTTGACAGACCAAACATTTTGCCAATGTCTGTGATCCAGTGTTTTTAATCCTTAAATGATTCATTTGTTTACTATATTGACTCATTTTTCTCCTTTACATTCATGTTGAGAGTGCACCTGATACATAAAACAACACAAATTGGTACAAAAAATAGCCTGAATGCAGGAAATGAAGTGTCTGACACAGTGCAATAAACTGAAGACTGAAGAGCAGCAAATTTAACCTCTAGATCAACATAGTATGTAACTCATCATAGTATGTATTCTCGGAGGTTCACCGGTGTAATGTTTAGCCATTGACATTCCTGATATAGGCCTTTTAAAGGGGACTTCCACTGATTTTACACACCAAACTCGCATTTGCAAGCCACAGTGAATCACTCTCAGTGGAGTTTTGGAGTTTGGAAGACATGGCTATTTACTAGCAGGAGAGGTCAGATGAAAAACACTATCAAGTTGCATTATGGAATGTTTAGAATCCCAATTTGGAATTTGACCAACAACTGACCCATAAGTCAGGATTGTTTTGACCCATGCTGCATCAAATGGATTGCATGTTTCTTTTCTGCTAAAGCACACAGATCTGCTCTGTACATTACATGTCTTCTCTAATTCTAATATGAGTATTAAAGTATTTTTTTAAAATTGATATTATTCTTTTTTCATGACAGCGTCCCCAGTCTGTGTAAATTCCAGTCAGAATGGTTTTGTTTTTCTGTACTTCACAATGAGCAGATCGTATGTTTGCATTTTATACATATTTGCATAAAGCAGTAGTAGTACAGCAGCTGTTGTTGTGTATTTGTGCCCAGCCACAGTCCTTGTCTACTACAAAATTACATTTACATAATACTAATTTGCAACAACAAATAGGTTTGGAGAGAAACATAATGACGCCTAAATTAATTTCAACATAATGAATGTTGTTAATTAGCATATTTCATTTCATAACATTCACAGACAACTTATTTCATTTGTTTATATTACAATATCCGCTGCTTGCAGCTATTAAAGCATAATCAGCATTTTATGGTTATGTTTGAGCTCAAAGCACTTGGTTAAAGAAATACAGTACTTTACCCATAGAAGGATCATCTGTATATCAATTACTCCCCCTGAGTTATGTTGAATTTGTGACGAACAGGTTTTACTTGCATACCTCCATGGTGAACGGAGAATCCAAAAAGGGAGAAAATTCTTGATGTGTTGGATTATACTGCATGACTTGTGTAAGTAGTTAAGTTGTTGTTGTTAAACACAGTTCTTTCTTACTCCAAGTCTTAATCCAGTCGTATGCTCAGTACTTCAAAAACAGTACAAAAGACACATACATCCCAACGTCCAATGGAGTGGGTGCTAGACCGAAGAAACGTCTGGAAAAGAAGAAAACAAATCTGCAAACCAAGCAGCCCCTGTTTAGAAGGATTTTTAATGCAGAGTGACATTTCAATGTTCTTTCAGCCTTGCTCTTCCGCAGACTTCTGATAAATGACAGAAAGTCACCATCTTAAATACCATGAGCGAGTCATGTGATGTGTCACACCTGTTGCCCATATTCATGATAAAAATTCACCAAGAAAAAAATATATGTACCTGTTTAGCCCCATATTATACCAGAGCTACTTATGACAAATATATAAGGGGAAAATACCAGCATGTACACATTTTATACTCCACATACACATATATATATAGATAACATCAAAAAATTATCTAGTAACATGCCTGGCTCAGACATTCTGGGTATTTACGATGGTAACTTTATGACATTTATCAGAAGTCTGAAGAAGAGCCGTGGGCTCAAAACGTCACTCTGAATTAAAAATCCTTCTAAACAAGAGCTGCTTGGTGTGCAGACCTTGCTATTTAAAACACGTGCATAAACAGAGACTTAAATTACGCTGCATGAGTTTGTGTGCAAGTTTGTATTTAGATGTTTTAATGTATTTTGACATTGTTCAACACAGCCCCCCTTTACTTCAATTCATCAAGAGTCTTCTCTGTTTTTAGATTCTTCATTACTGTGGAGGCATGTGAGTAAACAAAGTTTTTTCACACCAATTCACCATGACACAGGCTGAGTAATTGATGATTCATCTTCTGGGTAAAGTATTCCTTTAAGATTAGTGAAAGATGGTTGCCTTGGTTAAATATTGACAAAGTCAACACTGACTGACAAAGTGGACAAAACATTTGCCCTTTTTCAATATTTAACTAAACACACAATTTTTCCCAAGCTTAACTCATTGCCTTCAAAATGTATTTGAAAAAATAAATTAGAACAAAATAAATATTTATATCTATAATACAGACTTTCCAGCCAACATCAATTTATAAGACGCCAAAAATGACAATGCAGTCATGAAACAATATTTGTTAAAAACAACATTACACTGCAGAGAAAGACTTTGTCTCCTCTTCCCGGCTTTACAAATAAAGTCTGCCACAGAAAGACTCCTTTAGACTCCTTTCTAAGACACAGGATAAGTATTTTAAAGTCATATTACAGGAAGAAGTCAGCAGCATTCACGGACATTTTACTCAGTAGGTAAGGGTACCATCACCCAACAAGCAATTAAAAAGACCACATCTCACCTAAATCCCACAACAAACAACCTTTCTGAAACCATTAGACCTCTCTCTTTAGCTATCTGCTGTCTCTGTTAATTAGCTGTCTGATATTCACTCACTCTACAGCAGGAAACAGCACTTCAAAATAAAAGGTCTGTGCTGAAAATATACTGTACTTCAAAATAGTGTGTTTTTAACAAACGTGAACACATTTGTGAGTCACTTGCGGGACCGCAAGTGAGAACAGACCTTCAACCCTCCAGTTGGGAACCACTGCTTTAAACAACATTAGCTTTCAGGCTAAAGTCTTCTTCTAAAAGTAATTCCCACCACTCGCCTTGTCACATTACCTAATGCTGCAGGCTGAGGTCTCTCAAACTGTTTCTCAAACAGTCTCTAGTCTGTGCTCAGTGTCCCACAACTGTTCTTCTGCTCTTTCTTATGGATTCCCAGCAGAGTTGATACCAAATTGCTGCATCACACAGTCTGAATTGCATTTTAGGAAGTTCCAAAGGTGTAAGCCAGTGGCGGTGATGAATTTGGTGGACTGCTGCTGGGCAGATTATTTGTCATGATTGTCCAAATTCTCAAATCTTATTCTTTTGCAACCATTTCTGGCTACCCACACAGTTCACGTCCATGCTTTTTGATTCTTGCCATGATTCCCGTGAGAGTCCACAGTGTCCAAGTCTTAGTTTAATCTAACCATTCTCTTAAGCCAAGTATCAATGTGACATATGTTTTATGTTCCCACACTCCTCGTGCCATCTAGTTAGATCGTGACTAATGATAGATTCTTTTATTCAAATGTGCCAAAACTAACTTTCAGATCTCCTCTCAGTGCACAACACACACCTGTAGCTGCTTCCTTTTGATTATAAAGAGCTTTGCAGAGGAGACTGACAAGAATATACATATAACCCTATAAATAACACCAAAAAATGAATTAAATGAACAGAAAATAACTGGAAATATCTGGAGAAGTGGTCTGGCTGTGTCTGACGCTGCTGCTCTCTTCTGCCATGGCGAATTGAGTAAACTCTCATTACGCCTTCGCACGGCACATTTAAGGGCGAGGAGAGGGGCTCATTTGATTGGTGTTATGTGTGTAAAACCCACTCCACGCCTTCTATCCTCTCTCTTTCCGACTTGCGCAGGTAGGAGGGACGGAGGTGGGAAAGAGGAGTAGCTGCGCCAGCGCGCACAGTGTGCCAAACTTGCAAAATCCGCTTGGCCACACCCAGTTGGCGAAGCGCACATGCACTGTGCCCCCACCTTGCCCGGTCTGCGAAACTAGAGGCCAGTTAGTGTTTCTCAAAGTCAAGGATGGATCCTCAAACAGTCAGAGGAACAGTCAGGAGGCTATGTCATCAAACTTAAGGACCGGTGGACTGTTCACTGGTGCATAACCTGTTTTCAATGTTTACAAATGTACATTCATTTACAGTAGCATATTTATGATATATGTTTTGTCTTTTCATTCATTCATCTTCTAACTGCTTCATCCTCTTGAGGGTCGCGGGGAGGCTGGAGCCTATCCCAGCTGACATCGGGCAAGAGGCAGGGTACACCCTGGACAGGTCACCAGACTATTGCAGGGCTGACACATAGAGACAAACAACCATTCACACCTACGGACAATTTAGAGTTATCAATTAACCCAGTCCCCAAGCTGCATGTCTTTGGAAGGAAGACGGAGAGAACATGCAAACTCCGCACAGAAGGGCTCCCACACCCGGGATCGAACCGGCAACCCTCTTGCTGTGAGGCAACAGTGCTAACCACCACACTACTGCGCCACCCTGTTTTGTCTTCTACTTTTTTTTTCTAATGTTGAGTTTTTTCAATCTGCCAACTAATGACCAAAGACTAGTGAATTGATGGGACTAATGGAACTGTCAAACTTAATTGCTGAACCTGGAAAAAATAAAAGGAGAAAAGGGACAGCTGTGTGGTTATCAAGTGGAAGTAAAACCAGTAAAACCTCCAGGTAGATGGATCAGTCTTCGTCAGGTGAAGAAGCTGCTCATGATCTAAAAAGATAACTTGATTGTTGCCATGTCTTACCATGGAAAATAAAAAACTGTCCCACACGAGAGATGCTACCTGCTTGCAGTAAGTTTGCAAATAGGCATGGAATGTAAGAAAATGTACCAAAATCATCTTATTGGTGGTATTTATTAGGAAGTTAGCTAGATAACTACCTAGCAAGCTAGCTTTTCATATCCGCCATATCAGACATTGCCCACATTGAGCACAAATATTGCCTTGGCAGGCAATAGTCACTCACTTGCAGTCACATTTGTGGGACCGTACTCTGATATCCTTACCCTGTATCAGAGCCAAGGAGACACTAAAACTGTCAGTCATGTCAAGGATTCCTTGTGAACTGTGGTCAAAATGTCAAACTAAGCATCGCTGATCAAATATGAATGATCAAGATTCTGTTGATGCATCGCATATCTGTCGCCTCAATTGTTTTCATAAACGTACATTCATGTACTGTTTTATGGGGTGCCGTTTGTAAAGTGGCGCACGCTGAAAATAACAAAAACATTTTGCCACATTTAGCTTCAATCAATGTTTAAAAAAGGGTTGTGTTTTAACGTCATCTTTTACCACATTTACAGCAATATTTGTTAACTTAGAAATATATTAAATAGTTATATCTAAATATTAAATGTGGCACATAAATGTTAAATGTTAAATCTAAATATCAAATCTAAATCTAAATCTAAACGTTAAATCTAAATTTTAAATCTAAATCTAAATATTTAGCTAATATGCAAATTCACACTGCCGGTCACCGGAAGTGTCTGTAATGACTCATTAACTCTAAACGGTCCGTGAAATTTTTTTTTTACTTACGCTAGTCATTACAGAAACCGCTAACGGGGCTAACAGCTAATGGTTAGCCCCGCTAATCTACGCTTACCATGTTATTATTTACAAACATGCACACAGAAATAGTAATGTTTGTTCAATCATTGTGTTTATGGACTTTACAAACACCAGAGTAGTCTAAATGGTGATATAGTGACATGAAAAATGTGAGATATTCATATATATATATATATATATATATATATATATATATATATATAGAGCTAAACTCTGCTGGTTTCCTACCCAGAAGTATTTGTAAACAACAAGGCGATTCCCTCCGAAGGGACACTAACAACTCAAAGTACACATCAAATAAACTTCCTCCAAACATGTTTTTTGTTATTTTAGGTAGTTATTATCACGCTAATGTATGTTCAAGTGTTCATTTCCCCGATAAGTTGGTGTTAATTCGTCATTTGATTCTATAAACACAGTCTTACCATCTCGAGCTTTTATTGTGGTACTTCCGGTGACCAGCAGTGTGAATCTGCATATTAGCTAAATATTTAGTTTCACCCAGAACATTTACATTTAACATTTAAGCTGCTCTGTAGAGTTTTTACATATAAACCAATGTCCGTTACATTACAGCCACTGTTGTGCTGTCGCACAGGAAACGACGCATTTGACGCAGAGTTCAGAGAGCGCATGCGCAGTTTGAAATGTCGGAGACGACGAGGCTAGCAGAGGAGCTACTGAAAGATGTCTGAAAACCCAAAGAAACGGCCCAGGAAAGCTTCCGAAGCCTCTGGAGCTGGTCCCACTGGTCCTCCCCAACCTCCGCGATGCTCAGAAGAAGGAAACAAGGCCAAACGAGAGTGACAAACACAGAAATCCAACCAGAGTAAAGCCCGTTTCACACAGAGTGCGCAAAGTGCAGACCTCCACTGACGAACCCATTCATTGTGTATGTGCTACGGAGGCGCAAGAGCACACGGCTCTCTTGCTGTCTGTATATTTGTTCATAGCAAAAAAACAACAAAAATTATTGGGTGGTAAATAAGTGTGTCATTTAGCTTTAGCTCTGACCTCTGGATAAATAAAGCAAAACGCTAGCATTTTGAAGAGCGATGGACGAGACTGAGGCTGCAAGGTTATACGTCTGTGGACATCCATTAACAGCTTATCAACTAGTGTCAAAATAAAGGACAGAGGGATGTTGTATGCTGTAAAGCCCTGTGTGGCAAATTGTATTTGTGATATTGGGCTTTATAAATAAAATTGATTGATTGATTGATTGACATTCATGCAGCGTAATGTAAACAAAAACGTTGCCATTAGTTACCTCATCTGACGAATCCATCTTTTTTTCCTTTTTTTCTCCCTACTTCGCCAGTTACCTGGTCAGGAAAACTACTGTTACGGAGGGGGGGTGCGGTGCGGGAGCGTCACTTGTATTGCCAACGTCATCGAACGGCACACACTGACTGTTATTGCTGCAGTACTCATAAAAACACGGCAAATGGCGCAAATAGGCAAAACTCCAGGGGGCAGCTTTAATATTTAGATTTAGATTTAGCATTTGGATTTAGATTTAACATTTAGATTTAGATTTAATATTTAGAATTAACATTTAACATTTAGGTGCCACATTTAATATTTAGATTTAACTATTTAATATATTTCTAAGTTAACAAATATTGCTGTAAATGTGTTAAAGGTGACGTTAAAAAATTCACAACACATTTTTTGAAGCTAAATGTGGCAAAATGTTTTTGTTATTTTCAGCGTGAGCCACTTTACAAAAGGCACCCCATACTGTTTAACTGTTGGGCATGCACTGCCCACTGGCTAGACCAACTTTCTTGTTTTACAGCTAAACAGTACACTAAAATATGTTTCTGAAAGTATTTGAGGTGGAAAATTGTATTATTTATCAGTGAAATGTTTTGCAGCCATGTCTAATAAATTATACAGTAATAGCTCAAGCAAGTTGTTTTCTTGATAATTTGGACGAGGCACAATTACATGGCATGAACTGCAGACCACAAGGCCAAAGGAGGGGACTCCTCAACAGGTGCATCACTAACTGTCTCACAAACATTATCAAATGGCTTGTTGAAATACTTAATGTGTGTTTCTAAGTATGTTTGCTGCCAGTAGTATAACTCTAGATTAAAGGCCCTTGAACACAACTGTCCAGAGGCGGTTTGAAGCGTTGCTGAGGCCTCAGCAGTAACTCGACAGTGACAGAGCGTGCTGCACGCCTGTCAGAATGCTCTGTAAGTCTTATCTGGACTCGTCGTTTCCAGGCCAACCGTGTGGGAGCTGTCCGGCACACAAACTGTGGTGTCTGAAACTGATTAACTCATTTATATTCATGCCTGCTGCGTATTTGAGGCAAGACAAAGAGGAAGTCCCTTCAGCAGAACAGCAGACGAATAAATCACTGACAATGGCTTCCTTTGATACACCAACGCATGTGAGATGAAGTTAATTTTGTTCTTTTTGTGGAGGAACCAGGGCAGGACAGCTCTGCAGAGCTCAGTGAAAGGTGAAACTGAAGATTGAAAGACAAAAGCGATTCAGGTGATCGTGTGGATATTTAAACCTTCACGTGCTCTTATTAAATGCCACATGATGTGACACAGTGTGATGAAGTGGACTGTCCCCGCCCTGCAGTCTGAATGACGGCCGGCAGCTTTGTATTGTGACATCACACTGATTCTCCTCATTAGAGTAATTGATCAGCAGAGCGTCATCAGAACAGCCAGAGGCACTGCAGATCAGAAAACAGGCTTACAGCTTAGTACGCAGCGTGCAGCGTCCACATCCACCCACCGACACATCAATAACACATCCGGCCCACTGATACACACTGCTGCTGCTGACACCTGTGTGTGTGTGTGTGTGTGTGTGTGTGTGTGTGTGTGTGTGTGTGTGTGTGTGTTTTAACAGACTTGAGAGCAAACTTTTCTGGTACATAAAGCCAATGTGTCCATCAGTATCACTTTCTTGCTTGCCATTTAACTTGATTTACCCACAGTACAGTAGGTGTTTGTCAACAGCAGAGAGTTCTGTGGGATAATTTGGAGAGCCTCCAGGGGAACATGAGAAATCAAGACGACAGTTTGTAGACATTTGAATGCTAAGTGTATTTTTACATATTAACCCTGTACTGCATACTGCTGCCCTCAGGCGACAGAACACCTTTTTGTTCCTCCTCCCACCTTTCCTTTTAATGCTACACATGACAACTTGATATGTCTGTAAACAATCAAAGGAGATGCAGGAGTTTGTATGATGTATCAAATGGGGGTGGAACCTCCACAAAGACAAGTGATGGTAAGAAAAATATCACTATTATATATGTTAACATAGATATAACATGACAATAAAAATATGTATATGTGTATAAACCTCTAAAGAAGCATATCTGAGAAAGCAATTTGTTACAGTTATCAACTATTTAATTAATCACCAACAAATTTAAGCATCTATTAATTCATTTAAGTAGTCCTTTTGCTCTGCATAGTGTACAGTCTCAGGGTGCTGGACTTAGGATGAAGACCTGCCTACGTTGTGAGAAGCTTCCCTGTCTTGATATCAGTGGCCTCGACCTCCTTCTTTGGCTAACTTATTACAGCAGCGGGGTACCTGACGACTGGCTGGGCGTACATGTTGATATAAATATGGCAATGTTGTGCAGTTTGGCTGTCATGATCTGCCTATATCACCTGTTGAGGTCATGTTTTTCCTGTGTTTAACTCTATGTCATTCATGCCTAGTGTTTCCTGTTTTATTTTGTTACTCAGATCTCCTTTCGTTTTAGAATACTTCAATTCCTTGTGTTTTCCGGCTAGTTCTGATTGTCTGCCTTTCCCTGATTAGTTTCACCTGTCCCCCAGGCAAATCAATATGCTTTATCAGTATTTCACTTCATGTTCAGAAACTCAGATATCCTTGGTATTTTACTCCCCTTATTACACAGCATTGCCCTGAGGAAACACAGAATGACTTAGAGTGACAAATGTTATAACTGATACATTATAAAAGAGCCTTAAGCTTTGGGGAAAAAAAGAATGTTTTTTAAATGAAAGACCATAATCTGTGCAGTAGAGGGTTAACATGGACAATGGATGCCCAAACATTCAACCTGTAGGTAACAGCTGATGTCACTCTAAAGCTATGGGCATTAACGTACTGCTCTAACAGCCTCCCTTCTTTTGGTTTCAGGCTTTTCACCAGATTTTGGAACCTGACTGCAGATATTTGCAAAAGCTACTATCAGCACCAATCGCCTTTACCAGTCTGTAACCTCAGTGGATAAAAATAGTTTTCCATGAGATAAAAACTTAATAAAAAAAAGTTTGAGACGAACTGGGTAGTTTCATCTGTTGAAATAAAATCTGTTGTGTGAGATGGATGACTGAGAACCCTCACAACATGCTGCTGGTGTGGATTGCCCTTTAGATTTGATGTACAGAGGTATTTACAAAACTTTTCACCAAACAGTTTCAACCTGAAAGTCTTTTGACCTGAAAATCATCAAATCAATACTTATTGAGCTGAAAAGGTTAGTGGTCTATCATATACAGACAGGGAGACATTCACACTCTCATCCACACCTATGGGCAGTTCGGTCTTTCCAGTTCATCTTATCTGCAAGCCTTTGGACTGTGGAGGGGATCGATATCAGACGACCAAAGCTTAAAGAGATACTTTACCAATTTTCAAACAGCTTTGTATCAAAACATTTGGGTAGTGTGTGTATTCTTCCTTGTCCTCTAGCATAAATTATGTGACCAGGCAGTGTATAGAAGCAGAGACTCGGCAGTGCTGATCAAATGAAATAAAGATTATGCTACTGCATTGCTTATTTCACACCTACAATGTTTTAAGAAACATATTTTAGTACCCTGCTTTGTTGTAATAGCCCAGAGCTTGTGAACAGGAGGTGGGCACCATACATGGTTCTTCTCAAAAGGATCCATAAATGGCTCAATTTCAAGGAGACATGCCATCAAATCCTGCAGGACTGTTCCAATGTCAAGGATTCTTTGAATTCTGCTGAGAACTGAGTCCCTCCTTCAGAGAATTTTTCAGTAAGCATGTGCGTATCCTCAGTGAGCATGATGTACCCACAATTCTTTGCACATAATTTGCTTGATTTGAAGGTGAGGCCTCTTCAGTGATGCACACTTGGGCACTCACTAGCCTGTCCCAATGTGTGGTCACTGAATGCAGCAATGGAGTCTTGCCTAGCGTCTGTAGGACCCGACATTTAAAGACTCGTACTACCAAAGAAATATCCTTGACTTTGACAAGCACGGACTGTTGCCTGCATAGTGAAAATGGAGGCCAAAAAAAAAAAAAAACTGAGATCAAATGGTGAAACAAGGTTACCCTGATCAAATATAGACCAAGATTCTTTTACTATATTTCCTATTTCTTGCCTCAAATGTTTTGAGAAACATGTTTTGGCTTACTGTTCAACTGTAAGACACTGAAATCTTTTTTTTTGCCAGCTGGCTGCCATTGTTTCAAATGGACGTGTTCACATTAAGTCCCCCACCAGCAGGAAAGTTTATTGGCCTGATGTAGCGCAGTGCATTCTGGTATTTGTAGGTTTTCTCCTTCTTAAGCAAAGTCGTCCTTTTTCTGTTTTCCCTGGTCATATAACACCAATTTCAAAAGAATTTGTGTCTCTCTACTGCATAGACGTCCTAGTTTTATAAAAAAGACCATCTTTCCAGCAGTGAAATATGGAGCTAGAACAGTCTCAAAATGAATAAATGCACAAAAAAGGATTCATAAATGTATGTGGGGATTTATATGACTCAAAACACAAATGATGACATATACATGTAACACCCCTTGTGGGGAGGCATTCATGTGATTGGCTGTAAAGGAGTGAGACATCTGATTGGCTGCAGACAATCCCCTCTTAGAAAAAAATGCATTTGAGAATCATCAGGGGAGTCTCAAAACTCGCACACACAAATGCAGGGAAGTTTACAAATTAAAAGCACTTTGTAAATGCAGGTTTGACAGTCCATATATCAATGTAACAATATGTAAATATGTATTTGATGAAAACTGCAAATACTTTTACATGTGTACATTTGTGAATTTCAATTGCAAATATTTTAAACAAGAAATATTTGTGTGTGCATCACAAATATGTTTATAAATCTTATTTATTATATGTGGATTTTCTTTCACCTGTATATGGAATGAAACATATTTTTGTGCACACTGAAAATGTGTTTGTGTTTTGAATCATACATATACATATATATATATATATGAAGCCCCAAATACATTTGTGAATCCTTTTTGGTGCATTTATTCATTTCTGTGTGCGTTTATTCATTTTGAGACTGTTCTAACTTTTTTAATGACCTGTAAGGTGGAGCTTACCACAACCTGAAACTGGGAAGTTTTACTTCTAGGTTGTTTTTCCACTGTGTTTTATGAACAAGATCATTTTGGATGTACATCATCTGAAATAAAAGACGGATAGTTATGTAGGTGAGGCAGTTCAGGTGTGAGACAGGAAACAGAAGATAAAGTGGTGTTGATATAGATTTTGTTTTACATGTGATACCTTTTAAACATCAGTATGATTAAACCAATAGCAGTAAGAGGTCTACAGGATGGTGCTCCACCCTGCTGATCAGCTCTGTACCTTGGGACAGGTCAGTTGCCAGTCTATCCGTCTCATCTCTGTTCATATGTACTCCCTCACTTTCTTACTTTCACTACAGTATTTCTTTTTCATCAGGAGAATAATAATCTATAGTAATTTATAATCTACTGTTTACCTGGGCAAACAAGGCAGCACAATTCACCAAATTAAAAAAAAATGTCAGATATTATGAATGAGAATATTGCCTCTATAATGAAACTACTTTCCTTGCAGTGCTTATCTAAACACTGTAAAATGTCCTGCCTTATTAATGCAGTGTTTGCTGTTGTATTCCGTCCTCTCAGATTACCTTGGAATTGTTATCTCCTTTTCAACAGAGAGCAAATATAGGTTCATAATTCACTCCCAAAGCAGGGAATACAGTGGGAACAAAAGCAATGACAATGGCTACACCTTAGAGGGACAGTTCACCCCAAAATCAAAAATACATATATTCACTCTCATCTGTAGTGCTATCCATAATTTGTATATGTCGCCCTTGATGGTAACTTGTGCAGTTGGCTTTGAGTTGGCCTCCAGAGTCGTTTTCCACAGCACCACTGAGTTCTTGAAGGCTCTTATTGTCCTATTGATGTTGTACATTTCCAAGCATTCCAGTTTCCATGTGTGTGGCGTTGACTCGTAGGTTTCCTTGTAGTCAATCCAGGCAGTGCAAAGAGTGGTTTGCCTGGTCTTACAGTCTTGAGTGACGGCTCTATCCACCAGTAACTGGTGCTTGGCTCCCCTGGTATTATTACAAATTCTTTTCTGGGCCTTGCTCATGTATTAGGCCATGTGCCTATTTATCTTAGCTGCATGATGCCTGATAGGAGCCTCCATGTTGTACAAAAGCAAGCTTACTGGTCGGTGGGGATCCTTCATGATGGTTCTTCATCCTTTGTGATGACTGAAGTATATAAGTCTAGATTAGTTAGATTGAGAATGTAGAGAAAAGCATAATTATTGGGTGGACCTTGTAGAAAATAAGAGAATAATCATAATAATCTGGGTTGGACTAAATCATTATTGCCCCAACTAATAAAGTCCGATCAGTTATAGATCTATTATGATTTTTAGTTATCAAAAATACTGAGAAAAAAAGCAACTGTATATATGTATTCAGACTTTGACTCACAAATTATAACAATGACCATATGATGCATTATTATTTAATAAAATATCCAGCGTTATATAACAAAAGCTCCACCTTGAACAGACTTAAAGACAGTTTAAATACATTGTTCCATGACTATTTTTAACATAAGCAAAATGTTTTCAGTAGGTCTACTTCTTCTATAGCTGCCAAACACCTACCAACATTCCCAGTTAGAGAAAAAGGTGACAATAAAGCAAGGCAATTTGCCTGGGGCCCCAGGCCCCCAAATCACTAAGTCCGCCCCTGATGATGACGATGACGATGACGACGACGACGACGACGATGATAACAATAATAATAATAAAATCTAAATAACACATTTTCCACTGCTGAACACTTGACTGTTTGTTAATTCAGACAATTTGGTGCTGTAAGGAAACGCTCCACTCTGTCTGCCTCTCACTGTGCTGTCAGTCTGCTTAGATCGATCGACCAGCTGTGTGATCCATGATAACATAACTGCTACAATTTATTTTTCTGTAAGTGAGAAAATGGACATGTGGCGTGCAACATGTGAAAAGTGTCAATTACACGAGTCTCACAGTCAATGTGAATTAAAAAATATGTATTTTTGATTTTTGGATGAACTGTCCCTTTAAGTTAGGGGTTGCTATTTTGGAGAATGGAGAGTGGAGAAGGCCTCAGGGAGAACTCAACTGGCTTGTGGGCAGTTCTAACCCAACAGCCAGTAAGACTAACCACCATAATTTGGACTGTTTTATTTCACTTATTTAGGAAAACAGTGCTATCATGTTGTTGAACAGTAACCTTCACACTGACATACATCACATTAAAATTAAGTAAAACTGATCAAGTCTCTTCTGCTTTCACATATTAACTACTGACAAACTGTATCATTTACTTGCTTCTTTTTGTGTTCACAACAACTAGATCAGATTGTGAGACTGTTTGGCCTCAGGACTACACAAGTCTATGGCAGCTTCACTGCATCTGCCTCCCACTTAAAGCATCAATACAACTTCCTGTTTTCCTCCTGCATCACTGTCCATGACAGCCTAAACAAGGATTCATATAGAAAACATTTATAGACTGGAACACACTTCATTGCCTATTCATATGCTGAATGCACTGAACAAACATGACAGGGAGCGAGGCGATGATAGTGCCAATATCTCAGGAAATAAATGTCATCGCCTCTTTCTTTTTCAGTCACAGCCGTCACCGCGCCCTCCGCCTCTCCGTCTTCTGCGTGTCATCTCAGATTAATGGCCTGTGGCGAGGCGCAGGGGAGGGATGTTTTCCACAGCGTTTCACGGAGTTAATCTTGGCGGCAGCGTGTTGTCAGCACAACCGATGAGGGGCGATTTCCCCCGGGGCAGTCTTATATCTCTCTCTCTCTTACACTTTCTTTCTTCTTCTTTTTCTGGGTTTGTGAGAGGAGAAGAAAGGGAAGAACAGAGATTCATATCCCATGTATCCAACAACAATGACTAAAAGTAGTCATACTGAGAAAAATGACCTCAGTCATTTTGAAAAAAAATCCTTTTTTGTTGCAGAGGTGCATACCATTTACTAACCTATGTGTCCTGTTTTGGTTGAGCTGACACCAACAACATGGGAACATAAATGCAAACAAATAAAAGCGAGCAATAACTGCGTGCCTGTTTTACACTGACAAGAAAAGTCTGAATAAATTTATTCCATATGCAAAAGGCATCATGTGAAAAAAATGTTACAAAAAATGGGTGCTTCTTTGACTGTATAGTAGACATTGGGACTGAGAGACAATTATGTTGCGTCATGGGGGTCAGTGGATGGTAGTCATGAGGAATTACTGTGGTCTGACACGCAGTTTTCCTCTCCACAGCTATATAATTGTGTGGCAATGCTGAGCAACTATTTGCTTAATCTCAGAAAAGCAATTGTCATGACTAAATGTCCCCAGCCATGTTAGTGGTCCTATCCAACAGACCCGCATAGAACAGTTTGTATGACATCCTATGAAAACGCACACATAACAGTTCATGTGGAGGCAGCTTAGATGGACAAAAACACCAAGTGATTGGACCAGCTGGTTAAAAAAGCTGGCTCAGGGAGTGTCGGTGGCTTGGTGATGGAGCGGGTGCCCCATGTGCAGGGCTGTTGCTGCAGCAGCCCGGGTTCGGGTCCAGCCTGTGGCCCTTTGCTGCATGTCATCCCCTCTCTCTCTCTTCCCCCTTCACACTTGGCAAAAAAAAGGCAAAATGCCCAAAAACATATCTTTAAAAAAAAAAAAAAAAAAAAAAGCTGGCTCAGTGCTCATCAGGAGACTGGACCCACTAAGAACTGTGGTGGAGAGGGGCACATTGAACAAACTGAAAGCTATAATGGACAATAGCAGACACCCTCTCCACAGCCTCCTGGAGCAACAGAGGAGCAGCTGCAGCAGTCGGCTCATCTCACTGTGTTGCAGAACAGAGCGTTTCAGGAGATCTTTTGTCCCCACGGCAGTAAGACTGTTTAACACCTCCTGAATCCAGTCACACACACACTTACACAAATCACATTAGCCACAACTGCACTGGACTGTGGAATGGGCAATTTTATTTTAATTTAATTTCTATTCATGCACTCATTTTAACTAATTTTATTTTATGTCTATTTTATGTCTATTTCAATAAAAGTTGTCCTTTGATGTTTGGAAGTTATAAGCTGAAGATGAAAATGTTTGAAAAAAATCCTCTCGGTTCTTCACTCTTGTCGTGCATGCTGGTTAGTTTGTGCAAACAGTTTATTTTTGGCCAAATTTCACAAAAGACATAGAATAAATGGGCCTTTTCTACTGTCACTTTTGGTCATGCTGAGTCAAGCCATGCCACGCCAATTTGCATTTCCATTATCCATTAGATACGCCTGTGCCATGCCAAGCTGCACTCGAGATGGACCTCCGCCAGCATAGGTCCAAAAGCTAGGCCACCCATCCTCAAGCGGGTAACTGTGATGTCTCCCCAACTGCAGTCAACACCTGATGACCCCAATTATCCCCCTTAAACAGGCCTGTATGTTCCGAAGCTCAACTCACCTCTGCCTGCAGGAAACCAGAGAGAAAGGCCTTTTTAAATGTCTCGGTGTTCTCGTGTGTGTGTGTCACACAGGGGCGAAAATCCCATTTCATAGTTGGGGGGACAATATACAGTAAAATTTTAGAGATGAATTCCAGGGGGGGACAAGGAAAAAAAGTTGTAGCCTGTCTTTTATACAGCATCTTTTACCGCAATTTTACGCTTTAATCTTCTCTCTATCTCTCCAACAGGCAGAGTGAATGTCTATACTTATGAGAAATGGCTTAACAACTAAACATTTCCTGCAGTTAAACTGGTAAACTGGTTTATGAACTGTGCTGTGAGATCTGCCGCTGCGCACCTCACAACCGTGCGTAATAGTCGTGCGTAATGACCGCTCCTCGTTGGTTAAACTGCGCATCTCTCATGTTTGTCTCACTGACAGGTGGAGATCCTACAGACGAGCCGCTCCGCCACTGACTGCTCTTGTCCTGTCCTCTCCCTCTTCTTTCTCTCCTGTCCTCTCTGACTATCACTAAACTCTGAGCTTAATCATTAGTTATTAGCTTAGCAGCACTCGCAATTGAGTAGGCTTTTGAACAATGCAGGAGAAATGTTGCAGACAGTTTATATTATCAGCCTGGGCCTGGGGCTTGTAGTAACAGTAAATGGGATGTGTTGTAACTTGCTGTGTGGGAGGGGGGGGACTAAATCTTTTAAGATTTAAATAGCACATTATTGCGCGATTATAATGAGCACCGCTTACATTGTGCTTTCAATAAATACTATTATATTATTAATTGTGTCTCAAGTTATTCTGGGGGGGTGGGGGGTGGGGTGGCAGCTTTACTGGACGGGGGGTCATGTCCCCCCTGTCCCCCCTTGGATTTTCGCCCCTGGTGCCACAGTGAGATCTTAGATTTAGAGCTGCGGACAACAGGCTGGTTTAGGAGTAGGAACATTGCTGAGTGTCTTTAGAACCCTAGCATGCTAACATCAGTATACAACAGACCGACAATACGTTATCAAGAGTAGGCTCTCATAACTAAATCCCCCTTTGGGGGGAAAATAATATTGCATCCAGCATAGATGGCAACAGACAGCAATAGCGTACATGAAAGAAGTTGAAACATGTTTCCAAAATTTCTGCCTCAGACAATGCACTTAAATTAGTAATGCTATGGTAATACATTTCTAAGTAGTTGGTTGTATCAAAGATAAATCCTAAAATACTGGTCTCCGTTTTTTTTCCCTGTCATGTCATAAAAAAGATAGAAGTACTTTGGCGCCAAGCTGTAGACCAGACCGACAATGCCATGTCCTCTTTGGCTGTTTACAGACAACACTTACACTAACAATACCTGGTGATCCAATCAAATATACATATTTGATTCAATCGCTAGGTATTGTATATCTGGCTTATATTATAATCCAAACACAGGTCAAATTGAAGTGGCATCTATAGGATCTTAAAGGATAAGTCCGGGTGTTGCACTTTGAGCCCCATTTCTTGGGTGGTTTTAGGGACAGATTCACACATGGTCATAGGCAGCAGTGTTAAGCCAGGCAGGGGAAAGCCAAATTCTCTGAAAAATGAGCAATCGTCACTATTTTGGTCTTAGCCACTCTATTTCATCATAAACAACCACGAAATGGGGCTCAAAGTGCAAAATACCAGACTTCTCCTTTAAGCCTTTATCCCCCTAAAAGTGGAACAGCCTTGACGTTTTGTGAGTTAGTAATGCATCATTAGCAGTTTAAGCAGTGTATCTCTTGGTCTTGTTCATGAGTGAGGGGAAGACGAACAGGAGAATTGGTGGACTGCTGGATGAAGACAGAGCATAGCCTGGAAGGGACTGATCTACTTTCCACCTCTCACCTATGCTCATGAGAATGAGAGAATGAGATAGTGGATACGAGCTGCCAGGATCAGTTTCCTTTGAAGGAACTCACCCAGAGATGGGCTGCTCAGATATTAGAATTAGAATGAGATTTATTGCCAGTTAGTTTTTCACTTACAAGGAATTTGCCTTTGGCCTTTGTTTGGTGCATACTGTAAACAAAAAAGAGGACATTATACAAAGACAAAGCACTGCAACAGTCAATAACACAAAGATACTACAAAAGTACTACAGCAAATATGAACAACCTAACTGTCACATTAGAATAAAAAAGCTGTAGTTTTGTGCAGGATAGGCAAAAATACTGATCAGATATTCAAATGGAGTTGAATTGAGCACCCGATCAGGATGTGTCTTTGAGGAGGTAGTTGGGTACATCCATCTCATATACCCACTGTATCAATTTAAATATATCAAGCCTGAGAAAACCTTGAGATCCCCAAGATATAAAATGGATGCATGATTGGATAGATGGGTGGGCTGATAATGTGCCTAAGATGTACTGAACTAAAACTAAAGTCAGAATTTCATTTTGAGAATTTCTGTTTACTCATTCTCCATGAGCTGGTTGCACCAATGGGGCTTACACCTGGTGTAATACTTAGGCGGCCGGAACTTGCAGTTCTTAATTCAACCTAATTACGTTAGCCTACACCGGTTGCTCCATCTAGGCTTAAGCCCTCTTCTTGCTAAGACTGGGGATAAATTTTACGCAAAGTCAAAATCTAGGTTATTTCTACAGCGTGACACACAACAGCAACCCACATTAGTTTTCCTGCTAAAGTCTCCTTTTTGTCTAGCTGATCTACAAACATGAACTCGTCTTGTCCTTCACCTCTACATTCACCAGAGAAAAATGCAACTCAAATTTTCTTTTGTTTCTGATCCTCCATATAGCATTGCCACAAAAAAAACCAAAAAAAAAAAAACCAGACTAGCTACACATCAGCAAGACAGCAGGACACAACAGTGTATCAGTAGCCAGAGTTGTTGGGCATTTACATGAACGCACATCACTAAGACCTGGCGTGGTTAGGACTAGACATAAAATGTGGTTGGTGCAGCCAATGTAAACTCCATTCTAAAGGCTGGTCTTTACAAAGATCAACTTAGCAATAGAGTGCTCCAGGGATGATGTTTTTTTCTGCATGCTGACACAGAAGTTAGCATTGCCAATGTCAAAAAGGTGAAAGACTCTGTTTTGTTAACCACACACACCTCATTTTAGGCATCTAACCAAAACCTATTCAAAAAACCAATTGACTTCAAAACGAGGGACTGCTAAAATGCTACCTCATTCCTGGAGCACTCTACAGGACCAGGCTTAGTTAAGACCAGTTGGTGCAACCCTCTTTAGTAGGCTGAGTCTTAAACATGTCCATTTGTTGTGATTTTTGCAGTAATTAAAACAGAATCAAATATTAAGTTCACTTCATCTTAGGATGAAGACAAGACAAGAGGCAAGACAAGACAAGTTTATTTGTACAGCACCCAAATTCTAAAGCAAGATTCTTTACAGACATACAAACCTAATTAAACAATTAAAAAAGACAAAGAAACCAAACTGGAGTTAAATATAACAACAACAACAACAACAACAACAACAACAACAATGCAGTTTACAATACAATAAATACAGTTTTCAAAAGAGGGCATTTTATACAGCACCCTGATTATGATTTCATCAAATAATGTTTTTCACTAGAGGGATTTCCAAAAGACACAGCACCTGCAGACATAATGACCTGCTATTAATTCATTTCAATCATTGTTTTAAAAACTGATCAGACCTGACCCGACTATGATGCTTTTTTCTGGAGTCTGAAACCACCTAGCAGACAAAATAGTTATATAAATGCGATGATTTTAAATTAAACTACTCAAACAGCTGAATATCTATTATAAAGCTCCCTCAAAGCTGATTGGTGTTAAATTGACTCTCCTGTCCTGTCTGCAGTTCACTCAGCAGCAGGTGAGGGAGTCATTTAGTGAATCATGGCTCACTGAGTGTTCTCGAGCAGAGCTCTAAGTACCGGGCAGGTACAGGAAGTCACAGGCTGAATTTATGTTAGAATAATGACTGTGAATATCTTTTTTGGAAAATTATATCACCTGTTGTGTTGCACTGATTTTCGTGATTCATAAAAAGTCACAGTGGACGGTATTTTTAAGGTATCATTTGTAACAGAATATAAACAGCATACTTAAAACTTTGAGAAACTTTTTACTAGTCAGCAACTAAGCTAACACACACAAAAAGTTTCACAGACCAATTTTAATTTTTCCACTGTTATGTTTTTTCCCTCTCTTAGAAATCTGAACTCCCATCCATTTGATGATTTGTATGTAAATATCTGCTGTATTTACTGTGTTGGAGCGGTTTACTCTTAAGACCTATTGCATGAATGCTACACTCCTTGTGGTTTGATGATGTGGACCATTTCAAGACACACCACCACAGCAGGTTCAACACATGTTTTTGTCAGACAAAAACAAACAGCTATCACTCCCCTGAGTATAACTGTAATCCACAGATCGATCATATGTCGACAAAAATGCTGCTCACACAGTCTTCATACACTCCCAAAGGTCCAGATGATCTAAATCAGTAAAATATTTAGTCCAAATACATGATTACATCTATAGATATACACAAACAGCTGTTGTATTGTTTTGTGGCCAGGCTGTGGCGAGGCCTGGATTTCAATCAATCAATCAATTTTATTTATAAAGCCCAATATCACAAATACAATTTGCCTCACAGGGCTTTACAGCATACGACATCCCTCTGTCCTTTGGACCCTCACAGCGGATAAGGAAAAACTCCCCAAAAAAACCCCTTTACCGGGGAAAAAAAAATGGTAGAAACCTCAGGAAGAGCAACTGAGGAGGGATCCCTCTTCCAGGACGGACAGACGAGCAATAGATGTCGTACAGAACAGATCATCATAACAAATTAACAGTAATCTGTATGACACAATACAATAATCTGTATGACATCCTCGATAATGACAGTAGCTTACAACAACATTCATGAAAGTAATAATATTGTCGTTATAGTTCTGGCTACTGTGGTACAATATGTTGAAAGTATATATTAGTATCTGGCAGTATACATGTATGATAAATAATCATATGTGTATAATAACAGTAGAAGTATGACTAATGATGGCAGCAGCAGCAGCAGGAGGCATCTGGCAGGACCATGGCAGCAGCACAACCACACACGTCACACTATCGAGGCACCGCTGCAATACGAGTTAACCTGAGAGACAGTGGAGCACAAAGGCTCCGGAGAAAAAGCCGAGTTAGTGACATCCAGAATGGCCGAGTAAACAAGATACAGTAATAGGATACGCAAGAGCGAGAGCGAGAGCGAGAGCGAGAGAGAGAGAGAGAGAGAAGGTGCCCGGTGCATTATAGGTGGTCCTCCGGCAGACTAGGCCTAAGTCAGCCTAACTAGGGGCTAGTACAGGGCAAGCCTGAGCCAGCCTTAACTATAAGCTTTATCAAAGAGGAAAGTCTTAAGTCTAGCCTTAAATGTGGAGACGGTGTCTGCCTCCCGGACCGTAACAGGAAGATGATTCCACAGGAGAGGAGCCTGATAGCTGAAGGCTCTGGCTCCTGATCTACTTTTGGAGACTTTAGGGACCACGAGTAACCCTGCGTTCTCAGAGCGCAGAGTTCTGGTGGGATAATATGGTACTATGAGCTCTCTAAGATATGATGGAGCTTGACCATTTAGAGCTTTATAAGTTAACAGTAGGATTTTAAATTCAATTCTGGATTTTACAGGGAGCCAGTGCAGAGAAGCTAAAACAGGAGAAATATGATCTCGTTTCTTAGTTCTTGTTAGTACTCGTGCTGCTGCATTCTGAATTAGCTGGAGAGTTTTTAATGACTTACTAGAGCTACCTGATAATAGAGAGTTACAGTAATCCAGCCTTGAGGTAACAAAAGCGTGGACCAATTTTTCTGCATCTTTTTGGGTCAGGATAGGCCTAATTTTTGCAATATTACGCAGATGAAAAAATGCAGTCCGTGAGGTTTGTTTTAAATGAGAATTAAAAGACAAATCTTGATCAAATGTTACTCCGAGGTTTCTTACGGTAGTGGTAGAGGCCAGAGCAATGCCATCGAGAGAAACTATGTCATCAGATAAAGAGTCTCTGAGTTGTTTGGGGCCAAGAACAATAACTTCAGTTTTGTCTGAATTTAACATCAGGAAATTGGTGCTCATCCAAGTTTTTATGTCTTTAAGACAATTATGAAGTTTAGTTAATTGATCACTTTCTTCTGGCTTCATCGATAAATACAGCTGTGTATCATCCGCATAACAATGGAAATTTATAGAGTGATTTCTAATGATGTTGCCTAAAGGAAGCATATATAGAATAAATAGGATTGGTCCAAGCACAGAACCTTGCGGAACTCCAAAACAAACTTTAGTAGGTACGGATGATTCATTGTGAACGTCAACAAATTGAAAGCGATCAGATAAATAAGATTTAAACCAGCTTAGTGCAGAACCTTTTAGGCCAATTAAGTGTTCCAGTCTCTGTAGCAGAATTTCATGGTCAACAGTGTCAAACGCTGCACTAAGATCTAATAAAACAAGTACAGAGACGAGTCCTTTGTCTGAAGCAATCAGAAGGTCATTTGTAATTTTAACTAGTGCTGTCTCAGTGCTATGATGCACTCTAAATCCTGACTGTAATTCCTCAAATAAATTATTATCATGGAGAAAATCACACAGCTGGTCTGCGACTACTTTCTCAAGGATCTTTGACATAAAGGGAAGTTTAGATATTGGTCTATAGTTGGCTAACACCTCTGGATCCAGGGTGGCCTTTTTTAGTAGAGGTTTAATTACAGCTACCTTAAAAGACTGTGGTACATAGCCTGTTAATAAGGATATATTGATCATATCTAATATATGAGTGTTAACTAAAGGTAAGACCTCCTTGAGTAGCCTAGTTGGGATGGGGTCTAAGAGACACGTTGATGATTTAGATGAAGAAATCACTGCGGTCAGTTCTTGAAGAGAAATTGGGGAGAAGCAATCTAAATAAATATTAGGTGCTACAGCTGAGTTTGAGGTTAGATAGGTACTATCTGAGGACAGGAGGTCATGAATTTTGCCTCTAATAGTTAGAATTTGACCGATTTGACCTTTAAGTCTGAGGGGAAACTAACCCCTTTAACTCTGGATTCAACAAGACATAAACACATATTCTTTAAGATAAGTGATGGAAAATGATGATCAGAGACAAACAATTCCAAAGTTTATTTTAAAAAAAGGTTATTAGTATTGATATTAAAAACCAGTCAGTTTATTAAAATAGATATTTAAAATGTAAAGAGTATTTAGAAATAGATACTGTACAAAGCAAAATTAAAAAAGAAGAGGGAGAGTGCTAACAGATGGCTGGCTGTGGCCACATACAGTGGAAAGGGAGTGGTGTAACAGGACACTCACCAAGCTCCTTTGCCCAACACACATACACACACACACAAAATTTAAAAAAAAAATGGTTTTACACTAAAAACAAAATGACCAAAACAGAATAACTAACTAAAATAACCTCAAACAAAACAGCAGTGGCAAGGGTGTCTCTATCAGATTATTGTGCTACGCAAAGAGTCTTCATATTGGAGCAGCGTCAGCACTGAGCAGGACCTAAGGAATAAAACACAGATTAAAAATCACAATAACTACGCCTCAACAAATGCTCAACTCCACACTTACTAGAGTACTTCACATGCAGGACATGATGTCAAGCTTAGCTCATATTCCAGCTCCATGTAGATGCATGGAAGGGCAGGGACATGTGCCCTCTCTGCCTCAGGCTTCCTGCGTAGGCTTGTGGAAGGGCGTAGAGGTGTGCTTTCTCTGCCTGACCTAAGGGCCACACCGCCCGCGGAATTGCTGCGAAGCACAGCGCACTGAAATTCTCGCGCATTTCTCCACGCCGGTCGACAAGCGCTTCTGCTCCCAGCTGTTGTCTACGTCACACTTGGGGCTGTTTTTCCATCATGGAGAAGTAAATAACCTCATAATTATAACGCCATGTTTTCCTAACAACTGTACATATATGTGCACTTCTTAGTAATGAGTATTATCCGTGAATGAATGTCCACAGTAGGCTGGAAGCTACATACACACACAGAGGCTGCATACACACACAGAGGCTACACAGACACACACACACACACACACACACACACACACAGACAAGGAGTGTATGTTACCAGCGTTGTGTAGTTTGGTCTGTATATACAGTTGAAATACCAATTTGTAAATCTACTCTTGATTTTACGGATTCTGTTGTTGTTACTTTGTTTGACTTCCTGCCTGGCTCGACACATTCACTCGCAGCTCACGCAGAAAATAGACCAGACGCCGAACTGATCGCTGCAAATCGTGAGCCTGCCGCGGAGCTTCCTGGCACGGCGCGGCCAGTGTGGATGACACAGTCGGTTAACATGGGCGCCCAAAGGAAATTGCCTTCACTTTGCGGCACTTCGAGGCTATTTGCGGTGCTTCCGCGGGCGGTGTGGCCCTGGCGTTAGGCTTTTGCCTAGATGTGTGGAAGGGCAGGGGGGTGTGCCCTCTCTGCCTCAGGCTTTTCGCGTAGGTGTGTGGAAGGGCGGAGAGGTGTGCTTTCTCTGCCTTAGGTTCTCTGCATGGCCGTGTGGAGGGGCGGGGAGGTGTGCCTTCTCTGCCTTAGGCTTTCTGCGTAGACGCATGGGAGGGCGGAGAGGTGTGCTCTCCCTGCCTAAGGCTTTCTGCATAGGCGTGTGAAAGGGCGGAGAGCGGTGGTTTCTCCACCTTAGGCTTTCTTTATGGGCACGTGGAAGGGCAGAGAGGTGTGCTCTCTCTGCCTTAGTTTTTCTGCGTAGGTCTAGGAAAGGCAAAGAGGCCGCAGAACAGAGCCATATCACCAAATATAAAACTGCAAATGGAAATAGTTTTCTTTGAATAAAGTGGCCCTGAATGAACAGTCTTTAATTGTATTTTCATTCATATTCACACATTCAGTACATTGTTTTACCCTCTTTTTCAGAGAAGCACCTGGATAAAACCTTAGAAGAACATGTGAAATGTTTATTTTCTATGATATTGTTAGCAACTTTGCATTTGGACTGGGTGAGGCTTCATGCCATGGTCCCATTGTGTTTTCCAGCTAATACCTCCCACTTGTAGTCATCTGCAGCAGCTTTTTTTCAAAACAATATCAGGTGAAGATAAAAACAACAACAAAAAAAACAGTGTGTTGAAACTTAAATAACTGAATGACTGAAACACTTACAGTGATTCTGACTGTTGGGAAAAACCTTAAGTGTTACCTTTCCAGTGAGACCAAGAATGAACATGTACTAAAAGTGGAGGAACAGCTTTCACTCTATTTTGGGTATACCTTGGATAGGCGAATTTTACAAGACCTGTAATTAATGATACACATAATTTCTTATGCATTCTTTCAGGTATTTTGTCCAAAGCTTCTGCCACACACACACACACACACACAGTGATTAATTGAATTGGAGACAGAGCAGGAATCTTATGAGTGGATTGGAGGATTGGGAGGATTTATTTGTCGTCCTGCATTTGAGCCATGCCTGGTAGATTATAAAATCATTCAACCCTGTAATCATAGACAATCCTGTTATCTGAGGAAGAAAGGAGGGATGTGATAGTGCTGTCTGGCTGGGAGCACCTTCTGCTGCAGCGTCGGCGTCTGCTCATTTTTAACTGTGCGGTTGTCATTTCACAAACACAATAAAGGCTGCAAACGTCTCCAGCAGCTTGAATCATTATACATAGATTACAGCATAAATATACACTGTGAAACACTAGATCTACTTACAAGTATTGTGTGTGTATCACACACTGGTATATCTTCCTCCTGTGCCACAGAGCTACACTGTCATCCAAAAACTATTAAAAACACATCAGTGAACCACACTGTTGCACTGACGTGTTACTTTATCATCATGAACACACACTGTAGTTTATTTTGATTAAATCCCACATACGTCTTGCTACCCCAAATACTCAATAGAGCACCAAATGTGGATTAATCCACTGCTGAAAATGCACCGTTGCCTTCTGTTTGAGTAATGATTGTTAAAAAATAAAGTTATCAGTAGTTTCATAAAATTACAGAGCCTTATCAAAAATGAAATTCTTTGATGTGTTTGCAAAGATTTACATCTATAGCAGGAACTATTGGGTTTACAGTTGAGAACCACAGAACAGGGTATGAATTAAAGTTGATATTTGTGTTTATTGAATTAGAGTAGCTCAACCTCTATTGGAAAGACTGTTGTGAAACTTGTTACCCTTAATCAGAGCCCTCCGAGGATTAACTAAAAATGTTGATCCACTGACTGAACAATTCAAAATTTAATTATGTCCAGTGCTTTGGTGTATGACCAAAACTAATGACAGGCCCATTGGCCTCAGCTTGACTTTGTGTGTTGGGCTGCTTTCTAAACTAAGATTATGAGCATGATGAACACATGCTAAACACATAGACTGTATACTAAACATCAACATGCTAGCATTGTAACTGTAAGCACGTGGGCATTCAGCTGCACATTCTGAGTGTGTTGGTTTTGGCATTTGAATACACACAAGAGTAACAGTAGTATACAGTAATATACATACAGGACCATTTTCTTGTACATTGTTACATAAATTGTGAATTTCAACCAATAACTCCCCAGATCCTGTCCACCCAAAAGGCCTAGTGAACATAAGTGTGATATACCAGTATGCTCATTTACGTAAACAACTGCTGTGTTGAAGTGGCTAATAAGTGAGTCATCTTGCTTGAGTAATACCCCTTTTCAACTGTGATGAACTTAGCTTGGCTTGGTTTGTTTTTGCCATCAGGCCAGCAAAGCAGGGGTTTACCTTTTCATTTCAACAGGGCTACCCACTTGAAAGTGTATCTTCAACTGATGACAGCTTGTCTTAAGTGATGATGTTTTAAAGCAGTAGGGCTTAAGTTATTTTTGCTGCATGTATTTTTTCACAGCAGGGCAGGTACAAAAAGGCTACAAAAGTACTGAGAGCTGAACACACACTTTTAAAAACAGCTTTCTCTCTGGTCTCCTGCAGATACAGGTGAGTAGAGTCTCGCAACACACATGGGTTGTGGGAGGTGGAGAAGCAGGGTTGGCTGTGGTTAGCAAGACATCACCATTACCCACTTGAGTGTGGGTGGCTGGCTTTTGGACCCACTCTGGAGAAGGTTTATCTCTATTGCAGCTTGGCATGGCACGGCGCATCTAAACTGGTGATGGAAAAAAAGTTTTAAATACTGTTAGACTGCTATAAATGTCTGACCCATTTACATTTCATGGTTTTAAAATTTGGCTCAATTGAATTTGTAATTAAATAGCCCTGCCCTAGATCCACACATCACACATCATGAAATGAATAAAGTAAATTATGGTCTTGGTGTTCTGCTTTACATTTAATGGAGGAAAGTCGTTTCCCTATTTTTGCTTCCAATATGGATTATGCTGACACTGTTTACCTGAATGCCTCTAAAACTGATCTTCACCCCCTCCCCCAAATGTTAGTGTATACAATATATAACTGATATATAACAGATTTATACTAGGTTGTTCTTTTTTTTTTACACACATTGCACAATGCTAAATAAACTCTCAGGCATCTTGATAGAGAAAATAATAGACTTAGCATCTCGGTTTGGTGTGGTGTAATACTTCACCTCTATGTTGTTGTGCTATCAAGACATCTTAGTAACACTTCTCCTATTGATGGTGATGTATCAGCCAGTCCAAAACTCTAATAAACAGCAAGGTAATGACAAACCATGTTATAACTGGTATTACATTGGTGATATTTAATATTAGGCTCAAATAAACAAGACACTGTCACCTGTTTGGATTTAAATTCAGCTCCCATACTTAAAGCTAATTTAGTTTAGCCAGTTGGCATGTATTAAACTAAATAATTACAATTAGCTTCTCTACCGAATACGGGAGTCATATAGCATAAAGGAGTCTGCATCTGCAAATGCCTCTGAAAGAGAAATAGAATTACAGTGAGACAGGATGGTGAAAAAAAATAAAAAACACATCAGTGTAATAATAAAGAAGAGACAACCATTGTCAGGCTGGAAAATGGATTCCATTTGTGTCAGAAGCACATTTCATTGTAGCTCAGACAATAAATGACACAGTTCATGGAACCGAATGCATCAATTAATCTGCATCCACCTCCATCCATTCATTGTTACCTCTCTCTCTCTCTCTCCCTCCTTTCTATTCTCTTCTTCTTCTATTGTGTTTGAGGCGGGTCTCATTTTTTTCATTGTTACCACTGAGTGGCACCTCTCCATATTTAATCAAGGACTTCAGGACTAAAGATAGCACCGTGCTTCAATCCAGTCAAAGAGCTTTGGCTCTGTTATTGAATTATTCTATCAGTTTTCTGTCTCCATCGTAAAGAATAGATCCTATTGTTAAGAAACAGATTCTCATTTGGAGGATCTAAATGGGAGCAAGGGAGAAGAATGGCTCTGTCATGTTACCACCACCCTCATCTCCTGTGTTCATTGCTGCTTTGCCCGTGCTGAAATTGACTTTAAATAGATGTTGAGGATAACATCAATGTCAGCGGCAGAGCAAATCAATTCAAGAGCTCTGTCAGGTGGAAATATGATGAACTGCATTTATCCTCAAGATTAAAACAAAATGATTTGCCATTAGTACAAAGCGGCTTCATTGTGCTGATCTGAGATAGTGACCTGGAGGGAAACACAACAAGAGGCGAAGCGGAAGACAAAATGTCAGAAACACTTAATAGTGATTAGATAGTGAAGATTTTTCCCGGAAATTAACACAAACTGCAAAATGAAGACTTCAGTTCGTGTTCATGAATGATGTGACGATTATGTCTGCCACAGAGGGACTACTGGACAAAAGCAGTGTTGTATTGAAGGCTATACACAGGTATAAAGGGTATACCCAACTCTTTTTCTGGCTAATTCCAGTATAGCCACCTATTAGCCAAAAGCCATTGGAATAACCTACCCAGCCTTTATTATTATTATTCAGTCATTACTATCACTACCAGTTTCACATAGATTGAACACGTCAGCGAGTAGAAAAACTTGGGACAGACAGAATGACTGACTGACAGAATGATACACTGACAGTTTCTGTGATTATGTACAGCATACCATACCCTGACTTAGTCATACCAAAAATTAAAAAAAACAAACAAACATTCAGCCACAGGGGGAGCCACAGCGAGCCATGTTTAAGCATTTTTCTGTTGTTATAGTGCCAATCAGTTGCCAATTAGAGTTAAATTTCTCCAGTCACCTTGAGGTGTCCTGTTCTACATATCTACCAAGTTTAGTAAAAATCGATACGGCGGTTAGGCCTAGATAAGAAATTAGCTCTGATTATGTGTGGTCATATGCCTACAAAGTTGCATGGTGATGGGTGAAACCCTTGCAGTGTTATACACCTTTATGTGATGAGCCAAGCCCTCCGCAATATTCATTGCCTTATAGATGCTCAGTTTTAGTAAGTTTTCCAACTTTGCCAAGAGGGAACTTCTTATTTTCATGTCTCTATTACATACAGGGCATGAGATATGCCCATTCAAAGTTCAAAAAAATGGTATGAGACTGAAGTATTCTCTTTTGTAATCACACTTCTGTAGATCATAACAATCCAAACTGCACTAAAATTAGTCTAAAATACTTTGATTTTGAATTTATTTTCAGCGGCTGGGCTGCTTGTATGACTGCTGCATTCACACAATAGATTCAACCATGAGGTAATGAACTGGTAACTGATTAAGGGATGCTGTTCTAAACATTATTATTACTTTTAATATGATTATTAAATATATTTGACCATGCCAGTTCCATTTATATGTGTTACAGTAAATTTGACTGCAACTTTGTTGGTCCCCCCCAAAAATTGCTCCTGAGAAATATTTGTTTATCGTCCCTGTTTATCGAGTCTGGTTTGGTTTGTGTTGACAGGACTGTTGACTTTGACAGGAGATGGAGTATGAAGTAACCCCAAGTCAGTTAAGAGTCCCGTTTACTTAACGAATCAGAAATGCAGATGCTATTTGTTGTTTTCTGTTTTTATGAAGTTGGTGTGAAGAAGTCTGAGAGGTTTGAGCCAACTCAATTAAATATAGGCTTAATTACAGCACATTCATGTAAACACTGTCAGATTAAGTTTACAGAGAAAAGAGCCTGTGGTATTAAATGTTTTGCTGTCTGTGTTGACTCTCATCAAGCCCCATCGCAGGCTTTGGTTAATATGCCCTATATGGACAAAAGTATGTGGACACTGCTGCCAATGTCACCCTGCATAAATCCAGGCCCTAAAAGAAATGTTTTTTCCCAGTTTGGTGTGGAAGAACTTGCTAGGCCTGCACAGAGCCATGATCTTAACCCCATCCAACAACTTTGGAATGAACTGCAACACCAACTATGAGCCAAGCCTTTATATAAAAAATGGGACATATGACACCAAAACCCAGCCAGATGTTGACAGTTCCTACCTATCCTGTCTCATCTTGGAGTTTTTTGTTTTTTTTTAATCTTGGAATGGTCACAGTGATGGCTCACTCAGGCTTTGGCTCGACTCGGTGCACTTTCCTCTCCAGCAGCTCGTCTTCCGCTAAGTGATGAATCTGCTTCTTTACCTTGGACTTCTTCCCAGACAAAAAACAAAAAACAAAACAGCCACTAGACAGCAGGTGGTACAGATTTTATGAAATTTGGACCACTGATGTTTTACTGCGATCAGTCACAGAGAGCAAAAACTTGTCAGTTTTTTCAGAACTTGTATATTGCTGAAAAAACAACTCCATAAATTGATTCATCAGTTGACAGAAAATGAGTCAGACATTAGTATCATTGGTTAATTGTTTAAAGGTCTACTGTGTAGGATTTAGGGGGATATACTGGCAGAAACTGAATATGAAATAATACATACGTTTCCATGGGTGTATAATGACCTAAAAATAAGAATTGTGTTGTTTTGCCTACCTTTAGAGCCATGAGCCATGTATATCTACACAGTCGGGCATTAACAGAAAAGTCGATTTGTCGATGTGTTGACGTCAGTGGCACAAATCGACACCCACCGGGAGGAGTCGACAAGTCGTGTGCTTTTTCCCTCTCTCTCTCTGTCTGTGCGGTGAACATACTCGGGCGTACTATAAATGGAGCAGACTCCGCGAGGAATGTCCGCAGTCATTCGGGCTTTCATAGTTGAGCGCACTTCCACGTTGTAGTTTCCTGTAAAAAAAATGTCCGTGAAAAATCCCCTGATGTGAAAAATACATGCCGAGCAGTCACTGGTGTGCTGGTGTGTCATAAAATCTGAACTTTGCGCACACAGGTCTTGTGGACGTCCGCTTTGAGTCTGTGCAGACCTCCAAAGAGTCTGTTCCGCGTATGTTCCGCCCGAGTATGTTTGGGCCTTCACAGACACACATCAGATGTGTGGAGATACTTCACATTCCTCCGCTGTGTCAACGTGATGATGTCACCAAATGACTTGTCGACTCGACTTTGACTTTATTGACAGATAAGTCGACCTGACAAAAATCAAAGTCGTTAATGCCCTACTACACAGTGGGTGTAGACTGGGATGTTTCACCACCATGTTTCTACAGTAGTCCAGAATGGACAAACCAAACACTGGCTCTACAATGGGCCAACATAGTGAGAAGCCCATCCACATCGAGCAGTGTTGGAGTTACATCGATTTGAATCGTATAACTGCTTGATTGAAATGCAAACACGCCATTATATTATTAATGAAAGACAGTTGGTCAAACAAGATAAGCATTTTTATGACATCATGCTGTAGTTCTGCCTCATGGGTATTTTAATTTGTTTGTTTTTTTTTGTTTCTAAAAAGTCAAAAATAAAATAAGGGAATTTGGGAAGAGACTATAATGGAAAGCGTAACTGATGCTCATATATCTTATCTCTACACATCTCTTGTGTTTATGTTTGTGTGAGTGAGTGTGTGTGTGTTTGTTGTGTACAGTATTTCTGTGTACAAAACTGCTTACCTTTAGGAAATTGTCAGGTTGATGAGCCCACTGTGACCCCCATCTCCTCACTCTGTCACCTGCTGACATGCGCAGAAAAGTGGGATGGGATTCTGTGTGTGTGTGTGTGTGTGTGTGTGTGTGTGTTTGTGTTCACACTCTGGTTTATCTTGTTGTGATTTCCTGGATGTTATGGCCTGATTTTGATGATAACAGCCCTCTGTCAGCAGTCTGCAAAAAACCTCCTATAAGCATTTCTGCCCCTTTAGTACCAACTGAGCTTCAATACTCCAACACACACACACACACACACACACACACTGTGGGGGTTTCAATGCTGCTATATATCAGACATTAGTTTCATGATCTCTGTTGGTTGTTCTCTCCATTTTAGCTCCCCTTGATGAATCTAAATTAAAAACTAATTTATTGCAGCTCCACAAGTGAAGTTCACATTACTGTAACTGTTTCTAAAATGTTATTTCGACAAAAATCCACACTGTTTTATTAAAATAAGTGAAATTAAAAACCTCAGGATTTGAAAAGGCTTGCTGGTTTAAGAGAGAGGTCTATATTTCCAATACACTTTGAAGATTTGACACTTGAAAACCTCAACCTGGCTAGCAAGCAAGTAGGTCGCAGAAGTCGGCAGAAGGAGAGTTTACAGACTGGTGAGTTGATTTCCTGAGGCAACAATTCAATTCAATTCAATTTTATTTATAAAGCCCAATATCACAAATCACAATTTGCCTCACAGGGCTTTACAGCATATGACATCCCTCTGTCCTTAGGACCCTCACAGCGGCTAAGGAAAAACTCCCCCCAAAAAACCCTTTACCAGGGGGAAAAAACACTGGAGACACCTCAGGAAGAGCAACTGAGGAGGGATCCCTCTTCCAGGACGGACAGACGTGCAACAGATGTCGTACAAAACAGATCAGCATAATAAATTAACAGTAATCTGTATGACACAATGAGATAGAAAGAGAGAGAGAGAGAGAGATGCAGGACAGACGGTAATGACAGTAGCTTACAACATTCATGAAAGTAATAATATTATTGTTATAGTTCTGGCTACTGTGGTACAATATGTTGAAGTATATATTAGTATCTGGCAGTATACATGTATGATAATAATCATATGTGTATAATAACAGTAGAAGTATGACAAATGACTAATGATGGCAGCAGCAGCAGCAGCAGCAGGAGGCATCTGGCAGGACCACGGCAATACGAGTTAACCTGAGAGACAGTGGAGCACAAAGGCTCCGGAGAAGAAGCCCAGTTAGTGACATCCAGAATGGCCGAGTTAGCAAGATGCAGTGATAGGATATGAGAGAGAGAGAGAGAGAGAGAGAGAGAGAGAGAAAGTGCCCGGTGCATTATAGGTGGTCCTCCGGCAGACTAGGCCTAAGTCAGCCTAACTAGGGGCTGGTACAGGGCAAGCCTGAGCCAGCCCTAACTATAAGCTTTATCAAAAAAGAAAGTCTTAAGTCTAGCCTTAAATGTGGAGACGGTGTCTGCCTCCCGGACCGTAACAGGAAGATGATTCCACAGGAGAGGAGCCTGATAGCTGAAGGCTCTGGCTCCTGATCTACTTTTGGAGACTTTAGGGACCACGAGTAACCCTGTGTTCTCAGAGCGCAGAGTTCTGGTGGGATAATATGGCACTATGAGCTCTCTAAGATATGGTGGAGCTTGACCATTTAGAGCTTTATTAGTTAACAGTAGGATTTTAAATTCAATTCTGGATTTTACAGGGAGCCAGTGCAGAGAAGCTAAAACAGGAGAAATATGATCTTGTTTCTTAGTTCCTGTTAGTACTCGTGCTGCTGCATTCTGAATTAGCTGGAGAGTTTTTAATGATTTACTAGAGCTACCTGATAATAAAGAGTTACAGTAATCCAGCCTTGAGGTAAAAGCATGGACCAATTTTTCTGCATCTTTTTGGGTCAGGATAGGCCTAATTTTTGCAATATTACGCAGATGAAAAAATGCAGTCGGCGAGGTTTGTTTTAAATGAGAATTAAAAGACAAATCTTGATCAAATGTTACTCCGAGGTTTCTTACGGTAGTGGTAGAGGCCAGAGCAATGCCATCGAGAGAAACTATGTCAACAGATAAAGAGTCTCTGAGTTGTTTGGGACCAAGAACAATAACTTCACTTGTGTCTGAATTTAACATCAGGAAATTGGTGCTCATCCAGGTTTTTATGTCTTTAAGGCAGTTATGGAGTTTAGTTAATTGATTACTTTCTTCTGGCTTCATCGATAAATACAGCTGTGTATCATCCGCATAACAATGGAAATTTATAGAGTGATTTCTAATGATGTTGCCTAAACGAAGCATATATAGAATAAATAGGATTGGTCCGAGCACAGAACCTTGCGGAACTCCACAACAAACTTTAGTACGTAAGGATGATTCATTATGAATGTCAACAAACTGAAAACTAAGATCTTTGTTGAAGCAATCAGAAGGTCATTTGTAATTTTAACTAGTGCTGTCTCAGTGCTAAATCGTGACTGTAATTCCTCAAATAAATTATTATCATGGAGAAAATCACACAGCTGGTCTGCGACTACTTTCTCAAGGATCTTTGACATAAAGGGAAGATTAGATATTGGTCTATAGTTGGCTAACACCTCTGGATCCAGGGTGGGCTTTTTTAGTAGAGGTTTAATTACAGCCACCTTAAAAGACTGTGGTACATAGCCTGTTAATAAGGATATATTGATCATATCTAATAGAGGGATGCCGTATGCTGTAAAGCCCCGTGAGGCAAATTGTATTTGTGATATTGGGCTTTATAAATAAAATTGATTGATTGATTGATTGATAATATATGAGTGTTAACTAAAGGTAAGACCTCCTTGAGTAGCCTAGTTGGGATGAGGTCTAAGAGACACGTTGATGATTTAGATGAAGAAATCACTGCGGTCAGTTCTTTAAGAGAAATTGGGGAGAAGCAATCTAAATATATATTAGGTCTTACAGCTGTGTTTGAGGTTAGATAGGTGCTATCTGAGGACAGGAGGTCATGAATATTGCCTCTAATAGTTAGAATTTTGTTATTAAAAAAGCTCATAAAATCATTACTGCTAAGGGCTAAAGGAATGCAAGGCTCAACAGAGCTTTGACTCTCAGTCAGCCTGACTATAGTGCTGAAAAGAAACCTGGGGTTATTTTTGTTTTCTTCTATTAAAGCTGAGTAATAGTTACTCTATTACTATTCTGTTTAGAAAAAAGATTACTGTTTGGGTTAAAATAAGTATGTTTGTTACGAGTGACGTCAGTGCATGACAACTGTATGTAAATTATGTAACGATACTTTAAAACAAGCTTGACTTTTTGTTTCACTCAAGATGTAAGTGTATAAGTTAGATAATGTTATGTTAAAACTACACTGACTTTTCATTTCACAAGACACAAACTGAAAGTCATTTTTGTTTGACCCATCCACCTCCCCTCCATCTATATGCAAACTTTCTCACTGTTAATACTACATCAGCTGCTCTCAGTTTCAAGTTTTGCCACAGATGGATTTATATAGGAGTTAGTTGAAAGCAAGGCCTCATTTACACTGCAAGCAATGTGTCCGCGCAGTGCTCGTGTAGCGGTCCACAAGCATTGTGGCAGCACATGTGTATTTCCACCAAAAACGAACAGAACCGAACCGTTGCGCAGTGACTGCTGCTGTCCCGTCAAAATACAAACCACACCCGAACAGTAGGTGGCGGTAGTGCAACATGTTTGCAAATCTTCAATAAACCCAAAAGAAGAAGTGAGTTTGGCCCCAAAGCTCAGGGTGGACACATACGCCCGCCGGTGACTATTCCAACGCTTGGAGAATTAATATTTAGCATTACAAGTCAGGTCTCGCTTGGTCAAGGGGGAGATGTTTACGGTGGCTAAGGGAGGGCACAACACTGGCTAACTCTTGTTTTTTGTTGAATGCTGCGATCATTCACTTGCAACTCGCACAAGAAATTGGCATCTCGTCTTATTTTCGAGCTTGCTCACGAAAGCAGCACGACTCGAGCAGTGCGTAGAACAGATGTGATGTGAATGCTCCAACCTGTTAACATGCTCGCCAAAATGAAAACGCGAGTAAACAATGACCGTTCGCAAGTGCTACACGAACACATCGCTTGCGGTGTAAATGAGGTGCATCTCATAAAGACACTAAAGGGCGCCTGTGACATTAAAGTCACATGCATGTAAGGGCGTGACAAAGAGTTGGTATTTGACCACTTAGGCATGTGAATGGGCTGGAAATCCATTCTAGTCTAGACCATTCTAGTCTTGTTTTGATTACCACTTTTCCTGCCAGAGTATTATTTTTCAGTTGCCAGCAACTGCCAGCATTTTTAATCATATTCACTAATCTTTCAAATCTCACAGAATAATTTGTTCTACAATAATGTAAACAGTACATGAAACTAAAGAAGAGACCTTCTGTTTTTATATACAAAAAACATCTTGTTCTCAACATCGTCTTTTTTACACAGCACAGCCTCCAAGACCCACCGAAAAAGAAGACCAGACGAGGCAGAAAGAGGAAGAAGGCAGCTGAGACCACGTCGGCCTCAAACAAGGAGACTGTAATCAGCATCTCAGGTACACCTCTCTCCACTGACTGCATGAAAGTCTTATCCTATGGCCTCTCATATGCCCCCACTCATAACTCAAACCAATTCCAGATGAAAGATGATTTGTTTAGATTTTACCGTAATTTGCATTTGAAGGCCTGGTACCACAACAGAAATGCTAATACTACAACTGTCACTGTGCAAACTGCTAACAATGCTAATAAACCACACAGCCCCTTCAGGCCCAAATTTCCACTAAATAACAATGCATGTTTGAATGCATTCATGAAAAAAGTGGACCATGACGTTGAAAAACTTTTTCACACTAACAGAAGAACGTCATGCTCCAACGTGACCCAGGGTGAGAGACAGGCTATCCACTGGCTGAACAATAATAATGACATTGTAATATGAGCAGCTGACAAAGGAGGAGCCACAGTGATTTGGGTTAAGCAAGACTATATTGATGAAGCCTTCAGACAACTGAATAACCCACAGTACTATGCCCCTGTCACCTTGAATCCAACTGCATCTATTAAACAAGATCTCAAAACTATTCTGGACAATGCATTTGAAAGACAATGGATTAACAGCCAGGAACGTGATTTCCTATTCTCTCCCAATCCCAAACTAGATACATTTTACTTGCTCCCAAAAATACACAAAAATCTCAACTCTCCACCTGGCAGACCCATCATCAGCGGCATTGACAGTATAATGGAACCTGTTTCCAAATATGTTGACTTTTTCATTAAGCCCCTCACTTGTTCATTGAAAGCCTATCTCCAAGACACCACAGATGTGCTTAAGAAACTTGAAGAAATACTTACAGTAGACAATACTTACCTTGTAACTATGGATATCAAGTCTCTTTATACAAACATTGAACATTTTGATGGTCTGAAGCACTTCAGCATTTTTTACAACTGAGACCAGGCTTCTGTTTCAGAAGGGCTCCAACTCTAAAGGACTCCTTGGGCAGGAGTCACCTTTCTGCCTCTAAACCCAAGCCCTGGTTCCCCAACCCAAAGGCACCTACAGGTGCAGGTCTTGCAGACACTGCTACAGCATAAAAAGAGACAATGTTTTCATTGATGATTTTAGTCAAAGAACATTTCACTTCACTCCATCCACTCAGGAGTTTTTCGGGGCTGTTCTGATTACCTACTCCGAGGGAGGGACTTGTTTAGCCAGTAAAAGTTCCGGAACTGTGTCCTTCCGCGGTGGTTCCTGTGGTGGAGACATGCACCAACGGCCCCGGCCCCGTAAAATTACCCCGAAATTCCTGTGGTGGAATTGGGCCTGTTGTCGCAGTTTTGCCAATTGTAACACAACACATGTGATATACAGACTAGAGTGCAAATGTGGTTGCTTCTATGTTGGTCGTATAAAAAGGAAGCTCAGAGCAAGACTGGCAAACCACAAATATGCCATCAGAACTCAAAACCCTAACTATCCAATGGCCCAACATTACAAAATTGCTGGTCATACCACTTCTGACACTTTAAAATGCAAGGCCAGTGAGGCAGTCCCCAGCAGTCAGAGAGGAGGAGACAGACTGAAGTAGGGCTGCACGATTCTGGAAAATATGAGAATCATGATTTTTTGGCTTATAATTGAGATCACGATTCTCTCACGATTTTTTTCAACATAAAGATTTATTGTGCTTATTTCCTGATACAAAAGGAAAAGTAACAAACATTTTAAATTAATAATAAAAAATATCATTAAATAACAAAACCTATGATTGTGCCTGATACAAGAGACACACTGCACATAAACTCTGGTCAGCAGAGAGGGAACACTCCTGTTTTTGGCTTAAATGCAACAGCTGACAGCCTGACACTGACCGTAGAAACAATAAACTTTAGTCTCTTGTCTTCTCTTACAGCTTTTGAACAATTTTAACAATAATGTCAATGTTGAACAACATTTGTCTGAGGTAGTTATTCCAGGCCTGGAATTAAGTCATTTTTAGGTCAAGGTACTTTGGCCTTTGATAAATACAAATTTATTGGGGCATCAAAACCAATGGCGCAATAACAATATGTGCTAATTACATTGAATGAAGACAAAACAATATGTGTTGAAAAACTGTACTGAGTTTATTAAAACTGGAAACTGAACATTTGACTTTTCCACAAATGCTGTGTGATAGATGTTATTAAAATTAAATTAAAATGTGAACAATTCATAATATTCATTGTTATTGTTATGATAAAATAAAGTCATAATGGACTAAGAAAGATCAAAATTAAATGTTTCAACACCATGCATTTGACAGGAGTATTCACCTAACATAGCCTACATATCTTTAATTATATAATTATTTATATGTCTCTATGTATATTTTTACATAAATCCCCAATATTTTATTTGCCTTTAAAAAGATCCTCTTCCTTCATTTAATCTGACAGTATTTATTGTATTGTATTGTAGTATATGTATTAATGTTCTACAGGATCTTGTATGTTCTTTAATGTTGTGTTCAATTTATTAAAAGAAAAAAACAAAAACAACGTTTTGGTAAACCCTGCAGCTAAATGAACCCTCTTCCTCAGAGAGGACCTTTGCCTCCCAGTTTGTTCCTGGCGGCAGAGCAGAGTGAACCATCTTTCTTCTCAGAGGATCTTTGTCTCATGAGAGCAGGCAGTGTTAACAACTTTCGCTGACGATTTGACAGTCACTAGAAGCACATTATGACCCTCTGTAAAAGTTGCTGTGTGGTACCTGTGTTGTACATGAGCTAACATTAGCGGCTAAGGATCGAGAGGCTGTCCGGTGTGTGTGTCTGTCTGTCTGAGGAGTGTCAGTAGCCTACATTAATTTGTTAGCTGTAGCCTTGCTGTTTGTCATGTTAATGTTATCGTCGGCAGCCCTGAATAGCGTGTAAAGCTTTAGCATAGTTAACACATTTGTTATCAGCCCATGTGTTGTACTGCTACAGAAAATTAATAAATCTTTGGTTTATTTGCACAACGTCGCCTCTCTGCCATCTTTTATCACACTTGCTAATGCCAAGTTAACTTTATCAGCAGATCTGTATGAGGTACAAACCGAGGCTACAGTCAGCAATGTGTTTCCCTGGTCTCGCTGCTTTCCAAACTGCCGGCCGGCTGTCGCTCTGCGTCACGTGGTATAACGCTGCGTCGTTGGGAGCATTTGTTTTCATGTAGATGATGTCCCAACTCCTGGTACAGGGGCCGGCAGAATCGCTGTCATTGAAAAATTAGATTACATATCCATATGAATCGAAATCACAATTTTATTACGATTAATCGTGCAGCCCTAGACTGAAGTTCCTCCTACAGCTTGAGACTTTTTGGATTTTCACATTGAAAGCAACACATCCTGGTCTCAATGAAGAGATTGACTTTTCTCCTTTTTTGTAATATTTCTTTGTAACATTTGTTATATATTTAGCAATATGAATTATTTGTTACTTTTAGGTGACATGGATTATTTGTCTGTATGCAGGATAACATGTAGAATGTTACTAGTGTAGCTACTTTGTTACATATTTACATTGAGTTTTTCAGTCCTACTGCCTATTTAGTGCTTATAGGCTGCCTGTCTCTGGGGTTGTGTGCTTCTTACACATTGGTTTTTACACATGTAGTGTGCTGGCTTTGCAACGTCCCATATGACCTTTGCTACTCTCATTTTTTGAGGTCTCTGTGGTAGTTTCGAAGCTTGGTGACTTTGTCTAGTGGTTCTTTGCCATTCTGCTGTGTGTGTTTTGATTACTACTTTATGATGATTTACACATCAGTATTTTGCCATTTGGGCTTGTCGCTTCCTGACAGTCTGGTCACATATTTTTGATGATGACTGATTTATACACTAGTGTTTTGTCAGTTTTTCTTGTCATATCCTGACAGTCTTATCGCATTACTTTGGTCATTGCTGTGATCTATACATTAATGTTTTGTTATTTTTTCCTGTCATATCTAGACAGTCTGGTCACATGATTTTGATGGTTGTTGTGATTTATACATTGTTTATCTAGTTTTTCTTGCTTAATCATGACATGATTGTGATGATTGCTGTCACTTATACTCATGGTTTGTCATATCCTGACAGTCTGGCCCCATTATTTTGGTGATTGCTCTGATCTATACATCAATGTCTTGTTACTTTTTCTTGTTGGATATTGACAGTCTGGTCACATGATTCTGTTGGTTGTTGTGATTTATACATTGCTTATCTATTTTTTCTAGCTATATCCTGACATGTTTTTGATGATTGCTGTCACTTATTTTTATGGTCTGTCATATTTTGACAGCCCGGTCCTATTAGTTTGGTGATTGCTGTGAACTATACATGAATATTTTGTTACTTTCTGTTGTCGTATTCAGTTAGCATGGTCACATGATTTTGATGGTTGTTGTGATTTATACATTGTTATCTAGCTTTCCTTGTAATTTCCTGACATGATTTTGATGGTTGCTGCTACATATACATCTATGCTTTTTAGGGCATTAAAGATTTTTTTCAGGTCGACTTATAATCATTCATCAATAAAGTCGAAGTCGACTCGACAAGTCGTTTGGTGACGTCATCACATTGACACAGCGGAGGAAAGTGAAGTATCTCCACACATGTGATGTGTGTCTATGAAGGCCCAAACATCTTGGGCAGAACATATGCAGAACGGACTCTGCGCAAGCCCTGTGTGTGCAAAGCTCAGATTTTACGACTGCACGGACTCCGCTCTGCACACCAGTGACTGCTCGGCATGTATTTTTCACATCGGGGGATTTTTCACGGATAGTTTTACAGGAAACTACAACGCAGTGTATTCGACTATGAAAGCTTGAATGACTGCGGACATTCCTTGCGGAGTCTTATAGTATGCCCGAGTATGTTCACTTAGTCAAGGATAAAGTATCAGCGTAAGCACACAAAAAGAGAGAGAGGGAAAAAAAACACACGACTTGTCGACTCCTCCCAGGGGGTGTCGACTTGTGCCACTGACGTCGACACATCGACAAATCGACTTTTCTGTTAATGCCCTAATGCCTTGTTATTTTTTAAGAACTTTTTTATTTGTCGTATCCTGACAGTCTGGACATATGACTTTGATGATTGTCCTGATTTATGTATTAATGCTTTGTTATTTTTCTTGTCACATTCTGACAAACTGGTCACATGGTTTATTGATTACTGCTGTGATTTACACATTTATACTTAGTTGTTTTATCTTGTCGTGATCTGACAATTTGGTAACATGACTTAATCACATGATCTCCAACACATGCTTGACATGATTTAAACACTTGTGTGCAATCTGTATGCTCATATCCTGATGAAGACTTGTCTAGTCAAAATGCGTTGATATCCCCGTTTTATTAAAGGACTTTTTCACTACCCCAGAGTGCTTCAGATTCTTAGTTTGGACTACCTTTTGTTTGATCCTGTTTCAAACTTGTTTGCTTCTTTGTCCAAATCAAATTCAGAATGTTGCTCAAAACAGGAATTTTCGAGTCTGAGTCCATTAACATCTCCACGCAACCGTAAACTTTTCCATCAGTGCCAGATGCTGTTTACAAGCTGCTACATTTCTATAAACAAAATTTTCTTCTGGTTTCCAGACGATCTTCTTTGTTTGTTTTTGAACATGGAAGTGCTGTTCTATTTCACAAGATGTGTAACAGCGCCACCATCTTATAACAGAGAAAACACCTATTGCTGGAATTACGGGCATAGTGTTAATATTAATTTGTAGCAGTGTGTGTGTGTGTGTGTGTGTGTGTGTGTGTGTGTGTGTGTGTGTGTGTGTGTGTGTGTGTGCGTGCAAGTATTGTAGCAGCACCCTGCTGTGCTGCTACACAGCTATTGATCTGGCAATCTGAGGAGCAGCAATAAGTGGAAGGTAAACAAGCTGCTCAAGGCTGATGGAAGTCTTGTTATCCAGATTGGAGAGTGAGTGAGGCGTCTCCGCCCCGTCTTTTCTAAGAGTTTATGGTATCCTCTCTGTCTCATGCCTTCTCAGTCAGTGCTGATGTAGGATATTTAGTACAGGACCTGATCAAAGAGCAACTTGGCCCAGTACTTCCTCTCATCTTTTTTACTCTCCCTCTCTCTCTTGCTTTCTCATTTGCTCTGGAGTGGCATCATTCATACACTCAGCTGAGCGACTGAGGCAGAGGCAAGTTAAAGGGAGAAAAGAGACATGATTGTAAAGGTGATGTTGGTGAAAACTCTTGGAGTTGATTCTTTACACTGACAGTAATGGTCCACAAGAAGAATAAGAATGAGCAGTTTTCTGAGTGTCACAACAAGGATTTCTGTTATCTGATAATTACAGTTCTCTTTTATTTTTTACCAGGAAAATCTGTTGAAGTGAGACACATTCCTCCCTGTCATAGTGCCCATTGAAGATAATTCCCTCTGTGAATAAGTGTCTAACAGCAAGCAAGTGTCTGACTATTGTGTTGCATTACATAACACTGGACACTCTCTGTCAACAGAGTTGGTTAAATATGAACTTCTGTTACATCATGTGAACAAACCACATAGCTATCAGCTGTGTGCTTGAGATCAGACTGGAGACACAACCACTTTAAAGACAGGTGAGCACTTGCTGTTGTCACGAACTGGGCTGCACGGCCATGACAAAGAGGGAGACACATACACAAGGAAAGCCAATTAAAGGATTTTATTTACGAAAGAATAAACATAAGAAAAAAAACCAAACTAAACATGACGTTTGCAGTCAGTAAAGTCAGTGGTGTAGGTGAGGGCATGAGTGAAACAGTGTATGTGTGATGTTATAGGGTGTAGAAACTAAGATGAAACCAAACTCATAACCAAATACTGCCTCAGGAAGGAGAAGAGAAAGAGCAATCAACAGCCAGAGCATTTAAAAGCTCACTGAGCTCAGGTGCTGCCACTTCCCTGATTATCCGCAGCCACACCCACTGCTACCTGCAAGGGAGAACACAACAAGGCAGGCAGGGCAGAGAGGGTCGTCACACTATCCTCCTATGTTTGTACTTTTTAAATAGAATATTTACTGGAAATGACCTACAGTATAGCCAACAAGTAGGTTGTTATTAGTGATTGTCTTTAAAAAAATGTTCAGTTCCTTGGCGATCTTACTCCACCCAGATGCCACCATTTTATGGTAATAGCACATTAGGAAGTATTGTATAGATTTCAGAATTATGTGTCAATGCTCCTTGTCCATTGTAGTGCTTTCAAAGTGAGCGACAGGGATAAATAGAAAAAGAGGCATATAACAAAAGTTCAGCTCAGGCCGGTTTGAAAATTCCAGCATGTTCTCATCCAAAGTCATCACATATCGCTGCTTTGTCGAAGGTCTCTCACGTCTACGTATTACACGCTAGGTATCCTCCTGCATCTGCTGTTGACACCCCAACCAACGCTGCGATGTCAACAAAAGCATTTGGTTCAGTTCAGGAAAAAACATCATGGTTCAGCTCTACATTTATACAGGAAGTAAACATCGTGCTCCTGGGTGAAAGTCTGGGGTTTGCTGGACCCATCCACCACCCCTCCTGCCCACCCTATAGGGACTTGCCAGCTCCTTAAATTGTATCCTCACTGGCAGCGTTTTAAACTGATGCCGTCCAGCGGCATATTATTCTGTCGAGACAGGTGCCCTCTGGCCGCATTATGAACTGATGCTGATTATGCGCGTATCATACTGCTGCAACAGGTGCTGACCAGTGGTGTATCTGAAAGGTTCTGTCCAGCCACATTTCGAACTGACATTGTCCAGAGGCATATCATACCGCCACAAAAGATGACTTTTGACATTGGTCTCATCACTGACAAAGTGGCATTAATTGACGACTTCATAATGAGAATGGGTTGGTCATTCCAGTAGAAATTATTTGTGTTTGTGTTGCCCCAACATATGCATGCTAGCGTAACATTTATTTGATTATTTTGAAAATAGCGTTTCTATGCACGAGTCCATTGACAGGACTTTTATTTTGGGGTATAATGTATTCAATAAAAAGTATTATATATCTACATGTCTTGATGATGTCATTCTTTATACAACCTAATTATTTTCATCTTGCTAAACACAAAACATGAAGGCCTCACATGCTTATTACATGCCATGCAAAAGTTTAAAATCCAATAGAAAAGTCCCATTGGCTTTTTGTCGAAGGACCCATGCTGATGTTAACTTCCATGTTGGCCTACAAATAAACATCATCCCTGCTGCACTCTATTGCAGTGATGCCATATCTGCGCCAACACACTGACAGTAGATCCTTTGTTGTCGTCACACGGTGTTGTGCTGCTGCTGCTGCCTTACTGACACCCTGTCAGACTTCTACTTCTGTCTGCAGGAGCTGCTGCTCCCTCTGCTCTGAGTCCTAGCTACTGAGGTCACACAGCGATATATCTGACGCCTGCAGCTCCTGTTAGAATAGCAGAGTTATGGCTGATTTCTACCCCTGACTATTTACCCTTAAAACATATGTGGTTCATTTCAGGATAAGTGAGTGAGTGTCTGTCTCATGGATATTTTATGAGGACAAGTTACTGCACATCATGATGGCACCCATTCACTTTTGTGTGACGTTTATTATGATGGTAAAGCAATGACTGTTGCTCATCAAGGTCTGGATGATTTGTGTATTTGAATATGTGTCTTCTCAGACCACAGATCTCATATGAAGACAAGAAGAGAAAGTCATGTTCCAATGACCAAGGGGATGTGCCAGGCCTGGGATCAAGTCTGAAAAATTGCTGAGAGTTGGAGACCTAGCCTCAAATGCTAACACCTGCCTTTTCCATTGGAAAACAAAAGGCATGGCTGTGTTAACGTGAATATATGCTGTAATGTGTTTTAGACTCTACTTTCCACATCAGTGTTTTTATGTCCAACATCCTCCAGTCTTAACTTTCTGTTTACTGATTTTCTTATTTGCATTTTGACTCATCATGCTCTTTCAACAATCCTTCATTCAACATTTCTACAGATCCACCCACAAATCTAACAGACCGCTTTCTAAACGACGATGCTCACTGAGTCAAGACAACTGACGAGGCGTTGAGTTTCCAAGAATATCCAGCTCTCATTGATTTGCGATTTATCTCTCAGTGCGGTTTGTTTGTTCATTTATTGGCAGTTTGTTTGTCTGGGCTGCTCAGTCACGCTTTCTCTTAAGTGTGGCTTCGTGCAGCGTCACATCAGCCGTGCAGCGAGTCCAGACCAGTTGTATTTATAGATCAGCCTGTCTGAGGACGGAGCCAGCAGCCAGAGAGTAATGATGCGCTACAAATGGGACTCATCCAAAACTCGTTCCCCCACTGCCCCCCCACACACAGCCCTATTAACCTTCACACACACACTCACACGGATACAAACACATTCATGGTATCTTTTTTTATAGATTAAAAGCTTCAAGCAACCGTTTGCCAAGTTCTGCATCAGCCTACAGGAGGCACAAAATAATCAAATTATATTATGGCGCATTAAAGTTGTACATTAAAACACTTTCTAGCTTATGGATCCTGTGGCACGGAGGTCATTTTATAGTCATGGGTTCCATACACCCACCAATCAAGTATATCCACAACCTCTCTGTAGCCGGTCCATATAAACATATGGTGCACATTCAGTCTGTATGCTGAACTCTGCTTCACTGCTGCCTGCTATCAAAAATATGACTCCCTAGTGCATCATTTGGTTGTATGTGAATTCTGTTTTTTTAAAATGTGTTCCAGTCCTGTTCATTAAATGTTGTGTATCTCAGGCTCAGCCACAGGGGTTATTCAGGGACAGTGTGTGTCAAGCTTGCTCAGATTTGTTCCTGACCATCACATGAGCAGAGCCATGCCACCAAGTGACACACATATGAAACAGGGGCTTTAGGGGTCCTCTGCCTGAAATTTCTTAGCATCAAACCCTTCATTTCTTGTATTCTGGTAAATTTCCATGCACAAATTTCTGCTTTTCTTCACCAGTTTATGGTGTAAAAGTCTAATTTTGTGAAAAATAAGGCTTCTGTAATGTTATTACTGGGGGGGGGGACACGAATGCATACATTCTAAATATTGAGGGGGATGTGCCCCCCCCCCCCCCTGAAATCAGCACCTATGCTGCCAAACTAAAATTCATATCTCTGCAATGTGGTCTTGGTTTAAACCACAACATAAGTCTGTTGACTGAGCTCTAATATTAAAACCTAAGTTTCAGACACAAAAAATATTACAATGGTAGATTTCCACTCTAAGTGCACACATAAATCATTAGCAGAGTTTAACATCTTTTTTTTTAGTCTTTTTTTTAAGTCCATTCCAGTGGACAGAAAATCTGAATGCAGTTACCACGTGTAGTGAAAAGGACAATAAATGGTCTTAATAGACCTTTTATAAATAAAAAACACAAGATTATTTAATATTCATGAGTGTATTAACTCACCAATGATTCTATATTTCTTATTAATTCCAGAAACTAGTTTGTTGAAAATCTCCTGAGATAAATAATCTGTGTACATTATCAATAAGATGCATTATAAGCTGATTGTATCATCAAGAAAATCAAATCAGAACAGTATATCTCTGTTTAAACAGTATTGCCCTATTCAATTTTCCAGTGACACTGAGATTCACTGTCCATTCTGATGGATGATTATTTCATCCTATAAATCTTTCATATGATTTTGTTGGCATGTATAAGTCACATGGTTGCAGCAATGGTTTTATTGTTAATCAGATTTATTTTTTAGATTGTTGTGCCTTTGATATTGTGTTTATACTGTTTGCTGTGGTGTGCTTATTTTATAAGACATGTGCCCACATATTGTTTTAATTATTTGTTTCCAGTGTTTGGTTTTATTTGCATGCTTTCATTGTGAAATGGGATCTCGTTTTTAATGTGTCTTTACTTCCTGCCAGCAGAAGTGACTTGATTAACAAAAACCTGCACCTGTGAGCTTTTACCTTTTTTTTTTTTTTTTTTTTTTTTTTTAGATGCTTGTTCTCACCAATGAGCAGCAAATGGTGCGCCAGAAAGGGGAAGACTAAGATTCCCGCCCTACAGAAAGAAGAACAGAAATACTGGAGACACCAGGTTGGGAGAAGCAGCAGAGGGAGAACGGAGCAAAACAGCTTAGAACAGAAAAAGAAAGAGTGGCCAGACTGACTGCAATGGTAATACTTTACAATAAGGTAAAAAAAAAAAAAAAAGAGTAGTTACTGAGCAGTGTTGGGAGTAATTTTTGGTAATATTTTGCCCGTTACAATCTAGGTAATGCGCGTTACAACGCATTTTAACCGATTAGCTGTTGTTTTTTTAAGAATTCACAGAAAAAAAGCTGCGAGTAAGAGCTATTTCCTGTTGCTGAAATTCGTTGAGGCTGAGATGACAACAGACACAACGCTGGACTCTACAATTGCGCGATGGATATTTGCTCATTATTTTCAGTTCCTCAGAGAGAAGGGGAAAAACATAATTGTAAAATGCAATCTGTGTGCGACACCGAGGGAACTCTCGACGTCAAAAAATAGCATGGGTAACTTAAAGAAACACCTGGACTGGCGCCACGCTAACACTAAGCTGAGAAAGAGAGATGCACCTGCGGAAAAGAGAAAGGGAAAAGAGGACGAGCATACGGGACAGACAAAGCAACAAAAGTTCAGTTTCTCTTGGTCTGCCATGGTTCTTGAAGACAGAGAAGTGAGGAGACTTGTGGCAGAATAATATTGTGGAAGACATGCACTCCCTATCAACGGTAAAATCGCCAGCGTTCAGAAAGCTTGTCAGCAAAATCCCTGTGAACACCTGCAATGAGGTAAGCTAACGTTGTCATAGACAGTGGGCCATGCGGCTGACTACCTTGTTATTATTTTAAATAACAACCTAAATGGTGAGTCCGTGCTGTTGAGGGGAAGTGAATCTGTGCACCTCATGTTCATTTTTTTTTTTTTTTTAATGGGTATCCGAATATAGTCTGACCAATTTAAACACAGCATGAGTTTAACAACTAGCTGTCTTCTTAATTTTTCAGCATGCACTGCCTGACAGAAAAACATTCGCCAAAGATTTGGACAAGGCATATGCTGTCAAGGAGAAGGAGCTGAAGAAATCACTCAAAGCCCAGCAGTTTGTGTCAACAACAGCAGACATATGGAGTGCCAACAACAAAAGTTTCATGGGGGTCACTGTGCACTGGATTGATGCAGATACCTTGGCACGAAAGAAGGCTGCAATAGCTTGTAAAAGATTTAGGGGTTGACACACATATGATGCAATTGCAATGAGCTAGAAGACATTTTCTCTCAATATGGACTGACCTACAATAAAGTGACTGCATGTGTGACGGACAATGCGAGCAACTTTGTAAAGGCGTTCAAGGAGCATCAGCAGCATCAAGTGGAATTGGAAGAGGAAGAGGAGGAGGAGGAGGAGGGCGATGGTGAGGTGGAGTTTACAGACCTTCATAGTGTGCTTACTGCCGATGATGCGCAGCACGGACAATGTGTACTGCCTCCCCACCATAGATGTGCAGCCCATACAGTTAATCTCATTGCAAACAATGAGGATGTTAATTGGCTGGTATCTAATCTAGAATCAAGCACGTGACACGGGCCAGCTGCTCCACCATCGCATCAGAGTGCCTGGAAGAGGTCAGTGAAAGAAAGTTGATTGTCCCCACAGCAACACGGTGGAACTCATTCTATATCAAGTTCCTCCTCACAATGGAGTGCCGCTCCCTAACAACAGAAGAGCCAACAGCCATGATGCCCGATCCCCCTCAACCTGCTGCTGTTGCCTTCAGCAAGGATGACTTTTTTTCTTTTGATGTGCAGCCCAGTGCCACAGCTGATGCACCCATGTCAGTGGAAACAGAGGTAATGTCTTATCTCAGTTCTGCCCCTGTGATGGAAAGCCTGCACGTTTCCAAGGATTAAAAAAACTGCACTCCGCTATAACACCCCAACACCATCCAGTGCACCAGTAGAAAGACTTTTCAGTCTTGGGAAACTTGTGCTCACCCCAAACGTCATGGTGATGGACGCTTTCAGTGCCTTTTCCTGATGTGCTTCAACAGATATTTCAGTCAAGTGGGTGGTGGAATAGGCTGCCCCCCCCACTGCACCCAAGAAGCACAAGTAGGCTATGTCCAGGCCATAACTGCTTTTATAGTTCTGTTTCCTTTACCAACCTTCTAGGCTGCATGCTACCTCTGTTGTATAGGCCATTTGGCAGCAACAGGTTTCCTGATGTTTCCTGTTAAGCATTCATTTTTTATTTTCAATTGTATGTTTATTTATTTATCCAATCTTACATTTTTTTTTTAAGTTGGGAGTGAAATGACTGAGCTGTATTTCCTATTTGTCTAACAGGCCCATGCACTTTTATTTTATTTTCAGTATTCTTGAAATATGTTCTTTAGCTAGAGTTCAGAGACATAACAGAGACAAATCAAATGTTTGATTGATTGATTGATTTGATTTAAATTTTACCAGCCTTTCTGTGGTAGCCTACGTTTTAGCCATTTTTTGGCAAATTGCCTGGTTTCTCTAGCCTGTGTTTTATTGATTAGCAGTTGTAGGCTATGTTTAAATTATGTGTGAATTTTTGTTGGACTGAAATGACTGAGCCATGTTCCTTGAGGTCTAGTCCTGCAAAAGCACTTTTTGATTTTTCATAAAGCAGAAGTTATGTCCATTCAGTGCATGGCATCTTTGAGCTATTGGAATTAAAAGAGAATAAAATAATAGAAACTGAAAGAAAAAGAGATTGTGTGTTTGTCATATCATAAGGCTATAGGTTATGTTATAGTGGTCTCTAGCTATATTTTGTTTCATATGAATAGGCCAAGACTTGAAATATTTGCAGCATCTCTATCATAACTTACAGACTTTGATCCTTTGTCTGCTTGTATGATTCTAACAGTCATTGTTACTAATTGTATTGCGCCATGAGGCTTTACTGTGCCTATTATATTAAATTGTTAGTAGCTTTAGGGGCCTACACAGTCATTATGTTACATCACCCTCCACTGAATGTAAATAATCAGCTACAACAATGTTTCTGCGGCTATTTTGTTGAAAGTAACTCAAAAGTAATGCAAAAGTAGTATAACAATTTACAATTCAGATATAGTGATATTCTAATGTAACTAATTACTTTCAAATGACAGTAACTAAAAATATGCAATGTGTTATATTTTGGATGTAACTTGCCCAACACTGTACTGAGTAACTAACAAGGAGCAAATGCGTCACTAGCTATTATTCACTTCCTTAGTAACTCCCAATCAAATGTCATACAGTAGCTAATCATTAGTTGATATTTATTTGATTGATAATGGCTGAAAGAACTAATGAGGAATGAATGAGTAATTATTATCATTTAATTTTATTTATTTATTTATTTATTGAATTGGGACAGTGCACATTAATCAACATTAATGCAATAAACATCAATGGTAATGTGCCAGACTTAGCATAAATGCTAAATTTCATCCGTAGTCCCAAGGCAGGTACCTACACAACACAGACACAGTAAGACTTTTAAAAAACTTACAACTACAAATCATACAATAGACAATTACATAACAAGACACAGGCAGACAATATCAAAACAAACAAAACACAGGCAGAGTTGAAAGTCAGTTCTTGGCTAACTCCTGATCAAATGAGATAGAGTAGCTCATCAGTTTTATATGTCTAGTTAAATTAGAAAATTGAGTGACGGAACTAATGAAGAGCTAACCATTACTTGTTACTCAGCTCTTAAGTAACTACCCATCACATGTCATAGAGTATCTAATCAGTGGTATATGATTAATGAAATGAGTGAAGGAACAAATGAGGAATGACCTGAAAGCCTACTTGTTAACCCTTAAATGGCAATCATTGCATTTGGACCGAATGCAGTGATTGGTCGGAGTTTTCTCCTTTCTTGTTAGTTCTCCCCATGTGGAGGCCTCCAACTGACATAACCGCTCGTGTAACACTTGTGGATATAAACTACTGACAAGTACGCTTGTGGATATAAACATTTCTCCGTAACAATGGCAGACAAATACGGACCACCGCTTCAACCTCCAGCTGCTCCAACAGGGAAATCATCTGGCAAAAGAAAGAGTATAGTAGAAAAAAATCTAATACTAAGAGAGAACTCAATGCTGCAAGAACCAAAACTCGGGTCAACATCGGCTCTGCTTTTGAGCCACGGAGAGGACTGATGCAGCTTCATCCTGAGCTAAAAAGGGACAAGATGGTTGCAGAGTTTCTGCTGCACAGGTAGTTTTAGTTTGCCTCTAAGTTTGAATCAACATGTCGGCACGACCAATGCTTGTGGCAGTCTCTGCGTACACCGGTTAAGTAAACGCAGGGCAACAAGAAGTAAATTCTTCAGTGCAAAACAGTCACAAGTTTCTAACAGACATTAGAAACCACTGCAGAGATCCAACGCTACAACCGAGAGAGATCAGGATTTGTAGCAAGCTTGGCCTGCTACGTCGAACTAGCCCTAAGATGACTGTGGTTTTGCCTGGAGCTGTCCTGACGGGGAGACGCCGGCAGCGCTGTGACAGGACACGGGAGCGGATTTTTATTGGCTGTTGACAGTACTTCCTGATTTATTATGTGATAAAAATTGATATCCAAAATTCCCTCTGTAAAAACTTTTGAGTCAAACATGACACCAAAATGAAATTAAAATTTGGAACATGGTTTTATCCAATGTTCAGATTACTGTTCTTGAAATTCATGCAAATTAGTTTGTATTTACTTGTAACATACATATTTTAACTTTAAATTTCAGAAAAACTTGTACTATAAAAATCAATCGTTGCAATCAACAAGGGAAGTTTCCACGTGGTATCTATTTGTTAAACATTTTCCCATATTCACCTGGGGTGTCTCCCCTTAAAAAGCAAAAGCAAAAATAAAACCACCATGATGACAATATTTCAGACTTGAGGAGGTAAAAACAATTCTTTTTCACAACTTGGTTTCAGAGGAAATTAATTCAGTGTCGAGACAAAATAAAGTGGAGTCAGAAACAGCCATGTGGGAAGTCAGAGAGAAGCAGGAGTAGATGACTCACACTCACACTCACAGTATACCTACATAACATCACTTCATCCAACACATTTTCGCTCCTAACTCATCAGATATGGCAGCTCGGTCAGTGGTGCTAAGCTTCAAACTCTGATGGTATAGGTACCCCTCAAGGACCTGTCAATTTTTGCTTGTTGCATGCAAAAGTGTCTTTTCAAAATTAATGCCTGTTTTCACAGGAAACATACAGTAGGTAGTTGGGTTTAGGTGACAATGTTAATCTCAGGATAGCAAAATTGTTTGAATTAAAATGAGGGTGACTTGTAGTTTCACAGAGGACATGAACAGCTGCCGCCTGGGTGAAAGTCCTATTCTTTTTATGCCTCCCCACCCCATCTCCAACTTGTGCTGTCTTTCTAGCTCTTTCTGTAACTTCAGTTGCTCTGAGCGTCTCATATAAACACAGATGGGTTTACATTGGAGTTAGTTAAAAATTTGTTGTGTCTCATATAGATGCAAAAGGGGTTGTGTGTCGGTAACAGATGCCAAGTGTGTGACAAAGCATTGGTATTTGATGACCTGGGAATAAGAACAGGTTGCCTCATCACTCAGTTAGTCCTGGAGTGAAATAAGCAGCAGCTGCAACAGCAGCAGCAGCAGAAGAAGATCCATAGCTGGAGTTTCCCTTTTAACACTGCCATCAAAGGCAATAGGGCCTGCAGGAACAAGCGCCTGCTGCATCTCTGAGCTCATTACTATTGCAGCTGTTAATATGGTCTTCGTTTCATGTTCATGCAGCTCTTTGTCTCCTGCTTTGCTTTAATGCAGACATTCTTCTCACTCGCTCTCTGATCAGCTGTTACTTTTCCTCCTTGTCGCAAACTACAATACCTCTAATGAGGTTTCCCAGAATGGCTAAATGATTGGGAGGATAATTCATGACAACTCTGGGTTGCAATGATCTACTTTGAACTACGTATGCTCCTCATAATGTTAATGCGTCCCCAACAGTAACATTGTGGACTACTGACAGAGTGATGTCCTTGGCTGCAGAATCAATGAAGTGCACATTGTCATAAATTATAGAAGACCTCTGAACTCAAGAGCATTCTTACCTGCTGGGATAATCTTGGTGCTTAACCTAAAGAGAAGTGTAAAACTTAACTCTCACTCGGGGGAAAATTCATGGATTCGGCTTTGCAAACTTTGGCTTTGGACATATAGTGGACAGCATAGACGCAGAACACAGTCACACCTGACATTACAACTGAAAAACAGGTTCTAACCATTAATAATAAATCTTATTTAGACAGAAGTTGAGGTGGCTACTGCAAAGACATAGGAGTTTTAGGAGTCCAGCCAGCAGAGGAAGGTTAAACAGTGTCATGTGGTTGTGGCCTCCACCACATGCATATTCTGTAACACCAACCTTGCTGATAATGAAGACGACAAAAAGAGAGAACAGCTCTCTCCTGCCAGGGCTGACGAGACTGATGAAGCCAGCAAATCACCAAAAGTGTCTCATCAGTGCCCCGCCACCCATCCACTCACCCCCCACCCCCCTGCCCCCACCCCTTTTAGAGACAGCTCTAACAAACTACGAACAGATGTGGAGGAAGTGGATATGATGATAATGGCTGCCACTAAGCTGCACTTTCGAATCATCGTTATTCAAGTCAAGACCAAGGAAATCTTCCTGACATCAGTGAAGACAGGAGAGAGGATGCCTAACTCCCATTGGGAATTTGAGCCCTCATCCACACCAACACCCAGAAACAGGCTCTTCTTCTGCACTTAATTTTCTTATTCCTGTTTTGATAAAAAGAAGTAGTGGGGTGATGACAATGTACTCAACTAAATCTGCAGAATTATCAAATTTTATATCACCTGCTGTTGAAATATTGACTCTACTAAAATTGGCAAAGAATGCTTTTACTCACTAAATTTAACTTTATTAAGTGCCTGGTTGTTGGCAAGCAAATTATTTGTAATTACTGATTTAATTATCAGCCCAACCTCAGTTTTATGAGTGAAGTTAGAGTACATAAGAAAGGTAGTGGAGTTGCCATTTTGTTTAATTAGTCTGTCTGTTCTGTTCTCTTCTGCCAAACTGGCATCTTATGAAAATATCAGTTAAATTCCTCTTGTTGAGGTGCTTCTTAACCATCTTGTAACTGGTGGTGCTAAGACCCAAATGTAGCAAATAGGAGACAAGGGACAGTTGGTAATGATGTTTACTGCTACAACTTGGTAGATACAGGGCAGGGCTAGCCAACATCACACAATACGGTACAGCACTGCAGCAAAGTCTCGCCACACAATCCTTGGGAGCCTGGCTGGCTTGGCAGGCTGAACCTAGTCTCACCACCAGACAATCAGAGATCTCCGCCTTCTGATAGTCTGGGGACACTCCTTTCTAAAGTGTGTTTTACACATCAGAGAAACGGCCAACAACAAAGCAACACCTCTTTTTAAAAGGACACGCCCTCCCGGAAATGTGCACTCCCCTTTTCTCGTTCGCAAGGAAACAAACAGACAGAGAGCTTGAAGATGCATGCCGAGAGATTTAACTCCATTTTATCAAACGTTTACTCAGTCCACAAAATTGTTGAAATGAAGGACTCACAGCAACTTTGTTTAAAACTTTTAACGCAGTCGGACTATGTTTACGAGCACAACAGTTCAGCGAGCCACCGAAGGATTTACTGCAGATTTACTATTGGTTCTGCAATGTAGGGAGTTTTTTTAAACTCTGAAATTGTCCCATCTAAACACAAAAATCAGGGAGAAAGACATCAGTCTTTAGTTAAGCAAAGCGTCTAAAGACTGACGTGTGAGTCTAGGCTGAACCAGGCTGGAGGACTGGTGAGTCAGCGATGGTATTAGTTAACTGAGTTTCCCTAATGAGGTAAGCATGATTGAAGTTAAGGCATGGGTGACTGGGCATGCAGAAAAGTGCAGGTGACCAGGAATGTAGATCTGTGACACATCTACAGGTCTACTACATACAATGCAAACTTTTTAAAGACTTTGCTGTCTATCATCTGCACTGACTTAATTTCAAGAGTCAAAACTAAACATGGAGAAGCAGCAGTTTTTATGCTCCACATATCTGAAATAAACTGGGACAATATATATATATATATGATCTGTTATCATGAGAAAACAAGAGGTTGTTTCATTTTGTTATCTTGAAAAATCAAGCTTTATTATGGTATTAAGGTTTTTTACCTTATGAGACCACTTATAATATTCATCAGAGATCAGTCACATGCAGTGACCATCTTGACAACTGTAGTAACTGATTTGAACTGAAAATGTCAGATGAGGAAGTAATCATTACTGATAGTACTGATTACATCAGATAGAAATGGAAAGGTAGTGGCAGTGTCCTCCTATGCGCACCAGAGCCTCTGTGTGCACAAGACTGGCCAGATCAAAGTCAGGTGTTGCCCTCCAATGTACCTGGTGCATGCCAAACATACTGTTGGTAATTTTATGGCCAGGCTCCCTAACACACTTGTGGCAAACTTGGGCACAGGGTGGGATCAAAAGGAAAGTATAGCTATGGGTGGATGAATTAGAGGCTGTGACAACATGGCTTATCACATTCATTACTTTCACCCCTTTATTTATAGGACTCCCACCACGATGACACATGTGCAGTTGGATAATCCTGTGTAGAGTTTTCCTCAAAAAAGACACTCTCTACCACATCATGTTGCTTGTCGCAGCCACACACACTCCAGGCTATGTAGCTGTGTTTAGAAAGAGATGACATGCATAGCCTGGTAACCTGGTGTTTAGGATTTTCATGAATTAAACCAAATATTGTAATTTTATTTACTAAACTATGTGATAATGTAAAAGGTGAAATACATTAAAATTATTGTTATAATAACATTGGTTTAATTACATTGTATTCTTTCTATTTCTGTTGTTATTATATCAACAATCATTCTCCATCTGCCTTTGGGTACAGAGTTGTGGTGATATGTGCTCAAAACAAAACCCTTTCTGTTTACTGAGTTGAGAATCACCTTCAATAGTGATTGGCACAGCTGTTTCCAAGTTAAGAGAGCAGTAATGAGACTAACTGAGAGACTATTTAATGATCACCACACCTGCTGATC